>OZ030379.1:1644843-2277096 GCA_964023945.1 Ectemnius cavifrons
TGGCCTGTTCTGGTATGTTCTGTTCTGGTGTGTTCTGTTCTTAGGTGTTCTGTTCTGGTCTGTCCTGGTCTGTTTTGATCTGGTCTGGTCTATTTTGGCCTGTTCTGGTATGTTCTGTTCTGGTGTGTTTTGTTCTTATGTGTTCTGTTCTGGCCTGTTCTAGTATGTTCTGTTCTGGTCTGTTCTGATTTGTTCTTGCCTATTCTGATATGTTCTGTTCTGGTCTGCTCTGGCCTGTTCTGGTATGTTCTGTTCTGGTATGTTCTGTTCTGGTGTGTCCTGTTCTTAGGTGTTCTGTTCTGGCCTGTTCTAGTATGTTCTGTTCTTATGTGTTCTGTTCTGGTCTGTTCTGATCTGTTCTTGCCTATTCTGGTATGTTCTGTTCTGGTGTGTTCTGATCTGTTCTTGCCTATTCTGGTATGTTCTGTTCTGGTGTGTTCTGTTCTTAGGTGTTCTGTTCTGGTCTGTCCCGGTCTGTTCTGATGTGGTCTGGTCTATTCCGGCCTGTTCTGGTATGTTCTGTTCTTATGTGTTCTGTTCTGGTCTGTTCTGATCTGTTCTTGCCTATTCTGATATGTTCTGCTCTGGTCTGCTCTGGCCTGTTCTGGTATGTTCTGTTCTGGTGTGTCCTGTTCTTAGGTGTTCTGTTCTGGTCTGTCCTGGTCTGTTTTGATCTGGTCTGGTCTATTCTGGCCTGTTCTGGTTTGTTCTGGTCTGTTCTGGTATGTTTTGTTCTTATGTGTTCTGTTCTGGTCTGTCCTGGTCTGTTTTGATCTGGTCTATTCCGGCCTGTTCTGGTATGTTCTGTTCTGGTGTGTTCTGTTCTGGTCTGTCCTGGTCTGTTCTGGTCTGTTCTGGTATGTTTTGTTCTTATGTGTTCTGTTCTGGTCTGTCCTGGTCTGTTTTGATCTGGTCTGGTCTATTTTGGCCTGTTCTGGTGTGTCCTGTTCTTAGGTGTTCTGTTCTGGTCTGTCCTGGTCTGTTTTGATCTGGTCTATTCCGGCCTGTTCTGGTATGTTCTGTTCTGGTGTGTTCTGTTCTTAGGTGTTCTGTTCTGGTCTGTCCTGGTCTGTTCTGGTCTGTTCTGGTATGTTTTGTTCTTATGTGTTCTGTTCTGGTCTGTCCTGGTCTGTTTTGATCTGGTCTGGTCTATTTTGGCCTGTTCTGGTGTGTCCTGTTCTTAGGTGTTCTGTTCTGGTCTGTCCTGGTCTGTTTTGATCTGGTCTGGTCTATTCCGGCCTGTTCTGGTATGTTCTGTTCTGGTGTGTTCTGTTCTTAGGTGTTCTGTTCTGGTCTGCCCTGGTCTGTTTTGATCTGGTCTGGTCTATTTTGGCCTGTTCTGGTATATTCTGTTCTGGTCTGTTCTGATCTGTTCTTGCCTATTCTGGTATGTTCTGTTCTGGTGTGTCCTGTTCTTAGGTGTTCTGTTCTGGTCTGTCCTGGTCTGTTTTGATCTGGTCTGGTCTATTTTGGCCTGTTCTGGTATGTTCTGTTCTGGTGTGTCCTGTTCTTAGGTGTTCTGTTCTGGTCTGTCCTGGTCTGTTTTGATCTGGTCTGGTCTATTTTTGCCTGTTCTGGTATATTCTGTTCTGGTCTGTTCTGATCTGTTCTTGCCTATTCTGGTATGTTCTGTTCTGGTGTGTCCTGTTCTTAGGTGTTCTGTTCTGGTCTGTCCTGGTCTGTTTTGATCTGGGCTGGTCTATTCCGGCCTGTTCTGGTATGTTCTGTTCTGGTGTGTTCTGTTCTTAGGTGTTCTGTTCTGGTCTGCCCTGGTCTGTTTTGATCTGGTCTGGTCTATTTTGGCCTGTTCTGGTATATTCTGTTCTGGTCTGTTCTGATCTGTTCTTGCCTATTCTGGTATGTTCTGTTCTGGTGTGTCCTGTTCTTAGGTGTTCTGTTCTGGTCTGTCCTGGTCTGTTTTGATCTGGTCTGGTCTATTTTGGCCTGTTCTGGTATGTTCTGTTCTGGTGTGTCCTGTTCTTAGGTGTTCTGTTCTGGTCTGTCCTGGTCTGTTTTGATCTGGTCTGGTCTATTTTGGCCTGTTCTGGTATGTTCTGTTCTGGTGTGTTTTGTTCTTATGTGTTCTGTTCTGGCCTGTTCTAGTATGTTCTGTTCTGGTCTGTTCTGATTTGTTCTTGCCTATTCTGATATGTTCTGTTCTGGTCTGCTCTGGCCTGTTCTGGTATGTTCTGTTCTGGTATGTTCTGTTCTGGTGTGTCCTGTTCTTAGGTGTTCTGTTCTGGCCTGTTCTAGTATGTTCTGTTCTTATGTGTTCTGTTCTGGTCTGTTCTGATCTGTTCTTGCCTATTCTGGTATGTTCTGTTCTGGTGTGTTCTGATCTGTTCTTGCCTATTCTGGTATGTTCTGTTCTGGTGTGTTCTGTTCTTAGGTGTTCTGTTCTGGTCTGTCCCGGTCTGTTCTGATGTGGTCTGGTCTATTCCGGCCTGTTCTGGTATGTTCTGTTCTTATGTGTTCTGTTCTGGTCTGTTCTGATCTGTTCTTGCCTATTCTGATATGTTCTGCTCTGGTCTGCTCTGGCCTGTTCTGGTATGTTCTGTTCTGGTGTGTCCTGTTCTTAGGTGTTCTGTTCTGGTCTGTCCTGGTCTGTTTTGATCTGGTCTGGTCTATTCTGGCCTGTTCTGGTTTGTTCTGGTCTGTTCTGGTATGTTTTGTTCTTATGTGTTCTGTTCTGGTCTGTCCTGGTCTGTTTTGATCTGGTCTATTCCGGCCTGTTCTGGTATGTTCTGTTCTGGTGTGTTCTGTTCTGGTCTGTCCTGGTCTGTTCTGGTCTGTTCTGGTATGTTTTGTTCTTATGTGTTCTGTTCTGGTCTGTCCTGGTCTGTTTTGATCTGGTCTGGTCTATTTTGGCCTGTTCTGGTGTGTCCTGTTCTTAGGTGTTCTGTTCTGGTCTGTCCTGGTCTGTTTTGATCTGGTCTATTCCGGCCTGTTCTGGTATGTTCTGTTCTGGTGTGTTCTGTTCTTAGGTGTTCTGTTCTGGTCTGTCCTGGTCTGTTCTGGTCTGTTCTGGTATGTTTTGTTCTTATGTGTTCTGTTCTGGTCTGTCCTGGTCTGTTTTGATCTGGTCTGGTCTATTTTGGCCTGTTCTGGTGTGTCCTGTTCTTAGGTGTTCTGTTCTGGTCTGTCCTGGTCTGTTTTGATCTGGTCTGGTCTATTCCGGCCTGTTCTGGTATGTTCTGTTCTGGTGTGTTCTGTTCTTAGGTGTTCTGTTCTGGTCTGCCCTGGTCTGTTTTGATCTGGTCTGGTCTATTTTGGCCTGTTCTGGTATATTCTGTTCTGGTCTGTTCTGATCTGTTCTTGCCTATTCTGGTATGTTCTGTTCTGGTGTGTCCTGTTCTTAGGTGTTCTGTTCTGGTCTGTCCTGGTCTGTTTTGATCTGGTCTGGTCTATTTTGGCCTGTTCTGGTATGTTCTGTTCTGGTGTGTCCTGTTCTTAGGTGTTCTGTTCTGGTCTGTCCTGGTCTGTTTTGATCTGGTCTGGTCTATTTTTGCCTGTTCTGGTATATTCTGTTCTGGTCTGTTCTGATCTGTTCTTGCCTATTCTGGTATGTTCTGTTCTGGTGTGTCCTGTTCTTAGGTGTTCTGTTCTGGTCTGTCCTGGTCTGTTTTGATCTGGGCTGGTCTATTCCGGCCTGTTCTGGTATGTTCTGTTCTGGTGTGTTCTGTTCTTAGGTGTTCTGTTCTGGTCTGTCCTGGTCTGTTTTGATCTGGTCTGGTCTATTCTGGCCTGTTCTGGTCTGTTCTGGTCTGTCCTGGTCTGTTTTGATCTGGTCTGGTCTATTTTGGCCTGTTCTGGTATATTCTGTTCTGGTCTGTTCTGATCTGTTCTTGCCTATTCTGGTATGTTCTGTTCTGGTGTGTCCTGTTCTTAGGTGTTCTGTTCTGGTCTGTCCTGGTCTGTTTTGATCTGGGCTGGTCTATTCCGGCCTGTTCTGGTATGTTCTGTTCTGGTGTGTTCTGTTCTTAGGTGTTCTGTTCTGGTCTGTCCTGGTCTGTTTTGATCTGGTCTGGTCTATTTTTGCCTGTTCTGGTATATTCTGTTCTGGTCTGTTCTGATCTGTTCTTGCCTATTCTGGTATGTTCTGTTCTGGTGTGTCCTGTTCTTAGGTGTTCTGTTCTGGTCTGTCCTGGTCTGTTTTGATCTGGTCTGGTCTATTTTGGCCTGTTCTGGTATGTTCTGTTCTGGTGTGTCCTGTTCTTAGGTGTTCTGTTCTGGTCTGTCCTGGTCTGTTTTGATCTGGTCTGGTCTATTTTTGCCTGTTCTGGTATATTCTGTTCTGGTCTGTTCTGATCTGTTCTTGCCTATTCTGGTATGTTCTGTTCTGGTGTGTCCTGTTCTTAGGTGTTCTGTTCTGGTCTGTCCTGGTCTGTTTTGATCTGGGCTGGTCTATTCCGGCCTGTTCTGGTATGTTCTGTTCTGGTGTGTTCTGTTCTGGTCTGTCCTGGTCTGTTTTGATCTGGTCTGGTCTATTCTGGCCTGTTCTGGTCTGTTCTGGTCTGTCCTGGTCTGTTTTGATCTGGTCTGGTCTATTTTGGCCTGTTCTGGTATATTCTGTTCTGGTCTGTTCTGATCTGTTCTTGCCTATTCTGGTAAGTTCTGTTCTGGTGTGTTCTGTTCTTAGGTGTTCTGTTCTGGTCCGTCCTTGTCTGTTTTGATCTGGTCTGGTCTATTTTGGCCTGTTCTGGTATGTTCTGTTCTGGTGTGTCCTGTTCTTAGGTGTTCTGTTCTGGTCTGTCCTGGTCTGTTTTGATCTGGTCTGGTCTATTTTGGCCTGTTCTGGTATGTTCTGTTCTGGTGTCTTCTGTTCTTACGTGTTCTGTTCTGGTCTGTCCTGGTCTGTTTTGATCTGGTCTGGTCTATTCTGGCCTGTTCCGGCCTGTTCTGGTATGTTCTGTTCTGGTGTGTTCTGTTCTTAGGTGTTCTGTTCTGGTCTGTCCTGGTCTGTTTTGATCTGGTCTGGTCTATTCTGGCCTGTTCTGGTCTGTTCTGGTCTGTTCTGATCTGTTCTTGCCTATTCTGGTATGTTCTGTTCTGGTGTGTCCTGTTCTTAGGTGTTCTGTTCTGGTCTGTCCTGGTCTGTTTTGATCTGGGCTGGTCTATTCCGGCCTGTTCTGGTATGTTCTGTTCTGGTGTGTTCTGTTCTTAGGTGTTCTGTTCTGGTCTGTCCTGGTCTGTTTTGATCTGGTCTGGTCTATTCTGGCCTGTTCTGGTCTGTTCTGGTCTGTCCTGGTCTGTTTTGATCTGGTCTGGTCTATTTTGGCCTGTTCTGGTATATTCTGTTCTGGTCTGTTCTGATCTGTTCTTGCCTATTCTGGTATGTTCTGTTCTGGTGTGTCCTGTTCTTAGGTGTTCTGTTCTGGTCTGTCCTGGTCTGTTTTGATCTGGGCTGGTCTATTCCGGCCTGTTCTGGTATGTTCTGTTCTGGTGTGTTCTGTTCTTAGGTGTTCTGTTCTGGTCTGTCCTGGTCTGTTTTGATCTGGTCTGGTCTATTTTTGCCTGTTCTGGTATATTCTGTTCTGGTCTGTTCTGATCTGTTCTTGCCTATTCTGGTATGTTCTGTTCTGGTGTGTCCTGTTCTTAGGTGTTCTGTTCTGGTCTGTCCTGGTCTGTTTTGATCTGGTCTGGTCTATTTTGGCCTGTTCTGGTATGTTCTGTTCTGGTGTGTCCTGTTCTTAGGTGTTCTGTTCTGGTCTGTCCTGGTCTGTTTTGATCTGGTCTGGTCTATTTTTGCCTGTTCTGGTATATTCTGTTCTGGTCTGTTCTGATCTGTTCTTGCCTATTCTGGTATGTTCTGTTCTGGTGTGTCCTGTTCTTAGGTGTTCTGTTCTGGTCTGTCCTGGTCTGTTTTGATCTGGGCTGGTCTATTCCGGCCTGTTCTGGTATGTTCTGTTCTGGTGTGTTCTGTTCTGGTCTGTCCTGGTCTGTTTTGATCTGGTCTGGTCTATTCTGGCCTGTTCTGGTCTGTTCTGGTCTGTCCTGGTCTGTTTTGATCTGGTCTGGTCTATTTTGGCCTGTTCTGGTATATTCTGTTCTGGTCTGTTCTGATCTGTTCTTGCCTATTCTGGTAAGTTCTGTTCTGGTGTGTTCTGTTCTTAGGTGTTCTGTTCTGGTCCGTCCTTGTCTGTTTTGATCTGGTCTGGTCTATTTTGGCCTGTTCTGGTATGTTCTGTTCTGGTGTGTCCTGTTCTTAGGTGTTCTGTTCTGGTCTGTCCTGGTCTGTTTTGATCTGGTCTGGTCTATTTTGGCCTGTTCTGGTATGTTCTGTTCTGGTGTCTTCTGTTCTTACGTGTTCTGTTCTGGTCTGTCCTGGTCTGTTTTGATCTGGTCTGGTCTATTCTGGCCTGTTCCGGCCTGTTCTGGTATGTTCTGTTCTGGTGTGTTCTGTTCTTAGGTGTTCTGTTCTGGTCTGTCCTGGTCTGTTTTGATCTGGTCTGGTCTATTCTGGCCTGTTCTGGTCTGTTCTGGTCTGTCCTGGTCTGTTTTGATCTGGTCTGGTCTATTTTGGCCTGTTCTGGTATATTCTGTTCTGGTCTGTTCTGATCTGTTCTTGCCTATTCTGGTATGTTCTGTTCTGGTGTGTCCTGTTCTTAGGTGTTCTGTTCTGGTCTGTCCTGGTCTGTTTTGATCTGGTCTGGTCTATTTTGGCCTGTTCTGGTATGTTCTGTTCTGGTGTGTCCTGTTCTTAGGTGTTCTGTTCTGGTCTGTCCTGGTCTGTTTTGATCTGGTCTGGTCTATTTTGGCCTGTTCTGGTATGTTCTGTTCTGGTGTCTTCTGTTCTTACGTGTTCTGTTCTGGTCTGTCCTGGTCTGTTTTGATCTGGTCTGGTCTATTCTGGCCTGTTCTGGTCTGTTCTGGTCTGTTCTGGTATGTTCTGTTCTGGTGTGTCCTGTTCTTAGGTGTTCTGTTCTGGTCTGTCCTGGTCTGTTCTGATCTGTTCTGATCTGTTCTTGCCTATTCTGATATGTTCTGGCCTGTTCTGGTATGTTCTGTTCTGGTGTGTCCTGTTCTTAGGTGTTCTGTTCTGGTCTGTCCTGGTCTGTTTTGATCTGGTCTGGTCTATTCTGGCCTGCTTTGATCTGGTCTGGTCTATTTTGGCCTGTTCTGGTATGTTCTGTTCTGGTGTGTCCTGTTCTTAGGTGTTCTGTTCTGGCCTGTTCTAGTATGTTCTGTTCTGGTCTGTTCTAATCTGTTCTGATCTGTTCTTGCCTATTCTGATATGTTCTGTTCTGGTCTGTTCTGGCCTGTTCTAGTATGTTCTGTTCTGGTGTCTTCTGTTCTTACGTGTTCTGTTCTGGTCTGTCCTGGCCTGTTCTGGTCTGGTCTATTCTGGCCTGTTCTGGTATGTTCTGTTCTGGTGTGTTCTGTTCTGGTCTGTCCTGGTCTGTTTTGATCTGGTCTGGTCTATCCTGGCCTGTTCTGGTATGTTCTGTTCTGGTGTGTTCTGTTCTGGTCTGTCCTGGTCTGTTTTGATCTGGTCTGGTCTATTCTGGCCTGTTCTGGTATGTCCTGATCTGGTGTCTTCTGTTCTTACGTGTTCTGTTCTGGTCTGTCCTGGTCTGTTTTGATCTGGTCTGGTCTATTCCGGCCTGTTCTGGCATTTTCTGTTCTGGTGTGTTCTGTTCTTATGTGTTCTGTTCTGGCCTGTTCTAGTATGTTCTGTTCTGGTGTCTTCTGTTCTTACGTGTTCTGTTCTGGTCTGTCCTGGTCTGTTTTGATCTGGTCTGGTCTATTTTGGCCTGTTCTGGTATGTTCTGTTCTGGTGTGTCCTGTTCTTAGGTGTTCTGTTCTGGTCTGTCCTGGTCTGTTTTGATCTGGTCTGGTCTATTCTGGCCTGTTCTGGTCTGTTCTGGTCTGTTCTGCTATGTTCTGTTCTTATGTGTTCTGTTCTGGTCTATCCTGGTCTGTTCTGATCTGTTCTGATCTGTTCTTGCCTATTCTGATATGTTCTGGCCTGTTCTGGTATGTTCTGTTCTGGTGTGTCCTGTTCTTAGGTGTTCTGTTCTGGTCTGTCCTGGTCTGTTTTGATCTGGTCTGGTCTATTCTGGCCTGTTTTGATCTGGTCTGGTCTATTTTGGCCTGTTCTGGTATGTTCTGTTCTGGTGTGTCCTGTTCTTAGGTGTTCTGTTCTGGTCTGTCCTGGTCTGTTTTGATCTGGTCTGGTCTATTTTGGCCTGTTCTGGTGTGTCCTGTTCTTAGGTGATCTGTTCTGGTCTGTCCTGGTCTGTTTGGATCTGGTCTGGTCTATTTTGGCCTGTTCTGGTATGTTCTGTTCTGGTGTGTTCTGGCCTGTTCTGGTATGTTCTGATTTGGTGTGTTCTGTTCTTAGGTGTTCTGTTCTGGTCTGTCCTGGTCTGTTTTGATCTGGTCTGGTCTATTTTGGCCTGTTCTGGTGTGTCCTGTTCTTAGGTGATCTGTTCTGGTCTGTCCTGGCCTGTTCTGGTCTGGTCTATTCTGGCCTGTTCTGGTATGTTCTGTTCTGGTGTGTTCTGTTCTGGTCTGTCCTGGTCTGTTTTGATCTGGTCTGGTCTATCCTGGCCTGTTCTGGTATGTTCTGTTCTGGTGTGTTCTGTTCTGGTCTGTCCTGGTCTGTTTTGATCTGGTCTGGTCTATTCTGGCCTGTTCTGGTATGTCCTGATCTGGTGTCTTCTGTTCTTACGTGTTCTGTTCTGGTCTGTCCTGGTCTGTTTTGATCCGGTCTGGTCTATTCTGGCCTGTTCTGGTATGTTCTGATTTGGTGTGTTCTGTTCTTAGGTGTTCTGTTTTGATCTGGTCTGGTCTATTCTGGCCTGTTTTGATCTGGTCTGGTCTATTCTGGCCTGTTCTGGTATATTGTGTTCTGGTGTGTCCTGTTCTTAGGTGTTCTGTTCTGGTCTGTCCTGGTCTGTTTTGATCTGGTCTGGTCTATTTTGGCCTGTTCTGGTATGTTCTGTTCTGGTGTGTTCTGATCTGGTCTGTCCCGGTCTGTCCTGGTCTGTTCTGATCTGTTCTGGTCTGTTCTGGTCTACTCTGGCCTGTTCTGGTATGTTCTGATCTGTCCTGGTCTGTCCTGGTCTGTTCTGATCTGTTCTGGTCTGTTCTGGTCTGTTCTGATCTGTTCTGGTATGTTCTGTTCTGGTGTGTTCTGTTCTTAGGTGTTCTGTTCTGGTCTGTCCTGGTCTGTTTTGATCTGATCTGGTCTATTCCAGCCTGTTCTGGTATGTTCTGTTCTGGTGTATCCTGTTCTTAGGTGTTTTGTTCTGGTCTGTCCTGGTCTGTTCTGATCTGTTCTGGCCTGTTCTGGTATGTTCTGTTCTGGTGTGTTCTGTTCTTAGGTGTTCTGTTCTGGTCTGTCCTGGTCTGTTTTGATCTGGTCTGGTCTATTTTGGCCTGTTCTGGTATGTTCTGTTCTGGTGTGTTTTGTTCTTATGTGTTCTGTTCTGGCCTGTTCTAGTATGTTCTGTTCTGGTCTGTTCTGATTTGTTCTTGCCTATTCTGATATGTTCTGTTCTGGTCTGCTCTGGCCTGTTCTGGTATGTTCTGTTCTGGTATGTTCTGTTCTGGTGTGTCCTGTTCTTAGGTGTTCTGTTCTGGCCTGTTCTAGTATGTTCTGTTCTTATGTGTTCTGTTCTGGTCTGTTCTGATCTGTTCTTGCCTATTCTGGTATGTTCTGTTCTGGTGTGTTCTGATCTGTTCTTGCCTATTCTGGTATGTTCTGTTCTGGTGTGTTCTGTTCTTAGGTGTTCTGTTCTGGTCTGTCCCGGTCTGTTCTGATGTGGTCTGGTCTATTCCGGCCTGTTCTGGTATGTTCTGTTCTTATGTGTTCTGTTCTGGTCTGTTCTGATCTGTTCTTGCCTATTCTGATATGTTCTGCTCTGGTCTGCTCTGGCCTGTTCTGGTATGTTCTGTTCTGGTGTGTCCTGTTCTTAGGTGTTCTGTTCTGGTCTGTCCTGGTCTGTTTTGATCTGGTCTGGTCTATTCTGGCCTGTTCTGGTTTGTTCTGGTCTGTTCTGGTATGTTTTGTTCTTATGTGTTCTGTTCTGGTCTGTCCTGGTCTGTTTTGATCTGGTCTGGTCTATTTTGGCCTGTTCTGGTGTGTCCTGTTCTTAGGTGTTCTGTTCTGGTCTGTCCTGGTCTGTTTTGATCTGGTCTATTCCGGCCTGTTCTGGTATGTTCTGTTCTGGTGTGTTCTGTTCTTAGGTGTTCTGTTCTGGTCTGTCCTGGTCTGTTCTGGTCTGTTCTGGTATGTTTTGTTCTTATGTGTTCTGTTCTGGTCTGTCCTGGTCTGTTTTGATCTGGTCTGGTCTATTTTGGCCTGTTCTGGTGTGTCCTGTTCTTAGGTGTTCTGTTCTGGTCTGTCCTGGTCTGTTTTGATCTGGTCTGGTCTATTCCGGCCTGTTCTGGTATGTTCTGTTCTGGTGTGTTCTGTTCTTAGGTGTTCTGTTCTGGTCTGCCCTGGTCTGTTTTGATCTGGTCTGGTCTATTTTGGCCTGTTCTGGTATATTCTGTTCTGGTCTGTTCTGATCTGTTCTTGCCTATTCTGGTATGTTCTGTTCTGGTGTGTCCTGTTCTTAGGTGTTCTGTTCTGGTCTGTCCTGGTCTGTTTTGATCTGGTCTGGTCTATTTTGGCCTGTTCTGGTATGTTCTGTTCTGGTGTGTCCTGTTCTTAGGTGTTCTGTTCTGGTCTGTCCTGGTCTGTTTTGATCTGGTCTGGTCTATTTTTGCCTGTTCTGGTATATTCTGTTCTGGTCTGTTCTGATCTGTTCTTGCCTATTCTGGTATGTTCTGTTCTGGTGTGTCCTGTTCTTAGGTGTTCTGTTCTGGTCTGTCCTGGTCTGTTTTGATCTGGGCTGGTCTATTCCGGCCTGTTCTGGTATGTTCTGTTCTGGTGTGTTCTGTTCTTAGGTGTTCTGTTCTGGTCTGCCCTGGTCTGTTTTGATCTGGTCTGGTCTATTTTGGCCTGTTCTGGTATATTCTGTTCTGGTCTGTTCTGATCTGTTCTTGCCTATTCTGGTATGTTCTGTTCTGGTGTGTCCTGTTCTTAGGTGTTCTGTTCTGGTCTGTCCTGGTCTGTTTTGATCTGGTCTGGTCTATTTTGGCCTGTTCTGGTATGTTCTGTTCTGGTGTGTCCTGTTCTTAGGTGTTCTGTTCTGGTCTGTCCTGGTCTGTTTTGATCTGGTCTGGTCTATTTTGGCCTGTTCTGGTATGTTCTGTTCTGGTGTGTTTTGTTCTTATGTGTTCTGTTCTGGCCTGTTCTAGTATGTTCTGTTCTGGTCTGTTCTGATTTGTTCTTGCCTATTCTGATATGTTCTGTTCTGGTCTGCTCTGGCCTGTTCTGGTATGTTCTGTTCTGGTATGTTCTGTTCTGGTGTGTCCTGTTCTTAGGTGTTCTGTTCTGGCCTGTTCTAGTATGTTCTGTTCTTATGTGTTCTGTTCTGGTCTGTTCTGATCTGTTCTTGCCTATTCTGGTATGTTCTGTTCTGGTGTGTTCTGATCTGTTCTTGCCTATTCTGGTATGTTCTGTTCTGGTGTGTTCTGTTCTTAGGTGTTCTGTTCTGGTCTGTCCCGGTCTGTTCTGATGTGGTCTGGTCTATTCCGGCCTGTTCTGGTATGTTCTGTTCTTATGTGTTCTGTTCTGGTCTGTTCTGATCTGTTCTTGCCTATTCTGATATGTTCTGCTCTGGTCTGCTCTGGCCTGTTCTGGTATGTTCTGTTCTGGTGTGTCCTGTTCTTAGGTGTTCTGTTCTGGTCTGTCCTGGTCTGTTTTGATCTGGTCTGGTCTATTCTGGCCTGTTCTGGTTTGTTCTGGTCTGTTCTGGTATGTTTTGTTCTTATGTGTTCTGTTCTGGTCTGTCCTGGTCTGTTTTGATCTGGTCTATTCCGGCCTGTTCTGGTATGTTCTGTTCTGGTGTGTTCTGTTCTGGTCTGTCCTGGTCTGTTCTGGTCTGTTCTGGTATGTTTTGTTCTTATGTGTTCTGTTCTGGTCTGTCCTGGTCTGTTTTGATCTGGTCTGGTCTATTTTGGCCTGTTCTGGTGTGTCCTGTTCTTAGGTGTTCTGTTCTGGTCTGTCCTGGTCTGTTTTGATCTGGTCTATTCCGGCCTGTTCTGGTATGTTCTGTTCTGGTGTGTTCTGTTCTTAGGTGTTCTGTTCTGGTCTGTCCTGGTCTGTTCTGGTCTGTTCTGGTATGTTTTGTTCTTATGTGTTCTGTTCTGGTCTGTCCTGGTCTGTTTTGATCTGGTCTGGTCTATTTTGGCCTGTTCTGGTGTGTCCTGTTCTTAGGTGTTCTGTTCTGGTCTGTCCTGGTCTGTTTTGATCTGGTCTGGTCTATTCCGGCCTGTTCTGGTATGTTCTGTTCTGGTGTGTTCTGTTCTTAGGTGTTCTGTTCTGGTCTGCCCTGGTCTGTTTTGATCTGGTCTGGTCTATTTTGGCCTGTTCTGGTATATTCTGTTCTGGTCTGTTCTGATCTGTTCTTGCCTATTCTGGTATGTTCTGTTCTGGTGTGTCCTGTTCTTAGGTGTTCTGTTCTGGTCTGTCCTGGTCTGTTTTGATCTGGTCTGGTCTATTTTGGCCTGTTCTGGTATGTTCTGTTCTGGTGTGTCCTGTTCTTAGGTGTTCTGTTCTGGTCTGTCCTGGTCTGTTTTGATCTGGTCTGGTCTATTTTTGCCTGTTCTGGTATATTCTGTTCTGGTCTGTTCTGATCTGTTCTTGCCTATTCTGGTATGTTCTGTTCTGGTGTGTCCTGTTCTTAGGTGTTCTGTTCTGGTCTGTCCTGGTCTGTTTTGATCTGGGCTGGTCTATTCCGGCCTGTTCTGGTATGTTCTGTTCTGGTGTGTTCTGTTCTTAGGTGTTCTGTTCTGGTCTGTCCTGGTCTGTTTTGATCTGGTCTGGTCTATTCTGGCCTGTTCTGGTCTGTTCTGGTCTGTCCTGGTCTGTTTTGATCTGGTCTGGTCTATTTTGGCCTGTTCTGGTATATTCTGTTCTGGTCTGTTCTGATCTGTTCTTGCCTATTCTGGTATGTTCTGTTCTGGTGTGTCCTGTTCTTAGGTGTTCTGTTCTGGTCTGTCCTGGTCTGTTTTGATCTGGGCTGGTCTATTCCGGCCTGTTCTGGTATGTTCTGTTCTGGTGTGTTCTGTTCTTAGGTGTTCTGTTCTGGTCTGTCCTGGTCTGTTTTGATCTGGTCTGGTCTATTTTTGCCTGTTCTGGTATATTCTGTTCTGGTCTGTTCTGATCTGTTCTTGCCTATTCTGGTATGTTCTGTTCTGGTGTGTCCTGTTCTTAGGTGTTCTGTTCTGGTCTGTCCTGGTCTGTTTTGATCTGGTCTGGTCTATTTTGGCCTGTTCTGGTATGTTCTGTTCTGGTGTGTCCTGTTCTTAGGTGTTCTGTTCTGGTCTGTCCTGGTCTGTTTTGATCTGGTCTGGTCTATTTTTGCCTGTTCTGGTATATTCTGTTCTGGTCTGTTCTGATCTGTTCTTGCCTATTCTGGTATGTTCTGTTCTGGTGTGTCCTGTTCTTAGGTGTTCTGTTCTGGTCTGTCCTGGTCTGTTTTGATCTGGGCTGGTCTATTCCGGCCTGTTCTGGTATGTTCTGTTCTGGTGTGTTCTGTTCTGGTCTGTCCTGGTCTGTTTTGATCTGGTCTGGTCTATTCTGGCCTGTTCTGGTCTGTTCTGGTCTGTCCTGGTCTGTTTTGATCTGGTCTGGTCTATTTTGGCCTGTTCTGGTATATTCTGTTCTGGTCTGTTCTGATCTGTTCTTGCCTATTCTGGTAAGTTCTGTTCTGGTGTGTTCTGTTCTTAGGTGTTCTGTTCTGGTCCGTCCTTGTCTGTTTTGATCTGGTCTGGTCTATTTTGGCCTGTTCTGGTATGTTCTGTTCTGGTGTGTCCTGTTCTTAGGTGTTCTGTTCTGGTCTGTCCTGGTCTGTTTTGATCTGGTCTGGTCTATTTTGGCCTGTTCTGGTATGTTCTGTTCTGGTGTCTTCTGTTCTTACGTGTTCTGTTCTGGTCTGTCCTGGTCTGTTTTGATCTGGTCTGGTCTATTCTGGCCTGTTCCGGCCTGTTCTGGTATGTTCTGTTCTGGTGTGTTCTGTTCTTAGGTGTTCTGTTCTGGTCTGTCCTGGTCTGTTTTGATCTGGTCTGGTCTATTCTGGCCTGTTCTGGTCTGTTCTGGTCTGTCCTGGTCTGTTTTGATCTGGTCTGGTCTATTTTGGCCTGTTCTGGTATATTCTGTTCTGGTCTGTTCTGATCTGTTCTTGCCTATTCTGGTATGTTCTGTTCTGGTGTGTCCTGTTCTTAGGTGTTCTGTTCTGGTCTGTCCTGGTCTGTTTTGATCTGGTCTGGTCTATTTTGGCCTGTTCTGGTATGTTCTGTTCTGGTGTGTCCTGTTCTTAGGTGTTCTGTTCTGGTCTGTCCTGGTCTGTTTTGATCTGGTCTGGTCTATTTTGGCCTGTTCTGGTATGTTCTGTTCTGGTGTCTTCTGTTCTTACGTGTTCTGTTCTGGTCTGTCCTGGTCTGTTTTGATCTGGTCTGGTCTATTCTGGCCTGTTCTGGTCTGTTCTGGTCTGTTCTGGTATGTTCTGTTCTGGTGTGTCCTGTTCTTAGGTGTTCTGTTCTGGTCTGTCCTGGTCTGTTCTGATCTATTCTGATCTGTTCTTGCCTATTCTGATATGTTCTGGCCTGTTCTGGTATGTTCTGTTCTGGTGTGTCCTGTTCTTAGGTGTTCTGTTCTGGTCTGTCCTGGTCTGTTTTGATCTGGTCTGGTCTATTCTGGCCTGCTTTGATCTGGTCTGGTCTATTTTGGCCTGTTCTGGTATGTTCTGTTCTGGTGTGTCCTGTTCTTAGGTGTTCTGTTCTGGCCTGTTCTAGTATGTTCTGTTCTGGTCTGTTCTAATCTGTTCTGATCTGTTCTTGCCTATTCTGATATGTTCTGTTCTGGTCTGTTCTGGCCTGTTCTAGTATGTTCTGTTCTGGTGTCTTCTGTTCTTACGTGTTCTGTTCTGGTCTGTCCTGGCCTGTTCTGGTCTGGTCTATTCTGGCCTGTTCTGGTATGTTCTGTTCTGGTGTGTTCTGTTCTGGTCTGTCCTGGTCTGTTTTGATCTGGTCTGGTCTATCCTGGCCTGTTCTGGTATGTTCTGTTCTGGTGTGTTCTGTTCTGGTCTGTCCTGGTCTGTTTTGATCTGGTCTGGTCTATTCTGGCCTGTTCTGGTATGTCCTGATCTGGTGTCTTCTGTTCTTACGTGTTCTGTTCTGGTCTGTCCTGGTCTGTTTTGATCTGGTCTGGTCTATTCCGGCCTGTTCTGGCATTTTCTGTTCTGGTGTGTTCTGTTCTTATGTGTTCTGTTCTGGCCTGTTCTAGTATGTTCTGTTCTGGTGTCTTCTGTTCTTACGTGTTCTGTTCTGGTCTGTCCTGGTCTGTTTTGATCTGGTCTGGTCTATTTTGGCCTGTTCTGGTATGTTCTGTTCTGGTGTGTCCTGTTCTTAGGTGTTCTGTTCTGGTCTGTCCTGGTCTGTTTTGATCTGGTCTGGTCTATTCTGGCCTGTTCTGGTCTGTTCTGGTCTGTTCTGGTATGTTCTGTTCTTATGTGTTCTGTTCTGGTCTGTCCTGGTCTGTTCTGATCTGTTCTGATCTGTTCTTGCCTATTCTGATATGTTCTGGCCTGTTCTGGTATGTTCTGTTCTGGTGTGTCCTGTTCTTAGGTGTTCTGTTCTGGTCTGTCCTGGTCTGTTTTGATCTGGTCTGGTCTATTCTGGCCTGTTTTGATCTGGTCTGGTCTATTTTGGCCTGTTCTGGTATGTTCTGTTCTGGTGTGTCCTGTTCTTAGGTGTTCTGTTCTGGTCTGTCCTGGTCTGTTTTGATCTGGTCTGGTCTATTTTGGCCTGTTCTGGTGTGTCCTGTTCTTAGGTGATCTGTTCTGGTCTGTCCTGGTCTGTTTGGATCTGGTCTGGTCTATTTTGGCCTGTTCTGGTATGTTCTGTTCTGGTGTGTTCTGGCCTGTTCTGGTATGTTCTGATTTGGTGTGTTCTGTTCTTAGGTGTTCTGTTCTGGTCTGTCCTGGTCTGTTTTGATCTGGTCTGGTCTATTTTGGCCTGTTCTGGTGTGTCCTGTTCTTAGGTGATCTGTTCTGGTCTGTCCTGGCCTGTTCTGGTCTGGTCTATTCTGGCCTGTTCTGGTATGTTCTGTTCTGGTGTGTTCTGTTCTGGTCTGTCCTGGTCTGTTTTGATCTGGTCTGGTCTATCCTGGCCTGTTCTGGTATGTTCTGTTCTGGTGTGTTCTGTTCTGGTCTGTCCTGGTCTGTTTTGATCTGGTCTGGTCTATTCTGGCCTGTTCTGGTATGTCCTGATCTGGTGTCTTCTGTTCTTACGTGTTCTGTTCTGGTCTGTCCTGGTCTGTTTTGATCCGGTCTGGTCTATTCTGGCCTGTTCTGGTATGTTCTGATTTGGTGTGTTCTGTTCTTAGGTGTTCTGTTTTGATCTGGTCTGGTCTATTCTGGCCTGTTTTGATCTGGTCTGGTCTATTTTGGCCTGTTCTGGTATGTTCTGTTCTGGTGTGTCCTGTTCTTAGGTGATCTGTTCTGGTCTGTCCTGGTCTGTTTGGATCTGGTCTGGTCTATTTTGGCCTGTTCTGGTATGTTCTGTTCTGGTGTGTTCTGGCCTGTTCTGGTATGTTCTGTTCTGGTGTGTTCTGGCCTGTTCTGGTATGTTCTGATTTGGTGTGTTCTGTTCTTAGGTGTTCTGTTCTGGTCTGTCCTGGTCTGTTTTGATCTGGTCTGGTCTATTTTGGCCTGTTCTGGTGTGTCCTGTTCTTAGGTGATCTGTTCTGGTCTGTCCTGGCCTGTTCTGGTCTGGTCTATTCTGGCCTGTTCTGGTATGTTCTGTTCTGGTGTGTTCTGTTCTGGTCTGTCCTGGTCTGTTTTGATCTGGTCTGGTCTATCCTGGCCTGTTCTGGTATGTTCTGTTCTGGTGTGTTCTGGCCTGTTCTGGTATGTCCTGATCTGGTGTCTTCTGTTCTTACGTGTTCTGTTCTGGTCTGTCCTGGTCTGTTTTGATCTGGTCTGGTCTATTCTGGCCTGTTCTGGTATGTTCTGATTTGGTGTGTTCTGTTCTTAGGTGTTCTGTTTTGATCTGGTCTGGTCTATTTTGGCCTGTTCTGGTGTGTCCTGTTCTTAGGTGTTCTGTTCTGGTCTGTCCTGGTCTGTTTTGATCTGGGCTGGTCTATTCCGGCCTGTTCTGGTATGTTCTGTTCTGGTGTGTTCTGTTCTGGTCTGTCCTGGTCTGTTTTGATCTGGTCTGGTCTATTCTGGCCTGTTCTGGTCTGTTCTGGTCTGTCCTGGTCTGTTTTGATCTGGTCTGGTCTATTTTGGCCTGTTCTGGTATATTCTGTTCTGGTCTGTTCTGATCTGTTCTTGCCTATTCTGGTAAGTTCTGTTCTGGTGTGTTCTGTTCTTAGGTGTTCTGTTCTTACGTGTTCTGTTCTGGTCTGTCCTGGCCTGTTCTGGTCTGGTCTATTCTGGCCTGTTCTGGTATGTTCTGTTCTGGTGTGTTCTGTTCTGGTCTGTCCTGGTCTGTTTTGATCTGGTCTGGTCTATCCTGGCCTGTTCTGGTATGTTCTGTTCTGGTGTGTTCTGTTCTGGTCTGTCCTGGTCTGTTTTGATCTGGTCTGGTCTATTCTGGCCTGTTCTGGTATGTCCTGATCTGGTGTCTTCTGTTCTTACGTGTTCTGTTCTGGTCTGTCCTGGTCTGTTTTGATCTGGTCTGGTCTATTCCGGCCTGTTCTGGCATTTTCTGTTCTGGTGTGTTCTGTTCTTATGTGTTCTGTTCTGGCCTGTTCTAGTATGTTCTGTTCTGGTGTCTTCTGTTCTTACGTGTTCTGTTCTGGTCTGTCCTGGTCTGTTTTGATCTGGTCTGGTCTATTTTGGCCTGTTCTGGTATGTTCTGTTCTGGTGTGTCCTGTTCTTAGGTGTTCTGTTCTGGTCTGTCCTGGTCTGTTTTGATCTGGTCTGGTCTATTCTGGCCTGTTCTGGTCTGTTCTGGTCTGTTCTGGTATGTTCTGTTCTTATGTGTTCTGTTCTGGTCTGTCCTGGTCTGTTCTGATCTGTTCTGATCTGTTCTTGCCTATTCTGATATGTTCTGGCCTGTTCTGGTATGTTCTGTTCTGGTGTGTCCTGTTCTTAGGTGTTCTGTTCTGGTCTGTCCTGGTCTGTTTTGATCTGGTCTGGTCTATTCTGGCCTGTTTTGATCTGGTCTGGTCTATTTTGGCCTGTTCTGGTATGTTCTGTTCTGGTGTGTCCTGTTCTTAGGTGTTCTGTTCTGGTCTGTCCTGGTCTGTTTTGATCTGGTCTGGTCTATTTTGGCCTGTTCTGGTGTGTCCTGTTCTTAGGTGATCTGTTCTGGTCTGTCCTGGTCTGTTTGGATCTGGTCTGGTCTATTTTGGCCTGTTCTGGTATGTTCTGTTCTGGTGTGTTCTGGCCTGTTCTGGTATGTTCTGATTTGGTGTGTTCTGTTCTTAGGTGTTCTGTTCTGGTCTGTCCTGGTCTGTTTTGATCTGGTCTGGTCTATTTTGGCCTGTTCTGGTGTGTCCTGTTCTTAGGTGATCTGTGCTGGTCTGTCCTGGCCTGTTCTGGTCTGGTCTATTCTGGCCTGTTCTGGTATGTTCTGTTCTGGTGTGTTCTGTTCTGGTCTGTCCTGGTCTGTTTTGATCTGGTCTGGTCTATCCTGGCCTGTTCTGGTATGTTCTGTTCTGGTGTGTTCTGTTCTGGTCTGTCCTGGTCTGTTTTGATCTGGTCTGGTCTATTCTGGCCTGTTCTGGTATGTCCTGATCTGGTGTCTTCTGTTCTTACGTGTTCTGTTCTGGTCTGTCCTGGTCTGTTTTGATCCGGTCTGGTCTATTCTGGCCTGTTCTGGTATGTTCTGATTTGGTGTGTTCTGTTCTTAGGTGTTCTGTTTTGATCTGGTCTGGTCTATTCTGGCCTGTTTTGATCTGGTCTGGTCTATTTTGGCCTGTTCTGGTATGTTCTGTTCTGGTGTGTCCTGTTCTTAGGTGATCTGTTCTGGTCTGTCCTGGTCTGTTTGGATCTGGTCTGGTCTATTTTGGCCTGTTCTGGTATGTTCTGTTCTGGTGTGTTCTGGCCTGTTCTGGTATGTTCTGTTCTGGTGTGTTCTGGCCTGTTCTGGTATGTTCTGATTTGGTGTGTTCTGTTCTTAGGTGTTCTGTTCTGGTCTGTCCTGGTCTGTTTTGATCTGGTCTGGTCTATTTTGGCCTGTTCTGGTGTGTCCTGTTCTTAGGTGATCTGTTCTGGTCTGTCCTGGCCTGTTCTGGTCTGGTCTATTCTGGCCTGTTCTGGTATGTTCTGTTCTGGTGTGTTCTGTTCTGGTCTGTCCTGGTCTGTTTTGATCTGGTCTGGTCTATCCTGGCCTGTTCTGGTATGTTCTGTTCTGGTGTGTTCTGGCCTGTTCTGGTATGTCCTGATCTGGTGTCTTCTGTTCTTACGTGTTCTGTTCTGGTCTGTCCTGGTCTGTTTTGATCTGGTCTGGTCTATTCTGGCCTGTTCTGGTATGTTCTGATTTGGTGTGTTCTGTTCTTAGGTGTTCTGTTTTGATCTGGTCTGGTCTATTTTGGCCTGTTCTGGTGTGTCCTGTTCTTAGGTGTTCTGTTCTGGTCTGTCCTGGTCTGTTTTGATCTGGTCTGGTCTATCCTGGCCTGTTCTGGTATCTTCTGTTCAGGTCTGTCCGGGTCTGTTTTGATCTGGTCTGGTCTATTTTGGCCTGTTCTGGTATGTTCTGTTCTAGTGTGTCCTGTTCTTAGGTGTTCTGTTCTGGTCTGTCCTGGTCTGTTTTGATCTGGTCTGGTCTATCCTGGCCTGTTCTCGTATCTTCTGTTCAGGTCTGTTCTGGTTTGTCCTGGTCTGTTTTGATCTGATCTGGTCTATCCTGGCCTATTCTGGTATCTTCTGTTCAGGTCTGTCCGGGTCTGTTTTGATCTGGTCTGGTCTATTTTGGCCTGTTCTGGTATGTTCTGTTCTGGTGTGTCCTGGTCTGGTCTGTCCTGGTCTGTTTTGATCTGATCTGGTCTATCCTGGCCTGTTCTGGTATCTTCTGTTCAGGTCTGTTCTGGTCTGTTCTGGTCTGTTTTGATCTGTTCTGGTATGTTCTGGTCTGTCCTGGTCTGTTCTGGTATGTTCTGTTGTGGTGTGTTCTGTTCTTATGTGTTCTGTTCTGGTCTGTCCGGGTCTGTTTTGATCTGGTCTGGTCTATTTTGGCCTGTTCTGGTATGTTCTGTTCTGGTGTGTCCTGTTCTTAGGTGTTCTGTTCTGGTCTGTCCTGGTCTGTTTTGATCTGGTCTGGTCTATTTTGGCCTGTTCTGGTATGTTCTGTTCTGGTGTGTTCTGTTCTTATGTGTTCTGTTCTGGCCTGTTCTAGTATGTTCTGTTCTGGTGTCTTCTGTTCTTACGTGTTCTGTTCTGGTCTGTCCTGGCCTGTTCTGGTCTGGTCTATTCTGGCCTGTTCTGGTATGTTCTGTTCTGGTGTGTTCTGTTCTGGTCTGTCCTGGTCTGTTTTGATCTGGTCTGGTCTATCCTGGCCTGTTCTCGTATCTTCTGTTCGGGTCTGTTCTGGTTTGTCCTGGTCTGTTTTGATCTGATCTGGTCTATCCTGGCCTGTTCTGGTATCTTCTGTTCAGGTCTGTCCGGGTCTGTTTTGATCTGGTCTGGTCTATTTTGGCCTGTTCTGGTATGTTCTGTTCTGGTGTGTCCTGTTCTTAGGTGTTCTGTTCTGGTCTGTCCTGGTCTGTTTTGATCTGGTCTGGTCTATTTTGGCCTGTTCTGGTATGTTCTGTTCTGGTGTGTTCTGTTCTTATGTGTTCTGTTCTGGCCTGTTCTAGTATGTTCTGTTCTGGTGTCTTCTGTTCTTACGTGTTCTGTTCTGGTCTGTCCTGGCCTGTTCTGGTCTGGTCTATTCTGGCCTGTTCTGGTATGTTCTGTTCTGGTGTGTTCTGTTCTGGTCTGTCCTGGTCTGTTTTGATCTGGTCTGGTCTATCCTGGCCTGTTCTGGTATGTTCTGTTCTGGTGTGTTCTGTTCTGGTCTGTCCTGGTCTGTTTTGATCTGGTCTGGTCTATTCTGGCCTGTTCTGGTATGTCCTGATCTGGTGTCTTCTGTTCTTACGTGTTCTGTTCTGGTCTGTCCTGGTCTGTTTTGATCTGGTCTGGTCTATTCCGGCCTGTTCTGGCATTTTCTGTTCTGGTGTGTTCTGTTCTTATGTGTTCTGTTCTGGCCTGTTCTAGTATGTTCTGTTCTGGTGTCTTCTGTTCTTACGTGTTCTGTTCTGGTCTGTCCTGGTCTGTTTTGATCTGGTCTGGTCTATTTTGGCCTGTTCTGGTATGTTCTGTTCTGGTGTGTCCTGTTCTTAGGTGTTCTGTTCTGGTCTGTCCTGGTCTGTTTTGATCTGGTCTGGTCTATTCTGGCCTGTTCTGGTCTGTTCTGGTCTGTTCTGGTATGTTCTGTTCTTATGTGTTCTGTTCTGGTCTGTCCTGGTCTGTTCTGATCTGTTCTGATCTGTTCTTGCCTATTCTGATATGTTCTGGCCTGTTCTGGTATGTTCTGTTCTGGTGTGTCCTGTTCTTAGGTGTTCTGTTCTGGTCTGTCCTGGTCTGTTTTGATCTGGTCTGGTCTATTCTGGCCTGTTTTGATCTGGTCTGGTCTATTTTGGCCTGTTCTGGTATGTTCTGTTCTGGTGTGTCCTGTTCTTAGGTGTTCTGTTCTGGTCTGTCCTGGTCTGTTTTGATCTGGTCTGGTCTATTTTGGCCTGTTCTGGTGTGTCCTGTTCTTAGGTGATCTGTTCTGGTCTGTCCTGGTCTGTTTGGATCTGGTCTGGTCTATTTTGGCCTGTTCTGGTATGTTCTGTTCTGGTGTGTTCTGGCCTGTTCTGGTATGTTCTGATTTGGTGTGTTCTGTTCTTAGGTGTTCTGTTCTGGTCTGTCCTGGTCTGTTTTGATCTGGTCTGGTCTATTTTGGCCTGTTCTGGTGTGTCCTTTTCTTAGGTGATCTGTGCTGGTCTGTCCTGGCCTGTTCTGGTCTGGTCTATTCTGGCCTGTTCTGGTATGTTCTGTTCTGGTGTGTTCTGTTCTGGTCTGTCCTGGTCTGTTTTGATCTGGTCTGGTCTATCCTGGCCTGTTCTGGTATGTTCTGTTCTGGTGTGTTCTGTTCTGGTCTGTCCTGGTCTGTTTTGATCTGGTCTGGTCTATTCTGGCCTGTTCTGGTATGTCCTGATCTGGTGTCTTCTGTTCTTACGTGTTCTGTTCTGGTCTGTCCTGGTCTGTTTTGATCCGGTCTGGTCTATTCTGGCCTGTTCTGGTATGTTCTGATTTGGTGTGTTCTGTTCTTAGGTGTTCTGTTTTGATCTGGTCTGGTCTATTCTGGCCTGTTTTGATCTGGTCTGGTCTATTTTGGCCTGTTCTGGTATGTTCTGTTCTGGTGTGTCCTGTTCTTAGGTGATCTGTTCTGGTCTGTCCTGGTCTGTTTGGATCTGGTCTGGTCTATTTTGGCCTGTTCTGGTATGTTCTGTTCTGGTGTGTTCTGGCCTGTTCTGGTATGTTCTGTTCTGGTGTGTTCTGGCCTGTTCTGGTATGTTCTGATTTGGTGTGTTCTGTTCTTAGGTGTTCTGTTCTGGTCTGTCCTGGTCTGTTTTGATCTGGTCTGGTCTATTTTGGCCTGTTCTGGTGTGTCCTGTTCTTAGGTGATCTGTTCTGGTCTGTCCTGGCCTGTTCTGGTCTGGTCTATTCTGGCCTGTTCTGGTATGTTCTGTTCTGGTGTGTTCTGTTCTGGTCTGTCCTGGTCTGTTTTGATCTGGTCTGGTCTATCCTGGCCTGTTCTGGTATGTTCTGTTCTGGTGTGTTCTGGCCTGTTCTGGTATGTCCTGATCTGGTGTCTTCTGTTCTTACGTGTTCTGTTCTGGTCTGTCCTGGTCTGTTTTGATCTGGTCTGGTCTATTCTGGCCTGTTCTGGTATGTTCTGATTTGGTGTGTTCTGTTCTTAGGTGTTCTGTTTTGATCTGGTCTGGTCTATTTTGGCCTGTTCTGGTGTGTCCTGTTCTTAGGTGTTCTGTTCTGGTCTGTCCTGGTCTGTTTTGATCTGGTCTGGTCTATCCTGGCCTGTTCTGGTATCTTCTGTTCAGGTCTGTCCGGGTCTGTTTTGATCTGGTCTGGTCTATTTTGGCCTGTTCTGGTATGTTCTGTTCTAGTGTGTCCTGTTCTTAGGTGTTCTGTTCTGGTCTGTCCTGGTCTGTTTTGATCTGGTCTGGTCTATCCTGGCCTGTTCTCGTATCTTCTGTTCAGGTCTGTTCTGGTTTGTCCTGGTCTGTTTTGATCTGATCTGGTCTATCCTGGCCTATTCTGGTATCTTCTGTTCAGGTCTGTCCGGGTCTGTTTTGATCTGGTCTGGTCTATTTTGGCCTGTTCTGGTATGTTCTGTTCTGGTGTGTCCTGGTCTGGTCTGTCCTGGTCTGTTTTGATCTGATCTGGTCTATCCTGGCCTGTTCTGGTATCTTCTGTTCAGGTCTGTTCTGGTCTGTTCTGGTCTGTTTTGATCTGTTCTGGTATGTTCTGGTCTGTCCTGGTCTGTTCTGGTATGTTCTGTTGTGGTGTGTTCTGTTCTTATGTGTTCTGTTCTGGTCTGTCCGGGTCTGTTTTGATCTGGTCTGGTCTATTTTGGCCTGTTCTGGTATGTTCTGTTCTGGTGTGTCCTGTTCTTAGGTGTTCTGTTCTGGTCTGTCCTGGTCTGTTTTGATCTGGTCTGGTCTATTTTGGCCTGTTCTGGTATGTTCTGTTCTGGTGTGTTCTGTTCTTATGTGTTCTGTTCTGGCCTGTTCTAGTATGTTCTGTTCTGGTGTCTTCTGTTCTTACGTGTTCTGTTCTGGTCTGTCCTGGCCTGTTCTGGTCTGGTCTATTCTGGCCTGTTCTGGTATGTTCTGTTCTGGTGTGTTCTGTTCTGGTCTGTCCTGGTCTGTTTTGATCTGGTCTGGTCTATCCTGGCCTGTTCTCGTATCTTCTGTTCGGGTCTGTTCTGGTTTGTCCTGGTCTGTTTTGATCTGATCTGGTCTATCCTGGCCTGTTCTGGTATCTTCTGTTCAGGTCTGTCCGGGTCTGTTTTGATCTGGTCTGGTCTATTTTGGCCTGTTCTGGTATGTTCTGTTCTGGTGTGTCCTGTTCTTAGGTGTTCTGTTCTGGTCTGTCCTGGTCTGTTTTGATCTGGTCTGGTCTATTTTGGCCTGTTCTGGTATGTTCTGTTCTGGTGTGTTCTGTTCTTATGTGTTCTGTTCTGGCCTGTTCTAGTATGTTCTGTTCTGGTGTCTTCTGTTCTTACGTGTTCTGTTCTGGTCTGTCCTGGCCTGTTCTGGTCTGGTCTATTCTGGCCTGTTCTGGTATGTTCTGTTCTGGTGTGTTCTGTTCTGGTCTGTCCTGGTCTGTTTTGATCTGGTCTGGTCTATCCTGGCCTGTTCTCGTATCTTCTGTTCAGGTCTGTTCTGGTTTGTCCTGGTCTGTTTTGATCTGATCTGGTCTATCCTGGCCTGTTCTGGTATCTTCTGTTCAGGTCTGTCCGGGTCTGTTTTGATCTGGTCTGGTCTATTTTGGCCTGTTCTGGTATGTTCTGTTCTGGTGTGTCCTGTTCTTAGGTGTTCTGTTCTGGTCTGTCCTGGTCTGTTTTGATCTGGTCTGGTCTATTCTGGCCTGTTCTGGTCTGTTCTGGTCTGTTCTGGTCTGTTCTGGTATGTTTTGTTCTTATGTGTTCTGTTCTGGTCTGTCCTGGTCTGTTTTGATCTAGTCTGGTCTATTTTGGCCTGTTCTGGTGTGTCCTGTTCTTAGGTGTTCTGTTCTGGTCTGTCCTGGTCTGTTTTGATCTGGTCTGGTCTATTCCGGCCTGTTCTGGTATGTTCTGTTCTGGTGTGTTCTGTTCTTAGGTGTTCTGTTCTGGTCTGTTCTGGTCTGTTCTGATCTGTTCTTGCCTATTCTGGTATGTTCTGTTCTGGTGAGTTCTGTTCTTAGGTGTTCTGTTCTGGTTTGTCCTGGTCTGTTTTGATCTGATCTGGTCTATCCTGGCCTGTTCTGGTATCTTCTGTTCAGGTCTGTCCTGGTCTGTTTTGATCTGATCTGGTCTATCCTGGCCTGTTCTGGTATCTTCTGTTCAGGTCTGTCCGGGTCTGTTTTGATCTGGTCTGGTCTATCCTGGCCTGTTCTGGTGTGTTCTGATCTGGTCTGTCCCGGTCTGTTCTGATCTGGTCTGGTCTATTCCGGCCTGTTCTGGTATGTTCTGTTCTGGTGTGTCCTGTTCTTAGGTGTTTTGTTCTGGTCTGTCCTGGCCTGTTCTGGTCTGGTCTATTCTGGCCTGTTCTGGTATGTTCTGTTCTGGTGTGTTCTGTTCTGGTCTGTCCTGGTCTGTTTTGATCTGGTCTGGTCTATCCTGGCCTGTTCTCGTATCTTCTGTTCAGGTCTGTTCTGGTTTGTCCTGGTCTGTTTTGATCTGATCTGGTCTATCCTGGCCTGTTCTGGTATCTTCTGTTCAGGTCTGTCCGGGTCTGTTTTGATCTGGTCTGGTCTATTTTGGCCTGTTCTGGTATGTTCTGTTCTGGTGTGTCCTGTTCTTAGGTGTTCTGTTCTGGTCTGTCCTGGTCTGTTTTGATCTGGTCTGGTCTATTTTGGCCTGTTCTGGTATGTTCTGTTCTGGTGTGTTCTGTTCTTATGTGTTCTGTTCTGGCCTGTTCTAGTATGTTCTGTTCTGGTGTCTTCTGTTCTTACGTGTTCTGTTCTGGTCTGTCCTGGCCTGTTCTGGTCTGGTCTATTCTGGCCTGTTCTGGTATGTTCTGTTCTGGTGTGTTCTGTTCTGGTCTGTCCTGGTCTGTTTTGATCTGGTCTGGTCTATCCTGGCCTGTTCTCGTATCTTCTGTTCAGGTCTGTTCTGGTTTGTCCTGGTCTGTTTTGATCTGATCTGGTCTATCCTGGCCTGTTCTGGTATCTTCTGTTCAGGTCTGTCCGGGTCTGTTTTGATCTGGTCTGGTCTATTTTGGCCTGTTCTGGTATGTTCTGTTCTGGTGTGTCCTGTTCTTAGGTGTTCTGTTCTGGTCTGTCCTGGTCTGTTTTGATCTGGTCTGGTCTATTCTGGCCTGTTCTGGTCTGTTCTGGTCTGTTCTGGTCTGTTCTGGTCTGTTCTGGTATGTTTTGTTCTTATGTGTTCTGTTCTGGTCTGTCCTGGTCTGTTTTGATCTAGTCTGGTCTATTTTGGCCTGTTCTGGTGTGTCCTGTTCTTAGGTGTTCTGTTCTGGTCTGTCCTGGTCTGTTTTGATCTGGTCTGGTCTATTCCGGCCTGTTCTGGTATGTTCTGTTCTGGTGTGTTCTGTTCTTAGGTGTTCTGTTCTGGTCTGTTCTGGTCTGTTCTGATCTGTTCTTGCCTATTCTGGTATGTTCTGTTCTGGTGAGTTCTGTTCTTAGGTGTTCTGTTCTGGTTTGTCCTGGTCTGTTTTGATCTGATCTGGTCTATCCTGGCCTGTTCTGGTATCTTCTGTTCAGGTCTGTCCTGGTCTGTTTTGATCTGATCTGGTCTATCCTGGCCTGTTCTGGTATCTTCTGTTCAGGTCTGTCCGGGTCTGTTTTGATCTGGTCTGGTCTATCCTGGCCTGTTCTGGTGTGTTCTGATCTGGTCTGTCCCGGTCTGTTCTGATCTGGTCTGGTCTATTCCGGCCTGTTCTGGTATGTTCTGTTCTGGTGTGTCCTGTTCTTAGGTGTTTTGTTCTGGTCTGTCCTGGCCTGTTCTGGTCTGGTCTATTCTGGCCTGTTCTGGTATGTTCTGTTCTGGTGTGTTCTGTTCTGGTCTGTCCTGGTCTGTTTTGATCTGGTCTGGTCTATCCTGGCCTGTTCTCGTATCTTCTGTTCAGGTCTGTTCTGGTTTGTCCTGGTCTGTTTTGTTCTGATCTGGTCTATCCTGGCCTGTTCTGGTATCTTCTGTTCAGGTCTGTCCGGGTCTGTTTTGATCTGGTCTGGTCTATTTTGGCCTGTTCTGGTATGTTCTGTTCTGGTGTGTCCTGTTCTTAGGTGTTCTGTTCTGGTCTGTCCTGGTCTGGTCTATTTTGGCCTGTTCTGGTGTGTCCTGTTCTTAGGTGTTCTGTTCTGGTCTGTCCTGGTCTGTTTTGATCTGGTCTGGTCTATTCTGGCCTGTTCTGGTTTGTTCTGGTCTGTTCTGGTATGTTTTGTTCTTATGTGTTCTGTTCTGGTCTGTCCTGGTCTGTTTTGATATGGTCTGGTCTATTTTGGCCTGTTCTGGTGTGTCCTGTTCTTAGGTGTTCTGTTCTAGTCTGTCCTGGTCTGTTTTGATCTGGTCTGGTCTATTTTGGCCTGTTCTGGTGTGTCCTGTTCTTAGGTGTTCTGTTCTGGTCTGTCCTGGTCTGTTTTGATCTGGTCTGGTCTATTCCGGCCTGTTCTGGTATGTTCTGTTCTGGTGTGTTCTGTTCTTAGGTGTTCTGTTCTGGTCTGTCCTGGTCTGTTCTGGTCTGTTCTGGTATGTTTTGTTCTTATGTGTTCTGTTCTGGTCTGTCCTGGTCTGTTTTGATCTGGTCTGGTCTATTTTGGCCTGTTCTGGTGTGTCCTGTTCTTATGTGTTCTGTTCTGGTCTGTCCTGGTCTGTTTTGATCTGGTCTGGTCTATTTTGGCCTGTTCTGGTGTGTCCTGTTCTTAGGTGTTCTGTTCTGGTCTGTCCTGGTCTGTTTTGATCTGGTCTATTCCGGCCTGTTCTGGTATGTTCTGTTCTGGTGTGTTCTGTTCTTAGGTGTTCTGTTCTGGTCTGTCCTGGTCTGTTCTGGTCTGTTCTGGTATGTTTTGTTCTTATGTGTTCTGTTCTGGTCTGTCCTGGTCTGTTTTGATCTGGTCTGGTCTATTTTGGCCTGTTCTGGTGTGTCCTGTTCTTAGGTGTTCTGTTCTGGTCTGTCCTGGTCTGTTTTGATCTGGTCTGGTCTATTCCGGCCTGTTCTGGTATGTTCTGTTCTGGTGTGTTCTTGCCTGTTCTGGTATATTCTGTTCTGGTCTGTTCTGATCTGTTCTTGCCTATTCTGGTATGTTCTGTTCTGGTGTGTTCTGTTCTTAGGTGTTCTGTTCTGGTCTGTCCCGGTCTGTTCTGATGTGGTCTGGTCTATTCCGGCCTGTTCTGGTATGTTCTGTTCTTATGTGTTCTGTTCTGGTCTGTTCTGATCTGTTCTTGCCTATTTTGATATGTTCTGTTCTGGTCTGCTCTGGCCTGTTCTGGTATGTTCTGTTCTGGTATGTTCTGTTCTGGTGTGTCCTGTTCTTAGGTGTTCTGTTCTGATCTGTCCTGGTCTGTTCTGATCTGTTCTTGCCTATTCTGGTATGTTCTGTTCTTAGGTGTTCTGTTCTGATCTGTCCTGGTCTGTTTTGATCTGGTCTGGTCTATTTTGGCCTGTTCTGGTATGTTCTGTTCTGGTGTGTTCTTGCCTGTTCTGGTATATTCTGTTCTGGTCTGTTCTGATCTGTTCTTGCCTATTCTGGTATGTTCTGTTCTGGTGTGTTCTGTTCTGGTCTGTCCCGGTCTGTTCTGATGTGGTCTGGTCTATTCCGGCCTGTTCTGGTATGTTCTGTTCTGGTCTGTTCTGATCTGTTCTTGCCTATTCTGATATGTTCTGTTCTGGTCTGTTCTGGCCTGTTCTGGTATGTTCTGTTCTGGTGTGTTCTGGCCTGTTCTGGTATATTCTGTTCTGGTCTGTTCTGATCTGTTCTTGCCTATTCTGGTAAGTTCTGTTCTGGTTTGTTCTGTTCTTAGGTGTTCTGTTCTGGTCTGTCCTGGTCTGTTTTGATCTGGTCTGGTCTATTTTGGCCTGTTCTGGTGTGTCCTGTTCTTAGGTGTTCTGTTCTGGTCTGTCCTGGTCTGTTTTGATCTGGTCTGGTCTATTTTGGCCTGTTCTGGTATGTTCTGTTCTGGTGTGTTCTGTTCTTATGTGTTCTGTTCTGGCCTGTTCTAGTATGTTCTGTTCTGGTGTCTTCTGTTCTTACGTGTTCTGTTCTGGCCTGTCCTGGTCTGTTTTGACCTGTTCTGGTATGTTCTGTTCTTATGTGTTCTGTTCTGGTCTGTCCTGGCCTGTTCTGGTATGTTCTGTTCTGGTGTGTTCTGATCTGGTCTGTCCCGGTCTGTTCTGATCTGGTCTGGTCTACTCTGGCCTGTTCTGGTATGTTCTGATCTGTCCTGGTCTGTCCTGGTCTGTTCTGATCTGTTCTGGTCTGTTCTGGTCTGTTCTGATCTGTTCTGGTATGTTCTGTTCTGGTGTGTTCTGTTCTTAGGTGTTCTGTTCTGGTCTGTCCTGGTCTGTTTTGATCTGGTCTGGTCTATTCTGGCCTGTTCTGGTATATTGTGTTCTGGTGTGTCCTGTTCTTAGGTGTTCTGTTCTGGTCTGTCCTGGTCTGTTTTGATCTGGTCTGGTCTATTTTGGCCTGTTCTGGTATGTTCTGTTCTGGTGTGTTCTGATCTGGTCTGTCCCGGTCTGTCCTGGTCTGTTCTGATCTGTTCTGGTCTGTTCTGGTCTACTCTGGCCTGTTCTGGTATGTTCTGATCTGTCCTGGTCTGTCCTGGTCTGTTCTGATCTGTTCTGGTCTGTTCTGGTCTGTTTTGATCTGGTCTGGTCTATTCTGGCCTGTTCTGGTATATTGTGTTCTGGTGTGTCCTGTTCTTAGGTGTTCTGTTCTGGTCTGTCCTGGTCTGTTTTGATCTGGTCTGGTCTATTCTGGCCTGTTCTGGTATATTGTGTTCTGGTGTGTCCTGTTCTTAGGTGTTCTGTTCTGGTCTGTCCTGGTCTGTTTTGATCTGGTCTGGTCTATTTTGGCCTGCTCTGGTATGTTCTGTTCTGGTGTGTTCTGGTCTGGTCTGTCCCGGTCTGTTCTGATCTGGTCTGGTCTATTCCAGCCTGTTCTGGTATGTTCTGTTCTGGTGTGTCCTGTTCTTAGGTGTTTTGTTCTGGTCTGTCCTGGTCTGTCCTGGTCTGTTCTGATCTGTTCTGGCCTGTTCTGGTATGTTCTGTTCTGGTGTGTTCTGTTCTTAGGTGTTCTGTTCTGGTCTGTCCTGGTCTGTTTTGATCTGGTCTGGTCTATTTTGGCCTGTTCTGGTATGTTCTGTTCTGGTGTGTTTTGTTCTTATGTGTTCTGTTCTGGCCTGTTCTAGTATGTTCTGTTCTGGTCTGTTCTGATTTGTTCTTGCCTATTCTGATATGTTCTGTTCTGGTCTGCTCTGGCCTGTTCTGGTATGTTCTGTTCTGGTATGTTCTGTTCTGGTGTGTCCTGTTCTTAGGTGTTCTGTTCTGGCCTGTTCTAGTATGTTCTGTTCTTATGTGTTCTGTTCTGGTCTGTTCTGATCTGTTCTTGCCTATTCTGGTATGTTCTGTTCTGGTGTGTTCTGATCTGTTCTTGCCTATTCTGGTATGTTCTGTTCTGGTGTGTTCTGTTCTTAGGTGTTCTGTTCTGGTCTGTCCCGGTCTGTTCTGATGTGGTCTGGTCTATTCCGGCCTGTTCTGGTATGTTCTGTTCTTATGTGTTCTGTTCTGGTCTGTTCTGATCTGTTCTTGCCTATTCTGATATGTTCTGCTCTGGTCTGCTCTGGCCTGTTCTGGTATGTTCTGTTCTGGTGTGTCCTCTTCTTAGGTGTTCTGTTCTGATCTGTCCTGGTCTGTTCTGATCTGTTCTTGCCTATTCTGGTATGTTCTGTTCTCGTGTGTTCTGTTCTTACGTGTTCTGTTCTGGTCTGTCCTGGCCTGTTCTGGTATGTTCTGTTCTGGTCTGTCCTGGCCTGTTCTGGTATGTTCTGTTCTGGTGTGTCCTGTTCTTAGGTGTTCTGTTCTGGTCTGTCCTGGTCTGTTTGGATCTGGTCTGGTCTATTTTGGCCTGTTCTGGTATGTTCTGTTCTGGTGTGTTCTGTTCTTAGGTGATCTGTTCTGGCCTGTCCTGGGCTGTTCTGGTCTGTTCTGGCCTGTTCTTATGTGTTCTGTTCTGGCCTGTTCTAGTATGTTCTGTACTGGTGTCTTCTGTTCTTACGTGTTCTGTTCTGGTCTGTCCTGGTCTGTTTTGATCTGGTCTGGTCTATTCTGGCCTGTTCTGGTATGTTCTGTTCTGGTGTGTTCTGTTCGGGTCTGTCCTGGTCTGTTTTGATCTGGTCTGGTCTATTCTGGCCTGTTCTAGTATGTTCTGTTCTGGTGTCTTCTGTTCTTACGTGTTCTGTTCTGGTCTGTCCTGGTCTGTTTTGATCTGGTCTGGTCTATTTTGGCCTGTTCTGGTATGTTCTGTTCTGGTGTGTCCTGTTCTTAGGTGTTCTGTTCTGGTCTGTCCTGGGCTGGTCTATTCTGGCCTGTTCTGGTCTGTTCTGGTATGTTCTGTTCTGGTGTGTTCTGGCCTGTTCTGGTATATTCTGTTCTGGTCTGTTCTGATCTGTTCTTGCCTATTCTGGTAAGTTCTGTTCTGGTTTGTTCTGTTCTTAGGTGTTCTGTTCTGGTCTGTCCTGGTCTGTTTTGATCTGGTCTGGTCTATTTTGGCCTGTTCTGGTGTGTCCTGTTCTTAGGTGTTCTGTTCTGGTCTGTCCTGGTCTGTTTTGATCTGGTCTGGTCTATTTTGGCCTGTTCTGGTATGTTCTGTTCTGGTGTGTTCTGTTCTTATGTGTTCTGTTCTGGCCTGTTCTAGTATGTTCTGTTCTGGTGTCTTCTGTTCTTACGTGTTCTGTTCTGGCCTGTCCTGGTCTGTTTTGACCTGTTCTGGTATGTTCTGTTCTTATGTGTTCTGTTCTGGTCTGTCCTGGCCTGTTCTGGTATGTTCTGTTCTGGTGTGTTCTGATCTGGTCTGTCCCGGTCTGTTCTGATCTGGTCTGGTCTACTCTGGCCTGTTCTGGTATGTTCTGATCTGTCCTGGTCTGTCCTGGTCTGTTCTGATCTGTTCTGGTCTGTTCTGGTCTGTTCTGATCTGTTCTGGTATGTTCTGTTCTGGTGTGTTCTGTTCTTAGGTGTTCTGTTCTGGTCTGTCCTGGTCTGTTTTGATCTGGTCTGGTCTATTCTGGCCTGTTCTGGTATATTGTGTTCTGGTGTGTCCTGTTCTTAGGTGTTCTGTTCTGGTCTGTCCTGGTCTGTTTTGATCTGGTCTGGTCTATTTTGGCCTGTTCTGGTATGTTCTGTTCTGGTGTGTTCTGATCTGGTCTGTCCCGGTCTGTCCTGGTCTGTTCTGATCTGTTCTGGTCTGTTCTGGTCTACTCTGGCCTGTTCTGGTATGTTCTGATCTGTCCTGGTCTGTCCTGGTCTGTTCTGATCTGTTCTGGTCTGTTCTGGTCTGTTTTGATCTGGTCTGGTCTATTCTGGCCTGTTCTGGTATATTGTGTTCTGGTGTGTCCTGTTCTTAGGTGTTCTGTTCTGGTCTGTCCTGGTCTGTTTTGATCTGGTCTGGTCTATTCTGGCCTGTTCTGGTATATTGTGTTCTGGTGTGTCCTGTTCTTAGGTGTTCTGTTCTGGTCTGTCCTGGTCTGTTTTGATCTGGTCTGGTCTATTTTGGCCTGCTCTGGTATGTTCTGTTCTGGTGTGTTCTGGTCTGGTCTGTCCCGGTCTGTTCTGATCTGGTCTGGTCTATTCCAGCCTGTTCTGGTATGTTCTGTTCTGGTGTGTCCTGTTCTTAGGTGTTTTGTTCTGGTCTGTCCTGGTCTGTCCTGGTCTGTTCTGATCTGTTCTGGCCTGTTCTGGTATGTTCTGTTCTGGTGTGTTCTGTTCTTAGGTGTTCTGTTCTGGTCTGTCCTGGTCTGTTTTGATCTGGTCTGGTCTATTTTGGCCTGTTCTGGTATGTTCTGTTCTGGTGTGTTTTGTTCTTATGTGTTCTGTTCTGGCCTGTTCTAGTATGTTCTGTTCTGGTCTGTTCTGATTTGTTCTTGCCTATTCTGATATGTTCTGTTCTGGTCTGCTCTGGCCTGTTCTGGTATGTTCTGTTCTGGTATGTTCTGTTCTGGTGTGTCCTGTTCTTAGGTGTTCTGTTCTGGCCTGTTCTAGTATGTTCTGTTCTTATGTGTTCTGTTCTGGTCTGTTCTGATCTGTTCTTGCCTATTCTGGTATGTTCTGTTCTGGTGTGTTCTGATCTGTTCTTGCCTATTCTGGTATGTTCTGTTCTGGTGTGTTCTGTTCTTAGGTGTTCTGTTCTGGTCTGTCCCGGTCTGTTCTGATGTGGTCTGGTCTATTCCGGCCTGTTCTGGTATGTTCTGTTCTTATGTGTTCTGTTCTGGTCTGTTCTGATCTGTTCTTGCCTATTCTGATATGTTCTGCTCTGGTCTGCTCTGGCCTGTTCTGGTATGTTCTGTTCTGGTGTGTCCTCTTCTTAGGTGTTCTGTTCTGATCTGTCCTGGTCTGTTCTGATCTGTTCTTGCCTATTCTGGTATGTTCTGTTCTCGTGTGTTCTGTTCTTACGTGTTCTGTTCTGGTCTGTCCTGGCCTGTTCTGGTATGTTCTGTTCTGGTCTGTCCTGGCCTGTTCTGGTATGTTCTGTTCTGGTGTGTCCTGTTCTTAGGTGTTCTGTTCTGGTCTGTCCTGGTCTGTTTGGATCTGGTCTGGTCTATTTTGGCCTGTTCTGGTATGTTCTGTTCTGGTGTGTTCTGTTCTTAGGTGATCTGTTCTGGCCTGTCCTGGGCTGTTCTGGTCTGTTCTGGCCTGTTCTTATGTGTTCTGTTCTGGCCTGTTCTAGTATGTTCTGTACTGGTGTCTTCTGTTCTTACGTGTTCTGTTCTGGTCTGTCCTGGTCTGTTTTGATCTGGTCTGGTCTATTCTGGCCTGTTCTGGTATGTTCTGTTCTGGTGTGTTCTGTTCGGGTCTGTCCTGGTCTGTTTTGATCTGGTCTGGTCTATTCTGGCCTGTTCTAGTATGTTCTGTTCTGGTGTCTTCTGTTCTTACGTGTTCTGTTCTGGTCTGTCCTGGTCTGTTTTGATCTGGTCTGGTCTATTTTGGCCTGTTCTGGTATGTTCTGTTCTGGTGTGTCCTGTTCTTAGGTGTTCTGTTCTGGTCTGTCCTGGGCTGGTCTATTCTGGCCTGTTCTGGTCTGTTCTGGTATGTTCTGTTTTGATCTGGTCTGGTCTATTCTGGCCTGTTCTGGTCTGTTCTGGTATGTTCTGTTCTTATGTGTTCTGTTCTGGTCTGTCCTGGTCTGTTTTGATCTGGTCTGGTCTATTTTGGCCTGTTCTGGTATGTTCTGTTCTGGTGTGTCCTGTTCTTAGGTGTTCTGTTCTGGTCTGTCCTGGTCTGTTTTTATCTGGTCTGGTCTATTCTGGCCTGTTCTGGTCTGTTCTGGTCTGTTCTGGTATGTTCTGTTCTTATGTGTTCTGTTCTGGTCTGTCCTGGTCTGTTTTGACCTGTTCTGGTATGTTCTGTTCTTATGTGTTCTGTTCTGGTCTGTTCTGATCTGTTCTGATCTGTTCTTGCCTATTCTGATATGTTCTGTTCTGGTCTGCTCTGGCCTGTTCTGGTATGTTCTGTTCTGGTGTGTCCTGTTCTTAGGTGTTCTGTTCTGGTCTGTCCTGGTCTGTCCTGATCTGTTCTGGCCTGTTCTGGTATGTTCTGTTCTGGTGTGTTCTGGCCTGTTCTGGTATATTCTGTTCTGGTGTGTTCTGGCCTGTTCTGGTATATTCTGTTCTGATCTGTTCTTGCCTATTCTGATATGTTCTGTTCTGGTCTGTTCTGGCCTGTTCTGGTATGTTCTGTTCTGGTGTGTTCTGTTCTTATGTGTTCTGTTCGTGCCTATTCTGGTATGTTCTGTTCTGGTGTGTTCTGTTCTTAGGTGTTCTGTTCTGGTCTGTCCTGGTCTGTTCTGATCTGTTCTGGCCTGTTCTGGTATGTTCTGTTCTGGTGTGTTCTTGCCTGTTCTGGTATATTCTGTTCTGGTCTGTTCTGATCTGTTCTTGCCTATTCTGGTATGTTCTGTTCTGGTGTGTTCTGTTCTTAGGTGTTCTGTTCTGGTCTGTCCCGGTCTGTTCTGATGTGGTCTGGTCTATTCCGGCCTGTTCTGGTATGTTCTGTTCTTATGTGTTCTGTTCTGGTCTGTTCTGATCTGTTCTTGCCTATTCTGATATGTTCTGTTCTGGTCTGCTCTGGCCTGTTCTGGTATGTTCTGTTCTGGTATGTTCTGTTCTGGTGTGTCCTGTTCTTAGGTGTTCTGTTCTGATCTGTCCTGGTCTGTTCTGATCTGTTCTTGCCTATTCTGGTATGTTCTGTTCTCGTGTGTTCTGTTCTTAGGTGTTCTGTTCTGGCCTGTCCTGGTCTGTTTTGACCTGTTCTGGTATGTTCTGTTCTTATGTGTTCTGTTCTGGTCTGTCCTGGCCTGTTCTGGTATGTTCTGTTCTGGTGTGTTCTGATCTGGTCTGTCCCGGTCTGTTCTGATCTGGTCTGGTCTACTCTGGCCTGTTCTGGTATGTTCTGATCTGTCCTGGTCTGTCCTGGTCTGTTCTGTTCTGTTCTGGTCTGTTCTGATCTGTTCTTGCCTATTCTGATATGTTCTGCTCTGGTCTGCTCTGGCCTGTTCTGGTATGTTCTGTTCTGGTGTGTCCTCTTCTTAGGTGTTCTGTTCTGATCTGTCCTGGTCTGTTCTGATCTGTTCTTGCCTATTCTGGTATGTTCTGTTCTCGTGTGTTCTGTTCTTACGTGTTCTGTTCTGGTCTGTCCTGGCCTGTTCTGGTATGTTCTGTTCTGGTCTGTCCTGGCCTGTTCTGGTATGTTCTGTTCTGGTGTGTCCTGTTCTTAGGTGTTCTGTTCTGGTCTGTCCTGGTCTGTTTGGATCTGGTCTGGTCTATTTTGGCCTGTTCTGGTATGTTCTGTTCTGGTGTGTTCTGTTCTTAGGTGATCTGTTCTGGCCTGTCCTGGGCTGTTCTGGTCTGTTCTGGCCTGTTCTTATGTGTTCTGTTCTGGCCTGTTCTAGTATGTTCTGTACTGGTGTCTTCTGTTCTTACGTGTTCTGTTCTGGTCTGTCCTGGTCTGTTTTGATCTGGTCTGGTCTATTCTGGCCTGTTCTGGTATGTTCTGTTCTGGTGTGTTCTGTTCGGGTCTGTCCTGGTCTGTTTTGATCTGGTCTGGTCTATTCTGGCCTGTTCTAGTATGTTCTGTTCTGGTGTCTTCTGTTCTTACGTGTTCTGTTCTGGTCTGTCCTGGTCTGTTTTGATCTGGTCTGGTCTATTTTGGCCTGTTCTGGTATGTTCTGTTCTGGTGTGTCCTGTTCTTAGGTGTTCTGTTCTGGTCTGTCCGGGGCTGGTCTATTCTGGCCTGTTCTGGTCTGTTCTGGTATGTTCTGTTTTGATCTGGTCTGGTCTATTCTGGCCTGTTCTGGTCTGTTCTGGTATGTTCTGTTCTTATGTGTTCTGTTCTCGTCTGTCCTGGTCTGTTTTGATCTGGTCTGGTCTATTTTGGCCTGTTCTGGTATGTTCTGTTCTGGTGTGTCCTGTTCTTAGGTGTTCTGTTCTGGTCTGTCCTGGTCTGTTTTTATCTGGTCTGGTCTATTCTGGCCTGTTCTGGTCTGTTCTGGTCTGTTCTGGTATGTTCTGTTCTTATGTGTTCTGTTCTGGTCTGTCCTGGTCTGTTTTGACCTGTTCTGGTATGTTCTGTTCTTATGTGTTCTGTTCTGGTCTGTTCTGATCTGTTCTGATCTGTTCTTGCCTATTCTGATATGTTCTGTTCTGGTCTGCTCTGGCCTGTTCTGGTATGTTCTGTTCTGGTGTGTCCTGTTCTTAGGTGTTCTGTTCTGGTCTGTCCTGGTCTGTCCTGATCTGTTCTGGCCTGTTCTGGTATGTTCTGTTCTGATCTGTTCTTGCCTATTCTGATATGTTCTGTTCTGGTCTGTTCTGGCCTGTTCTGGTATGTTCTGTTCTGGTGTGTTCTGTTCTTATGTGTTCTGTTCTGGCCTGTTCTAGTATGTTCTGTTCTGGTGTGTTCTGGCCTGTTCTGGTATATTCTGTTCTGGTCTGTTCTGATCTGTTCTTGCCTATTCTGGTATGTTCTGTTCTGGTGAGTTCTGTTCTTAGGTGTTCTGTTCTGGTCTGTCCTGGTCTGTTTTGACCTGTTCTGGTATGTTCTGTTCTTATGTGTTCTGTTCTGGTCTGTTCTGATCTGTTCTGATCTGTTCTTGCCTATTCTGATATGTTCTGTTCTGGTCTGCTCTGGCCTGTTCTGGTATGTTCTGTTCTGGTGTGTCCTGTTCTTAGGTGTTCTGTTCTGGCCTGTTCTAGTATGTTCTGTTCTGGTCTGTTCTGATCTGTTCTGGCCTGTTCTGGTATGTTCTGTTCTGGTGTGTCCTGTTCTTAGGTGTTCTGTTCTGGTCTGTCCTGGTCTGTTTTGATCTGGTCTGGTCTATTTTGGCCTGTTCTGGTATGTTCTGTTCTGGTGTGTCCTGTTCTTAGGTGTTCTGTTCTGGTCTGTCCTGGTCTGTTTTGATCTGGTCTGGTCTATTTTTGCCTGTTCTGGTATATTCTGTTCTGGTCTGTTCTGATCTGTTCTTGTCTATTCTGGTATGTTCTGTTCTGGTGTGTCCTGTTCTTAGGTGTTCTGTTCTGGTCTGTCCTGGTCTGTTTTGATCTGGGCTGGTCTATTCCGGCCTGTTCTGGTATGTTCTGTTCTGGTGTGTTCTGTTCTTAGGTGTTCTGTTCTGGTCTGTCCTGGTCTGTTTTGATCTGGTCTGGTCTATTCTGGCCTGTTCTGGTCTGTTCTGGTCTGTCCTGGTCTGTTTTGATCTGGTCTGGTCTATTTTGGCCTGTTCTGGTATATTCTGTTCTGGTCTGTTCTGATCTGTTCTTGCCTATTCTGGTAAGTTCTGTTCTGGTGTGTTCTGTTCTTAGGTGTTCTGTTCTGGTCCGTCCTTGTCTGTTTTGATCTGGTCTGGTCTATTTTGGCCTGTTCTGGTATGTTCTGTTCTGGTGTGTTCTGATCTGGTCTGTCCCGGTCTGTTCTGATCTGGTCTGGTCTATTCCGGCCTGTTCTGGCATTTTCTGTTCTGGTGTGTTCTGTTCTTATGTGTTCTGTTCTGGCCTGTTCTAGTATGTTCTGTTCTGGTGTCTTCTGTTCTTACGTGTTCTGTTCTGGTCTGTCCTGGTCTGTTTTGATCTTGTCTGGTCTATTCTGGCCTGTTCTGGTCTGTTCTGGTCTGTTCTGGTATGTTCTGTTCTTATGTGTTCTGTTCTGGTCTGTCCTGGTCTGTTCTGATCTGTTCTGATCTGTTCTTGCCTATTCTGATATGTTCTGGCCTGTTCTGGTATGTTCTGTTCTGGTGTGTCCTGTTCTTAGGTGTTCTGTTCTGGTCTGTCCTGGTCTCTTTTGATCTGGTCTGGTCTATTCTGGCCTGCTTTGATCTGGTCTGGTCTATTTTGGCCTGTTCTGGTATGTTCTGTTCTGGTGTGTCCTGTTCTTAGGTGTTCTGTTCTGGCCTGTTCTAGTATGTTCTGTTCTGGTCTGTTCTGATCTGTTCTGATCTGTTCTTGCCTATTCTGATATGTTCTGTTCTGGTCTGTTCTGGCCTGTTCTAGTATGTTCTGTTCTGGTGTCTTCTGTTCTTACGTGTTCTGTTCTGGTCTGTCCTGGCCTGTTCTGGTCTGGTCTATTCTGGCCTGTTCTGGTATGTTCTGTTCTGGTGTGTTCTGTTCTGGTCTGTCCTGGTCTGTTTTGATCTGGTCTGGTCTATCCTGGCCTGTTCTGGTATGTTCTGTTCTGGTGTGTTCTGTTCTGGTCTGTCCTGGTCTGTTTTGATCTGGTCTGGTCTATTCTGGCCTGTTCTGGTATGTCCTGATCTGGTGTCTTCTGTTCTTACGTGTTCTGTTCTGGTCTGTCCTGGTCTGTTTTGATCTGGTCTGGTCTATTCCGGCCTGTTCTGGCATTTTCTGTTCTGGTGTGTTCTGTTCTTATGTGTTCTGTTCTGGCCTGTTCTAGTATGTTCTGTTCTGGTGTCTTCTGTTCTTACGTGTTCTGTTCTGGTCTGTCCTGGTCTGTTTTGATCTGGTCTGGTCTATTTTGGCCTGTTCTGGTATGTTCTGTTCTGGTGTGTCCTGTTCTTAGGTGTTCTGTTCTGGTCTGTCCTGGTCTGTTTTGATCTGGTCTGGTCTATTCTGGCCTGTTCTGGTCTGTTCTGGTCTGTTCTGGTATGTTCTGTTCTGGTCTGTCCTGGTCTGTTCTGATCTGTTCTGATCTGTTCTTGCCTATTCTGATATGTTCTGGCCTGTTCTGGTATGTTCTGTTCTGGTGTGTCCTGTTCTTAGGTGTTCTGTTCTGGTCTGTCCTGGTCTGTTTTGATCTGGTCTGGTCTATTCTGGCCTGTTTTGATCTGGTCTGGTCTATTTTGGCCTGTTCTGGTATGTTCTGTTCTGGTGTGTCCTGTTCTTAGGTGTTCTGTTCTGGTCTGTCCTGGTCTGTTTTGATCTGGTCTGGTCTATTTTGGCCTGTTCTGGTGTGTCCTGTTCTTAGGTGATCTGTTCTGGTCTGTCCTGGTCTGTTTGGATCTGGTCTGGTCTATTTTGGCCTGTTCTGGTATGTTCTGTTCTGGTGTGTTCTGGCCTGTTCTGGTATGTTCTGATTTGGTGTGTTCTGTTCTTAGGTGTTCTGTTCTGGTCTGTCCTGATCTGGTGTCTTCTGTTCTTACGTGTTCTGTTCTGGTCTGTCCTGGTCTGTTTTGATCTGGTCTGGTCTATTCTGGCCTGTTCTGGTATGTTCTGATTTGGTGTGTTCTGTTCTTAGGTGTTCTGTTTTGATCTGGTCTGGTCTATTTTGGCCTGTTCTGGTGTGTCCTGTTCTTAGGTGATCTGTTCTGGTCTGTCCTGGTCTGTTTGGATCTGGTCTGGTCTATTTTGGCCTGTTCTGGTATGTTCTGTTCTGGTGTGTTCTGGCCTGTTCTGGTATATTCTGTTCTGGTCTGTTCTGATCTGTTCTTGCCTATTCTGGTATGTTCTGTTCTGGTGAGTTCTGTTCTTAGGTGTTCTGTTCTGGTCTGTCCTCGTCTGTTTTGATCTGATCTGGTCTATCCTGGCCTGTTCTGGTATCTTCTGTTCAGGTCTGTCCGGGTCTGTTTTGATCTGGTCTGGTCTATTTTGGCCTGTTCTGGTACGTTCTGTTCTGGTGTGTCCTGTTCTGGTCTGTCCTGGTCTGTTTTGATCTGGTCTGGTCTATCCTGGCCTGTTCTGGTATCTTCTGTTCAGGTCTGTCCGGGTCTGTTTTGATCTGGTCTGGTCTATTTTGGCCTGTTCTGGTATGTTCTGTTCTAGTGTGTCCTGTTCTTAGGTGTTCTGTTCTGGTCTGTCCTGGTCTGTTTTGATCTGGTCTGGTCTATCCTGGCCTGCTCTCGTATCTTCTGTTCAGGTCTGTTCTGGTTTGTCCTGGTCTGTTTTGATCTGATCTGGTCTATCCTGGCCTATTCTGGTATCTTCTGTTCAGGTCTGTCCGGGTCTGTTTTGATCTGGTCTGGTCTATTTTGGCCTGTTCTGGTATGTTCTGTTCTGGTGTGTCCTGGTCTGGTCTGTCCTGGTCTGTTTTGATCTGATCTGGTCTATCCTGGCCTGTTCTGGTATCTTCTGTTCAGGTCTGTTCTGGTCTGTTTTGATCTGTTCTGGTATGTTCTGGTCTGTCCTGGTCTGTTCTGGTATGTTCTGTTGTGGTGTGTTCTGTTCTTATGTGTTCTGTTCTGGTCTGTCCGGGTCTGTTTTGATCTGGTCTGGTCTATTTTGGCCTGTTCTGGTATGTTCTGTTCTGGTGTGTCCTGTTCTTAGGTGTTCTGTTCTGGTCTGTCCTGGTCTGTTTTGATCTGGTCTGGTCTATTTTGGCCTGTTCTGGTATGTTCTGTTCTGGTGTGTTCTGTTCTTATGTGTTCTGTTCTGGCCTGTTCTAGTATGTTCTGTTCTGGTGTCTTCTGTTCTTACGTGTTCTGTTCTGGTCTGTCCTGGCCTGTTCTGGTCTGGTCTATTCTGGCCTGTTCTGGTATGTTCTGTTCTGGTGTGTTCTGTTCTGGTCTGTCCTGGTCTGTTTTGATCTGGTCTGGTCTATCCTGGCCTGTTCTCGTATCTTCTGTTCAGGTCTGTTCTGGTTTGTCCTGGTCTGTTTTGATCTGATCTGGTCTATCCTGGCCTGTTCTGGTATCTTCTGTTCAGGTCTGTCCGGGTCTGTTTTGATCTGGTCTGGTCTATTTTGGCCTGTTCTGGTATGTTCTGTTCTGGTGTGTCCTGTTCTTAGGTGTTCTGTTCTGGTCTGTCCTGGTCTGTTTTGATCTGGTCTGGTCTATCCTGGCCTGTTCTCGTATCTTCTGTTCAGGTCTGTTCTGGTTTGTCCTGGTCTGTTTTGATCTGATCTGGTCTATCCTGGCCTATTCTGGTATCTTCTGTTCAGGTCTGTCCTGGTCTGTTTTGATCTGGTCTGGTCTATTCTGGCCTGTTCTGGTATGTTCTGTTCTGGTGTGTTCTGTTCTTGTCTGTCCCGGTCTGTTCTGATCTGGTCTTGTCTATTCCGGCCTGTTCTGGTATGTTCTGTTCTGGTGTGTTCTGTTCTGGTCTGGTCTATTTTGGCCTGTTCTGGTGTGTCCTGTTCTTAGGTGATCTGTTCTGGTCTGTCCTGGTCTGTTTGGATCTGGTCTGGTCTATTTTGGCCTGTTCTGGTATCTTCTGTTCTGGTGTGTTCTGTTCTTAGGTGATCTGTTCTGGCCTGTCCTGGGCTGTTCTGATCTGTTCTGGCCTGTTCTGGTATGTTCTGTTCTGGTGTGTTCTGGCCTGTTCTGGTATATTCTGTTCTGGTCTGTTCTGATCTGTTCTTGCCTATTCTGGTATGTTCTGTTCTGGTGAGTTCTGTTCTTAGGTGTTCTGTTCTGGTCTGTCCTGGTCTGTGTTGATCTGGTCTGGTCTATCCTGGCCTGTTCTCGTATCTTCTGTTCAGGTCTGTTCTGGTTTGTCCTGGTCTGTTTTGATCTGATCTGGTCTATCCTGGCCTGTTCTGGTATCTTCTGTTCAGGTCTGTCCGGGTCTGTTTTGATCTGGTCTGGTCTATTTTGGCCTGTTCTGGTATGTTCTGTTCTGGTGTGTCCTGTTCTGGTCTGTCCTGGTCTGTTTTGATCTGGTCTGGTCTATTTTGGCCTGTTCTGGTATGTTCTGTTCTGGTGTGTCCTGTTCTGGTCTGTCCTGGTCTGTTTTGATCTGGTCTGGTCTATTTTGGCCTGTTCTGGTATGTTCTGTTCTGGTGTGTCCTGTTCTTAGGTGTTCTGTTCTGGTCTGTCCTGGTCTGTTTTGATCTGGTCTGGTCTATTTTGGCCTGTTCTGGTATGTTCTGTTCTGGTGTGTTCTGTTCTTATGTGTTCTGTTCTGGCCTGTTCTAGTATGTTCTGTTCTGGTGTCTTCTGTTCTTACGTGTTCTGTTCTGGTCTGTCCTGGCCTGTTCTGGTATGTTCTCTTCTGGTGTGTTCTGTTCTCAGGTGTTCTGTTCTGGTCTGTCCAGGTCTGTTTTGATCTGGTCTGGTCTATTCTGGCCTGTTCTGGTATATTGTGTTCTGGTGTGTCCTGTTCTTAGGTGTTCTGTTCTGGTCTGTCCTGGTCTGTTTTGATCTGGTCTGGTCTATTTTGGCGTGTTCTGGTATGTTCTGTTCTGGTGTGTTCTGATCTGGTCTGTCCCGGTCTGTTCTGATCTGGTCTGGTCTATTCCGGCCTGTTCTGGTATGTTCTGTTCTGGTGTGTCCTGTTCTTAGGTGTTTTGTTCTGGTCTGTCCTGGCCTGTTCTGGTCTGGTCTATTCTGGCCTGTTCTGGTATGTTCTGTTCTGGTGTGTTCTGTTCTGGTCTGTCCTGGTCTGTTTTGATCTGGTCTGGTCTATCCTGGCCTGTTCTCGTATCTTCTGTTCAGGTCTGTTCTGGTTTGTCCTGGTCTGTTTTGTTCTGATCTGGTCTATCCTGGCCTGTTCTGGTATCTTCTGTTCAGGTCTGTCCGGGTCTGTTTTGATCTGGTCTGGTCTATTTTGGCCTGTTCTGGTATGTTCTGTTCTGGTGTGTCCTGTTCTTAGGTGTTCTGTTCTGGTCTGTCCTGGTCTGGTCTATTTTGGCCTGTTCTGGTGTGTCCTGTTCTTAGGTGTTCTGTTCTGGTCTGTCCTGGTCTGTTTTGATCTGGTCTGGTCTATTCTGGCCTGTTCTGGTTTGTTCTGGTCTGTTCTGGTATGTTTTGTTCTTATGTGTTCTGTTCTGGTCTGTCCTGGTCTGTTTTGATATGGTCTGGTCTATTTTGGCCTGTTCTGGTGTGTCCTGTTCTTAGGTGTTCTGTTCTAGTCTGTCCTGGTCTGTTTTGATCTGGTCTGGTCTATTTTGGCCTGTTCTGGTGTGTCCTGTTCTTAGGTGTTCTGTTCTGGTCTGTCCTGGTCTGTTTTGATCTGGTCTGGTCTATTCCGGCCTGTTCTGGTATGTTCTGTTCTGGTGTGTTCTGTTCTTAGGTGTTCTGTTCTGGTCTGTCCTGGTCTGTTCTGGTCTGTTCTGGTATGTTTTGTTCTTATGTGTTCTGTTCTGGTCTGTCCTGGTCTGTTTTGATCTGGTCTGGTCTATTTTGGCCTGTTCTGGTGTGTCCTGTTCTTATGTGTTCTGTTCTGGTCTGTCCTGGTCTGTTTTGATCTGGTCTGGTCTATTTTGGCCTGTTCTGGTGTGTCCTGTTCTTAGGTGTTCTGTTCTGGTCTGTCCTGGTCTGTTTTGATCTGGTCTATTCCGGCCTGTTCTGGTATGTTCTGTTCTGGTGTGTTCTGTTCTTAGGTGTTCTGTTCTGGTCTGTCCTGGTCTGTTCTGGTCTGTTCTGGTATGTTTTGTTCTTATGTGTTCTGTTCTGGTCTGTCCTGGTCTGTTTTGATCTGGTCTGGTCTATTTTGGCCTGTTCTGGTGTGTCCTGTTCTTAGGTGTTCTGTTCTGGTCTGTCCTGGTCTGTTTTGATCTGGTCTGGTCTATTCCGGCCTGTTCTGGTATGTTCTGTTCTGGTGTGTTCTTGCCTGTTCTGGTATATTCTGTTCTGGTCTGTTCTGATCTGTTCTTGCCTATTCTGGTATGTTCTGTTCTGGTGTGTTCTGTTCTTAGGTGTTCTGTTCTGGTCTGTCCCGGTCTGTTCTGATGTGGTCTGGTCTATTCCGGCCTGTTCTGGTATGTTCTGTTCTTATGTGTTCTGTTCTGGTCTGTTCTGATCTGTTCTTGCCTATTCTGATATGTTCTGTTCTGGTCTGCTCTGGCCTGTTCTGGTATGTTCTGTTCTGGTATGTTCTGTTCTGGTGTGTCCTGTTCTTAGGTGTTCTGTTCTGATCTGTCCTGGTCTGTTCTGATCTGTTCTTGCCTATTCTGGTATGTTCTGTTCTCGTGTGTTCTGTTCTTAGGTGTTCTGTTCTGATCTGTCCTGGTCTGTTTTGATCTGGTCTGGTCTATTTTGGCCTGTTCTGGTATGTTCTGTTCTGGTGTGTTCTTGCCTGTTCTGGTATATTCTGTTCTGGTCTGTTCTGATCTGTTCTTGCCTATTCTGGTATGTTCTGTTCTGGTGTGTTCTGTTCTTAGGTGTTCTGTTCTGGTCTGTCCCGGTCTGTTCTGATGTGGTCTGGTCTATTCCGGCCTGTTCTGGTATGTTCTGTTCTGGTCTGTTCTGATCTGTTCTTGCCTATTCTGATATGTTCTGTTCTGGTCTGTTCTGGCCTGTTCTGGTATGTTCTGTTCTGGTGTGTTCTGGCCTGTTCTGGTATATTCTGTTCTGGTCTGTTCTGATCTGTTCTTGCCTATTCTGGTAAGTTCTGTTCTGGTTTGTTCTGTTCTTAGGTGTTCTGTTCTGGTCTGTCCTGGTCTGTTTTGATCTGGTCTGGTCTATTTTGGCCTGTTCTGGTGTGTCCTGTTCTTAGGTGTTCTGTTCTGGTCTGTCCTGGTCTGTTTTGATCTGGTCTGGTCTATTTTGGCCTGTTCTGGTATGTTCTGTTCTGGTGTGTTCTGTTCTTATGTGTTCTGTTCTGGCCTGTTCTAGTATGTTCTGTTCTGGTGTCTTCTGTTCTTACGTGTTCTGTTCTGGCCTGTCCTGGTCTGTTTTGACCTGTTCTGGTATGTTCTGTTCTTATGTGTTCTGTTCTGGTCTGTCCTGGCCTGTTCTGGTATGTTCTGTTCTGGTGTGACCTGTTCTTAGGTGTTCTGTTCTGGCCTGTTCTAGTATGTTCTGTTCTGGTCTGTTCTGATCTGTTCTTGCCTATTCTGATATGTTCTGTTCTGGTCTGTTCTGATCTGTTCTTGCCTATTCTGGTATGTTCTGTTCTGGTGTGTTCTGTTCTTAGGTGTTCTGTTCTGGTCTGTCCCGGTCTGTTCTGATGTGGTCTGGTCTATTCCGGCCTGTTCTGGTATGTTCTGTTCTTATGTGTTCTGTTCTGGTCTGTTCTGATCTGTTCTTGCCTATTCTGATATGTTCTGTTCTGGTCTGCTCTGGCCTGTTCTGGTATGTTCTGTTCTGGTATGTTCTGTTCTGGTGTGTCCTGTTCTTAGGTGTTCTGTTCTGATCTGTCCTGGTCTGTTCTGATCTGTTCTTGCCTATTCTGGTATGTTCTGTTCTGGTGTGTTCTGTTCTTAGGTGTTCTGTTCTGGTCTGTCCCGGTCTGTTCTGATGTGGTCTGGTCTATTCCGGCCTGTTCTGGTATGTTCTGTTCTGGTCTGTTCTGATCTGTTCTTGCCTATTCTGATATGTTCTGTTCTGGTCTGTTCTGGCCTGTTCTGGTATGTTCTGTTCTGGTGTGTTCTGGCCTGTTCTGGTATATTCTGTTCTGGTCTGTTCTGATCTGTTCTTGCCTATTCTGGTAAGTTCTGTTCTGGTTTGTTCTGTTCTTAGGTGTTCTGTTCTGGCCTGTTCTAGTATGTTCTGTTCTTATGTGTTCTGTTCTGGTCTGTTCTGATCTGTTCTTGCCTATTCTGGTATGTTCTGTTCTGGTGTGTTCTGATCTGTTCTTGCCTATTCTGGTATGTTCTGTTCTGGTGTGTTCTGTTCTTAGGTGTTCTGTTCTGGTCTGTCCCGGTCTGTTCTGATGTGGTCTGGTCTATTCCGGCCTGTTCTGGTATGTTCTGTTCTTATGTGTTCTGTTCTGGTCTGTTCTGATCTGTTCTTGCCTATTCTGATATGTTCTGCTCTGGTCTGCTCTGGCCTGTTCTGGTATGTTCTGTTCTGGTATGTTCTGTTCTGGTATGTTCTGTTCTGGTGTGTCCTGTTCTTAGGTGTTCTGTTCTGATCTGTCCTGGTCTGTTCTGATCTGTTCTTGCCTATTCTGGTATGTTCTGTTCTCGTGTGTTCTGTTCTTAGGTGTTCTGTTCTGGTCTGTCCTGGTCTGTTTTGATCTGGTCTGGTCTATTCTGATATGTTCTGTTCTGGTCTGTCCTGGTCTGTTTTGACCTGTTCTGGTATGTTCTGTTCTGGTGTGTCCTGTTCTTAGGTGTTCTGTTCTGGTCTGTCCTGGTCTGTTTTGACCTGTTCTGGTATGTTCTGTTCTGGTCTGTTCTGATCTGTTCTGATCTGTTCTTGCCTATTCTGATATGTTCTGTTCTGGTCTGTTCTGGCCTGTTCTAGTATGTTCTGTTCTGGTGTCTTCTGTTCTTACGTGTTCTGTTCTGGTCTGTCCTGGCCTATTCTGGTCTGGTCTATTCTGGCCTGTTCTGGTATGTTCTGTTCTGGTGTGTTCTGTTCTGGTCTGTCCTGGTCTGTTTTGATCTGGTCTGGTCTATTCTGATATGTTCTGTTCTGGTCTGTTCTGGCCTGTTCTAGTATGTTCTGTTCTGGTGTCTTCTGTTCTTACGTGTTCTGTTCTGGTCTGTCCTGGCCTGTTCTGGTCTGGTCTATTCTGGCCTGTTCTGGTATGTTCTGTTCTGGTGTGTTCTGTTCTGGTCTGTCCTGGTCTGTTTTGATCTGGTCTGGTCTATCCTGGCCTGTTCTGGTATGTTCTGTTCTGGTGTGTTCTGTTCTGGTCTGTCCTGGTCTGTTTTGACCTGTTCTGGTATGTTCTGTTCTGGTGTGTCCTGTTCTTAGGTGTTCTGTTCTGGTCTGTCCTGGTTTGTTTTGACCTGTTCTGGTATGTTCTGTTCTGGTCTGTTCTGATCTGTTCTGATCTGTTCTTGCCTATTCTGATATGTTCTGTTCTGGTCTGTTCTGGCCTGTTCTAGTATGTTCTGTTCTGGTGTCTTCTGTTCTTACGTGTTCTGTTCTGGTCTGTCCTGGCCTGTTCTGGTATGTTCTGTTCTGGTGTGTTCTGATCTTGTCTGTCCCGGTCTGTTTTGATCTGGTCTGGTCTATTTTGGCCTGTTCTGGTATGTTCTGTTCTGGTGTGTCCTGTTCTTAGGTGTTCTGTTCTGGTCTGTCCTGGTCTGTTTTGACCTGTTCTGGTATGTTCTGTTCTGGTCTGTTCTGATCTGTTCTGATCTGTTCTTGCCTATTCTGATATGTTCTGTTCTGGTCTGTTCTGGCCTGTTCTAGTATGTTCTGTTCTGGTGTCTTCTGTTCTTACGTGTTCTGTTCTGGTCTGTCCTGGCCTATTCTGGTCTGGTCTATTCTGGCCTGTTCTGGTATGTTCTGTTCTGGTGTGTTCTGTTCTGGTCTGTCCTGGTCTGTTTTGATCTGGTCTGGTCTATTCTGATATGTTCTGTTCTGGTCTGTTCTGGCCTGTTCTAGTATGTTCTGTTCTGGTGTCTTCTGTTCTTACGTGTTCTGTTCTGGTCTGTCCTGGCCTGTTCTGGTCTGGTCTATTCTGGCCTGTTCTGGTATGTTCTGTTCTGGTGTGTTCTGTTCTGGTCTGTCCTGGTCTGTTTTGATCTGGTCTGGTCTATCCTGGCCTGTTCTGATATGTTCTGTTCTGGTCTGCTCTGGCCTGTTCTGGTATGTTCTGTTCTGGTGTGTCCTGTTCTTAGGTGTTCTGTTCTGGCCTGTTCTAGTATGTTCTGTTCTGGTCTGTTCTGATCTGTTCTGGCCTGTTCTGGTATGTTCTGTTCTGGTGTGTTCTGGCCTGTTCTGGTATATTCTGTTCTGATCTGTTCTTGCCTATTCTGATATGTTCTGTTCTGGTCTGTTCTGATCTGTTCTTGCCTATTCTGGTATGTTCTGTTCTGGTGTGTTCTGTTCTTAGGTGTTCTGTTCTGGTCTGTCCCGGTCTGTTCTGATGTGGTCTGGTCTATTCCGGCCTGTTCTGGTATGTTCTGTTCTTATGTGTTCTGTTCTGGTCTGTTCTGATCTGTTCTTGCCTATTCTGATATGTTCTGTTCTGGTCTGCTCTGGCCTGTTCTGGTATGTTCTGTTCTGGTATGTTCTGTTCTGGTGTGTCCTGTTCTTAGGTGTTCTGTTCTGATCTGTCCTGGTCTGTTCTGATCTGTTCTTGCCTATTCTGGTATGTTCTGTTCTGGTGTGTTCTGTTCTTAGGTGTTCTGTTCTGGTCTGTCCCGGTCTGTTCTGATGTGGTCTGGTCTATTCCGGCCTGTTCTGGTATGTTCTGTTCTGGTCTGTTCTGATCTGTTCTTGCCTATTCTGATATGTTCTGTTCTGGTCTGTTCTGGCCTGTTCTGGTATGTTCTGTTCTGGTGTGTTCTGGCCTGTTCTGGTATATTCTGTTCTGGTCTGTTCTGATCTGTTCTTGCCTATTCTGGTAAGTTCTGTTCTGGTTTGTTCTGTTCTTAGGTGTTCTGTTCTGGCCTGTTCTAGTATGTTCTGTTCTTATGTGTTCTGTTCTGGTCTGTTCTGATCTGTTCTTGCCTATTCTGGTATGTTCTGTTCTGGTGTGTTCTGATCTGTTCTTGCCTATTCTGGTATGTTCTGTTCTGGTGTGTTCTGTTCTTAGGTGTTCTGTTCTGGTCTGTCCCGGTCTGTTCTGATGTGGTCTGGTCTATTCCGGCCTGTTCTGGTATGTTCTGTTCTTATGTGTTCTGTTCTGGTCTGTTCTGATCTGTTCTTGCCTATTCTGATATGTTCTGCTCTGGTCTGCTCTGGCCTGTTCTGGTATGTTCTGTTCTGGTATGTTCTGTTCTGGTATGTTCTGTTCTGGTGTGTCCTGTTCTTAGGTGTTCTGTTCTGATCTGTCCTGGTCTGTTCTGATCTGTTCTTGCCTATTCTGGTATGTTCTGTTCTCGTGTGTTCTGTTCTTAGGTGTTCTGTTCTGGTCTGTCCTGGTCTGTTTTGATCTGGTCTGGTCTATTCTGATATGTTCTGTTCTGGTCTGTCCTGGTCTGTTTTGACCTGTTCTGGTATGTTCTGTTCTGGTGTGTCCTGTTCTTAGGTGTTCTGTTCTGGTCTGTCCTGGTCTGTTTTGACCTGTTCTGGTATGTTCTGTTCTGGTCTGTTCTGATCTGTTCTGATCTGTTCTGATCTGTTCTTGCCTATTCTGATATGTTCTGTTCTGGTCTGTCCTGGCCTGTTCTGGTATGTTCTGTTCTGGTGTGTCCTGTTCTTAGGTGTTCTGTTCTGGTCTGTCCTGGTCTGTTTGGATCTGGTCTGGTCTATTTTGGCCTGTTCTGGTATGTTCTGTTCTGGTTTGTCCTGGTCTGTTTTGATCTGATCTGGTCTATCCTGGCCTGTTCTGGTATCTTCTGTTCAGGTCTGTCCGGGTCTGTTTTGATCTGGTCTGGTCTATTTTGACCTGTTCTGGTATGTTCTGTTCTGGTCTGTTCTGGTCTGTTCTGGCCTGTTCTAGTATGTTCTGTTCTGGTGTCTTCTGTTCTTACGTGTTCTGTTCTGGTCTGGCCTGTTCTGGTATGTTCTGTTCTGGTGTGTTCTGTTCTTATGTGTTCTGTTCGTGCCGATTCTGGTATGTTCTGTTCTGGTGTGTTCTGTTCTTAGGTGTTCTGTTCTGGTCTGTCCTGGTCTGTTCTGATCTGTTCTGGCCTGTTCTGGTATGTTCTGTTCTGGTGTGTTCTTGCCTGTTCTGGTATATTCTGTTCTGGTCTGTTCTGATCTGTTCTTGCCTATTCTGGTATGTTCTGTTCTGGTGTGTTCTGTTCTGGTCTGTCCCGGTCTGTTCTGATGTGGTCTGGTCTATTCTTGCCTGTTCTGGTATATTCTGTTCTGGTCTGTTCTGATCTGTTCTTGCCTATTCTGGTATGTTCTGTTCTGGTGTGTTCTGTTCTTAGGTGTTCTGTTCTGGTCTGTCCCGGTCTGTTCTGATGTGGTCTGGTCTATTCCGGCCTGTTCTGGTATGTTCTGTTCTTATGTGTTCTGTTCTGGTCTGTTCTGATCTGTTCTTGCCTATTCTGATATGTTCTGCTCTGGTCTGCTCTGGCCTGTTCTGGTATGTTCTGTTCTGGTATGTTCTGTTCTGGTATATTCTGTTCTGGTGTGTCCTGTTCTTAGGTGTTCTGTTCTGATCTGTCCTGGTCTGTTCTGATCTGTTCTTGCCTATTCTGGTATGTTCTGTTCTCGTGTGTTCTGTTCTTAGGTGTTCTGTTCTGGTTTGTCCTGGTCTGTTTTGATCTGATCTGGTCTATCCTGGCCTGTTCTGGTATCTTCTGTTCAGGTCTGTCCGGGTCTGTTTTGATCTGGTCTGGTCTATTTTGGCCTGTTCTGGTATGTTCTGTTCTGGTGTGTCCTGTTCTTAGGTGTTCTGTTCTGGCCTGTTCTAGTATGTTCTGTTCTTATGTGTTCTGTTCTGGTCTGTTCTGATCTGTTCTTGCCTATTCTGGTATGTTCTGTTCTGGTGTGTTCTGATCTGTTCTTGCCTATTCTGGTATGTTCTGTTCTGGTGTGTTCTGTTCTTAGGTGTTCTGTTCTGGTCTGTCCCGGTCTGTTCTGATGTGGTCTGGTCTATTCCGGCCTGTTCTGGTATGTTCTGTTCTTATGTGTTCTGTTCTGGTCTGTTCTGATCTGTTCTTGCCTATTCTGATATGTTCTGCTCTGGTCTGCTCTGGCCTGTTCTGGTATGTTCTGTTCTGGTATGTTCTGTTCTGGTATGTTCTGTTCTGGTGTGTCCTGTTCTTAGGTGTTCTGTTCTGATCTGTCCTGGTCTGTTCTGATCTGTTCTTGCCTATTCTGGTATGTTCTGTTCTCGTGTGTTCTGTTCTTAGGTGTTCTGTTCTGGTTTGTCCTGGTCTGTTTTGATCTGATCTGATCTATCCTGGCCTGTTCTGGTATCTTCTGTTCAGGTCTGTCCTGGCCTGTTTTGATCTGGTCTGGTCTATTTTGGCCTGTTCTGGTATGTTCTGTTCTGGTGTGTCCTGTTCTTAGGTGTTCTGTTCTGGTCTGTCCTGGTCTGTTTTGATCTGGTCTGGTCTATTCTGGCCTGTTCTGGTCTGTTCTGGTCTGTTCTGGTATGTTCTGTTCTTATGTGTTCTGTTCTGGTCTGTCCTGGTCTGTTCTGATCTGTTCTGATCTGTTCTTGCCTATTCTGATATGTTCTGTTCTGGTCTGTTCTGGCCTGTTCTGGTATGTTCTGTTCTGGTGTGTCCTGTTCTTAGGTGTTCTGTTCTGGTCTGTCCTGGTCTGTCCTGATCTGTTCTGGCCTGTTCTGGTATGTTCTGTTCTGGTGTGTTCTGGCCTGTTCTGGTATATTCTGTTCTGATCTGTTCTTGCCTATTCTGATATGTTCTGTTCTGGTCTGTTCTGGCCTGTTCTGGTATGTTCTGTTCTGGTGTGTTCTGTTCTTATGTGTTCTGTTCTGGCCTGTTCTAGTATGTTCTGTTCTGGTGTGTTCTGGCCTGTTCTGGTATATTCTGTTCTGGTCTGTTCTGATCTGTTCTTGCCTATTCTGGTATGTTCTGTTCTGGTGAGTTCTGTTCTTAGGTGTTCTGTTCTGGTCTGTCCTGGTCTGTTTTGACCTGTTCTGGTATGTTCTGTTCTTATGTGTTCTGTTCTGGTCTGTTCTGATCTGTTCTGATCTGTTCTTGCCTATTCTGATATGTTCTGTTCTGGTCTGCTCTGGCCTGTTCTGGTATGTTCTGTTCTGGTGTGTCCTGTTCTTAGGTGTTCTGTTCTGGCCTGTTCTAGTATGTTCTGTTCTGGTCTGTTCTGATCTGTTCTGGCCTGTTCTGGTATGTTCTGTTCTGGTGTGTTCTGGCCTGTTCTGGTATATTCTGTTCTGATCTGTTCTTGCCTATTCTGATATGTTCTGTTCTGGTCTGTTCTGGCCTGTTCTGGTATGTTCTGTTCTGGTGTGTTCTGTTCTTATGTGTTCTGTTCGTGCCGATTCTGGTATGTTCTGTTCTGGTGTGTTCTGTTCTTAGGTGTTCTGTTCTGGTCTGTCCTGGTCTGTTCTGATCTGTTCTGGCCTGTTCTGGTATGTTCTGTTCTGGTGTGTTCTGTTCTGGTCTGTCCTGGTCTGTTTTGATCTGGTCTGGTCTATCCTGGCCTGTTCTGATATGTTCTGTTCTGGTCTGCTCTGGCCTGTTCTGGTATGTTCTGTTCTGGTGTGTCCTGTTCTTAGGTGTTCTGTTCTGGCCTGTTCTAGTATGTTCTGTTCTGGTCTGTTCTGATCTGTTCTGGCCTGTTCTGGTATGTTCTGTTCTGGTGTGTTCTGGCCTGTTCTGGTATATTCTGTTCTGATCTGTTCTTGCCTATTCTGATATGTTCTGTTCTGGTCTGTTCTGATCTGTTCTTGCCTATTCTGGTATGTTCTGTTCTGGTGTGTTCTGTTCTTAGGTGTTCTGTTCTGGTCTGTCCCGGTCTGTTCTGATGTGGTCTGGTCTATTCCGGCCTGTTCTGGTATGTTCTGTTCTTATGTGTTCTGTTCTGGTCTGTTCTGATCTGTTCTTGCCTATTCTGATATGTTCTGTTCTGGTCTGCTCTGGCCTGTTCTGGTATGTTCTGTTCTGGTATGTTCTGTTCTGGTGTGTCCTGTTCTTAGGTGTTCTGTTCTGATCTGTCCTGGTCTGTTCTGATCTGTTCTTGCCTATTCTGGTATGTTCTGTTCTGGTGTGCTCTGTTCTTAGGTGTTCTGTTCTGGTCTGTCCCGGTCTGTTCTGATGTGGTCTGGTCTATTCCGGCCTGTTCTGGTATGTTCTGTTCTGGTCTGTTCTGATCTGTTCTTGCCTATTCTGATATGTTCTGTTCTGGTCTGTTCTGGCCTGTTCTGGTATGTTCTGTTCTGGTGTGTTCTGGCCTGTTCTGGTATATTCTGTTCTGGTCTGTTCTGATCTGTTCTTGCCTATTCTGGTAAGTTCTGTTCTGGTTTGTTCTGTTCTGGCCTGTTCTAGTATGTTCTGTTCTTATGTGTTCTGTTCTGGTCTGTTCTGATCTGTTCTTGCCTATTCTGGTATGTTCTGTTCTGGTGTGTTCTGATCTGTTCTTGCCTATTCTGGTATGTTCTGTTCTGGTGTGTTCTGTTCTTAGGTGTTCTGTTCTGGTCTGTCCCGGTCTGTTCTGATGTGGTCTGGTCTATTCCGGCCTGTTCTGGTATGTTCTGTTCTTATGTGTTCTGTTCTGGTCTGTTCTGATCTGTTCTTGCCTATTCTGATATGTTCTGCTCTGGTCTGCTCTGGCCTGTTCTGGTATGTTCTGTTCTGGTATGTTCTGTTCTGGTGTGTCCTGTTCTTAGGTGTTCTGTTCTGATCTGTCCTGGTCTGTTCTGATCTGTTCTTGCCTATTCTGGTATGTTCTGTTCTCGTGTGTTCTGTTCTTAGGTGTTCTGTTCTGGTCTGTCCTGGTCTGTTTTGATCTGGTCTGGTCTATTCTGATATGTTCTGTTCTGGTCTGTCCTGGTCTGTTTTGACCTGTTCTGGTATGTTCTGTTCTGGTGTGTCCTGTTCTTAGGTGTTCTGTTCTGGTCTGTCCTGGTCTGTTTTGACCTGTTCTGGTATGTTCTGTTCTGGTCTGTTCTGATCTGTTCTGATCTGTTCTTGCCTATTCTGATATGTTCTGTTCTGGTCTGTCCTGGCCTGTTCTGGTATGTTCTGTTCTGGTGTGTCCTGTTCTTAGGTGTTCTGTTCTGGTCTGTCCTGGTCTGTTTGGATCTGGTCTGGTCTATTTTGGCCTGTTCTGGTATGTTCTGTTCTGGTGTGTTCTGTTCTTAGGTGATCTGTTCTGGCCTGTCCTGGGCTGTTCTGGTCTGTTCTGGCCTGTTCTTATGTGTTCTGTTCTGGCCTGTTCTAGTATGTTCTGTACTGGTGTCTTCTGTTCTTACGTGTTCTGTTCTGGTCTGTCCTGGTCTGTTTTGATCTGGTCTGGTCTATTCTGGCCTGTTCTGGTATGTTCTGTTCTGGTGTGTTCTGTTCGGGTCTGTCCTGGTCTGTTTTGATCTGGTCTGGTCTATTCTGGCCTGTTCTAGTATGTTCTGTTCTGGTGTCTTCTGTTCTTACGTGTTCTGTTCTGGTCTGTCCTGGTCTGTTTTGATCTGGTCTGGTCTATTTTGGCCTGTTCTGGTATGTTCTGTTCTGGTGTGTCCTGTTCTTAGGTGTTCTGTTCTGGTCTGTCCTGGGCTGGTCTATTCTGGCCTGTTCTGGTCTGTTCTGGTATGTTCTGTTTTGATCTGGTCTGGTCTATTCTGGCCTGTTCTGGTCTGTTCTGGTATGTTCTGTTCTTATGTGTTCTGTTCTGGTCTGTCCTGGTCTGTTTTGATCTGGTCTGGTCTATTTTGGCCTGTTCTGGTATGTTCTGTTCTGGTGTGTCCTGTTCTTAGGTGTTCTGTTCTGGTCTGTCCTGGTCTGTTTTTATCTGGTCTGGTCTATTCTGGCCTGTTCTGGTCTGTTCTGGTCTGTTCTGGTATGTTCTGTTCTTATGTGTTCTGTTCTGGTCTGTCCTGGTCTGTTTTGACCTGTTCTGGTATGTTCTGTTCTTATGTGTTCTGTTCTGGTCTGTTCTGATCTGTTCTGATCTGTTCTTGCCTATTCTGATATGTTCTGTTCTGGTCTGCTCTGGCCTGTTCTGGTATGTTCTGTTCTGGTGTGTCCTGTTCTTAGGTGTTCTGTTCTGGTCTGTCCTGGTCTGTCCTGATCTGTTCTGGCCTGTTCTGGTGTGTTCTGGCCTGTTCTGGTATATTCTGTTCTGATCTGTTCTTGCCTATTCTGATATGTTCTGTTCTGGTCTGTTCTGGCCTGTTCTGGTATGTTCTGTTCTGGTGTGTTCTGTTCTTATGTGTTCTGTTCTGGCCTGTTCTAGTATGTTCTGTTCTGGTGTGTTCTGGCCTGTTCTGGTATATTCTGTTCTGGTCGGTTCTGATCTGTTCTTGCCTATTCTGGTATGTTCTGTTCTGGTGAGTTCTGTTCTTAGGTGTTCTGTTCTGGTCTGTCCTGGTCTGTTTTGACCTGTTCTGGTATGTTCTGTTCTTATGTGTTCTGTTCTGGTCTGTTCTGATCTGTTCTGATCTGTTCTTGCCTATTCTGATATGTTCTGTTCTGGTCTGCTCTGGCCTGTTCTGGTATGTTCTGTTCTGGTGTGTCCTGTTCTTAGGTGTTCTGTTCTGGCCTGTTCTAGTATGTTCTGTTCTGGTCTGTTCTGATCTGTTCTGGCCTGTTCTGGTATGTTCTGTTCTGGTGTGTTCTGGCCTGTTCTGGTATATTCTGTTCTGATCTGTTCTTGCCTATTCTGATATGTTCTGTTCTGGTCTGTTCTGGCCTCTTCTGGTATGTTCTGTTCTGGTGTGTTCTGTTCTTATGTGTTCTGTTCGTGCCGATTCTGGTATGTTCTGTTCTGGTGTGTTCTGTTCTTAGGTGTTCTGTTCTGGTCTGTCCTGGTCTGTTCTGATCTGTTCTGGCCTGTTCTGGTATGTTCTGTTCTGGTGTGTTCTTGCCTGTTCTGGTATATTCTGTTCTGGTCTGTTCTGATCTGTTCTTGCCTATTCTGGTATGTTCTGTTCTGGTGTGTTCTGTTCTGGTCTGTCCCGGTCTGTTCTGATGTGGTCTGGTCTATTCCGGCCTGTTCTGGTATGTTCTGTTCTTATGTGTTCTGTTCTGGTCTGTTCTGATCTGTTCTTGCCTATTCTGATATGTTCTGTTCTGGTCTGCTCTGGCCTGTTCTGGTATGTTCTGTTCTGGTATGTTCTGTTCTGGTGTGTCCTGTTCTTAGGTGTTCTGTTCTGATCTGTCCTGGTCTGTTCTGATCTGTTCTTGCCTATTCTGGTATGTTCTGTTCTCGTGTGTTCTGTTCTTAGGTGTTCTGTTCTGATCTGTCCTGGTCTGTTTTGATCTGGTCTGGTCTATTTTGGCCTGTTCTGGTATGTTCTGTTCTGGTGTGTTCTTGCCTGTTCTGGTATATTCTGTTCTGGTCTGTTCTGATCTGTTCTTGCCTATTCTGGTATGTTCTGTTCTGGTGAGTTCTGTTCTTAGGTGTTCTGTTCTGGTCTGTCCTGGTCTGTTTTGACCTGTTCTGGTATGTTCTGTTCTTATGTGTTCTGTTCTGGTCTGTTCTGATCTGTTCTGATCTGTTCTTGCCTATTCTGATATGTTCTGTTCTGGTCTGCTCTGGCCTGTTCTGGTATGTTCTGTTCTGGTGTGTCCTGTTCTTAGGTGTTCTGTTCTGGCCTGTTCTAGTATGTTCTGTTCTGGTCTGTTCTGATCTGTTCTGGCCTGTTCTGGTATGTTCTGTTCTGGTGTGTTCTGGCCTGTTCTGGTATATTCTGTTCTGATCTGTTCTTGCCTATTCTGATATGTTCTGTTCTGGTCTGTTCTGGCCTGTTCTGGTATGTTCTGTTCTGGTGTGTTCTGTTCTTATGTGTTCTGTTCTGGCCTGTTCTAGTATGTTCTGTTCTGGTGTGTTCTGGCCTGTTCTGGTATATTCTGTTCTGGTCTGTTCTGATCTGTTCTTGCCTATTCTGGTATGTTCTGTTCTGGTGAGTTCTGTTCTTAGGTGTTCTGTTCTGGTCTGTCCTGGTCTGTTTTGACCTGTTCTGGTATGTTCTGTTCTTATGTGTTCTGTTCTGTTCTGTTCTGATCTGTTCTGATCTGTTCTTGCCTATTCTGATATGTTCTGTTCTGGTCTGCTCTGGCCTGTTCTGGTATGTTCTGTTCTGGTGTGTCCTGTTCTTAGGTGTTCTGTTCTGGCCTGTTCTAGTATGTTCTGTTCTGGTCTGTTCTGATCTGTTCTGGCCTGTTCTGGTATGTTCTGTTCTGGTGTGTTCTGGCCTGTTCTGGCCTGTTCTGGTATATTCTGTTCTGATCTGTTCTTGCCTATTCTGATATGTTCTGTTCTGGTCTGTTCTGGCCTGTTCTGGTATGTTCTGTTCTGGTGTGTTCTGTTCTTATGTGTTCTGTTCGTGCCTATTCTGGTATGTTCTGTTCTGGTGTGTTCTGTTCTTAGGTGTTCTGTTCTGGTCTGTCCTGGTCTGTTCTGATCTGTTCTGGCCTGTTCTGGTATGTTCTGTTCTGGTGTGTTCTTGCCTGTTCTGGTATATTCTGTTCTGGTCTGTTCTGATCTGTTCTTGCCTATTCTGGTATGTTCTGTTCTGGTGTGTTCTGTTCTTAGGTGTTCTGTTCTGGTCTGTCCCGGTCTGTTCTGATGTGGTCTGGTCTATTCCGGCCTGTTCTGGTATGTTCTGTTCTTATGTGTTCTGTTCTGGTCTGTTCTGATCTGTTCTTGCCTATTCTGATATGTTCTGTTCTGGTCTGCTCTGGCCTGTTCTGGTATGTTCTGTTCTGGTATGTTCTGTTCTGGTGTGTCCTGTTCTTAGGTGTTCTGTTCTGATCTGTCCTGGTCTGTTCTGATCTGTTCTTGCCTATTCTGGTATGTTCTGTTCTCGTGTGTTCTGTTCTTAGGTGTTCTGTTCTGGCCTGTCCTGGTCTGTTTTGACCTGTTCTGGTATGTTCTGTTCTTATGTGTTCTGTTCTGGTCTGTCCTGGCCTGTTCTGGTATGTTCTGTTCTGGTGTGTTCTGATCTGGTCTGTCCCGGTCTGTTCTGATCTGGTCTGGTCTACTCTGGCCTGTTCTGGTATGTTCTGATCTGTCCTGGTCTGTCCTGGTCTGTTCTGATCTGTTCTGGTCTGTTCTGGTCTGTTCTGATCTGTTCTGGTATGTTCTGTTCTGGTGTGTTCTGTTCTTAGGTGTTCTGTTCTGGTCTGTCCTGGCCTGTTCTGGTATGTTCTGTTCTTATGTGTTCTGTTCTGGTCTGTCCTGGCCTGTTCTGGTATGTTCTGTTCTGGTGTGTTCTGATCTGGTCTGGTCTATTTTGGCCTGTTCTGGTGTGTCCTGTTCTTAGGTGTTCTGTTCTGGTCTGTCCTGGTCTGTTTTGATCTGGTCTGGTCTATTTTGGCCTGTTCTGGTATGTTCTGTTCTGGTGTCTTCTGTTCTTACGTGTTCTGTTCTGGCCTGTCCTGGTCTGTTTTGACCTGTTCTGGTATGTTCTGTTCTTATGTGTTCTGTTCTGGTCTGTCCTGGCCTGTTCTGGTATGTTCTGTTCTGGTGTGTTCTGATCTGGTCTGTCCCGGTCTGTTCTGATCTGGTCTGGTCTACTCTGGCCTGTTCTGGTATGTTCTGATCTGTCCTGGTCTGTCCTGGTCTGTTCTGATCTGTTCTGGTCTGTTCTGGTCTGTTCTGATCTGTTCTGGTATGTTCTGTTCTGGTGTGTTCTGTTCTTAGGTGTTCTGTTCTGGTCTGTCCTGGTCTGTTTTGATCTGGTCTGGTCTATTCTGGCCTGTTCTGGTATATTGTGTTCTGGTGTGTTCTGTTCTTAGGTGTTCTGTTCTGGTCTGTCCTGGTCTGTTTGATCTGGTCTGGTCTATTCTGGCCTGTTCTGGTATATTGTGTTCTGGTGTGTCCTGTTCTTAGGTGTTCTGTTCTGGTCTGTCCTGGTCTGTTTTGATCTGGTCTGGTCTATTTTGGCCTGCTCTGGTATGTTCTGTTCTGGTGTGTTCTGATCTGGTCTGTCCCGGTCTGTTCTGATCTGGTCTGGTCTATTCCAGCCTGTTCTGGTATGTTCTGTTCTGGTGTGTCCTGTTCTTAGGTGTTTTGTTCTGGTCTGTCCTGGTCTGTTCTGATCTGTTCTGGCCTGTTCTGGTATGTTCTGTTCTGGTGTGTTCTGTTCTTAGGTGTTCTGTTCCGGTCTGTCCTGGTCTGTTTTGATCTGGTCTGGTCTATTTTGGCCTGTTCTGGTATGTTCTGTTCTGGTGTGTTCTGATCTGGTCTGTCCCGGTCTGTTCTGATCTGGTCTGGTCTATTCCAGCCTGTTCTAGTATGTTCTGTTCTGGTCTGTTCTGATTTGTTCTTGCCTATTCTGATATGTTCTGTTCTGGTCTGCTCTGGCCTGTTCTGGTATGTTCTGTTCTGGTATGTTCTGTTCTGGTGTGTCCTGTTCTTAGGTGTTCTGTTCTGGCCTGTTCTAGTATGTTCTGTTCTTATGTGTTCTGTTCTGGTCTGTTCTGATCTGTTCTTGCCTATTCTGGTATGTTCTGTTCTGGTGTGTTCTGATCTGTTCTTGCCTATTCTGGTATGTTCTGTTCTGGTGTGTTCTGTTCTTAGGTGTTCTGTTCTGGTCTGTCCCGGTCTGTTCTGATGTGGTCTGGTCTATTCCGGCCTGTTCTGGTATGTTCTGTTCTTATGTGTTCTGTTCTGGTCTGTTCTGATCTGTTCTTGCCTATTCTGATATGTTCTGCTCTGGTCTGCTCTGGCCTGTTCTGGTATGTTCTGTTCTGGTATGTTCTGTTCTGGTATGTTCTGTTCTGGTGTGTCCTGTTCTTAGGTGTTCTGTTCTGATCTGTCCTGGTCTGTTCTGATCTGTTCTTGCCTATTCTGGTATGTTCTGTTCTCGTGTGTTCTGTTCTTAGGTGTTCTGTTCTGGTTTGTCCTGGTCTGTTTTGATCTGATCTGATCTATCCTGGCCTGTTCTGGTATCTTCTGTTCAGGTCTGTCCTGGCCTGTTTTGATCTGGTCTGGTCTATTTTGGCCTGTTCTGGTATGTTCTGTTCTGGTGTGTCCTGTTCTTAGGTGTTCTGTTCTGGTCTGTCCTGGTCTGTTTTGATCTGGTCTGGTCTATTCTGGCCTGTTCTGGTCTGTTCTGGTCTGTTCTGGTATGTTCTGTTCTTATGTGTTCTGTTCTGGTCTGTCCTGGTCTGTTCTGATCTGTTCTGATCTGTTCTTGCCTATTCTGATCTGTTCTTGCCTATTCTGATATGTTCTGTTCTGGTCTGTTCTGGCCTGTTCTGGTATGTTCTGTTCTGGTGTGTCCTGTTCTTAGGTGTTCTGTTCTGGTCTGTCCTGGTCTGTCCTGATCTGTTCTGGCCTGTTCTGGTATGTTCTGTTCTGGTGTGTTCTGGCCTGTTCTGGTATATTCTGTTCTGATCTGTTCTTGCCTATTCTGATATGTTCTGTTCTGGTCTGTTCTGGCCTGTTCTGGTATGTTCTGTTCTGGTGTGTTCTGTTCTTATGTGTTCTGTTCTGGCCTGTTCTAGTATGTTCTGTTCTGGTGTGTTCTGGCCTGTTCTGGTATATTCTGTTCTGGTCTGTTCTGATCTGTTCTTGCCTATTCTGGTATGTTCTGTTCTGGTGAGTTCTGTTCTTAGGTGTTCTGTTCTGGTCTGTCCTGGTCTGTTTTGACCTGTTCTGGTATCTTCTGTTCTTATGTGTTCTGTTCTGGTCTGTTCTGATCTGTTCTGATCTGTTCTTGCCTATTCTGATATGTTCTGTTCTGGTCTGCTCTGGCCTGTTCTGGTATGTTCTGTTCTGGTGTGTCCTGTTCTTAGGTGTTCTGTTCTGGCCTGTTCTAGTATGTTCTGTTCTGGTCTGTTCTGATCTGTTCTGGCCTGTTCTGGTATGTTCTGTTCTGGTGTGTTCTGGCCTGTTCTGGTATATTCTGTTCTGATCTGTTCTTGCCTATTCTGATATGTTCTGTTCTGGTCTGTTCTGGCCTGTTCTGGTATGTTCTGTTCTGGTGTGTTCTGTTCTTATGTGTTCTGTTCGTGCCGATTCTGGTATGTTCTGTTCTGGTGTGTTCTGTTCTTAGGTGTTCTGTTCTGGTCTGTCCTGGTCTGTTCTGATCTGTTCTGGCCTGTTCTGGTATGTTCTGTTCTGGTGTGTTCTTGCCTGTTCTGGTATATTCTGTTCTGGTCTGTTCTGATCTGTTCTTGCCTATTCTGGTATGTTCTGTTCTGGTGTGTTCTGTTCTGGTCTGTCCCGGTCTGTTCTGATGTGGTCTGGTCTATTCCGGCCTGTTCTGGTATGTTCTGTTCTTATGTGTTCTGTTCTGGTCTGTTCTGATCTGTTCTTGCCTATTCTGATATGTTCTGTTCTGGTCTGCTCTGGCCTGTTCTGGTATGTTCTGTTCTGGTATGTTCTGTTCTGGTGTGTCCTGTTCTTAGGTGTTCTGTTCTGATCTGTCCTGGTCTGTTCTGATCTGTTCTTGCCTATTCTGGTATGTTCTGTTCTCGTGTGTTCTGTTCTTAGGTGTTCTGTTCTGATCTGTCCTGGTCTGTTTTGATCTGGTCTGGTCTATTTTGGCCTGTTCTGGTATGTTCTGTTCTGGTGTGTTCTTGCCTGTTCTGGTATATTCTGTTCTGGTCTGTTCTGATCTGTTCTTGCCTATTCTGGTATGTTCTGTTCTGGTGTGTTCTGTTCTTAGGTGTTCTGTTCTGGTCTGTCCCGGTCTGTTCTGATGTGGTCTGGTCTATTTCGGCCTGTTCTGGTATGTTCTGTTCTTATGTGTTCTGTTCTGGTCTGTTCTGATCTGTTCTTGCCTATTCTGATATGTTCTGCTCTGGTCTGCTCTGGCCTGTTCTGGTATGTTCTGTTCTGGTATGTTCTGTTCTGGTATATTCTGTTCTGGTGTGTCCTGTTCTTAGGTGTTCTGTTCTGGTCTGTTCTGATCTGTTCTGATCTGTTCTTGCCTATTCTGATATGTTCTGTTCTGGTCTGTTCTGGTCTGTTCTGGCCTGTTCTAGTATGTTCTGTTCTGGTGTCTTCTGTTCTTACGTGTTCTGTTCTGGTCTGTCCTGGCCTGTTCTGGTCTGGTCTATTCTGGCCTGTTCTGGTATGTTCTGGTATGTTCTGTTCTGGTGTGTTCTGTTCTGGTCTGTCCTGGTCTGTTTTGATCTGGTCTGGTCTATTCTGGCCTGTTTTGATCTGGTCTGGTCTATTTTGGCCTGTTCTGGTATGTTCTGTTCTGGTGTGTCCTGTTCTTAGGTGTTCTGTTCTGGTCTGTCCTGGTCTGTTCTGATCTGTTCTGATCTGTTCTTGCCTATTCTGATATGTTCTGTTCTGGTCTGTTCTGGCCTGTTCTGGTATGTTCTGTTCTGGTGTGTCCTGTTCTTAGGTGTTCTGTCCTGGTCTGTTTTGATCTGGTCTGGTCTATTCTGGCCTGTTTTGATCTGGTCTGGTCTATTCTGGCCTGTTCTGGTATGTTCTGTTCTGGTGTGTTCTGTTCTGGTCTGTCCTGGTCTGTTTTGATCTGGTCTGGTCTATCCTGGCCTGTTCTGGTATGTCCTGTTCTGGTGTGTTCTGATCTGGTCTGTCCCGGTCTGTTCTGATCTGGTCTGGTCTATTCCGGCCTGTTCTGGTATCTTCTGTTCAGGTCTGTTCTGGTCTGTTTTGATCTGTTCTGGTATGTTCTGGTCTGTCCTGGTCTGTTCTCTTATGTTCTGTTGTGGTGTGTTCTGTTCTGGTGTGTTCTGGTCTGGTCTGTCCTGGTCTGTTTTGATCTGGTCTGGTCTATCCTGGCCTGTTCTGGTATGTCCTGTTCTGGTGTGTTCTGATCTGGTCTGTCCCGGTCTGTTCTGATCTGGTCTGGTCTATTCCGGCCTGTTCTGGTATGTTCTGTTCTGGTCTGTTCTGGTCTGTTCTGGCCTGTTCTAGTATGTTCTGTTCTGGTGTCTTCTGTTCTTACGTGTTCTGTTCTGGTCTGTCCTGGCCTGTTCTGGTCTGGTCTATTCTGGCCTGTTCTGGTATGTTCTGGTATGTTCTGTTCTGGTGTGTTCTGTTCTGGTCTGTCCTGGTCTGTTTTGATCTGGTCTGGTCTATTCTGGCCTGTTTTGATCTGGTCTGGTCTATTTTGGCCTGTTCTGGTATGTTCTGTTCTGGTGTGTCCTGTTCTTAGGTGTTCTGTTCTGGTCTGTCCTGGTCTGTTCTGATCTGTTCTGATCTGTTCTTGCCTATTCTGATATGTTCTGTTCTGGTCTGTTCTGGCCTGTTCTGGTATGTTCTGTTCTGGTGTGTCCTGTTCTTAGGTGTTCTGTCCTGGTCTGTTTTGATCTGGTCTGGTCTATTCTGGCCTGTTCTGGTCTGTTCTGGTCTGTTCTGGTGTGTTCTGTTCTTATGTGTTCTGTTCTGGCCTGTTCTAGTATGTTCTGTTCTGGTGTCTTCTGTTCTTACGTGTTCTGTTCTGGTCTGTCCTGGCCTGTTCTGGTATGTTCTGTTCTGGTGTGTCCTGTTCTTAGGTGTTCTGTTCTGGTCTGTCCTGGTCTGTTTTGATCTGGTCTGGTCTATTTTGGCCTGTTCTGGTGTGTCCTGTTCTTAGGTGTTCTGTTCTGGTCTGTTCGGATCTGTTCTGATCTGTTCTTGCCTATTCTGATATGTTCTGTTCTGGTCTGTTCTGGCCTGTTCTAGTATGTTCTGTTCTGGTGTCTTCTGTTCTTACGTGTTCTGTTCTGGTCTGTCCTGGCCTGTTCTGGTCTGGTCTATTCTGGCCTGTTCTGGTATGTTCTGTTCTGGTGTGTTCTGTTCTGGTCTGTCCTGGTCTGTTTTGATCTGTTCTGGTATGTTCTGGTCTGTCCTGGTCTGTTCTGGTATGTTCTGTTGTGGTGTGTTCTGTTCTTATGTGTTCTGTTCTGGTCTGTGCGGGTCTGTTTTGATCTGGTCTGGTCTATTTTGGCCTGTTCTGGTATGTTCTGTTCTGGTGTGTCCTGTTCTTAGGTGTTCTGTTCTGGTCTGTCCTGGTCTGTTTTGATCTGGTCTGGTCTATTTTGGCCTGTTCTGGTATGTTCTGTTCTGGTGTGTTCTGATCTGGTCTGTCCCGGTCTGTTCTGATCTGGTCTGGTCTATTCCGGCCTGTTCTGGTGTGTTCTGTTCTAGCCTGTTCTAGTATGTTCTGTTCTGGTGTCTTCTGTTCTTACGTGTTCTGTTCTGGTCTGTCCTGGTCTGTTTTGATCTGGTCTGGTCTATTCTGGCCTGTTCTGGTATGTTCTGTTCTGGTGTGTTCTGTTCTTAGGTGATCTGTTCTGGCCTGTCCTGGGCTGTTCTGATCTGTTCTGGCCTGTTCTTATGTGTTCTGTTCTGGCCTGTTCTAGTATGTTCTGTACTGGTGTCTTCTGTTCTTACGTGTTCTGTTCTGGTCTGTCCTGGTCTGTTTTGATCTGGTCTGGTCTATTTTGGCCTGTTCTGGTATGTTCTGTTCTGGTGTGTCCTGTTCTTAGGTGTTCTGTTCTGGTCTGTCCTGGTCTGTTTTGACCTGTTCTGGTATGTTCTGTTCTGGTCTGTTCTGATCTGTTCTGATCTGTTCTTGCCTATTCTGATATGTTCTGTTCTGGTCTGTTCTGGTCTGTTCTGGCCTGTTCTAGTATGTTCTGTTCTGGTGTCTTCTGTTCTTACGTGTTCTGTTCTGGTCTGTCCTGGCCTGTTCTGGTCTGGTCTATTCTGGCCTGTTCTGGTATGTTCTGTTCTGGTGTGTTCTGTTCTGGTCTGTCCTGGTCTGTTTTGATCTGGTCTGGTCTATCCTGGCCTGTTCTGGTATGTCCTGTTCTGGTGTGTTCTGATCTGGTCTGTCCCGGTCTGTTCTGATCTGGTCTGGTCTATTCCGGCCTGTTCTGGTATCTTCTGTTCAGGTCTGTTCTGGTCTGTTTTGATCTGTTCTGGTATGTTCTGGTCTGTCCTGGTCTGTTCTCTTATGTTCTGTTGTGGTGTGTTCTGTTCTGGTGTGTTCTGGTCTGGTCTGTCCTGGTCTGTTTTGATCTGGTCTGGTCTATCCTGGCCTGTTCTGGTATGTCCTGTTCTGGTGTGTTCTGATCTGGTCTGTCCCGGTCTGTTCTGATCTGGTCTGGTCTATTCCGGCCTGTTCTGGTATGTTCTGTTCTGGTCTGTTCTGGTCTGTTCTGGCCTGTTCTAGTATGTTCTGTTCTGGTGTCTTCTGTTCTTACGTGTTCTGTTCTGGTCTGTCCTGGCCTGTTCTGGTCTGGTCTATTCTGGCCTGTTCTGGTATGTTCTGGTATGTTCTGTTCTGGTGTGTTCTGTTCTGGTCTGTCCTGGTCTGTTTTGATCTGGTCTGGTCTATTCTGGCCTGTTTTGATCTGGTCTGGTCTATTTTGGCCTGTTCTGGTATGTTCTGTTCTGGTGTGTCCTGTTCTTAGGTGTTCTGTTCTGGTCTGTCCTGGTCTGTTCTGATCTGTTCTGATCTGTTCTTGCCTATTCTGATATGTTCTGTTCTGGTCTGTTCTGGCCTGTTCTGGTATGTTCTGTTCTGGTGTGTCCTGTTCTTAGGTGTTCTGTCCTGGTCTGTTTTGATCTGGTCTGGTCTATTCTGGCCTGTTCTGGTTTGTTCTGGTCTGTTCTGGTGTGTTCTGTTCTTATGTGTTCTGTTCTGGCCTGTTCTAGTATGTTCTGTTCTGGTGTCTTCTGTTCTTACGTGTTCTGTTCTGGTCTGTCCTGGCCTGTTCTGGTATGTTCTGTTCTGGTGTGTCCTGTTCTTAGGTGTTCTGTTCTGGTCTGTCCTGGTCTGTTTTGATCTGGTCTGGTCTATTTTGGCCTGTTCTGGTGTGTCCTGTTCTTAGGTGTTCTGTTCTGGTCTGTTCGGATCTGTTCTGATCTGTTCTTGCCTATTCTGATATGTTCTGTTCTGGTCTGTTCTGGCCTGTTCTAGTATGTTCTGTTCTGGTGTCTTCTGTTCTTACGTGTTCTGTTCTGGTCTGTCCTGGCCTGTTCTGGTCTGGTCTATTCTGGCCTGTTCTGGTATGTTCTGTTCTGGTGTGTTCTGTTCTGGTCTGTCCTGGTCTGTTTTGATCTGTTCTGGTATGTTCTGGTCTGTCCTGGTCTGTTCTGGTATGTTCTGTTGTGGTGTGTTCTGTTCTTATGTGTTCTGTTCTGGTCTGTGCGGGTCTGTTTTGATCTGGTCTGGTCTATTTTGGCCTGTTCTGGTATGTTCTGTTCTGGTGTGTCCTGTTCTTAGGTGTTCTGTTCTGGTCTGTCCTGGTCTGTTTTGATCTGGTCTGGTCTATTTTGGCCTGTTCTGGTATGTTCTGTTCTGGTGTGTTCTGATCTGGTCTGTCCCGGTCTGTTCTGATCTGGTCTGGTCTATTCCGGCCTGTTCTGGTGTGTTCTGTTCTAGCCTGTTCTAGTATGTTCTGTTCTGGTGTCTTCTGTTCTTACGTGTTCTGTTCTGGTCTGTCCTGGTCTGTTTTGATCTGGTCTGGTCTATTCTGGCCTGTTCTGGTATGTTCTGTTCTGGTGTGTTCTGTTCTTAGGTGATCTGTTCTGGCCTGTCCTGGGCTGTTCTGATCTGTTCTGGCCTGTTCTTATGTGTTCTGTTCTGGCCTGTTCTAGTATGTTCTGTACTGGTGTCTTCTGTTCTTAGGTGTTCTGTTCTGGTCTGTCCTGGTCTGTTTTGATCTGGTCTGGTCTATTTTGGCCTGTTCTGGTATGTTCTGTTCTGGTGTGTCCTGTTCTTAGGTGTTCTGTTCTGGTCTGTCCTGGGCTGGTCTATTCTGGCCTGTTCTGGTCTGTTCTGGTATGTTCTGTTTTGATCTGGTCTGGTCTATTCTGGCCTGTTCTGGTCTGTTCTGGTATGTTCTGTTCTTATGTGTTCTGTTCTGGTCTGTCCTGGTCTGTTTTGATCTGGTCTGGTCTATTTTGGCCTGTTCTGGTATGTTCTGTTCTGGTGTGTCCTGTTCTTAGGTGTTCTGTTCTGGTCTGTCCTGGTCTGTTTTGATCTGGTCTGGTCTATTCTGGCCTGTTCTGGTCTGTTCTGGTCTGTTCTGGTATGTTCTGTTCTGGTCTGTCCTGGTCTGTTCTGATCTGTTCTGATCTGTTCTTGCCTATTCTGATATGTTCTGTTCTGGTCTGTTCGGGCCTGTTCTGGTATGTTCTGTTCTGGTGTGTCCTGTTCTTAGGTGTTCTGTTCTGGTCTGTCCTGGTCTGTCCTGATCTGTTCTGGCCTGTTCTGGTATGTTCTGTTCTGGTGTGTTCTGGCCTGTTCTGGTATATTCTGTTCTGATCTGTTCTTGCCTATTCTGATATGTTCTGTTCTGGTCTGTTCTGGCCTGTTCTTGCCTATTCTGGTATGTTCTGTTCTGGTGTGTTCTGTTCTTAGGTGTTCTGTTCTGGTCTGTCCCGGTCTGTTCTGATGTGGTCTGGTCTATTCCGGCCTGTTCTGGTATGTTCTGTTCTTATGTGTTCTGTTCTGGTCTGTTCTGATCTGTTCTTGCCTATTCTGATATGTTCTGTTCTGGTCTGCTCTGGCCTGTTCTGGTATGTTCTGTTCTGATATGTTCTGTTCTGGTGTGTCCTGTTCTTAGGTGTTCTGTTCTGATCTGTCCTGGTCTGTTCTGATCTGTTCTTGCCTATTCTGGTATGTTCTGTTCTGGTGTGTTCTGTTCTTAGGTGTTCTGTTCTGGTCTGTCCCGGTCTGTTCTGATGTGGTCTGGTCTATTCCGGCCTGTTCTGGTATGTTCTGTTCTGGTCTGTTCTGATCTGTTCTTGCCTATTCTGATATGTTCTGTTCTGGTCTGTTCTGGCCTGTTCTGGTATGTTCTGTTCTGGTGTGTTCTGGCCTGTTCTGGTATATTCTGTTCTGGTCTGTTCTGATCTGTTCTTGCCTATTCTGGTAAGTTCTGTTCTGGTTTGTTCTGTTCTTAGGTGTTCTGTTCTGGTCTGTCCTGGTCTGTTTTGATCTGGTCTGGTCTATTTTGGCCTGTTCTGGTGTGTCCTGTTCTTAGGTGTTCTGTTCTGGTCTGTCCTGGTCTGTTTTGATCTGGTCTGGTCTATTTTGGCCTGTTCTGGTATGTTCTGTTCTGGTGTGTTCTGTTCTTATGTGTTCTGTTCTGGCCTGTTCTAGTATGTTCTGTTCTGGTGTCTTCTGTTCTTACGTGTTCTGTTCTGGCCTGTCCTGGTCTGTTTTGACCTGTTCTGGTATGTTCTGTTCTTATGTGTTCTGTTCTGGTCTGTCCTGGCCTGTTCTGGTATGTTCTGTTCTGGTGTGTTCTGATCTGGTCTGTCCCGGTCTGTTCTGATCTGGTCTGGTCTACTCTGGCCTGTTCTGGTATGTTCTGATCTGTCCTGGTCTGTCCTGGTCTGTTCTGATCTGTTCTGATCTGTTCTGGTCTGTTCTGATCTGTTCTGAAATGTTCTGTTCTGGTGTGTTCTGTTCTGGTCTGTCCTGGTCTGTTTTGATCTGGTCTGGTCTATTCTGGCCTGTTCTGGTATATTGTGTTCTGGTGTGTCCTGTTCTTAGGTGTTCTGTTCTGGTCTGTCCTGGTCTGTTTTGATCTGGTCTGGTCTATTTTGGCCTGTTCTGGTATGTTCTGTTCTGGTGTGTTCTGATCTGGTCTGTCCCGGTCTGTCCTGGTCTGTTCTGATCTGTTCTGGTCTGTTCTGGTCTACTCTGGCCTGTTCTGGTATGTTCTGATCTGTCCTGGTCTGTCCTGGTCTGTTCTGATCTGTTCTGGTCTGTTCTGGTCTGTTCTGATCTGTTCTGGTATGTTCTGTTCTGGTGTGTTCTGTTCTTAGGTGTTCTGTTCTGGTCTGTCCTGGTCTGTTTTGATCTGGTCTGGTCTATTCTGGCCTGTTCTGGTATATTGTGTTCTGGTGTGTCCTGTTCTTAGGTGTTCTGTTCTGGTCTGTCCTGGTCTGTTTTGATCTGGTCTGGTCTATTTTGGCCTGCTCTGGTATGTTCTGTTCTGGTGTGTTCTGATCTGGTCTGTCCCGGTCTGTTCTGATCTGGTCTGGTCTATTCCAGCCTGTTCTGGTATGTTCTGTTCTGGTGTGTCCTGTTCTTAGGTGTTTTGTTCTGGTCTGTCCTGGTCTGTTCTGATCTGTTCTGGCCTGTTCTGGTATGTTCTGTTCTGGTGTGTTCTGTTCTTAGGTGTTCTGTTCTGGTCTGTCCTGGTCTGTTTTGATCTGGTCTGGTCTATTTTGGCCTGTTCTGGTATGTTCTGTTCTGGTGTGTTTTGTTCTTATGTGTTCTGTTCTGGCCTGTTCTAGTATGTTCTGTTCTGGTCTGTTCTGATTTGTTCTTGCCTATTCTGATATGTTCTGTTCTGGTCTGCTCTGGCCTGTTCTGGTATGTTCTGTTCTGGTATGTTCTGTTCTGGTGTGTCCTGTTCTTAGGTGTTCTGTTCTGGCCTGTTCTAGTATGTTCTGTTCTTATGTGTTCTGTTCTGGTCTGTTCTGATCTGTTCTTGCCTATTCTGGTATGTTCTGTTCTGGTGTGTTCTGATCTGTTCTTGCCTATTCTGGTATGTTCTGTTCTGGTGTGTTCTGTTCTTAGGTGTTCTGTTCTGGTCTGTCCCGGTCTGTTCTGATGTGGTCTGGTCTATTCCGGCCTGTTCTGGTATGTTCTGTTCTTATGTGTTCTGTTCTGGTCTGTTCTGATCTGTTCTGATCTGTTCTTGCCTATTCTGATATGTTCTGTTCTGGTCTGCTCTGGCCTGTTCTGGTATGTTCTGTTCTGGTGTGACCTGTTCTTAGGTGTTCTGTTCTGGCCTGTTCTAGTATGTTCTGTTCTGGTCTGTTCTGATCTGTTCTGGCCTGTTCTGGTATGTTCTGTTCTGGTGTGTTCTGGCCTGTTCTGGCCTGTTCTGGTATATTCTGTTCTGATCTGTTCTTGCCTATTCTGATATGTTCTGTTCTGGTCTGTTCTGATCTGTTCTTGCCTATTCTGGTATGTTCTGTTCTGGTGTGTCCTGTTCTTAGGTGTTCTGTTCTGGCCTGTTCTAGTATGTTCTGTTCTTATGTGTTCTGTTCTGGTCTGTTCTGATCTGTTCTTGCCTATTCTGGTATGTTCTGTTCTGGTGTGTTCTGATCTGTTCTTGCCTATTCTGGTATGTTCTGTTCTGGTGTGTTCTGTTCTTAGGTGTTCTGTTCTGGTCTGTCCCGGTCTGTTCTGATGTGGTCTGGTCTATTCCGGCCTGTTCTGGTATGTTCTGTTCTTATGTGTTCTGTTCTGGTCTGTTCTGATCTGTTCTGATCTGTTCTTGCCTATTCTGATATGTTCTGTTCTGGTCTGCTCTGGCCTGTTCTGGTATGTTCTGTTCTGGTGTGACCTGTTCTTAGGTGTTCTGTTCTGGCCTGTTCTAGTATGTTCTGTTCTGGTCTGTTCTGATCTGTTCTGGCCTGTTCTGGTATGTTCTGTTCTGGCCTGTTCTGGCCTGTTCTGGTATATTCTGTTCTGATCTGTTCTTGCCTATTCTGATATGTTCTGTTCTGGTCTGTTCTGATCTGTTCTTGCCTATTCTGATATGTTCTGTTCTGGTCTGTTCTGGCCTGTTCTGGTATGTTCTGTTCTGATCTGTTCTTGCCTATTCTGGTATGTTCTGTTCTGGTGTGTTCTGATCTGTTCTTGCCTATTCTGGTATGTTCTGTTCTGGTGTGTTCTGTTCTTAGGTGTTCTGTTCTGGTCTGTCCCGGTCTGTTCTGATGTGGTCTGGTCTATTCCGGCCTGTTCTGGTATGTTCTGTTCTTATGTGTTCTGTTCTGGTCTGTTCTGATCTGTTCTTGCCTATTCTGATATGTTCTGCTCTGGTCTGCTCTGGCCTGTTCTGGTATGTTCTGTTCTGGTATGTTCTGTTCTGGTATGTTCTGTTCTGGTGTGTCCTGTTCTTAGGTGTTCTGTTCTGATCTGTCCTGGTCTGTTCTGATCTGTTCTTGCCTATTCTGGTATGTTCTGTTCTCGTGTGTTCTGTTCTTAGGTGTTCTGTTCTGGTCTGTCCTGGTCTGTTTTGATCTGGTCTGGTCTATTCTGATATGTTCTGTTCTGGTCTGTCCTGGTCTGTTTTGACCTGTTCTGGTATGTTCTGTTCTGGTGTGTCCTGTTCTTAGGTGTTCTGTTCTGGTCTGTCCTGGTCTGTTTTGACCTGTTCTGGTATGTTCTGTTCTGGTCTGTTCTGATCTGTTCTGATCTGTTCTTGCCTATTCTGATATGTTCTGTTCTGGTCTGTTCTGGCCTGTTCTAGTATGTTCTGTTCTGGTGTCTTCTGTTCTTACGTGTTCTGTTCTGGTCTGTCCTGGCCTATTCTGGTCTGGTCTATTCTGGCCTGTTCTGGTATGTTCTGTTCTGGTGTGTTCTGTTCTGGTCTGTCCTGGTCTGTTTTGATCTGGTCTGGTCTATTCTGATATGTTCTGTTCTGGTCTGTTCTGGCCTGTTCTAGTATGTTCTGTTCTGGTGTCTTCTGTTCTTACGTGTTCTGTTCTGGTCTGTCCTGGCCTGTTCTGGTCTGGTCTATTCTGGCCTGTTCTGGTATGTTCTGTTCTGGTGTGTTCTGTTCTGGTCTGTCCTGGTCTGTTTTGATCTGGTCTGGTCTATCCTGGCCTGTTCTGGTATGTTCTGTTCTGGTGTGTTCTGTTCTGGTCTGTCCTGGTCTGTTTTGACCTGTTCTGGTATGTTCTGTTCTGGTGTATCCTGTTCTTAGGTGTTCTGTTCTGGTCTGTCCCGGTCTGTTCTGGCCTGTTCTAGTATGTTCTGTTCTGGTGTCTTCTGTTCTTACGTGTTCTGTTCTGGTCTGTCCTGGCCTGTTCTGGTCTGGTCTATTCTGGCCTGTTCTGGTATGTTCTGTTCTGGTGTGTTCTGTTCTGGTCTGTCCTGGTCTGTTTTGATCTGGTCTGGTCTATCCTGGCCTGTTCTGGTATGTTCTGTTCTGGTGTGTTCTGTTCTGGTCTGTCCTGGTCTGTTTTGACCTGTTCTGGTATGTTCTGTTCTGGTGTGTCCTGTTCTTAGGTGTTCTGTTCTGGTCTGTCCTGGTCTGTTTTGACCTGTTCTGGTATGTTCTGTTCTGGTCTGTTCTGATCTGTTCTGATCTGTTCTTGCCTATTCTGATATGTTCTGTTCTGGTCTGTTCTGGCCTGTTCTAGTATGTTCTGTTCTGGTGTCTTCTGTTCTTACGTGTTCTGTTCTGGTCTGTCCTGGCCTGTTCTGGTATGTTCTGTTCTGGTGTGTTCTGATCTTGTCTGTCCCGGTCTGTTTTGATCTGGTCTGGTCTATTTTGGCCTGTTCTGGTATGTTCTGTTCTGGTGTGTCCTGTTCTTAGGTGTTCTGTTCTGGTCTGTCCTGGTCTGTTTTGACCTGTTCTGGTATGTTCTGTTCTGGTCTGTTCTGATCTGTTCTGATCTGTTCTTGCCTATTCTGATATGTTCTGTTCTGGTCTGTTCTGGCCTGTTCTAGTATGTTCTGTTCTGGTGTCTTCTGTTCTTACGTGTTCTGTTCTGGTCTGTCCTGGCCTGTTCTGGTCTGGTCTATTCTGGCCTGTTCTGGTATGTTCTGTTCTGGTGTGTTCTGTTCTGGTCTGTCCTGGTCTGTTTTGATCTGGTCTGGTCTATCCTGGCCTGTTCTGATATGTTCTGTTCTGGTCTGCTCTGGCCTGTTCTGGTATGTTCTGTTCTGGTGTGTCCTGTTCTTAGGTGTTCTGTTCTGGCCTGTTCTAGTATGTTCTGTTCTGGTCTGTTCTGATCTGTTCTGGCCTGTTCTGGTATGTTCTGTTCTGGTGTGTTCTGGCCTGTTCTGGTATATTCTGTTCTGATCTGTTCTTGCCTATTCTGATATGTTCTGTTCTGGTCTGTTCTGATCTGTTCTTGCCTATTCTGGTATGTTCTGTTCTGGTGTGTTCTGTTCTTAGGTGTTCTGTTCTGGTCTGTCCCGGTCTGTTCTGATGTGGTCTGGTCTATTCCGGCCTGTTCTGGTATGTTCTGTTCTTATGTGTTCTGTTCTGGTCTGTTCTGATCTGTTCTTGCCTATTCTGATATGTTCTGTTCTGGTCTGCTCTGGCCTGTTCTGGTATGTTCTGTTCTGGTATGTTCTGTTCTGGTGTGTCCTGTTCTTAGGTGTTCTGTTCTGATCTGTCCTGGTCTGTTCTGATCTGTTCTTGCCTATTCTGGTATGTTCTGTTCTGGTGTGTTCTGTTCTTAGGTGTTCTGTTCTGGTCTGTCCCGGTCTGTTCTGATGTGGTCTGGTCTATTCCGGCCTGCTCTGGTATGTTCTGTTCTGGTCTGTTCTGATCTGTTCTTGCCTATTCTGATATGTTCTGTTCTGGTCTGTCCTGGTCTGTTTTGATCTGGTCTGGTCTATTTTGGCCTGTTCTGGTGTGTCCTGTTCTTAGGTGTTCTGTTCTGGTCTGTCCTGGTCTGTTTTGATCTGGTCTGGTCTATTTTGGCCTGTTCTGGTATGTTCTGTTCTGGTGTGTTCTGTTCTTATGTGTTCTGTTCTGGCCTGTTCTAGTATGTTCTGTTCTGGTGTCTTCTGTTCTTACGTGTTCTGTTCTGGCCTGTCCTGGTCTGTTTTGACCTGTTCTGGTATGTTCTGTTCTTATGTGTTCTGTTCTGGTCTGTCCTGGCCTGTTCTGGTATGTTCTGTTCTGGTGTGTTCTGATCTGGTCTGTCCCGGTCTGTTCTGATCTGGTCTGGTCTACTCTGGCCTGTTCTGGTATGTTCTGATCTGTCCTGGTCTGTCCTGGTCTGTTCTGATCTGTCCTGGTCTGTTCTGATCTGTTCTGGTCTGTTCTGGTCTACTCTGGCCTGTTCTGGTATGTTCTGATCTGTCCTGGTCTGTCCTGGTCTGTTCTGATCTGTTCTGGTCTGTTCTGGTCTGTTCTGATCTGTTCTGGTATGTTCTGTTCTGGTGTGTTCTGTTCTTAGGTGTTCTGTTCTGGTCTGTCCTGGTCTGTTTTGATCTGGTCTGGTCTATTCTGGCCTGTTCTGGTATATTGTGTTCTGGTGTGTCCTGTTCTTAGGTGTTCTGTTCTGGTCTGTCCTGGTCTGTTTTGATCTGGTCTGGTCTATTTTGGCCTGTTCTGGTATGTTCTGTTCTGGTGTGTTCTGATCTGGTCTGTCCCGGTCTGTCCTGGTCTGTTCTGATCTGTTCTGGTCTGTTCTGGTCTACTCTGGCCTGTTCTGGTATGTTCTGATCTGTCCTGGTCTGTCCTGGTCTGTTCTGATCTGTTCTGGTCTGTTCTGGTCTGTTCTGATCTGTTCTGGTATGTTCTGTTCTGGTGTGTTCTGTTCTGGTCTGTCCTGGTCTGTTTGATCTGGTCTGGTCTATTCTGGCCTGTTCTGGTATATTGTGTTCTGGTGTGTCCTGTTCTTAGGTGTTCTGTTCTGGTCTGTCCTGGTCTGTTTTGATCTGGTCTGGTCTATTTTGGCCTGCTCTGGTATGTTCTGTTCTGGTGTGTTCTGGTCTGGTCTGTCCCGGTCTGTTCTGATCTGGTCTGGTCTATTCCAGCCTGTTCTGGTATGTTCTGTTCTGGTGTGTCCTGTTCTTAGGTGTTTTGTTCTGGTCTGTCCTGGTCTGTTCTGATCTGTTCTGGCCTGTTCTGGTATGTTCTGTTCTGGTGTGTTCTGTTCTTAGGTGTTCTTTTCTGGTCTGTCCTGGTCTGTTTTGATCTGGTCTGGTCTATTTTGGCCTGTTCTGGTGTGTTTTGTTCTTATGTGTTCTGTTCTGGCCTGTTCTAGTATGTTCTGTTCTGGTCTGTTCTGATTTGTTCTTGCCTATTCTGATATGTTCTGTTCTGGTCTGCTCTGGCCTGTTCTGGTATGTTCTGTTCTGGTATGTTCTGTTCTGGTGTGTCCTGTTCTTAGGTGTTCTGTTCTGGCCTGTTCTAGTATGTTCTGTTCTTATGTGTTCTGTTCTGGTCTGTTCTGATCTGTTCTTGCCTATTCTGGTATGTTCTGTTCTGGTGTGTTCTGATCTGTTCTTGCCTATTCTGGTATGTTCTGTTCTGGTGTGTTCTGTTCTTAGGTGTTCTTTTCTGGTCTGTCCCGGTCTGTTCTGAGGTGGTCTGGTCTATTCCGGCCTGTTCTGGTATGTTCTGTTCTTATGTGTTCTGTTCTGGTCTGTTCTGATCTGTTCTTGCCTATTCTGATATGTTCTGCTCTGGTCTGCTCTGGCCTGTTCTGGTATGTTCTGTTCTGGTATGTTCTGTTCTGGTATGTTCTGTTCTGGTGTGTCCTGTTCTTAGGTGTTCTGTTCTGATCTGTCCTGGTCTGTTCTGATCTGTTCTTGCCTATTCTGGTATGTTCTGTTCTGGTGTGTTCTGATCTGTTCTTGCCTATTCTGGTATTTTCTGTTCTGGTGTGTTCTGTTCTTAGGTGTTCTGTTCTGGTCTGTCCCGGTCTGTTCTGATGTGGTCTGGTCTATTCCGGCCTGTTCTGGTATGTTCTGTTCTTATGTGTTCTGTTCTGGTCTGTTCTGATCTGTTCTTGCCTATTCTGATATGTTCTGCTCTGGTCTGCTCTGGCCTGTTCTGGTATGTTCTGTTCTGGTATGTTCTGTTCTGGTGTGTCCTCTTCTTAGGTGTTCTGTTCTGATCTGTCCTGGTCTGTTCTGATCTGTTCTTGCCTATTCTGGTATGTTCTGTTCTCGTGTGTTCTGTTCTTACGTGTTCTGTTCTGGTCTGTCCTGGCCTGTTCTGGTATGTTCTGTTCTGGTCTGTCCTGGCCTGTTCTGGTATGTTCTGTTCTGGTGTGTCCTGTTCTTAGGTGTTCTGTTCTGGTCTGTCCTGGTCTGTTTGGATCTGGTCTGGTCTATTTTGGCCTGTTCTGGTATGTTCTGTTCTGGTGTGTTCTGTTCTTAGGTGATCTGTTCTGGCCTGTCCTGGGCTGTTCTGGTCTGTTCTGGCCTGTTCTTATGTGTTCTGTTCTGGCCTGTTCTAGTATGTTCTGTACTGGTGTCTTCTGTTCTTACGTGTTCTGTTCTGGTCTGTCCTGGTCTGTTTTGATCTGGTCTGGTCTATTCTGGCCTGTTCTGGTATGTTCTGTTCTGGTGTGTTCTGTTCGGGTCTGTCCTGGTCTGTTTTGATCTGGTCTGGTCTATTCTGGCCTGTTCTAGTATGTTCTGTTCTGGTGTCTTCTGTTCTTACGTGTTCTGTTCTGGTCTGTCCTGGTCTGTTTTGATCTGGTCTGGTCTATTTTGGCCTGTTCTGGTATGTTCTGTTCTGGTGTGTCCTGTTCTTAGGTGTTCTGTTCTGGTCTGTCCTGGGCTGGTCTATTCTGGCCTGTTCTGGTCTGTTCTGGTATGTTCTGTTTTGATCTGGTCTGGTCTATTCTGGCCTGTTCTGGTCTGTTCTGGTATGTTCTGTTCTTATGTGTTCTGTTCTGGTCTGTCCTGGTCTGTTTTGATCTGGTCTGGTCTATTTTGGCCTGTTCTGGTATGTTCTGTTCTGGTGTGTCCTGTTCTTAGGTGTTCTGTTCTGGTCTGTCCTGGTCTGTTTTGATCTGGTCTGGTCTATTCTGGCCTGTTCTGGTCTGTTCTGGTCTGTTCTGGTATGTTCTGTTCTTATGTGTTCTGTTCTGGTCTGTCCTGGTCTGTTTTGACCTGTTCTGGTATGTTCTGTTCTTATGTGTTCTGTTCTGGTCTGTTCTGATCTGTTCTGATCTGTTCTTGCCTATTCTGATATGTTCTGTTCTGGTCTGCTCTGGCCTGTTCTGGTATGTTCTGTTCTGGTGTGTCCTGTTCTTAGGTGTTCTGTTCTGGTCTGTCCTGGTCTGTCCTGATCTGTTCTGGCCTGTTCTGGTATGTTCTGTTCTGGTGTGTTCTGGCCTGTTCTGGTATATTCTGTTCTGATCTGTTCTTGCCTATTCTGATATGTTCTGTTCTGGTCTGTTCTGATCTGTTCTTGCCTATTCTGGTATGTTCTGTTCTGGTGTGTTCTGTTCTTATGTGTTCTGTTCTGGCCTGTTCTAGTATGTTCTGTTCTGGTGTGTTCTGGCCTGTTCTGGTATATTCTGTTCTGGTCTGTTCTGATCTGTTCTTGCCTATTCTGGTATGTTCTGTTCTGGTGAGTTCTGTTCTTAGGTGTTCTGTTCTGGTCTGTCCTGGTCTGTTTTGACCTGTTCTGGTATGTTCTGTTCTTATGTGTTCTGTTCTGGTCTGTTCTGATCTGTTCTGATCTGTTCTTGCCTATTCTGATATGTTCTGTTCTGGTCTGCTCTGGCCTGTTCTGGTATGTTCTGTTCTGGTGTGTCCTGTTCTTAGGTGTTCTGTTCTGGCCTGTTCTAGTATGTTCTGTTCTGGTCTGTTCTGATCTGTTCTGGCCTGTTCTGGTATGTTCTGTTCTGGTGTGTTCTGGCCTGTTCTGGTATATTCTGTTCTGATCTGTTCTTGCCTATTCTGATATGTTCTGTTCTGGTCTGTTCTGGCCTGTTCTGGTATGTTCTGTTCTGGTGTGTTCTGTTCTTATGTGTTCTGTTCGTGCCTATTCTGGTATGTTCTGTTCTGGTGTGTTCTGTTCTTAGGTGTTCTGTTCTGGTCTGTCCTGGTCTGTTCTGATCTGTTCTGGGCTGTTCTGGTATGTTCTGTTCTGGTGTGTTCTTGCCTGTTCTGGTATATTCTGTTCTGGTCTGTTCTGATCTGTTCTTGCCTATTCTGGTATGTTCTGTTCTGGTGTGTTCTGTTCTTAGGTGTTCTGTTCTGGTCTGTCCCGGTCTGTTCTGATGTGGTCTGGTCTATTCCGGCCTGTTCTGGTATGTTCTGTTCTTATGTGTTCTGTTCTGGTCTGTTCTGATCTGTTCTTGCCTATTCTGATATGTTCTGTTCTGGTCTGCTCTGGCCTGTTCTGGTATGTTCTGTTCTGGTATGTTCTGTTCTGGTGTGTCCTGTTCTTAGGTGTTCTGTTCTGATCTGTCCTGGTCTGTTCTGATCTGTTCTTGCCTATTCTGGTATGTTCTGTTCTCGTGTGTTCTGTTCTTAGGTGTTCTGTTCTGGCCTGTCCTGGTCTGTTTTGACCTGTTCTGGTATGTTCTGTTCTTATGTGTTCTGTTCTGGTCTGTCCTGGCCTGTTCTGGTGTGTTCTGATCTGGTCTGGTCTACTCTGGCCTGTTCTGGTATGTTCTGATCTGTCCTGGTCTGTCCTGGTCTGTTCTGATCTGTTCTGGTCTGTTCTGGTCTGTTCTGATCTGTTCTGGTATGTTCTGTTCTGGTGTGTTCTGTTCTTAGGTGTTCTGTTCTGGTCTGTCCTGGTCTGTTTTGATCTGGTCTGGTCTATTTTGGCCTGTTCTGGTATGTTCTGTTCTGGTGTGTTTTGTTCTTATGTGTTCTGTTCTGGCCTGTTCTAGTATGTTCTGTTCTGGTCTGTTCTGATTTGTTCTTGCCTATTCTGATATGTTCTGTTCTGGTCTGCTCTGGCCTGTTCTGGTATGTTCTGTTCTGGTATGTTCTGTTCTGGTGTGTCCTGTTCTTAGGTGTTCTGTTCTGGCCTGTTCTAGTATGTTCTGATCTGTCCTGGTCTGTCCTGGTCTGTTTTGATCTGGTCTGGTCTATTCTGGCCTGTTCTGGTATATTGTGTTCTGGTGTGTTCTGTTCTTAGGTGTTCTGTTCTGGTCTATCCTGGTCTGTTTTGATCTGGTCTGGTCTATTCTGGCCTGTTCTGGTATATTGTGTTCTGGTGTGTCCTGTTCTTAGGTGTTCTGTTCTGGTCTGTCCTGGTCTGTTTTGATCTGGTCTGGTCTATTTTGGCCTGTTCTGGTATGTTCTGTTCTGGTGTGTTTTGTTCTTATGTGTTCTGTTCTGGCCTGTTCTAGTATGTTCTGTTCTGGTCTGTTCTGATTTGTTCTTGCCTATTCTGATATGTTCTGTTCTGGTCTGCTCTGGCCTGTTCTGGTATGTTCTGTTCTGGTATGTTCTGTTCTGGTGTGTCCTGTTCTTAGGTGTTCTGTTCTGGCCTGTTCTAGTATGTTCTGTTCTTATGTGTTCTGTTCTGGTCTGTTCTGATCTGTTCTTGCCTATTCTGGTATGTTCTGTTCTGGTGTGTTCTGATCTGTTCTTGCCTATTCTGGTATGTTCTGTTCTGGTGTGTTCTGTTCTTAGGTGTTCTGTTCTGGTCTGTCCCGGTCTGTTCTGATGTGGTCTGGTCTATTCCGGCCTGTTCTGGTATGTTCTGTTCTTATGTGTTCTGTTCTGGTCTGTTCTGATCTGTTCTTGCCTATTCTGATATGTTCTGCTCTGGTCTGCTCTGGCCTGTTCTGGTATGTTCTGTTCTGGTATGTTCTGTTCTGGTGTGTCCTGTTCTTAGGTGTTCTGTTCTGATCTGTCCTGGTCTGTTCTGATCTGTTCTTGCCTATTCTGGTATGTTCTGTTCTCGTGTGTTCTGTTCTTAGGTGTTCTGTTCTGATCTGTCCTGGTCTGTTTTGATCTGGTCTGGTCTATTTTGGCCTGTTCTGGTATGTTCTGTTCTGGTGTGTTCTTGCCTGTTCTGGTATATTCTGTTCTGGTCTGTTCTGATCTGTTCTTGCCTATTCTGGTATGTTCTGTTCTGGTGTGTTCTGTTCTTAGGTGTTCTGTTCTGGTCTGTCCCGGTCTGTTCTGATGTGGTCTGGTCTATTCCGGCCTGTTCTGGTATGTTCTGTTCTGGTCTGTTCTGATCTGTTCTTGCCTATTCTGATATGTTCTGTTCTGGTCTGTTCTGGCCTGTTCTGGTATGTTCTGTTCTGGTGTGTTCTGGCCTGTTCTGGTATATTCTGTTCTGGTCTGTTCTGATCTGTTCTTGCCTATTCTGGTAAGTTCTGTTCTTAGGTGTTCTGTTCTGGTCTGTCCTGGTCTGTTTTGATCTGGTCTGGTCTATTTTGGCCTGTTCTGGTGTGTCCTGTTCTTAGGTGTTCTGTTCTGGTCTGTCCTGGTCTGTTTTGATCTGGTCTGGTCTATTTTGGCCTGTTCTGGTATGTTCTGTTCTGGTGTGTTCTGTTCTTATGTGTTCTGTTCTGGCCTGTTCTAGTATGTTCTGTTCTGGTGTCTTCTGTTCTTACGTGTTCTGTTCTGGCCTGTCCTGGTCTGTTTTGGCCTGTTCTGGTATGTTCTGTTCTTATGTGTTCTGTTCTGGTCTGTCCTGGCCTGTTCTGGTATGTTCTGTTCTGGTGTGTTCTGATCTGGTCTGTCCCGGTCTGTTCTGATCTGGTCTGGTCTACTCTGGCCTGTTCTGGTATGTTCTGATCTGTCCTGGTCTGTCCTGGTCTGTTTTGATCTGGTCTGGTCTATTCTGGCCTGTTCTGGTATATTGTGTTCTGGTGTGTTCTGTTCTTAGGTGTTCTGTTCTGGTCTGTCCTGGTCTGTTTGATCTGGTCTGGTCTATTCTGGCCTGTTCTGGTATATTGTGTTCTGGTGTGTCCTGTTCTTAGGTGTTCTGTTCTGGTCTGTCCTGGTCTGTTTTGATCTGGTCTGGTCTATTTTGGCCTGCTCTGGTATGTTCTGTTCTGGTGTGTTCTGATCTGGTCTGTCCCGGTCTGTTCTGATCTGGTCTGGTCTATTCCAGCCTGTTCTGGTATGTTCTGTTCTGGTGTGTCCTGTTCTTAGGTGTTTTGTTCTGGTCTGTCCTGGTCTGTTCTGATCTGTTCTGGCCTGTTCTGGTATGTTCTGTTCTGGTGTGTTCTGTTCTTAGGTGTTCTGTTCTGGTCTGTCCTGGTCTGTTTTGATCTGGTCTGGTCTATTTTGGCCTGTTCTGGTATGTTCTGTTCTGGTGTGTTCTGATCTGGTCTGTCCCGGTCTGTTCTGATCTGGTCTGGTCTATTCCAGCCTGTTCTAGTATGTTCTGTTCTGGTCTGTTCTGATTTGTTCTTGCCTATTCTGATATGTTCTGTTCTGGTCTGCTCTGGCCTGTTCTGGTATGTTCTGTTCTGGTGTGTCCTGTTCTTAGGTGTTCTGTTCTGGCCTGTTCTAGTATGTTCTGTTCTTATGTGTTCTGTTCTGGTCTGTTCTGATCTGTTCTTGCCTATTCTGGTATGTTCTGTTCTGGTGTGTTCTGATCTGTTCTTGCCTATTCTGGTATGTTCTGTTCTGGTGTGTTCTGTTCTTAGGTGTTCTGTTCTGGTCTGTCCCGGTCTGTTCTGATGTGGTCTGGTCTATTCCGGCCTGTTCTGGTATGTTCTGTTCTTATGTGTTCTGTTCTGGTCTGTTCTGATCTGTTCTTGCCTATTCTGATATGTTCTGCTCTGGTCTGCTCTGGCCTGTTCTGGTATGTTCTGTTCTGGTATGTTCTGTTCTGGTATGTTCTGTTCTGGTGTGTCCTGTTCTTAGGTGTTCTGTTCTGATCTGTCCTGGTCTGTTCTGATCTGTTCTTGCCTATTCTGGTATGTTCTGTTCTCGTGTGTTCTGTTCAGGTCTGTCCGGGTCTGTTTTGATCTGGTCTGGTCTATTTTGGCCTGTTCTGGTATGTTCTGTTCTGGTGTGTCCTGTTCTTAGGTGTTCTGTTCTGGTCTGTCCTGGTCTGTTTTGACCTGTTCTGGTATGTTCTGTTCTGGTCTGTTCTGATCTGTTCTGATCTGTTCTTGCCTATTCTGATATGTTCTGTTCTGGTCTGTTCTGGCCTGTTCTAGTATGTTCTGTTCTGGTGTCTTCTGTTCTTACGTGTTCTGTTCTGGTCTGTCCTGGCCTGTTCTGGTCTGGTCTATTCTGGCCTGTTCTGGTATGTTCTGTTCTGGTGTGTTCTGTTCTGGTCTGTCCTGGTCTGTTTTGATCTGGTCTGGTCTATCCTGGCCTGTTCTGGTATGTCCTGTTCTGGTGTGTTCTGATCTGGTCTGTCCCGGTCTGTTCTGATCTGGTCTGGTATGTTCTGTTCTGGTCTGTTCTGATCTGTTCTTGCCTATTCTGGTATGTTCTGTTCTGGTGAGTTCTGTTCTTAGGTGTTCTGTTCTGGTCTGTCCTGGTCTGTTTTGACCTGTTCTGGTATGTTCTGTTCTTATGTGTTCTGTTCTGGTCTGTTCTGATCTGTTCTGATCTGTTCTTGCCTATTCTGATATGTTCTGTTCTGGTCTGCTCTGGCCTGTTCTGGTATGTTCTGTTCTGGTGTGTCCTGTTCTTAGGTGTTCTGTTCTGGCCTGTTCTAGTATGTTCTGTTCTGGTCTGTTCTGATCTGTTCTGGCCTGTTCTGGTATGTTCTGTTGTGGTGTGTTCTGGCCTGTTCTGGTATATTCTGTTCTGATCTGTTCTTGCCTATTCTGATATGTTCTGTTCTGGTCTGTTCTGGCCTGTTCTGGTATGTTCTGTTCTGGTGTGTTCTGTTCTTATGTGTTCTGTTCGTGCCGATTCTGGTATGTTCTGTTCTGGTGTGTTCTGTTCTTAGGTGTTCTGTTCTGGTCTGTCCTGGTCTGTTCTGATCTGTTCTGGCCTGTTCTGGTATGTTCTGTTCTGGTGTGTTCTTGCCTGTTCTGGTATATTCTGTTCTGGTCTGTTCTGATCTGTTCTTGCCTATTCTGGTATGTTCTGTTCTGGTGTGTTCTGTTCTTAGGTGTTCTGTTCTGGTCTGTCCCGGTCTGTTCTGATGTGGTCTGGTCTATTCCGGCCTGTTCTGGTATGTTCTGTTCTTATGTGTTCTGTTCTGGTCTGTTCTGATCTGTTCTTGCCTATTCTGATATGTTCTGTTCTGGTCTGCTCTGGCCTGTTCTGGTATGTTCTGTTCTGGTATGTTCTGTTCTGGTGTGTCCTGTTCTTAGGTGTTCTGTTCTGATCTGTCCTGGTCTGTTCTGATCTGTTCTTGCCTATTCTGGTATGTTCTGTTCTCGTGTGTTCTGTTCTTAGGTGTTCTGTTCTGATCTGTCCTGGTCTGTTTTGATCTGGTCTGGTCTATTTTGGCCTGTTCTGGTATGTTCTGTTCTGGTGTGTTCTTGCCTGTTCTGGTATGTTCTGTTCTGGTGTGTCCTGTTCTTAGGTGTTCTGTTCTGATCTGTCCTGGTCTGTTCTGATCTGTTCTTGCCTATTCTGGTATGTTCTGTTCTGGTGAGTTCTGTTCTTAGGTGTTCTGTTCTGGTCTGTCCTGGTCTGTTTTGATCTGGTCTGGTCTATTCTGGCCTGTTCTGGTCTGTTCTGGTCTGTTCTGGTATGTTCTGTTCTTATGTGTTCTGTTCTGGTCTGTCCTGGTCTGTTCTGATCTGTTCTGATCTGTTCTTGCCTATTCTGATATGTTCTGTTCTGGTCTGTTCTGGCCTGTTCTGGTATGTTCTGTTCTGGTGTGTCCTGTTCTTAGGTGTTCTGTTCTGGTCTGTCCTGGTCTGTCCTGATCTGTTCTGGCCTGTTCTGGTATGTTCTGTTCTGGTGTGTTCTGGCCTGTTCTGGTATATTCTGTTCTGATCTGTTCTTGCCTATTCTGATATGTTCTGTTCTGGTCTGTTCTGGCCTGTTCTGGTATGTTCTGTTCTGGTGTGTTCTGTTCTTATGTGTTCTGTTCTGGCCTGTTCTAGTATGTTCTGTTCTGGTGTGTTCTGGCCTGTTCTGGTATATTCTGTTCTGGTCTGTTCTGATCTGTTCTTGCCTATTCTGGTATGTTCTGTTCTGGTGAGTTCTGTTCTTAGGTGTTCTGTTCTGGTCTGTCCTGGTCTGTTTTGACCTGTTCTGGTATGTTCTGTTCTTATGTGTTCTGTTCTGGTCTGTTCTGATCTGTTCTGATCTGTTCTTGCCTATTCTGATATGTTCTGTTCTGGTCTGCTCTGGCCTGTTCTGGTATGTTCTGTTCTGGTGTGTCCTGTTCTTAGGTGTTCTGTTCTGGCCTGTTCTAGTATGTTCTGTTCTGGTCTGTTCTGATCTGTTCTGGCCTGTTCTGGCCTGTTCTGGTATGTTCTGTTCTGGTGTGTTCTGGCCTGTTCTGGTATATTCTGTTCTGATCTGTTCTTGCCTATTCTGATATGTTCTGTTCTGGTCTGTTCTGGCCTGTTCTGGTATGTTCTGTTCTGGTGTGTTCTGTTCTTATGTGTTCTGTTCGTGCCGATTCTGGTATGTTCTGTTCTGGTGTGTTCTGTTCTTAGGTGTTCTGTTCTGGTCTGTCCTGGTCTGTTCTGATCTGTTCTGGCCTGTTCTGGTATGTTCTGTTCTGGTGTGTTCTTGCCTGTTCTGGTATATTCTGTTCTGGTCTGTTCTGATCTGTTCTTGCCTATTCTGGTATGTTCTGTTCTGGTGTGTTCTGTTCTTAGGTGTTCTGTTCTGGTCTGTCCCGGTCTGTTCTGATGTGGTCTGGTCTATTCCGGCCTGTTCTGGTATGTTCTGTTCTTATGTGTTCTGTTCTGGTCTGTTCTGATCTGTTCTTGCCTATTCTGATATGTTCTGTTCTGGTCTGCTCTGGCCTGTTCTGGTATGTTCTGTTCTGGTATGTTCTGTTCTGGTGTGTCCTGTTCTTAGGTGTTCTGTTCTGATCTGTCCTGGTCTGTTCTGATCTGTTCTTGCCTATTCTGGTATGTTCTGTTCTCGTGTGTTCTGTTCTTAGGTGTTCTGTTCTGATCTGTCCTGGTCTGTTTTGATCTGGTCTGGTCTATTTTGGCCTGTTCTGGTATGTTCTGTTCTGGTGTGTCCTGTTCTTAGGTGTTCTGTTCTGGTCTGTCCTGGTCTGTCCTGATCTGTTCTGGCCTGTTCTGGTATGTTCTGTTCTGGTGTGTTCTGGCCTGTTCTGGTATATTCTGTTCTGATCTGTTCTTGCCTATTCTGATATGTTCTGTTCTGGTCTGTTCTGGCCTGTTCTGGTATGTTCTGTTCTGGTGTGTTCTGTTCTTATGTGTTCTGTTCTGGCCTGTTCTAGTATGTTCTGTTCTGGTGTGTTCTGGCCTGTTCTGGTATATTCTGTTCTGGTCTGTTCTGATCTGTTCTTGCCTATTCTGGTATGTTCTGTTCTGGTGAGTTCTGTTCTTAGGTGTTCTGTTCTGGTCTGTCCTGGTCTGTTTTGACCTGTTCTGGTATGTTCTGTTCTTATGTGTTCTGTTCTGGTCTGTTCTGATCTGTTCTGATCTGTTCTTGCCTATTCTGATATGTTCTGTTCTGGTCTGCTCTGGCCTGTTCTGGTATGTTCTGTTCTGGTGTGTCCTGTTCTTAGGTGTTCTGTTCTGGCCTGTTCTAGTATGTTCTGTTCTGGTCTGTTCTGATCTGTTCTGGCCTGTTCTGGTATGTTCTGTTCTGGTGTGTTCTGGCCTGTTCTGGTATATTCTGTTCTGATCTGTTCTTGCCTATTCTGATATGTTCTGTTCTGGTCTGTTCTGGCCTGTTCTGGTATGTTCTGTTCTGGTGTGTTCTGTTCTTATGTGTTCTGTTCGTGCCGATTCTGGTATGTTCTGTTCTGGTGTGTTCTGTTCTTAGGTGTTCTGTTCTGGTCTGTCCTGGTCTGTTCTGATCTGTTCTGGCCTGTTCTGGTATGTTCTGTTCTGGTGTGTTCTTGCCTGTTCTGGTATATTCTGTTCTGGTCTGTTCTGATCTGTTCTTGCCTATTCTGGTATGTTCTGTTCTGGTGTGTTCTGTTCTTAGGTGTTCTGTTCTGGTCTGTCCCGGTCTGTTCTGATGTGGTCTGGTCTATTCCGGCCTGTTCTGGTATGTTCTGTTCTTATGTGTTCTGTTCTGGTCTGTTCTGATCTGTTCTTGCCTATTCTGATATGTTCTGTTCTGGTCTGCTCTGGCCTGTTCTGGTATGTTCTGTTCTGGTATGTTCTGTTCTGGTGTGTCCTGTTCTTAGGTGTTCTGTTCTGATCTGTCCTGGTCTGTTCTGATCTGTTCTTGCCTATTCTGGTATGTTCTGTTCTCGTGTGTTCTGTTCTTAGGTGTTCTGTTCTGATCTGTCCTGGTCTGTTTTGATCTGGTCTGGTCTATTTTGGCCTGTTCTGGTATGTTCTGTTCTGGTGTGTTCTTGCCTGTTCTGGTATATTCTGTTCTGGTCTGTTCTGATCTGTTCTTGCCTATTCTGGTATGTTCTGTTCTGGTGTGTTCTGTTCTTAGGTGTTCTGTTCTGGTCTGTCCCGGTCTGTTCTGATGTGGTCTGGTCTATTCCGGCCTGTTCTGGTATGTTCTGTTCTTATGTGTTCTGTTCTGGTCTGTTCTGATCTGTTCTTGCCTATTCTGATATGTTCTGCTCTGGTCTGCTCTGGCCTGTTCTGGTATGTTCTGTTCTGGTATGTTCTGTTCTGGTATATTCTGTTCTGGTGTGTCCTGTTCTTAGGTGTTCTGTTCTGATCTGTCCTGGTCTGTTCTGATCTGTTCTTGCCTATTCTGGTATGTTCTGTTCTCGTGTGTTCTGTTCTTAGGTGTTCTGTTCTGGTTTGTCCTGGTCTGTTTTGATCTGATCTGGTCTATCCTGGCCTGTTCTGGTATCTTCTGTTCAGGTCTGTCCGGGTCTGTTTTGATCTGGTCTGGTCTATTTTGGCCTGTTCTGGTATGTTCTGTTCTGGTGTGTCCTGTTCTTAGGTGTTGTGTTCTGGTCTGTCCTGGTCTGTTTTGACCTGTTCTGGTATGTTCTGTTCTGGTCTGTTCTGATCTGTTCTGATCTGTTCTTGCCTATTCTGATATGTTCTGTTCTGGTCTGTTCTGGTCTGTTCTGGCCTGTTCTAGTATGTTCTGTTCTGGTGTCTTCTGTTCTTACGTGTTCTGTTCTGGTCTGTCCTGGCCTGTTCTGGTCTGGTCTATTCTGGCCTGTTCTGGTATGTTCTGTTCTGGTGTGTTCTGTTCTGGTCTGTCCTGGTCTGTTTTGATCTGGTCTGGTCTATCCTGGCCTGTTCTGGTATGTCCTGTTCTGGTGTGTTCTGATCTGGTCTGTCCCGGTCTGTTCTGATCTGGTCTGGTCTATTCCGGCCTGTTCTGGTATCTTCTGTTCAGGTCTGTTCTGGTCTGTTTTGATCTGTTCTGGTATGTTCTGGTCTGTCCTGGTCTGTTCTGGTATGTTCTGTTGTGGTGTGTTCTGTTCTGGTGTGTTCTGTTCTGGTCTGTCCTGGTCTGTTTTGATCTGGTCTGGTCTATCCTGGCCTGTTCTGGTGTGTTCTGATCTGGTCTGTCCCGGTCTGTTCTGATCTGGTCTGGTCTATTCCGGCCTGTTCTGGTATGTTCTGTTCTGGTCTGTTCTGGTCTGTTCTGGCCTGTTCTAGTATGTTCTGTTCTGGTGTCTTCTGTTCTTACGTGTTCTGTTCTGGTCTGTCCTGGCCTGTTCTGGTCTGGTCTATTCTGGCCTGTTCTGGTATGTTCTGTTCTGGTGTGTTCTGTTCTGGTCTGTCCTGGTCTGTTTTGATCTGGTCTGGTCTATTCTGGCCTGTTTTGATCTGGTCTGGTCTATTTTGGCCTGTTCTGGTATGTTCTGTTCTGGTGTGTCCTGTTCTTAGGTGTTCTGTTCTGGTCTGTCCTGGTCTGTTCTGATCTGTTCTGATCTGTTCTTGCCTATTCTGATATGTTCTGTTCTGGTCTGTTCTGGCCTGTTCTGGTATGTTCTGTTCTGGTGTGTCCTGTTCTTAGGTGTTCTGTCCTGGTCTGTTTTGATCTGGTCTGGTCTATTCTGGCCTGTTCTGGTCTGTTCTGGTCTGTTCTGGTGTGTTCTGTTCTTATGTGTTCTGTTCTGGCCTGTTCTAGTATGTTCTGTTCTGGTGTCTTCTGTTCTTACGTGTTCTGTTCTGGTCTGTCCTGGCCTGTTCTGGTATGTTCTGTTCTGGTGTGTCCTGTTCTTAGGTGTTCTGTTCTGGTCTGTCCTGGTCTGTTTTGATCTGGTCTGGTCTATTTTGGCCTGTTCTGGTGTGTCCTGTTCTTAGGTGTTCTGTTCTGGTCTGTTCGGATCTGTTCTGATCTGTTCTTGCCTATTCTGATATGTTCTGTTCTGGTCTGTTCTGGCCTGTTCTAGTATGTTCTGTTCTGGTGTCTTCTGTTCTTACGTGTTCTGTTCTGGTCTGTCCTGGCCTGTTCTGGTCTGGTCTATTCTGGCCTGTTCTGGTATGTTCTGTTCTGGTGTGTTCTGTTCTGGTCTGTCCTGGTCTGTTTTGATCTGTTCTGGTATGTTCTGGTCTGTCCTGGTCTGTTCTGGTATGTTCTGTTGTGGTGTGTTCTGTTCTTATGTGTTCTGTTCTGGTCTGTGCGGGTCTGTTTTGATCTGGTCTGGTCTATTTTGGCCTGTTCTGGTATGTTCTGTTCTGGTGTGTCCTGTTCTTAGGTGTTCTGTTCTGGTCTGTCCTGGTCTGTTTTGATCTGGTCTGGTCTATTTTGGCCTGTTCTGGTATGTTCTGTTCTGGTGTGTTCTGATCTGGTCTGTCCCGGTCTGTTCTGATCTGGTCTGGTCTATTCCGGCCTGTTCTGGTGTGTTCTGTTCTAGCCTGTTCTAGTATGTTCTGTTCTGGTGTCTTCTGTTCTTACGTGTTCTGTTCTGGTCTGTCCTGGTCTGTTTTGATCTGGTCTGGTCTATTCTGGCCTGTTCTGGTATGTTCTGTTCTGGTGTGTTCTGTTCTTAGGTGATCTGTTCTGGCCTGTCCTGGGCTGTTCTGATCTGTTCTGGCCTGTTCTTATGTGTTCTGTTCTGGCCTGTTCTAGTATGTTCTGTACTGGTGTCTTCTGTTCTTACGTGTTCTGTTCTGGTCTGTCCTGGTCTGTTTTGATCTGGTCTGGTCTATTTTGGCCTGTTCTGGTATGTTCTGTTCTGGTGTGTCCTGTTCTTAGGTGTTCTGTTCTGGTCTGTCCTGGGCTGGTCTATTCTGGCCTGTTCTGGTCTGTTCTGGTATGTTCTGTTTTGATCTGGTCTGGTCTATTCTGGCCTGTTCTGGTCTGTTCTGGTATGTTCTGTTCTTATGTGTTCTGTTCTGGTCTGTCCTGGTCTGTTTTGATCTGGTCTGGTCTATTCTGGCCTGTTCTGGTCTGTTCTGGTCTGTTCTGGTATGTTCTGTTCTTATGTGTTCTGTTCTGGTCTGTCCTGGTCTGTTCTGATCTGTTCTGATCTGTTCTTGCCTATTCTGATATGTTCTGTTCTGGTCTGTTCTGGCCTGTTCTGGTATGTTCTGTTCTGGTGTGTCCTGTTCTTAGGTGTTCTGTTCTGGTCTGTCCTGGTCTGTCCTGATCTGTTCTGGCCTGTTCTGGTATGTTCTGTTCTGGTGTGTTCTGGCCTGTTCTGGTATATTCTGTTCTGATCTGTTCTTGCCTATTCTGATATGTTCTGTTCTGGTCTGTTCTGGCCTGTTCTTGCCTATTCTGGTATGTTCTGTTCTGGTGTGTTCTGTTCTTAGGTGTTCTGTTCTGGTCTGTCCCGGTCTGTTCTGATGTGGTCTGGTCTATTCCGGCCTGTTCTGGTATGTTCTGTTCTTATGTGTTCTGTTCTGGTCTGTTCTGATCTGTTCTTGCCTATTCTGATATGTTCTGTTCTGGTCTGCTCTGGCCTGTTCTGGTATGTTCTGTTCTGGTATGTTCTGTTCTGGTGTGTCCTGTTCTTAGGTGTTCTGTTCTGATCTGTCCTGGTCTGTTCTGATCTGTTCTTGCCTATTCTGGTATGTTCTGTTCTGGTGTGTTCTGGCCTGTTCTGGTATATTCTGTTCTGGTCTGTTCTGATCTGTTCTTGCCTATTCTGGTAAGTTCTGTTCTGGTTTGTTCTGTTCTTAGGTGTTCTGTTCTGGTCTGTCCTGGTCTGTTTTGATCTGGTCTGGTCTATTTTGGCCTGTTCTGGTGTGTCCTGTTCTTAGGTGTTCTGTTCTGGTCTGTCCTGGTCTGTTTTGATCTGGTCTGGTCTATTTTGGCCTGTTCTGGTATGTTCTGTTCTGGTGTGTTCTGTTCTTATGTGTTCTGTTCTGGCCTGTTCTAGTATGTTCTGTTCTGGTGTCTTCTGTTCTTACGTGTTCTGTTCTGGCCTGTCCTGGTCTGTTTTGACCTGTTCTGGTATGTTCTGTTCTTATGTGTTCTGTTCTGGTCTGTCCTGGCCTGTTCTGGTATGTTCTGTTCTGGTGTGTTCTGATCTGGTCTGTCCCGGTCTGTTCTGATCTGGTCTGGTCTACTCTGGCCTGTTCTGGTATGTTCTGATCTGTCCTGGTCTGTCCTGGTCTGTTCTGATCTGTTCTGATCTGTTCTGGTCTGTTCTGATCTGTTCTGGTATGTTCTGTTCTGGTGTGTTCTGTTCTTAGGTGTTCTGTTCTGGTCTGTCCTGGTCTGTTTTGATCTGGTCTGGTCTATTCTGGCCTGTTCTGGTATATTGTGTTCTGGTGTGTCCTGTTCTTAGGTGTTCTGTTCTGGTCTGTCCTGGTCTGTTTTGATCTGGTCTGGTCTATTTTGGCCTGTTCTGGTATGTTCTGTTCTGGTGTGTTCTGATCTGGTCTGTCCCGGTCTGTCCTGGTCTGTTCTGATCTGTTCTGGTCTGTTCTGGTCTACTCTGGCCTGTTCTGGTATGTTCTGATCTGTCCTGGTCTGTCCTGGTCTGTTCTGATCTGTTCTGGTCTGTTCTGGTCTGTTCTGATCTGTTCTGGTATGTTCTGTTCTGGTGTGTTCTGTTCTTAGGTGTTCTGTTCTGGTCTGTCCTGGTCTGTTTTGATCTGGTCTGGTCTATTCTGGCCTGTTCTGGTATATTGTGTTCTGGTGTGTCCTGTTCTTAGGTGTTCTGTTCTGGTCTGTCCTGGTCTGTTTTGATCTGGTCTGGTCTATTTTGGCCTGCTCTGGTATGTTCTGTTCTGGTGTGTTCTGATCTGGTCTGTCCCGGTCTGTTCTGATCTGGTCTGGTCTATTCCAGCCTGTTCTGGTATGTTCTGTTCTGGTGTGTCCTGTTCTTAGGTGTTTTGTTCTGGTCTGTCCTGGTCTGTTCTGATCTGTTCTGGCCTGTTCTGGTATGTTCTGTTCTGGTGTGTTCTGTTCTTAGGTGTTCTGTTCTGGTCTGTCCTGGTCTGTTTTGATCTGGTCTGGTCTATTTTGGCCTGTTCTGGTATGTTCTGTTCTGGTGTGTTTTGTTCTTATGTGTTCTGTTCTGGCCTGTTCTAGTATGTTCTGTTCTGGTCTGTTCTGATTTGTTCTTGCCTATTCTGATATGTTCTGTTCTGGTCTGCTCTGGCCTGTTCTGGTATGTTCTGTTCTGGTATGTTCTGTTCTGGTGTGTCCTGTTCTTAGGTGTTCTGTTCTGGCCTGTTCTAGTATGTTCTGTTCTTATGTGTTCTGTTCTGGTCTGTTCTGATCTGTTCTTGCCTATTCTGGTATGTTCTGTTCTGGTGTGTTCTGATGTGTTCTTGCCTATTCTGGTATGTTCTGTTCTGGTGTGTTCTGTTCTTAGGTGTTCTGTTCTGGTCTGTCCCGGTCTGTTCTGATGTGGTCTGGTCTATTCCGGCCTGTTCTGGTATGTTCTGTTCTTATGTGTTCTGTTCTGGTCTGTTCTGATCTGTTCTGATCTGTTCTTGCCTATTCTGATATGTTCTGTTCTGGTCTGCTCTGGCCTGTTCTGGTATGTTCTGTTCTGGTGTGACCTGTTCTTAGGTGTTCTGTTCTGGCCTGTTCTAGTATGTTCTGTTCTGGTCTGTTCTGATCTGTTCTGGCCTGTTCTGGTATGTTCTGTTCTGGTGTGTTCTGGCCTGTTCTGGTATATTCTGTTCTGATCTGTTCTTGCCTATTCTGATATGTTCTGTTCTGGTCTGTTCTGATCTGTTCTTGCCTATTCTGGTATGTTCTGTTCTGGTGTGTTCTGTTCTTAGGTGTTCTGTTCTGGTCTGTCCCGGTCTGTTCTGATGTGGTCTGGTCTATTCCGGCCTGTTCTGGTATGTTCTGTTCTTATGCGTTCTGTTCTGGTCTGTTCTGATCTGTTCTTGCCTATTCTGATATGTTCTGTTCTGGTCTGCTCTGGCCTGTTCTGGTATGTTCTGTTCTGGTATGTTCTGTTCTGGTGTGTCCTGTTCTTAGGTGTTCTGTTCTGATCTGTCCTGGTCTGTTCTGATCTGTTCTTGCCTATTCTGGTATGTTCTGTTCTGGTGTGTTCTGTTCTTAGGTGTTCTGTTCTGGTCTGTCCCGGTCTGTTCTGATGTGGTCTGGTCTATTCCGGCCTGTTCTGGTATGTTCTGTTCTGGTCTGTTCTGATCTGTTCTTGCCTATTCTGATATGTTCTGTTCTGGTCTGTTCTGGCCTGTTCTGGTATGTTCTGTTCTGGTGTGTTCTGGCCTGTTCTGGTATATTCTGTTCTGGTCTGTTCTGATCTGTTCTTGCCTATTCTGGTAAGTTCTGTTCTGGTTTGTTCTGTTCTTAGGTGTTCTGTTCTGGCCTGTTCTAGTATGTTCTGTTCTTATGTGTTCTGTTCTGGTCTGTTCTGATCTGTTCTTGCCTATTCTGGTATGTTCTGTTCTGGTGTGTTCTGATCTGTTCTTGCCTATTCTGGTATGTTCTGTTCTGGTGTGTTCTGTTCTTAGGTGTTCTGTTCTGGTCTGTCCCGGTCTGTTCTGATGTGGTCTGGTCTATTCCGGCCTGTTCTGGTATGTTCTGTTCTTATGTGTTCTGTTCTGGTCTGTTCTGATCTGTTCTTGCCTATTCTGATATGTTCTGCTCTGGTCTGCTCTGGCCTGTTCTGGTATGTTCTGTTCTGGTATGTTCTGTTCTGGTGTGTCCTGTTCTTAGGTGTTCTGTTCTGATCTGTCCTGGTCTGTTCTGATCTGTTCTTGCCTATTCTGGTATGTTCTGTTCTCGTGTGTTCTGTTCTTAGGTGTTCTGTTCTGGTCTGTCCTGGTCTGTTTTGATCTGGTCTGGTCTATTCTGATATGTTCTGTTCTGGTCTGTCCTGGTCTGTTTTGACCTGTTCTGGTATGTTCTGTTCTGGTGTGTCCTGTTCTTAGGTGTTCTGTTCTGGTCTGTCCTGGTCTGTTTTGACCTGTTCTGGTATGTTCTGTTCTGGTCTGTTCTGATCTGTTCTGATCTGTTCTTGCCTATTCTGATATGTTCTGTTCTGGTCTGTTCTGGCCTGTTCTAGTATGTTCTGTTCTGGTGTCTTCTGTTCTTACGTGTTCTGTTCTGGTCTGTCCTGGCCTATTCTGGTCTGGTCTATTCTGGCCTGTTCTGGTATGTTCTGTTCTGGTGTGTTCTGTTCTGGTCTGTCCTGGTCTGTTTTGATCTGGTCTGGTCTATTCTGATATGTTCTGTTCTGGTCTGTTCTGGCCTGTTCTAGTATGTTCTGTTCTGGTGTCTTCTGTTCTTACGTGTTCTGTTCTGGTCTGTCCTGGCCTGTTCTGGTCTGGTCTATTCTGGCCTGTTCTGGTATGTTCTGTTCTGGTGTGTTCTGTTCTGGTCTGTCCTGGTCTGTTTTGATCTGGTCTGGTCTATCCTGGCCTGTTCTGGTATGTTCTGTTCTGGTGTGTTCTGTTCTGGTCTGTCCTGGTCTGTTTTGACCTGTTCTGGTATGTTCTGTTCTGGTGTGTTCTGTTCTTAGGTGTTCTGTTCTGGTCTGTCCCGGTCTGTTCTGATGTGGTCTGGTCTATTCCGGCCTGCTCTGGTATGTTCTGTTCTGGTCTGTTCTGATCTGTTCTTGCCTATTCTGATATGTTCTGTTCTGGTCTGTTCTGGCCTGTTCTGGTATGTTCTGTTCTGGTGTGTTCTGGCCTGTTCTGGTATATTCTGTTCTGGTCTGTTCTGATCTGTTCTTGCCTATTCTGGTAAGTTCTGTTCTGGTTTGTTCTGTTCTTAGGTGTTCTGTTCTGGTCTGTCCTGGTCTGTTTTGATCTGGTCTGGTCTATTTTGGCCTGTTCTGGTGTGTCCTGTTCTTAGGTGTTCTGTTCTGGTCTGTCCTGGTCTGTTTTGATCTGGTCTGGTCTATTTTGGCCTGTTCTGGTATGTTCTGTTCTGGTGTGTTCTGTTCTTATGTGTTCTGTTCTGGCCTGTTCTAGTATGTTCTGTTCTGGTGTCTTCTGTTCTTACGTGTTCTGTTCTGGCCTGTCCTGGTCTGTTTTGACCTGTTCTGGTATGTTCTGTTCTTATGTGTTCTGTTCTGGTCTGTCCTGGCCTGTTCTGGTATGTTCTGTTCTGGTGTGTTCTGATCTGGTCTGTCCCGGTCTGTTCTGATCTGGTCTGGTCTACTCTGGCCTGTTCTGGTATGTTCTGATCTGTCCTGGTCTGTCCTGGTCTGTTCTGATCTGTCCTGGTCTGTTCTGATCTGTTCTGGTCTGTTCTGGTCTACTCTGGCCTGTTCTGGTATGTTCTGATCTGTCCTGGTCTGTCCTGGTCTGTTCTGATCTGTTCTGGTCTGTTCTGATCTGTTCTGGTATGTTCTGTTCTGGTGTGTTCTGTTCTTAGGTGTTCTGTTCTGGTCTGTCCTGGTCTGTTTTGATCTGGTCTGGTCTATTCTGGCCTGTTCTGGTATATTGTGTTCTGGTGTGTCCTGTTCTTAGGTGTTCTGTTCTGGTCTGTCCTGGTCTGTTTTGATCTGGTCTGGTCTATTTTGGCCTGCTCTGGTATGTTCTGTTCTGGTGTGTTCTGATCTGGTCTGTCGCGGTCTGTTCTGATCTGGTCTGGTCTATTCCAGCCTGTTCTGGTATGTTCTGTTCTGGTGTGTCCTGTTCTTAGGTGTTTTGTTCTGGTCTGTCCTGGTCTGTTCTGATCTGTTCTGGCCTGTTCTGGTATGTTCTGTTCTGGTGTGTTCTGTTCTTAGGTGTTCTGTTCTGGTCTGTCCTGGTCTGTTTTGATCTGGTTTGGTCTATTTTGGCCTGTTCTGGTATGTTCTGTTCTGGTGTGTTTTGTTCTTATGTGTTCTGTTCTGGCCTGTTCTAGTATGTTCTGTTCTGGTCTGTTCTGATTTGTTCTTGCCTATTCTGATATGTTCTGTTCTGGTCTGCTCTGGCCTGTTCTGGTATGTTCTGTTCTGGTATGTTCTGTTCTGGTATGTTCTGTTCTGGTGTGTTCTGTTCTTAGGTGTTCTGTTCTGGTCTGTCCCGGTCTGTTCTGATGTGGTCTGGTCTATTCCGGCCTGTTCTGGTATGTTCTGTTCTTATGTGTTCTGTTCTGGTCTGTTCTGATCTGTTCTTGCCTATTCTGATATGTTCTGCTCTGGTCTGCTCTGGCCTGTTCTGGTATGTTCTGTTCTGGTATGTTCTGTTCTGGTATGTTCTGTTCTGGTGTGTCCTGTTCTTAGGTGTTCTGTTCTGATCTGTCCTGGTCTGTTCTGATCTGTTCTTGCCTATTCTGGTATGTTCTGTTCTCGTGTGTTCTGTTCTTAGGTGTTCTGTTCTGGTTTGTCCTGGTCTGTTTTGATCTGATCTGGTCTATCCTGGCCTGTTCTGGTATCTTCTGTTCAGGTCTGTCCGGGTCTGTTTTGATCTGGTCTGGTCTATTTTGGCCTGTTCTGGTATGTTCTGTTCTGGTGTGTCCTGTTCTTAGGTGTTCTGTTCTGGTCTGTCCTGGTCTGTTTTGACCTGTTCTGGTATGTTCTGTTCTGGTATGTTCTGTTCTGGTGTGTCCTGTTCTTAGGTGTTCTGTTCTGATCTGTCCTGGTCTGTTCTGATCTGTTCTTGCCTATTCTGGTATGTTCTGTTCTCGTGTGTTCTGTTCTTAGGTGTTCTGTTCTGGTCTGTCCTGGTCTGTTTTGATCTGGTCTGGTCTATTTTGGCCTGTTCTGGTGTGTCCTGTTCTTAGGTGTTCTGTTCTGGTCTGTCCTGGTCTGTTTTGACCTGTTCTGGTATGTTCTGTTCTTATGTGTTCTGTTCTGGTCTGTTCGGATCTGTTCTGATCCGTTCTTGCCTATTCTGATATGTTCTGTTCTGGTCTGTTCTGGCCTGTTCTAGTATGTTCTGTTCTGGTGTCTTCTGTTCTTACGTGTTCTGTTCTGGTCTGTCCTGGCCTGTTCTGGTCTGGTCTATTCTGGCCTGTTCTGGTATGTTCTGTTCTGGTGTGTTCTGTTCTGGTCTGTCCTGGTCTGTTTTGATCTGGTCTGGTCTATCCTGGCCTGTTCTCGTATCTTCTGTTCAGGTCTGTTCTGGTTTGTCCTGGTCTGTTTTGATCTGATCTGGTCTATCCTGGCCTGTTCTGGTATCTTCTGTTCAGGTCTGTTCTGGTCTGTTTTGATCTGTTCTGGTATGTTCTGGTCTGTCCTGGTCTGTTCTGGTATGTTCTGTTGTGGTGTGTTCTGTTCTTATGTGTTCTGTTCTGGTCTGTCCGGGTCTGTTTTGATCTGGTCTGGTCTATTTTGGCCTGTTCTGGTATGTTCTGTTCTGGTGTGTCCTGTTCTTAGGTGTTCTGTTCTGGTCTGTCCTGGTCTGTTTTGATCTGGTCTGGTCTATTTTGGCCTGTTCTGGTATGTTCTGTTCTGGTGTGTTCTGATCTGGTCTGTCCCGGTCTGTTCTGATCTGGTCTGGTCTATTCCGGCCTGTTCTGGTGTGTTCTGTTCTTATGTGTTCTGTTCTGGCCTGTTCTAGTATGTTCTGTTCTGGTGTCTTCTGTTCTTACGTGTTCTGTTCTGGTCTGTCCTGGTCTGTTTTGATCTGGTCTGGTCTATTTTGGCCTGTTCTGGTGTGTCCTGTTCTTAGGTGTTCTGTTCTGGTCTTTCCTGGTCTGTTATGATCTGGTCTGGTCTATTTTGGCCTGTTCTGGTATATTCTGTTCTGGTGTGTTCTGGCCTGTTCTGGCCTGTTCTGGTATATTCTGTTCTGATCTGTTCTTGCCTATTCTGATATGTTCTGTTCTGGTGTGTTCTGATCTGTTCTTGCCTATTCTGGTATGTTCTGTTCTGGTGTGTTCTGTTCTTAGGTGTTCTGTTCTGGTCTGTCCCGGTCTGTTCTGATGTGGTCTGGTCTATTCCGGCCTGTTCTGGTATGTTCTGTTCTTATGTGTTCTGTTCTGGTCTGTTCTGATCTGTTCTTGCCTATTCTGATATGTTCTGCTCTGGTCTGCTCTGGCCTGTTCTGGTATGTTCTGTTCTGGTATGTTCTGTTCTGGTATGTTCTGTTCTGGTGTGTCCTGTTCTTAGGTGTTCTGTTCTGATCTGTCCTGGTCTGTTCTGATCTGTTCTTGCCTATTCTGGTATGTTCTGTTCTCGTGTGTTCTGTTCTTAGGTGTTCTGTTCTGGTCTGTCCTGGTCTGTTTTGATCTGGTCTGGTCTATTCTGATATGTTCTGTTCTGGTCTGTCCTGGTCTGTTTTGACCTGTTCTGGTATGTTCTGTTCTGGTGTGTCCTGTTCTTAGGTGTTCTGTTCTGGTCTATCCTGGTCTGTTTTGACCTGTTCTGGTATGTTCTGTTCTGGTCTGTTCTGATCTGTTCTGATCTGTTCTTGCCTATTCTGATATGTTCTGTTCTGGTCTGTCCTGGCCTGTTCTGGTATGTTCTGTTCTGGTGTGTCCTGTTCTTAGGTGTTCTGTTCTGGTCTGTCCTGGTCTGTTTGGATCTGGTCTGGTCTATTTTGGCCTGTTCTGGTATGTTCTGTTCTGGTGTGTTCTGTTCTTAGGTGATCTGTTCTGGCCTGTCCTGGGCTGTTCTGGTCTGTTCTGGCCTGTTCTTATGTGTTCTGTTCTGGCCTGTTCTAGTATGTTCTGTACTGGTGTCTTCTGTTCTTACGTGTTCTGTTCTGGTCTGTCCTGGTCTGTTTTGATCTGGTCTGGTCTATTCTGGCCTGTTCTGGTATGTTCTGTTCTGGTGTGTTCTGTTCGGGTCTGTCCTGGTCTGTTTTGATCTGGTCTGGTCTATTCTGGCCTGTTCTAGTATGTTCTGTTCTGGTGTCTTCTGTTCTTACGTGTTCTGTTCTGGTCTGTCCTGGTCTGTTTTGATCTGGTCTGGTCTATTTTGGCCTGTTCTGGTATGTTCTGTTCTGGTGTGTCCTGTTCTTAGGTGTTCTGTTCTGGTCTGTCCTGGGCTGGTCTATTCTGGCCTGTTCTGGTCTGTTCTGGTATGTTCTGTTTTGATCTGGTCTGGTCTATTCTGGCCTGTTCTGGTCTGTTCTGGTATGTTCTGTTCTTATGTGTTCTGTTCTGGTCTGTCCTGGTCTGTTTTGATCTGGTCTGGTCTATTTTGGCCTGTTCTGGTATGTTCTGTTCTGGTGTGTCCTGTTCTTAGGTGTTCTGTTCTGGTCTGTCCTGGTCTGTTTTTATATGGTCTGGTCTATTCTGGCCTGTTCTGGTCTGTTCTGGTCTGTTCTGGTATGTTCTGTTCTTATGTGTTCTGTTCTGGTCTGTCCTGGTCTGTTTTGACCTGTTCTGGTATGTTCTGTTCTTATGTGTTCTGTTCTGGTCTGTTCTGATCTGTTCTGATCTGTTCTTGCCTATTCTGATATGTTCTGTTCTGGTCTGCTCTGGCCTGTTCTGGTATGTTCTGTTCTGGTGTGTCCTGTTCTTAGGTGTTCTGTTCTGGTCTGTCCTGGTCTGTCCTGATCTGTTCTTGCCTATTCTGATATGTTCTGTTCTGGTCTGTTCTGGCCTGTTCTGGTATGTTCTGTTCTGGTGTGTTCTGTTCTTATGTGTTCTGTTCTGGCCTGTTCTAGTATGTTCTGTTCTGGTGTGTTCTGGCCTGTTCTGGTATATTCTGTTCTGGTCTGTTCTGATCTGTTCTTGCCTATTCTGGTATGTTCTGTTCTGGTGAGTTCTGTTCTTAGGTGTTCTGTTCTGGTCTGTCCTGGTCTGTTTTGACCTGTTCTGGTATGTTCTGTTCTTATGTGTTCTGTTCTGTTCTGTTCTGATCTGTTCTGATCTGTTCTTGCCTATTCTGATATGTTCTGTTCTGGTCTGCTCTGGCCTGTTCTGGTATGTTCTGTTCTGGTGTGTCCTGTTCTTAGGTGTTCTGTTCTGGCCTGTTCTAGTATGTTCTGTTCTGGTCTGTTCTGATCTGTTCTGGCCTGTTCTGGTATGTTCTGTTCTGGTGTGTTCTGGCCTGTTCTGGCCTGTTCTGGTATATTCTGTTCTGATCTGTTCTTGCCTATTCTGATATGTTCTGTTCTGGTCTGTTCTGGCCTGTTCTGGTATGTTCTGTTCTGGTGTGTTCTGTTCTTATGTGTTCTGTTCGTGCCTATTCTGGTATGTTCTGTTCTGGTGTGTTCTGTTCTTAGGTGTTCTGTTCTGGTCTGTCCTGGTCTGTTCTGATCTGTTCTGGCCTGTTCTGGTATGTTCTGTTCTGGTGTGTTCTTGCCTGTTCTGGTATATTCTGTTCTGGTCTGTTCTGATCTGTTCTTGCCTATTCTGGTATGTTCTGTTCTGGTGTGTTCTGTTCTTAGGTGTTCTGTTCTGGTCTGTCCCGGTCTGTTCTGATGTGGTCTGGTCTATTCCGGCCTGTTCTGGTATGTTCTGTTCTTATGTGTTCTGTTCTGGTCTGTTCTGATCTGTTCTTGCCTATTCTGATATGTTCTGTTCTGGTCTGCTCTGGCCTGTTCTGGTATGTTCTGTTCTGGTATGTTCTGTTCTGGTGTGTCCTGTTCTTAGGTGTTCTGTTCTGATCTGTCCTGGTCTGTTCTGATCTGTTCTTGCCTATTCTGGTATGTTCTGTTCTCGTGTGTTCTGTTCTTAGGTGTTCTGTTCTGGCCTGTCCTGGTCTGTTTTGACCTGTTCTGGTATGTTCTGTTCTTATGTGTTCTGTTCTGGTCTGTCCTGGCCTGTTCTGGTATGTTCTGTTCTGGTGTGTTCTGATCTGGTCTGTCCCGGTCTGTTCTGATCTGGTCTGGTCTACTCTGGCCTGTTCTGGTATGTTCTGATCTGTCCTGGTCTGTCCTGGTCTGTTCTGATCTGTTCTGGTCTGTTCTGGTCTGTTCTGATCTGTTCTGGTATGTTCTGTTCTGGTGTGTTCTGTTCTTAGGTGTTCTGTTCTGGTCTGTCCTGGCCTGTTCTGGTATGTTCTGTTCTTATGTGTTCTGTTCTGGTCTGTCCTGGCCTGTTCTGGTATGTTCTGTTCTGGTGTGTTCTGATCTGGTCTGGTCTATTTTGGCCTGTTCTGGTGTGTCCTGTTCTTAGGTGTTCTGTTCTGGTCTGTCCTGGTCTGTTTTGATCTGGTCTGGTCTATTTTGGCCTGTTCTGGTATGTTCTGTTCTGGTGTCTTCTGTTCTTACGTGTTCTGTTCTGGCCTGTCCTGGTCTGTTTTGACCTGTTCTGGTATGTTCTGTTCTTATGTGTTCTGTTCTGGTCTGTCCTGGCCTGTTCTGGTATGTTCTGTTCTGGTGTGTTCTGATCTGGTCTGTCCCGGTCTGTTCTGATCTGGTCTGGTCTACTCTGGCCTGTTCTGGTATGTTCTGATCTGTCCTGGTCTGTCCTGGTCTGTTCTGATCTGTTCTGGTCTGTTCTGGTCTGTTCTGATCTGTTCTGGTATGTTCTGTTCTGGTGTGTTCTGTTCTTAGGTGTTCTGTTCTGGTCTGTCCTGGTCTGTTTTGATCTGGTCTGGTCTATTCTGGCCTGTTCTGGTATATTGTGTTCTGGTGTGTTCTGTTCTTAGGTGTTCTGTTCTGGTCTGTCCTGGTCTGTTTGATCTGGTCTGGTCTATTCTGGCCTGTTCTGGTATATTGTGTTCTGGTGTGTCCTGTTCTTAGGTGTTCTGTTCTGGTCTGTCCTGGTCTGTTTTGATCTGGTCTGGTCTATTTTGGCCTGCTCTGGTATGTTCTGTTCTGGTGTGTTCTGATCTGGTCTGTCCCGGTCTGTTCTGATCTGGTCTGGTCTATTCCAGCCTGTTCTGGTATGTTCTGTTCTGGTGTGTCCTGTTCTTAGGTGTTTTGTTCTGGTCTGTCCTGGTCTGTTCTGATCTGTTCTGGCCTGTTCTGGTATGTTCTGTTCTGGTGTGTTCTGTTCTTAGGTGTTCTGTTCCGGTCTGTCCTGGTCTGTTTTGATCTGGTCTGGTCTATTTTGGCCTGTTCTGGTATGTTCTGTTCTGGTGTGTTCTGATCTGGTCTGTCCCGGTCTGTTCTGATCTGGTCTGGTCTATTCCAGCCTGTTCTAGTATGTTCTGTTCTGGTCTGTTCTGATTTGTTCTTGCCTATTCTGATATGTTCTGTTCTGGTCTGCTCTGGCCTGTTCTGGTATGTTCTGTTCTGGTATGTTCTGTTCTGGTGTGTCCTGTTCTTAGGTGTTCTGTTCTGGCCTGTTCTAGTATGTTCTGTTCTTATGTGTTCTGTTCTGGTCTGTTCTGATCTGTTCTTGCCTATTCTGGTATGTTCTGTTCTGGTGTGTTCTGATCTGTTCTTGCCTATTCTGGTATGTTCTGTTCTGGTGTGTTCTGTTCTTAGGTGTTCTGTTCTGGTCTGTCCCGGTCTGTTCTGATGTGGTCTGGTCTATTCCGGCCTGTTCTGGTATGTTCTGTTCTGGTCTGTTCTGATCTGTTCTTGCCTATTCTGATATGTTCTGCTCTGGTCTGCTCTGGCCTGTTCTGGTATGTTCTGTTCTGGTATGTTCTGTTCTGGTATGTTCTGTTCTGGTGTGTCCTGTTCTTAGGTGTTCTGTTCTGATCTGTCCTGGTCTGTTCTGATCTGTTCTTGCCTATTCTGGTATGTTCTGTTCTCGTGTGTTCTGTTCTTAGGTGTTCTGTTCTGGTTTGTCCTGGTCTGTTTTGATCTGATCTGATCTATCCTGGCCTGTTCTGGTATCTTCTGTTCAGGTCTGTCCTGGCCTGTTTTGATCTGGTCTGGTCTATTTTGGCCTGTTCTGGTATGTTCTGTTCTGGTGTGTCCTGTTCTTAGGTGTTCTGTTCTGGTCTGTCCTGGTCTGTTTTGATCTGGTCTGGTCTATTCTGGCCTGTTCTGGTCTGTTCTGGTCTGTTCTGGTATGTTCTGTTCTTATGTGTTCTGTTCTGGTCTGTCCTGGTCTGTTCTGATCTGTTCTGATCTGTTCTTGCCTATTCTGATATGTTCTGTTCTGGTCTGTTCTGGCCTGTTCTGGTATGTTCTGTTCTGGTGTGTCCTGTTCTTAGGTGTTCTGTTCTGGTCTGTCCTGGTCTGTCCTGATCTGTTCTGGCCTGTTCTGGTATGTTCTGTTCTGGTGTGTTCTGGCCTGTTCTGGTATATTCTGTTCTGATCTGTTCTTGCCTATTCTGATATGTTCTGTTCTGGCCTGTTCTGGCCTGTTCTGGTATGTTCTGTTCTGGTGTGTTCTGTTCTTATGTGTTCTGTTCTGGCCTGTTCTAGTATGTTCTGTTCTGGTGTGTTCTGGCCTGTTCTGGTATATTCTGTTCTGGTCTGTTCTGATCTGTTCTTGCCTATTCTGGTATGTTCTGTTCTGGTGAGTTCTGTTCTTAGGTGTTCTGTTCTGGTCTGTCCTGGTCTGTTTTGACCTGTTCTGGTATGTTCTGTTCTTATGTGTTCTGTTCTGGTCTGTTCTGATCTGTTCTGATCTGTTCTTGCCTATTCTGATATGTTCTGTTCTGGTCTGCTCTGGCCTGTTCTGGTATGTTCTGTTCTGGTGTGTCCTGTTCTTAGGTGTTCTGTTCTGGCCTGTTCTAGTATGTTCTGTTCTGGTCTGTTCTGATCTGTTCTGGCCTGTTCTGGTATGTTCTGTTCTGGTGTGTTCTGGCCTGTTCTGGTATATTCTGTTCTGATCTGTTCTTGCCTATTCTGATATGTTCTGTTCTGGTCTGTTCTGGCCTGTTCTGGTATGTTCTGTTCTGGTGTGTTCTGTTCTTATGTGTTCTGTTCGTGCCGATTCTGGTATGTTCTGTTCTGGTGTGTTCTGTTCTTAGGTGTTCTGTTCTGGTCTGTCCTGGTCTGTTCTGATCTGTTCTGGCCTGTTCTGGTATGTTCTGTTCTGGTGTGTTCTTGCCTGTTCTGGTATATTCTGTTCTGGTCTGTTCTGATCTGTTCTTGCCTATTCTGGTATGTTCTGTTCTGGTGTGTTCTGTTCTGGTCTGTCCCGGTCTGTTCTGATGTGGTCTGGTCTATTCCGGCCTGTTCTGGTATGTTCTGTTCTTATGTGTTCTGTTCTGGTCTGTTCTGATCTGTTCTTGCCTATTCTGATATGTTCTGTTCTGGTCTGCTCTGGCCTGTTCTGGTATGTTCTGTTCTGGTATGTTCTGTTCTGGTGTGTCCTGTTCTTAGGTGTTCTGTTCTGATCTGTCCTGGTCTGTTCTGATCTGTTCTTGCCTATTCTGGTATGTTCTGTTCTCGTGTGTTCTGTTCTTAGGTGTTCTGTTCTGATCTGTCCTGGTCTGTTTTGATCTGGTCTGGTCTATTTTGGCCTGTTCTGGTATGTTCTGTTCTGGTGTGTTCTTGCCTGTTCTGGTATATTCTGTTCTGGTCTGTTCTGATCTGTTCTTGCCTATTCTGGTATGTTCTGTTCTGGTGTGTTCTGTTCTTAGGTGTTCTGTTCTGGTCTGTCCCGGTCTGTTCTGATGTGGTCTGGTCTATTCCGGCCTGTTCTGGTATGTTCTGTTCTTATGTGTTCTGTTCTGGTCTGTTCTGATCTGTTCTTGCCTATTCTGATATGTTCTGCTCTGGTCTGCTCTGGCCTGTTCTGGTATGTTCTGTTCTGGTATGTTCTGTTCTGGTATATTCTGTTCTGGTGTGTCCTGTTCTTAGGTGTTCTGTTCTGATCTGTCCTGGTCTGTTCTGATCTGTTCTTGCCTATTCTGGTATGTTCTGTTCTCGTGTGTTCTGTTCTTAGGTGTTCTGTTCTGGTTTGTCCTGGTCTGTTTTGATCTGATCTGGTCTATCCTGGCCTGTTCTGGTATCTTCTGTTCAGGTCTGTCCGGGTCTGTTTTGATCTGGTCTGGTCTATTTTGGCCTGTTCTGGTATGTTCTGTTCTGGTGTGTCCTGTTCTTAGGTGTTCTGTTCTGGTCTGTCCTGGTCTGTTTTGACCTGTTCTGGTATGTTCTGTTCTGGTCTGTTCTGATCTGTTCTGATCTGTTCTTGCCTATTCTGATATGTTCTGTTCTGGTCTGTTCTGGTCTGTTCTGGCCTGTTCTAGTATGTTCTGTTCTGGTGTCTTCTGTTCTTACGTGTTCTGTTCTGGTCTGTCCTGGCCTGTTCTGGTCTGGTCTATTCTGGCCTGTTCTGGTATGTTCTGGTATGTTCTGTTCTGGTGTGTTCTGTTCTGGTCTGTCCTGGTCTGTTTTGATCTGGTCTGGTCTATTCTGGCCTGTTTTGATCTGGTCTGGTCTATTTTGGCCTGTTCTGGTATGTTCTGTTCTGGTGTGTCCTGTTCTTAGGTGTTCTGTTCTGGTCTGTCCTGGTCTGTTCTGATCTGTTCTGATCTGTTCTTGCCTATTCTGATATGTTCTGTTCTGGTCTGTTCTGGCCTGTTCTGGTATGTTCTGTTCTGGTGTGTCCTGTTCTTAGGTGTTCTGTCCTGGTCTGTTTTGATCTGGTCTGGTCTATTCTGGCCTGTTTTGATCTGGTCTGGTCTATTCTGGCCTGTTCTGGTATGTTCTGTTCTGGTGTGTTCTGTTCTGGTCTGTCCTGGTCTGTTTTGATCTGGTCTGGTCTATCCTGGCCTGTTCTGGTATGTCCTGTTCTGGTGTGTTCTGATCTGGTCTGTCCCGGTCTGTTCTGATCTGGTCTGGTCTATTCCGGCCTGTTCTGGTATCTTCTGTTCAGGTCTGTTCTGGTCTGTTTTGATCTGTTCTGGTATGTTCTGGTCTGTCCTGGTCTGTTCTCTTATGTTCTGTTGTGGTGTGTTCTGTTCTGGTGTGTTCTGGTCTGGTCTGTCCTGGTCTGTTTTGATCTGGTCTGGTCTATCCTGGCCTGTTCTGGTATGTCCTGTTCTGGTGTGTTCTGATCTGGTCTGTCCCGGTCTGTTCTGATCTGGTCTGGTCTATTCCGGCCTGTTCTGGTATGTTCTGTTCTGGTCTGTTCTGGTCTGTTCTGGCCTGTTCTAGTATGTTCTGTTCTGGTGTCTTCTGTTCTTACGTGTTCTGTTCTGGTCTGTCCTGGCCTGTTCTGGTCTGGTCTATTCTGGCCTGTTCTGGTATGTTCTGGTATGTTCTGTTCTGGTGTGTTCTGTTCTGGTCTGTCCTGGTCTGTTTTGATCTGGTCTGGTCTATTCTGGCCTGTTTTGATCTGGTCTGGTCTATTTTGGCCTGTTCTGGTATGTTCTGTTCTGGTGTGTCCTGTTCTTAGGTGTTCTGTTCTGGTCTGTCCTGGTCTGTTCTGATCTGTTCTGATCTGTTCTTGCCTATTCTGATATGTTCTGTTCTGGTCTGTTCTGGCCTGTTCTGGTATGTTCTGTTCTGGTGTGTCCTGTTCTTAGGTGTTCTGTCCTGGTCTGTTTTGATCTGGTCTGGTCTATTCTGGCCTGTTCTGGTCTGTTCTGGTCTGTTCTGGTGTGTTCTGTTCTTATGTGTTCTGTTCTGGCCTGTTCTAGTATGTTCTGTTCTGGTGTCTTCTGTTCTTACGTGTTCTGTTCTGGTCTGTCCTGGCCTGTTCTGGTATGTTCTGTTCTGGTGTGTCCTGTTCTTAGGTGTTCTGTTCTGGTCTGTCCTGGTCTGTTTTGATCTGGTCTGGTCTATTTTGGCCTGTTCTGGTGTGTCCTGTTCTTAGGTGTTCTGTTCTGGTCTGTTCGGATCTGTTCTGATCTGTTCTTGCCTATTCTGATATGTTCTGTTCTGGTCTGTTCTGGCCTGTTCTAGTATGTTCTGTTCTGGTGTCTTCTGTTCTTACGTGTTCTGTTCTGGTCTGTCCTGGCCTGTTCTGGTCTGGTCTATTCTGGCCTGTTCTGGTATGTTCTGTTCTGGTGTGTTCTGTTCTGGTCTGTCCTGGTCTGTTTTGATCTGTTCTGGTATGTTCTGGTCTGTCCTGGTCTGTTCTGGTATGTTCTGTTGTGGTGTGTTCTGTTCTTATGTGTTCTGTTCTGGTCTGTGCGGGTCTGTTTTGATCTGGTCTGGTCTATTTTGGCCTGTTCTGGTATGTTCTGTTCTGGTGTGTCCTGTTCTTAGGTGTTCTGTTCTGGTCTGTCCTGGTCTGTTTTGATCTGGTCTGGTCTATTTTGGCCTGTTCTGGTATGTTCTGTTCTGGTGTGTTCTGATCTGGTCTGTCCCGGTCTGTTCTGATCTGGTCTGGTCTATTCCGGCCTGTTCTGGTGTGTTCTGTTCTAGCCTGTTCTAGTATGTTCTGTTCTGGTGTCTTCTGTTCTTACGTGTTCTGTTCTGGTCTGTCCTGGTCTGTTTTGATCTGGTCTGGTCTATTCTGGCCTGTTCTGGTATGTTCTGTTCTGGTGTGTTCTGTTCTTAGGTGATCTGTTCTGGCCTGTCCTGGGCTGTTCTGATCTGTTCTGGCCTGTTCTTATGTGTTCTGTTCTGGCCTGTTCTAGTATGTTCTGTACTGGTGTCTTCTGTTCTTAGGTGTTCTGTTCTGGTCTGTCCTGGTCTGTTTTGATCTGGTCTGGTCTATTTTGGCCTGTTCTGGTATGTTCTGTTCTGGTGTGTCCTGTTCTTAGGTGTTCTGTTCTGGTCTGTCCTGGGCTGGTCTATTCTGGCCTGTTCTGGTCTGTTCTGGTATGTTCTGTTTTGATCTGGTCTGGTCTATTCTGGCCTGTTCTGGTCTGTTCTGGTATGTTCTGTTCTTATGTGTTCTGTTCTGGTCTGTCCTGGTCTGTTTTGATCTGGTCTGGTCTATTTTGGCCTGTTCTGGTATGTTCTGTTCTGGTGTGTCCTGTTCTTAGGTGTTCTGTTCTGGTCTGTCCTGGTCTGTTTTGATCTGGTCTGGTCTATTCTGGCCTGTTCTGGTCTGTTCTGGTCTGTTCTGGTATGTTCTGTTCTTATGTGTTCTGTTCTGGTCTGTCCTGGTCTGTTCTGATCTGTTCTGATCTGTTCTTGCCTATTCTGATATGTTCTGTTCTGGTCTGTTCTGGCCTGTTCTGGTATGTTCTGTTCTGGTGTGTCCTGTTCTTAGGTGTTCTGTTCTGGTCTGTCCTGGTCTGTCCTGATCTGTTCTGGCCTGTTCTGGTATGTTCTGTTCTGGTGTGTTCTGGCCTGTTCTGGTATATTCTGTTCTGATCTGTTCTTGCCTATTCTGATATGTTCTGTTCTGGTCTGTTCTGGCCTGTTCTTGCCTATTCTGGTATGTTCTGTTCTGGTGTGTTCTGTTCTTAGGTGTTCTGTTCTGGTCTGTCCCGGTCTGTTCTGATGTGGTCTGGTCTATTCCGGCCTGTTCTGGTATGTTCTGTTCTTATGTGTTCTGTTCTGGTCTGTTCTGATCTGTTCTTGCCTATTCTGATATGTTCTGTTCTGGTCTGCTCTGGCCTGTTCTGGTATGTTCTGTTCTGGTATGTTCTGTTCTGGTGTGTCCTGTTCTTAGGTGTTCTGTTCTGATCTGTCCTGGTCTGTTCTGATCTGTTCTTGCCTATTCTGGTATGTTCTGTTCTGGTGTGTTCTGTTCTTAGGTGTTCTGTTCTGGTCTGTCCCGGTCTGTTCTGATGTGGTCTGGTCTATTCCGGCCTGTTCTGGTATGTTCTGTTCTGGTCTGTTCTGATCTGTTCTTGCCTATTCTGATTTGTTCTGTTCTGGTCTGTTCTGGCCTGTTCTGGTATGTTCTGTTCTGGTGTGTTCTGGCCTGTTCTGGTATATTCTGTTCTGGTCTGTTCTGATCTGTTCTTGCCTATTCTGGTAAGTTCTGTTCTGGTTTGTTCTGTTCTTAGGTGTTCTGTTCTGGTCTGTCCTGGTCTGTTTTGATCTGGTCTGGTCTATTTTGGCCTGTTCTGGTGTGTCCTGTTCTTAGGTGTTCTGTTCTGGTCTGTCCTGGTCTGTTTTGATCTGGTCTGGTCTATTTTGGCCTGTTCTGGTATGTTCTGTTCTGGTGTGTTCTGTTCTTATGTGTTCTGTTCTGGCCTGTTCTAGTATGTTCTGTTCTGGTGTCTTCTGTTCTTACGTGTTCTGTTCTGGCCTGTCCTGGTCTGTTTTGACCTGTTCTGGTATGTTCTGTTCTTATGTGTTCTGTTCTGGTCTGTCCTGGCCTGTTCTGGTATGTTCTGTTCTGGTGTGTTCTGATCTGGTCTGTCCCGGTCTGTTCTGATCTGGTCTGGTCTACTCTGGCCTGTTCTGGTATGTTCTGATCTGTCCTGGTCTGTCCTGGTCTGTTCTGATCTGTTCTGATCTGTTCTGGTCTGTTCTGATCTGTTCTGGAATGTTCTGTTCTGGTGTGTTCTGTTCTTAGGTGTTCTGTTCTGGTCTGTCCTGGTCTGTTTTGATCTGGTCTGGTCTATTCTGGCCTGTTCTGGTATATTGTGTTCTGGTGTGTCCTGTTCTTAGGTGTTCTGTTCTGGTCTGTCCTGGTCTGTTTTGATCTGGTCTGGTCTATTTTGGCCTGTTCTGGTATGTTCTGTTCTGGTGTGTTCTGATCTGGTCTGTCCCGGTCTGTCCTGGTCTGTTCTGATCTGTTCTGGTCTGTTCTGGTCTACTCTGGCCTGTTCTGGTATGTTCTGATCTGTCCTGGTCTGTCCTGGTCTGTTCTGATCTGTTCTGGTCTGTTCTGGTCTGTTCTGATCTGTTCTGGTATGTTCTGTTCTGGTGTGTTCTGTTCTTAGGTGTTCTGTTCTGGTCTGTCCTGGTCTGTTTTGATCTGGTCTGGTCTATTCTGGCCTGCTCTGGTATGTTCTGTTCTGGTGTGTTCTGATCTGGTCTGTCCCGGTCTGTTCTGATCTGGTCTGGTCTATTCCAGCCTGTTCTGGTATGTTCTGTTCTGGTGTGTCCTGTTCTTAGGTGTTTTGTTCTGGTCTGTCCTGGTCTGTTCTGATCTGTTCTGGCCTGTTCTGGTATGTTCTGTTCTGGTGTGTTCTGTTCTTAGGTGTTCTGTTCTGGTCTGTCCTGGTCTGTTTTGATCTGGTCTGGTCTATTTTGGCCTGTTCTGGTATGTTCTGTTCTGGTGTGTTTTGTTCTTATGTGTTCTGTTCTGGCCTGTTCTAGTATGTTCTGTTCTGGTCTGTTCTGATTTGTTCTTGCCTATTCTGATATGTTCTGTTCTGGTCTGCTCTGGCCTGTTCTGGTATGTTCTGTTCTGGTATGTTCTGTTCTGGTGTGTCCTGTTCTTAGGTGTTCTGTTCTGGCCTGTTCTAGTATGTTCTGTTCTTATGTGTTCTGTTCTGGTCTGTTCTGATCTGTTCTTGCCTATTCTGGTATGTTCTGTTCTGGTGTGTTCTGATCTGTTCTTGCCTATTCTGGTATGTTCTGTTCTGGTGTGTTCTGTTCTTAGGTGTTCTGTTCTGGTCTGTCCCGGTCTGTTCTGATGTGGTCTGGTCTATTCCGGCCTGTTCTGGTATGTTCTGTTCTTATGTGTTCTGTTCTGGTCTGTTCTGATCTGTTCTGATCTGTTCTTGCCTATTCTGATATGTTCTGTTCTGGTCTGCTCTGGCCTGTTCTGGTATGTTCTGTTCTGGTGTGACCTGTTCTTAGGTGTTCTGTTCTGGCCTGTTCTAGTATGTTCTGTTCTGGTCTGTTCTGATCTGTTCTGGCCTGTTCTGGTATGTTCTGTTCTGGTGTGTTCTGGCCTGTTCTGGCCTGTTCTGGTATATTCTGTTCTGATCTGTTCTTGCCTATTCTGATATGTTCTGTTCTGGTCTGTTCTGATCTGTTCTTGCCTATTCTGGTATGTTCTGTTCTGGTGTGTTCTGTTCTTAGGTGTTCTGTTCTGATGTGGTCTGGTCTATTCCGGCCTGTTCTGGTATGTTCTGTTCTGGTATGTTCTGTTCTGGTCTGTTCTGATCTGTTCTTGCCTATTCTGATATGTTCTGTTCTGGTCTGTTCTGGCCTGTTCTGGTATGTTCTGTTCTGATCTGTTCTTGCCTATTCTGGTATGTTCTGTTCTGGTGTGTTCTGATCTGTTCTTGCCTATTCTGGTATGTTCTGTTCTGGTGTGTTCTGTTCTTAGGTGTTCTGTTCTGGTCTGTCCCGGTCTGTTCTGATGTGGTCTGGTCTATTCCGGCCTGTTCTGGTATGTTCTGTTCTTATGTGTTCTGTTCTGGTCTGTTCTGATCTGTTCTTGCCTATTCTGATATGTTCTGCTCTGGTCTGCTCTGGCCTGTTCTGGTATGTTCTGTTCTGGTATGTTCTGTTCTGGTATGTTCTGTTCTGGTGTGTCCTGTTCTTAGGTGTTCTGTTCTGATCTGTCCTGGTCTGTTCTGATCTGTTCTTGCCTATTCTGGTATGTTCTGTTCTCGTGTGTTCTGTTCTTAGGTGTTCTGTTCTGGTCTGTCCTGGTCTGTTTTGATCTGGTCTGGTCTATTCTGATATGTTCTGTTCTGGTCTGTCCTGGTCTGTTTTGACCTGTTCTGGTATGTTCTGTTCTGGTGTGTCCTGTTCTTAGGTGTTCTGTTCTGGTCTGTCCTGGTCTGTTTTGACCTGTTCTGGTATGTTCTGTTCTGGTCTGTTCTGATCTGTTCTGATCTGTTCTTGCCTATTCTGATATGTTCTGTTCTGGTCTGTTCTGGCCTGTTCTAGTATGTTCTGTTCTGGTGTCTTCTGTTCTTACGAGTTCTGTTCTGGTCTGTCCTGGCCTATTCTGGTCTGGTCTATTCTGGCCTGTTCTGGTATGTTCTGTTCTGGTGTGTTCTGTTCTGGTCTGTCCTGGTCTGTTTTGATCTGGTCTGGTCTATTCTGATATGTTCTGTTCTGGTCTGTTCTGGCCTGTTCTAGTATGTTCTGTTCTGGTGTCTTCTGTTCTTACGTGTTCTGTTCTGGTCTGTCCTGGCCTGTTCTGGTCTGGTCTATTCTGGCCTGTTCTGGTATGTTCTGTTCTGGTGTGTTCTGTTCTGGTCTGTCCTGGTCTGTTTTGATCTGGTCTGGTCTATCCTGGCCTGTTCTGGTATGTTCTGTTCTGGTGTGTTCTGTTCTGGTCTGTCCTGGTCTGTTTTGACCTGTTCTGGTATGTTCTGTTCTGGTGTATCCTGTTCTTAGGTGTTCTGTTCTGGTCTGTCCCGGTCTGTTCTGGCCTGTTCTAGTATGTTCTGTTCTGGTGTCTTCTGTTCTTACGTGTTCTGTTCTGGTCTGTCCTGGCCTGTTCTGGTCTGGTCTATTCTGGCCTGTTCTGGTATGTTCTGTTCTGGTGTGTTCTGTTCTGGTCTGTCCTGGTCTGTTTTGATCTGGTCTGGTCTATCCTGGCCTGTTCTGGTATGTTCTGTTCTGGTGTGTTCTGTTCTGGTCTGTCCTGGTCTGTTTTGACCTGTTCTGGTATGTTCTGTTCTGGTGTGTCCTGTTCTTAGGTGTTCTGTTCTGGTCTGTCCTGGTCTGTTTTGACCTGTTCTGGTATGTTCTGTTCTGGTCTGTTCTGATCTGTTCTGATCTGTTCTTGCCTATTCTGATATGTTCTGTTCTGGTCTGTTCTGGCCTGTTCTAGTATGTTCTGTTCTGGTGTCTTCTGTTCTTACGTGTTCTGTTCTGGTCTGTCCTGGCCTGTTCTGGTATGTTCTGTTCTGGTGTGTTCTGATCTTGTCTGTCCCGGTCTGTTTTGATCTGGTCTGGTCTATTTTGGCCTGTTCTGGTATGTTCTGTTCTGGTGTGTCCTGTTCTTAGGTGTTCTGTTCTGGTCTGTCCTGGTCTGTTTTGACCTGTTCTGGTATGTTCTGTTCTGGTCTGTTCTGATCTGTTCTGATCTGTTCTTGCCTATTCTGATATGTTCTGTTCTGGTCTGTTCTGGCCTGTTCTAGTATGTTCTGTTCTGGTGTCTTCTGTTCTTACGTGTTCTGTTCTGGTCTGTCCTGGCCTGTTCTGGTCTGGTCTATTCTGGCCTGTTCTGGTATGTTCTGTTCTGGTGTGTTCTGTTCTGGTCTGTCCTGGTCTGTTTTGATCTGGTCTGGTCTATCCTGGCCTGTTCTGATATGTTCTGTTCTGGTCTGCTCTGGCCTGTTCTGGTATGTTCTGTTCTGGTGTGTCCTGTTCTTAGGTGTTCTGTTCTGGCCTGTTCTAGTATGTTCTGTTCTGGTCTGTTCTGATCTGTTCTGGCCTGTTCTGGTCTGTCCTGGTCTGTTTTGACCTGTTCTGGTATGTTCTGTTCTGGTGTATCCTGTTCTTAGGTGTTCTGTTCTGGTCTGTCCCGGTCTGTTCTGGCCTGTTCTAGTATGTTCTGTTCTGGTGTCTTCTGTTCTTACGTGTTCTGTTCTGGTCTGTCGCGGTCTGTTCTGATCTGGTCTGGTCTATTCCAGCCTGTTCTGGTATGTTCTGTTCTGGTGTGTCCTGTTCTTAGGTGTTTTGTTCTGGTCTGTCCTGGTCTGTTCTGATCTGTTCTGGCCTGTTCTGGTATGTTCTGTTCTGGTGTGTTCTGTTCTTAGGTGTTCTGTTCTGGTCTGTCCTGGTCTGTTTTGATCTGGTTTGGTCTATTTTGGCCTGTTCTGGTATGTTCTGTTCTGGTGTGTTTTGTTCTTATGTGTTCTGTTCTGGCCTGTTCTAGTATGTTCTGTTCTGGTCTGTTCTGATTTGTTCTTGCCTATTCTGATATGTTCTGTTCTGGTCTGCTCTGGCCTGTTCTGGTATGTTCTGTTCTGGTATGTTCTGTTCTGGTATGTTCTGTTCTGGTGTGTTCTGTTCTTAGGTGTTCTGTTCTGGTCTGTCCCGGTCTGTTCTGATCTGGTCTGGTCTATTCTGATATGTTCTGTTCTGGTCTGTCCTGGTCTGTTTTGACCTGTTCTGGTATGTTCTGTTCTGGTGTGTCCTGTTCTTAGGTGTTCTGTTCTGGTCTGTCCTGGTCTGTTTTGACCTGTTCTGGTATGTTCTGTTCTGGTCTGTTCTGATCTGTTCTGATCTGTTCTTGCCTATTCTGATATGTTCTGTTCTGGTCTGTTCTGGCCTGTTCTAGTATGTTCTGTTCTGGTGTCTTCTGTTCTTACGTGTTCTGTTCTGGTCTGTCCTGGCCTATTCTGGTCTGGTCTATTCTGGCCTGTTCTGGTATGTTCTGTTCTGGTGTGTTCTGTTCTGGTCTGTCCTGGTCTGTTTTGATCTGGTCTGGTCTATTCTGATATGTTCTGTTCTGGTCTGTTCTGGCCTGTTCTAGTATGTTCTGTTCTGGTGTCTTCTGTTCTTACGTGTTCTGTTCTGGTCTGTCCTGGCCTGTTCTGGTCTGGTCTATTCTGGCCTGTTCTGGTATGTTCTGTTCTGGTGTGTTCTGTTCTGGTCTGTCCTGGTCTGTTTTGATCTGGTCTGGTCTATCCTGGCCTGTTCTGGTATGTTCTGTTCTGGTGTGTTCTGTTCTGGTCTGTCCTGGTCTGTTTTGACCTGTTCTGGTATGTTCTGTTCTGGTGTGTTCTGTTCTTAGGTGTTCTGTTCTGGTCTGTCCCGGTCTGTTCTGATGTGGTCTGGTCTATTCCGGCCTGCTCTGGTATGTTCTGTTCTGGTCTGTTCTGATCTGTTCTTGCCTATTCTGATATGTTCTGTTCTGGTCTGTTCTGGCCTGTTCTGGTATGTTCTGTTCTGGTGTGTTCTGGCCTGTTCTGGTATATTCTGTTCTGGTCTGTTCTGATCTGTTCTTGCCTATTCTGGTAAGTTCTGTTCTGGTTTGTTCTGTTCTTAGGTGTTCTGTTCTGGTCTGTCCTGGTCTGTTTTGATCTGGTCTGGTCTATTTTGGCCTGTTCTGGTGTGTCCTGTTCTTAGGTGTTCTGTTCTGGTCTGTCCTGGTCTGTTTTGATCTGGTCTGGTCTATTTTGGCCTGTTCTGGTATGTTCTGTTCTGGTGTGTTCTGTTCTTATGTGTTCTGTTCTGGCCTGTTCTAGTATGTTCTGTTCTGGTGTCTTCTGTTCTTACGTGTTCTGTTCTGGCCTGTCCTGGTCTGTTTTGACCTGTTCTGGTATGTTCTGTTCTTATGTGTTCTGTTCTGGTCTGTCCTGGCCTGTTCTGGTATGTTCTGTTCTGGTGTGTTCTGATCTGGTCTGTCCCGGTCTGTTCTGATCTGGTCTGGTCTACTCTGGCCTGTTCTGGTATGTTCTGATCTGTCCTGGTCTGTCCTGGTCTGTTCTGATCTGTCCTGGTCTGTTCTGATCTGTTCTGGTCTGTTCTGGTCTACTCTGGCCTGTTCTGGTATGTTCTGATCTGTCCTGGTCTGTCCTGGTCTGTTCTGATCTGTTCTGGTCTGTTCTGATCTGTTCTGGTATGTTCTGTTCTGGTGTGTTCTGTTCTTAGGTGTTCTGTTCTGGTCTGTCCTGGTCTGTTTTGATCTGGTCTGGTCTATTCTGGCCTGTTCTGGTATATTGTGTTCTGGTGTGTCCTGTTCTTAGGTGTTCTGTTCTGGTCTGTCCTGGTCTGTTTTGATCTGGTCTGGTCTATTTTGGCCTTCTCTGGTATGTTCTGTTCTGGTGTGTTCTGATCTGGTCTGTCGCGGTCTGTTCTGATCTGGTCTGGTCTATTCCAGCCTGTTCTGGTATGTTCTGTTCTGGTGTGTCCTGTTCTTAGGTGTTTTGTTCTGGTCTGTCCTGGTCTGTTCTGATCTGTTCTGGCCTGTTCTGGTATGTTCTGTTCTGGTGTGTTCTGTTCTTAGGTGTTCTGTTCTGGTCTGTCCTGGTCTGTTTTGATCTGGTTTGGTCTATTTTGGCCTGTTCTGGTATGTTCTGTTCTGGTGTGTTTTGTTCTTATGTGTTCTGTTCTGGCCTGTTCTAGTATGTTCTGTTCTGGTCTGTTCTGATTTGTTCTTGCCTATTCTGATATGTTCTGTTCTGGTCTGCTCTGGCCTGTTCTGGTATGTTCTGTTCTGGTATGTTCTGTTCTGGTATGTTCTGTTCTGGTGTGTTCTGTTCTTAGGTGTTCTGTTCTGGTCTGTCCCGGTCTGTTCTGATGTGGTCTGGTCTATTCCGGCCTGTTCTGGTATGTTCTGTTCTTATGTGTTCTGTTCTGGTCTGTTCTGATCTGTTCTTGCCTATTCTGATATGTTCTGCTCTGGTCTGCTCTGGCCTGTTCTGGTATGTTCTGTTCTGGTATGTTCTGTTCTGGTATGTTCTGTTCTGGTGTGTCCTGTTCTTAGGTGTTCTGTTCTGATCTGTCCTGGTCTGTTCTGATCTGTTCTTGCCTATTCTGGTATGTTCTGTTCTCGTGTGTTCTGTTCTTAGGTGTTCTGTTCTGGTTTGTCCTGGTCTGTTTTGATCTGATCTGGTCTATCCTGGCCTGTTCTGGTATCTTCTGTTCAGGTCTGTCCGGGTCTGTTTTGATCTGGTCTGGTCTATTTTGGCCTGTTCTGGTATGTTCTGTTCTGGTGTGTCCTGTTCTTAGGTGTTCTGTTCTGGTCTGTCCTGGTCTGTTTTGACCTGTTCTGGTATGTTCTGTTCTGGTATGTTCTGTTCTGGTGTGTCCTGTTCTTAGGTGTTCTGTTCTGATCTGTCCTGGTCTGTTCTGATCTGTTCTTGCCTATTCTGGTATGTTCTGTTCTCGTGTGTTCTGTTCTTAGGTGTTCTGTTCTGGTCTGTCCTGGTCTGTTTTGATCTGGTCTGGTCTATTTTGGCCTGTTCTGGTGTGTCCTGTTCTTAGGTGTTCTGTTCTGGTCTGTCCTGGTCTGTTTTGACCTGTTCTGGTATGTTCTGTTCTTATGTGTTCTGTTCTGGTCTGTTCGGATCTGTTCTGATCCGTTCTTGCCTATTCTGATATGTTCTGTTCTGGTCTGTTCTGGCCTGTTCTAGTATGTTCTGTTCTGGTGTCTTCTGTTCTTACGTGTTCTGTTCTGGTCTGTCCTGGCCTGTTCTGGTCTGGTCTATTCTGGCCTGTTCTGGTATGTTCTGTTCTGGTGTGTTCTGTTCTGGTCTGTCCTGGTCTGTTTTGATCTGGTCTGGTCTATCCTGGCCTGTTCTCGTATCTTCTGTTCAGGTCTGTTCTGGTTTGTCCTGGTCTGTTTTGATCTGATCTGGTCTATCCTGGCCTGTTCTGGTATCTTCTGTTCAGGTCTGTTCTGGTCTGTTTTGATCTGTTCTGGTATGTTCTGGTCTGTCCTGGTCTGTTCTGGTATGTTCTGTTGTGGTGTGTTCTGTTCTTATGTGTTCTGTTCTGGTCTGTCCGGGTCTGTTTTGATCTGGTCTGGTCTATTTTGGCCTGTTCTGGTATGTTCTGTTCTGGTGTGTCCTGTTCTTAGGTGTTCTGTTCTGGTCTGTCCTGGTCTGTTTTGATCTGGTCTGGTCTATTTTGGCCTGTTCTGGTATGTTCTGTTCTGGTGTGTTCTGATCTGGTCTGTCCCGGTCTGTTCTGATCTGGTCTGGTCTATTCCGGCCTGTTCTGGTGTGTTCTGTTCTTATGTGTTCTGTTCTGGCCTGTTCTAGTATGTTCTGTTCTGGTGTCTTCTGTTCTTACGTGTTCTGTTCTGGTCTGTCCTGGTCTGTTTTGATCTGGTCTGGTCTATTTTGGCCTGTTCTGGTGTGTCCTGTTCTTAGGTGTTCTGTTCTGGTCTTTCCTGGTCTGTTATGATCTGGTCTGGTCTATTTTGGCCTGTTCTGGTATATTCTGTTCTGGTCTGTTCTGATCTGTTCTTGCCTATTCTGGTATGTTCTGTTCTGGTGTGTCCTGTTCTTATGTGTTCTGTTCTGGCCTGTTCTAGTATGTTCTGTTCTGGTGTCTTCTGTTCTTACGTGTTCTGTTCTGGTCTGTCCTGGTCTGTTTTGATCTGGTCTGGTCTATTCTGGCCTGTTCTGGTATGTTCTGTTCTGGTGTGTTCTGTTCTGGTCTGTCCTGGTCTGTTTTGATCTGGTCTGGTCTATTCTGGCCTGTTCTGGTATGTTCTGTTCTGGTGTGTTCTGTTCTGGTCTGTCCTGGTCTGTTTTGATCTGGTCTGGTCTATTCTGGCCTGTTCTGGTATGTCCTGATCTGGTGTCTTCTGTTCTTACGTGTTCGGTTCTGGTCTGTCCTGGCCTGTTCTGGTCTGGTCTATTCTGGCCTGTTCTGGTATGTTCTGTTCTGGTGTGTTCTGTTCTGGTCTGTCCTGGTCTGTTTTGATCTGGTCTGGTCTATTTTGGCCTGTTCTGGTGTGTCCTGTTCTTAGGTGTTCTGTTCTGGTCTGTCCTGGTCTGTTTTGATCTGGTCTGGTCTATTCCGGCCTGTTCTGGTATGTTCTGTTCTGGTGTGTTCTGTTCTTAGGTGTTCTGTTCTGGTCTGTCCTGGTCTGTTTTGATCTGGTCTGGTCTATTTTGGCCTGTTCTGGTATATTCTGTTCTGGTCTGTTCTGATCTGTTCTTGCCTATTCTGGTATGTTCTGTTCTGGTGTGTCCTGTTCTTATGTGTTCTGTTCTGGCCTGTTCTAGTATGTTCTGTTCTGGTGTCTTCTGTTCTTACGTGTTCTGTTCTGGTCTGTCCTGGTCTGTTTTGATCTGGTCTGGTCTATTCTGGCCTGTTCTGGTATGTTCTGTTCTGGTGTGTTCTGTTCTGGTCTGTCCTGGTCTGTTTTGATCTGGTCTGGTCTATTCTGGCCTGTTCTGGTGTCTTCTGTTCTTACGTGTTCTGTTCTGGTCTGTCCTGGTCTGTCCTGGTCTGTTTTGATCTGGTCTGGTCTATTCTGGCCTGTTCTGGTATGTTCTGTTCTGGTGTGTTCTGTTCTGGTCTGTCCTGGTCTGTTTTGATCTGGTCTGGTCTATCCTGGCCTGTTCTGGTATGTTCTGTTCTGGTGTGTTCTGTTCTGGTCTGTCCTGGTCTGTTTTGACCTGTTCTGGTATGTTCTGTTCTGGTGTGTCCTGTTCTTAGGTGTTCTGTTCTGGTCTGTCCTGGTCTGTTTTGACCTGTTCTGGTATGTTCTGTTCTGGTCTGTTCTGATCTGTTCTGATCTGTTCTTGCCTATTCTGATATGTTCTGTTCTGGTCTGTTCTGGCCTGTTCTAGTATGTTCTGTTCTGGTGTCTTCTGTTCTTACGTGTTCTGTTCTGGTCTGTCCTGGCCTATTCTGGTCTGGTCTATTCTGGCCTGTTCTGGTATGTTCTGTTCTGGTGTGTTCTGTTCTGGTCTGTCCTGGTCTGTTTTGATCTGGTCTGGTCTATCCTGGCCTGTTCTGGTATGTTCTGTTCTGGTGTGTTCTGTTCTGGTCTGTCCTGGTCTGTTTTGACCTGTTCTGGTATGTTCTGTTCTGGTGTGTCCTGTTCTTAGGTGTTCTGTTCTGGTCTGTCCTGGTCTGTTTTGACCTGTTCTGGTATGTTCTGTTCTGGTGTGTCCTGTTCTTAGGTGTTCTGTTCTGGTGTGTTGTGTTCTGGTCTGTCCTGGTCTGTTTTGATCTGGTCTGGTCTATCCTGGCCTGTTCTGGTATGTTCTGTTCTGGTGTGTTCTGTTCTGGTCTGTCCTGGTCTGTTTTGACCTGTTCTGGTATGTTCTGTTCTGGTGTGTCCTGTTCTTAGGTGTTCTGTTCTGGTCTGTCCTGGTCTGTTTTGACCTGTTCTGGTATGTTCTGTTCTGGTGTGTCCTGTTCTTAGGTGTTCTGTTCTGGTCTGTTCTGATCTGTTCTGATCTGTTCTTGCCTATTCTGATATGTTCTGTTCTGGTCTGTTCTGGCCTGTTCTAGTATGTTCTGTTCTGGTGTCTTCTGTTCTTACGTGTTCTGTTCTGGTCTGTCCTGGCCTATTCTGGTCTGGTCTATTCTGGCCTGTTCTGGTATGTTCTGTTCTGGTGTGTTCTGTTCTGGTCTGTCCTGGTCTGTTTTGATCTGGTCTGGTCTATTCTGATATGTTCTGTTCTGGTCTGTTCTGGCCTGTTCTAGTATGTTCTGTTCTGGTGTCTTCTGTTCTTACGTGTTCTGTTCTGGTCTGTCCTGGCCTGTTCTGGTCTGGTCTATTCTGGCCTGTTCTGGTATGTTCTGTTCTGGTGTGTTCTGTTCTGGTCTGTCCTGGTCTGTTTTGATCTGGTCTGGTCTATCCTGGCCTGTTCTGGTATGTTCTGTTCTGGTGTGTTCTGTTCTGGTCTGTCCTGGTCTGTTTTGACCTGTTCTGGTATGTTCTGTTCTGGTGTGTCCTGTTCTTAGGTGTTCTGTTCTGGTCTGTCCTGGTCTGTTTTGACCTGTTCTGGTATGTTCTGTTCTGGTCTGTTCTGATCTGTTCTGATCTGTTCTTGCCTATTCTGATATGTTCTGTTCTGGTCTGTTCTGGCCTGTTCTAGTATGTTCTGTTCTGGTGTCTTCTGTTCTTACGTGTTCTGTTCTGGTCTGTCCTGGCCTGTTCTGGTCTGGTCTATTCTGGCCTGTTCTGGTATGTTCTGTTCTGGTGTGTTCTGATCTTGTCTGTCCCGGTCTGTTTTGATCTGGTCTGGTCTATTTTGGCCTGTTCTGGTATGTTCTGTTCTGGTGTGTCCTGTTCTTAGGTGTTCTGTTCTGGTCTGTCCTGGTCTGTTTTGACCTGTTCTGGTATGTTCTGTTCTGGTCTGTTCTGATCTGTTCTGATCTGTTCTTGCCTATTCTGATATGTTCTGTTCTGGTCTGTTCTGGCCTGTTCTAGTATGTTCTGTTCTGGTGTCTTCTGTTCTTACGTGTTCTGTTCTGGTCTGTCCTGGCCTGTTCTGGTCTGGTCTATTCTGGCCTGTTCTGGTATGTTCTGTTCTGGTGTGTTCTGTTCTGGTCTGTCCTGGTCTGTTTTGATCTGGTCTGGTCTATCCTGGCCTGTTCTGGTATGTTCTGTTCTGGTGTGTTCTGTTCTGGTCTGTCCTGGTCTGTTTTGATCTGGTCTGGTCTATTCTGGCCTGTTCTGGTATGTCCTGATCTGGTGTCTTCTGTTCTTACGTGTTCTGTTCTGGTCTGTCCTGGTCTGTTTTGATCTGGTCTGGTCTATTCTGGCCTGTTCTGGTATGTTCTGATCTGGTGTGTTCTGTTCTTAGGTGTTCTGTTCTGGTCTGTCCTGGTCTGTTTTGATCTGGTCTGGTCTATTTTGGCCTGTTCTGGTGTGTCCTGTTCTTAGGTGATCTGTTCTGGTCTGTCCTGGTCTGTTTGGATCTGGTCTGGTCTATTTTGGCCTGTTCTGGTATGTTCTGTTCTGGTGTGTTCTGGCCTGTTCTGGTATATACTGTTCTGGTCTGTTCTGATCTGTTCTTGCCTATTCTGGTATGTTCTGTTCTGGTGAGTTCTGTTCTTAGGTGTTCTGTTCTGGTCTGTCCTGGTCTGTTTTGATCTGATCTGGTCTATCCTGGCCTGTTCTGGTATCTTCTGTTCAGGTCTGTCCGGGTCTGTTTTGATCTGGTCTGGTCTATTTTGGCCTGTTCTGGTATGTTCTGTTCTGGTGTGTCCTGTTCTGGTCTGTCCTGGTCTGTTTTGATCTGGTCTGGTCTATCCTGGCCTGTTCTGGTATCTTCTGTTCAGGTCTGTCCGGGTCTGTTTTGATCTGGTCTGGTCTATTTTGGCCTGTTCTGGTATGTTCTGTTCTAGTGTGTCCTGTTCTTAGGTGTTCTGTTCTGGTCTGTCCTGGTCTGTTTTGATCTGGTCTGGTCTATCCTGGCCTGTTCTCGTATCTTCTGTTCAGGTCTGTTCTGGTTTGTCCTGGTCTGTTTTGATCTGATCTGGTCTATCCTGGCCTATTCTGGTATCTTCTGTTCAGGTCTGTCCGGGTCTGTTTTGATCTGGTCTGGTCTATTTTGGCCTGTTCTGGTGTGTCCTGTTCTTAGGTGTTCTGTTCTGGTCTGTCCTGGTCTGTTTTGATCTGGTCTGGTCTATTTTGGCCTGTTCTGGTATGTTCTGTTCTGGTGTGTTCTGTTCTTATGTGTTCTGTTCTGGCCTGTTCTAGTATGTTCTGTTCTGGTGTCTTCTGTTCTTACGTGTTCTGTTCTGGCCTGTCCTGGTCTGTTTTGACCTGTTCTGGTATGTTCTGTTCTTATGTGTTCTGTTCTGGTCTGTCCTGGCCTGTTCTGGTATGTTCTGTTCTGGTGTGTTCTGATCTGGTCTGTCCCGGTCTGTTCTGATCTGGTCTGGTCTACTCTGGCCTGTTCTGGTATGTTCTGATCTGTCCTGGTCTGTCCTGGTCTGTTTTGATCTGGTCTGGTCTATTCTGGCCTGTTCTGGTATATTGTGTTCTGGTGTGTTCTGTTCTTAGGTGTTCTGTTCTGGTCTATCCTGGTCTGTTTTGATCTGGTCTGGTCTATTCTGGCCTGTTCTGGTATATTGTGTTCTGGTGTGTCCTGTTCTTAGGTGTTCTGTTCTGGTCTGTCCTGGTCTGTTTTGATCTGGTCTGGTCTATTTTGGCCTGTTCTGGTATGTTCTGTTCTGGTGTGTTTTGTTCTTATGTGTTCTGTTCTGGCCTGTTCTAGTATGTTCTGTTCTGGTCTGTTCTGATTTGTTCTTGCCTATTCTGATATGTTCTGTTCTGGTCTGCTCTGGCCTGCTCTGGCCTGTTCTGGTATGTTCTGTTCTGGTGTGTCCTGTTCTTAGGTGTTCTGTTCTGGCCTGTTCTAGTATGTTCTGTTCTTATGTGTTCTGTTCTGGTCTGTTCTGATCTGTTCTTGCCTATTCTGGTATGTTCTGTTCTGGTGTGTTCTGATCTGTTCTTGCCTATTCTGGTATGTTCTGTTCTGGTGTGTTCTGTTCTTAGGTGTTCTGTTCTGGTCTGTCCCGGTCTGTTCTGATGTGGTCTGGTCTATTCCGGCCTGTTCTGGTATGTTCTGTTCTTATGTGTTCTGTTCTGGTCTGTTCTGATCTGTTCTTGCCTATTCTGATATGTTCTGCTCTGGTCTGCTCTGGCCTGTTCTGGTATGTTCTGTTCTGGTATGTTCTGTTCTGGTATGTTCTGTTCTGGTGTGTCCTGTTCTTAGGTGTTCTGTTCTGATCTGTCCTGGTCTGTTCTGATCTGTTCTTGCCTATTCTGGTATGTTCTGTTCTCGTGTGTTCTGTTCTTAGGTGTTCTGTTCTGATCTGTCCTGGTCTGTTTTGATCTGGTCTGGTCTATTTTGGCCTGTTCTGGTATGTTCTGTTCTGGTGTGTTCTTGCCTGTTCTGGTATATTCTGTTCTGGTCTGTTCTGATCTGTTCTTGCCTATTCTGGTATGTTCTGTTCTGGTGTGTTCTGTTCTTAGGTGTTCTGTTCTGGTCTGTCCCGGTCTGTTCTGATGTGGTCTGGTCTATTCCGGCCTGTTCTGGTATGTTCTGTTCTGGTCTGTTCTGATCTGTTCTTGCCTATTCTGATATGTTCTGTTCTGGTCTGTTCTGGCCTGTTCTGGTATGTTCTGTTCTGGTGTGTTCTGGCCTGTTCTGGTATATTCTGTTCTGGTCTGTTCTGATCTGTTCTTGCCTATTCTGGTAAGTTCTGTTCTTAGGTGTTCTATTCTGGTCTGTCCTGGTCTGTTTTGATCTGGTCTGGTCTATTTTGGCCTGTTCTGGTGTGTCCTGTTCTTAGGTGTTCTGTTCTGGTCTGTCCTGGTCTGTTTTGATCTGGTCTGGTCTATTTTGGCCTGTTCTGGTATGTTCTGTTCTGGTGTGTTCTGTTCTTATGTGTTCTGTTCTGGCCTGTTCTAGTATGTTCTGTTCTGGTGTCTTCTGTTCTTACGTGTTCTGTTCTGGCCTGTCCTGGTCTGTTTTGGCCTGTTCTGGTATGTTCTGTTCTTATGTGTTCTGTTCTGGTCTGTCCTGGCCTGTTCTGGTATGTTCTGTTCTGGTGTGTTCTGATCTGGTCTGTCCCGGTCTGTTCTGATCTGGTCTGGTCTACTCTGGCCTGTTCTGGTATGTTCTGATCTGTCCTGGTCTGTCCTGGTCTGTTTTGATCTGGTCTGGTCTATTCTGGCCTGTTCTGGTATATTGTGTTCTGGTGTGTTCTGTTCTTAGGTGTTCTGTTCTGGTCTGTCCTGGTCTGTTTGATCTGGTCTGGTCTATTCTGGCCTGTTCTGGTATATTGTGTTCTGGTGTGTCCTGTTCTTAGGTGTTCTGTTCTGGTCTGTCCTGGTCTGTTTTGATCTGGTCTGGTCTATTTTGGCCTGCTCTGGTATGTTCTGTTCTGGTGTGTTCTGATCTGGTCTGTCCCGGTCTGTTCTGATCTGGTCTGGTCTATTTTGGCCTGTTCTGGTATGTTCTGTTCTGGTGTGTCCTGTTCTTAGGTGTTCTGTTCTGGTCTGTCCTGGTCTGTTTTGATCTGGTCTGGTCTATTTTGGCCTGTTCTGGTATGTTCTGTTCTGGTGTGTTCTGATCTGGTCTGTCCCGGTCTGTTCTGATCTGGTCTGGTCTATTCCGGCCTGTTCTGGTGTGTTCTGTTCTTATGTGTTCTGTTCTGGCCTGTTCTAGTATGTTCTGTTCTGGTGTCTTCTGTTCTTACGTGTTCTGTTCTGGTCTGTCCTGGTCTGTTTTGATCTGGTCTGGTCTATTTTGGCCTGTTCTGGTGTGTCCTGTTCTTAGGTGTTCTGTTCTGGTCTTTCCTGGTCTGTTATGATCTGGTCTGGTCTATTTTGGCCTGTTCTGGTATATTCTGTTCTGGTCTGTTCTGATCTGTTCTTGCCTATTCTGGTATGTTCTGTTCTGGTGTGTCCTGTTCTTATGTGTTCTGTTCTGGCCTGTTCTAGTATGTTCTGTTCTGGTGTCTTCTGTTCTTACGTGTTCTGTTCTGGTCTGTCCTGGTCTGTTTTGATCTGGTCTGGTCTATTCTGGCCTGTTCTGGTATGTTCTGTTCTGGTGTGTTCTGTTCTGGTCTGTCCTGGTCTGTTTTGATCTGGTCTGGTCTATTCTGGCCTGTTCTGGTATGTTCTGTTCTGGTGTGTTCTGTTCTGGTCTGTCCTGGTCTGTTTTGATCTGGTCTGGTCTATTCTGGCCTGTTCTGGTATGTCCTGATCTGGTGTCTTCTGTTCTTACGTGTTCGGTTCTGGTCTGTCCTGGCCTGTTCTGGTCTGGTCTATTCTGGCCTGTTCTGGTATGTTCTGTTCTGGTGTGTTCTGTTCTGGTCTGTCCTGGTCTGTTTTGATCTGGTCTGGTCTATTTTGGCCTGTTCTGGTGTGTCCTGTTCTTAGGTGTTCTGTTCTGGTCTGTCCTGGTCTGTTTTGATCTGGTCTGGTCTATTCCGGCCTGTTCTGGTATGTTCTGTTCTGGTGTGTTCTGTTCTTAGGTGTTCTGTTCTGGTCTGTCCTGGTCTGTTTTGATCTGGTCTGGTCTATTTTGGCCTGTTCTGGTATATTCTGTTCTGGTCTGTTCTGATCTGTTCTTGCCTATTCTGGTATGTTCTGTTCTGGTGTGTCCTGTTCTTATGTGTTCTGTTCTGGCCTGTTCTAGTATGTTCTGTTCTGGTGTCTTCTGTTCTTACGTGTTCTGTTCTGGTCTGTCCTGGTCTGTTTTGATCTGGTCTGGTCTATTCTGGCCTGTTCTGGTATGTTCTGTTCTGGTGTGTTCTGTTCTGGTCTGTCCTGGTCTGTTTTGATCTGGTCTGGTCTATTCTGGCCTGTTCTGGTGTCTTCTGTTCTTACGTGTTCTGTTCTGGTCTGTCCTGGTCTGTCCTGGTCTGTTTTGATCTGGTCTGGTCTATTCTGGCCTGTTCTGGTATGTTCTGTTCTGGTGTGTTCTGTTCTGGTCTGTCCTGGTCTGTTTTGATCTGGTCTGGTCTATCCTGGCCTGTTCTGGTATGTTCTGTTCTGGTGTGTTCTGTTCTGGTCTGTCCTGGTCTGTTTTGACCTGTTCTGGTATGTTCTGTTCTGGTGTGTCCTGTTCTTAGGTGTTCTGTTCTGGTCTGTCCTGGTCTGTTTTGACCTGTTCTGGTATGTTCTGTTCTGGTCTGTTCTGATCTGTTCTGATCTGTTCTTGCCTATTCTGATATGTTCTGTTCTGGTCTGTTCTGGCCTGTTCTAGTATGTTCTGTTCTGGTGTCTTCTGTTCTTACGTGTTCTGTTCTGGTCTGTCCTGGCCTATTCTGGTCTGGTCTATTCTGGCCTGTTCTGGTATGTTCTGTTCTGGTGTGTTCTGTTCTGGTCTGTCCTGGTCTGTTTTGATCTGGTCTGGTCTATCCTGGCCTGTTCTGGTATGTTCTGTTCTGGTGTGTTCTGTTCTGGTCTGTCCTGGTCTGTTTTGACCTGTTCTGGTATGTTCTGTTCTGGTGTGTCCTGTTCTTAGGTGTTCTGTTCTGGTCTGTCCTGGTCTGTTTTGACCTGTTCTGGTATGTTCTGTTCTGGTGTGTCCTGTTCTTAGGTGTTCTGTTCTGGTGTGTTCTGTTCTGGTCTGTCCTGGTCTGTTTTGATCTGGTCTGGTCTATCCTGGCCTGTTCTGGTATGTTCTGTTCTGGTGTGTTCTGTTCTGGTCTGTCCTGGTCTGTTTTGACCTGTTCTGGTATGTTCTGTTCTGGTGTGTCCTGTTCTTAGGTGTTCTGTTCTGGTCTGTCCTGGTCTGTTTTGACCTGTTCTGGTATGTTCTGTTCTGGTGTGTCCTGTTCTTAGGTGTTCTGTTCTGGTGTGTTCTGTTCTGGTCTGTCCTGGTCTGTTTTGATCTGGTCTGGTCTATCCTGGCCTGTTCTGGTATGTTCTGTTCTGGTGTGTTCTGTTCTGGTCTGTCCTGGTCTGTTTTGACCTGTTCTGGTATGTTCTGTTCTGGTGTGTCCTGTTCTTAGGTGTTCTGTTCTGGTCTGTCCTGGTCTGTTTTGACCTGTTCTGGTATGTTCTGTTCTGGTCTGTTCTGATCTGTTCTGATCTGTTCTTGCCTATTCTGATATGTTCTGTTCTGGTCTGTTCTGGCCTGTTCTAGTATGTTCTGTTCTGGTGTCTTCTGTTCTTACGTGTTCTGTTCTGGTCTGTCCTGGCCTATTCTGGTCTGGTCTATTCTGGCCTGTTCTGGTATGTTCTGTTCTGGTGTGTTCTGTTCTGGTCTGTCCTGGTCTGTTTTGATCTGGTCTGGTCTATTCTGATATGTTCTGTTCTGGTCTGTTCTGGCCTGTTCTAGTATGTTCTGTTCTGGTGTCTTCTGTTCTTACGTGTTCTGTTCTGGTCTGTCCTGGCCTGTTCTGGTCTGGTCTATTCTGGCCTGTTCTGGTATGTTCTGTTCTGGTGTGTTCTGTTCTGGTCTGTCCTGGTCTGTTTTGATCTGGTCTGGTCTATCCTGGCCTGTTCTGGTATGTTCTGTTCTGGTGTGTTCTGTTCTGGTCTGTCCTGGTCTGTTTTGACCTGTTCTGGTATGTTCTGTTCTGGTGTGTCCTGTTCTTAGGTGTTCTGTTCTGGTCTGTCCTGGTCTGTTTTGACCTGTTCTGGTATGTTCTGTTCTGGTCTGTTCTGATCTGTTCTGATCTGTTCTTGCCTATTCTGATATGTTCTGTTCTGGTCTGTTCTGGCCTGTTCTAGTATGTTCTGTTCTGGTGTCTTCTGTTCTTACGTGTTCTGTTCTGGTCTGTCCTGGCCTGTTCTGGTCTGGTCTATTCTGGCCTGTTCTGGTATGTTCTGTTCTGGTGTGTTCTGATCTTGTCTGTCCCGGTCTGTTTTGATCTGGTCTGGTCTATTTTGGCCTGTTCTGGTATGTTCTGTTCTGGTGTGTCCTGTTCTTAGGTGTTCTGTTCTGGTCTGTCCTGGTCTGTTTTGACCTGTTCTGGTATGTTCTGTTCTGGTCTGTTCTGATCTGTTCTGATCTGTTCTTGCCTATTCTGATATGTTCTGTTCTGGTCTGTTCTGGCCTGTTCTAGTATGTTCTGTTCTGGTGTCTTCTGTTCTTACGTGTTCTGTTCTGGTCTGTCCTGGCCTGTTCTGGTCTGGTCTATTCTGGCCTGTTCTGGTATGTTCTGTTCTGGTGTGTTCTGTTCTGGTCTGTCCTGGTCTGTTTTGATCTGGTCTGGTCTATCCTGGCCTGTTCTGGTATGTTCTGTTCTGGTGTGTTCTGTTCTGGTCTGTCCTGGTCTGTTTTGATCTGGTCTGGTCTATTCTGGCCTGTTCTGGTATGTCCTGATCTGGTGTCTTCTGTTCTTACGTGTTCTGTTCTGGTCTGTCCTGGTCTGTTTTGATCTGGTCTGGTCTATTCTGGCCTGTTCTGGTATGTTCTGATCTGGTGTGTTCTGTTCTTAGGTGTTCTGTTCTGGTCTGTCCTGGTCTGTTTTGATCTGGTCTGGTCTATTTTGGCCTGTTCTGGTGTGTCCTGTTCTTAGGTGATCTGTTCTGGTCTGTCCTGGTCTGTTTGGATCTGGTCTGGTCTATTTTGGCCTGTTCTGGTATGTTCTGTTCTGGTGTGTTCTGGCCTGTTCTGGTATATACTGTTCTGGTCTGTTCTGATCTGTTCTTGCCTATTCTGGTATGTTCTGTTCTGGTGAGTTCTGTTCTTAGGTGTTCTGTTCTGGTCTGTCCTGGTCTGTTTTGATCTGATCTGGTCTATCCTGGCCTGTTCTGGTATCTTCTGTTCAGGTCTGTCCGGGTCTGTTTTGATCTGGTCTGGTCTATTTTGGCCTGTTCTGGTATGTTCTGTTCTGGTGTGTCCTGTTCTGGTCTGTCCTGGTCTGTTTTGATCTGGTCTGGTCTATCCTGGCCTGTTCTGGTATCTTCTGTTCAGGTCTGTCCGGGTCTGTTTTGATCTGGTCTGGTCTATTTTGGCCTGTTCTGGTATGTTCTGTTCTAGTGTGTCCTGTTCTTAGGTGTTCTGTTCTGGTCTGTCCTGGTCTGTTTTGATCTGGTCTGGTCTATCCTGGCCTGTTCTCGTATCTTCTGTTCAGGTCTGTTCTGGTTTGTCCTGGTCTGTTTTGATCTGATCTGGTCTATCCTGGCCTATTCTGGTATCTTCTGTTCAGGTCTGTCCGGGTCTGTTTTGATCTGGTCTGGTCTATTTTGGCCTGTTCTGGTGTGTCCTGTTCTTAGGTGTTCTGTTCTGGTCTGTCCTGGTCTGTTTTGATCTGGTCTGGTCTATTTTGGCCTGTTCTGGTATGTTCTGTTCTGGTGTGTTCTGTTCTTATGTGTTCTGTTCTGGCCTGTTCTAGTATGTTCTGTTCTGGTGTCTTCTGTTCTTACGTGTTCTGTTCTGGCCTGTCCTGGTCTGTTTTGACCTGTTCTGGTATGTTCTGTTCTTATGTGTTCTGTTCTGGTCTGTCCTGGCCTGTTCTGGTATGTTCTGTTCTGGTGTGTTCTGATCTGGTCTGTCCCGGTCTGTTCTGATCTGGTCTGGTCTACTCTGGCCTGTTCTGGTATGTTCTGATCTGTCCTGGTCTGTCCTGGTCTGTTTTGATCTGGTCTGGTCTATTCTGGCCTGTTCTGGTATATTGTGTTCTGGTGTGTTCTGTTCTTAGGTGTTCTGTTCTGGTCTATCCTGGTCTGTTTTGATCTGGTCTGGTCTATTCTGGCCTGTTCTGGTATATTGTGTTCTGGTGTGTCCTGTTCTTAGGTGTTCTGTTCTGGTCTGTCCTGGTCTGTTTTGATCTGGTCTGGTCTATTTTGGCCTGTTCTGGTATGTTCTGTTCTGGTGTGTTTTGTTCTTATGTGTTCTGTTCTGGCCTGTTCTAGTATGTTCTGTTCTGGTCTGTTCTGATTTGTTCTTGCCTATTCTGATATGTTCTGTTCTGGTCTGCTCTGGCCTGTTCTGGTATGTTCTGTTCTGGTATGTTCTGTTCTGGTGTGTCCTGTTCTTAGGTGTTCTGTTCTGGCCTGTTCTAGTATGTTCTGTTCTTATGTGTTCTGTTCTGGTCTGTTCTGATCTGTTCTTGCCTATTCTGGTATGTTCTGTTCTGGTGTGTTCTGATCTGTTCTTGCCTATTCTGGTATGTTCTGTTCTGGTGTGTTCTGTTCTTAGGTGTTCTGTTCTGGTCTGTCCCGGTCTGTTCTGATGTGGTCTGGTCTATTCCGGCCTGTTCTGGTATGTTCTGTTCTTATGTGTTCTGTTCTGGTCTGTTCTGATCTGTTCTTGCCTATTCTGATATGTTCTGCTCTGGTCTGCTCTGGCCTGTTCTGGTATGTTCTGTTCTGGTATGTTCTGTTCTGGTATGTTCTGTTCTGGTGTGTCCTGTTCTTAGGTGTTCTGTTCTGATCTGTCCTGGTCTGTTCTGATCTGTTCTTGCCTATTCTGGTATGTTCTGTTCTCGTGTGTTCTGTTCTTAGGTGTTCTGTTCTGATCTGTCCTGGTCTGTTTTGATCTGGTCTGGTCTATTTTGGCCTGTTCTGGTATGTTCTGTTCTGGTGTGTTCTTGCCTGTTCTGGTATATTCTGTTCTGGTCTGTTCTGATCTGTTCTTGCCTATTCTGGTATGTTCTGTTCTGGTGTGTTCTGTTCTTAGGTGTTCTGTTCTGGTCTGTCCCGGTCTGTTCTGATGTGGTCTGGTCTATTCCGGCCTGTTCTGGTATGTTCTGTTCTGGTCTGTTCTGATCTGTTCTTGCCTATTCTGATATGTTCTGTTCTGGTCTGTTCTGGCCTGTTCTGGTATGTTCTGTTCTGGTGTGTTCTGGCCTGTTCTGGTATATTCTGTTCTGGTCTGTTCTGATCTGTTCTTGCCTATTCTGGTAAGTTCTGTTCTTAGGTGTTCTATTCTGGTCTGTCCTGGTCTGTTTTGATCTGGTCTGGTCTATTTTGGCCTGTTCTGGTGTGTCCTGTTCTTAGGTGTTCTGTTCTGGTCTGTCCTGGTCTGTTTTGATCTGGTCTGGTCTATTTTGGCCTGTTCTGGTATGTTCTGTTCTGGTGTGTTCTGTTCTTATGTGTTCTGTTCTGGCCTGTTCTAGTATGTTCTGTTCTGGTGTCTTCTGTTCTTACGTGTTCTGTTCTGGCCTGTCCTGGTCTGTTTTGGCCTGTTCTGGTATGTTCTGTTCTTATGTGTTCTGTTCTGGTCTGTCCTGGCCTGTTCTGGTATGTTCTGTTCTGGTGTGTTCTGATCTGGTCTGTCCCGGTCTGTTCTGATCTGGTCTGGTCTACTCTGGCCTGTTCTGGTATGTTCTGATCTGTCCTGGTCTGTCCTGGTCTGTTTTGATCTGGTCTGGTCTATTCTGGCCTGTTCTGGTATATTGTGTTCTGGTGTGTTCTGTTCTTAGGTGTTCTGTTCTGGTCTGTCCTGGTCTGTTTGATCTGGTCTGGTCTATTCTGGCCTGTTCTGGTATATTGTGTTCTGGTGTGTCCTGTTCTTAGGTGTTCTGTTCTGGTCTGTCCTGGTCTGTTTTGATCTGGTCTGGTCTATTTTGGCCTGCTCTGGTATGTTCTGTTCTGGTGTGTTCTGATCTGGTCTGTCCCGGTCTGTTCTGATCTGGTCTGGTCTATTCCAGCCTGTTCTGGTATGTTCTGTTCTGGTGTGTCCTGTTCTTAGGTGTTTTGTTCTTGTCTGTCCTGGTCTGTTCTGATCTGTTCTGGCCTGTTCTGGTATGTTCTGTTCTGGTGTGTTCTGTTCTTAGGTGTTCTGTTCTGGTCTGTCCTGGTCTGTTTTGATCTGGTCTGGTCTATTTTGGCCTGTTCTGGTGTGTCCTGTTCTTAGGTGATCTGTTCTGGTCTGTCCTGGTCTGTTTGGATCTGGTCTGGTCTATTTTGGCCTGTTCTGGTATGTTCTGTTCTGGTGTGTTCTGGCCTGTTCTGGTATATACTGTTCTGGTCTGTTCTGATCTGTTCTTGCCTATTCTGGTATGTTCTGTTCTGGTGAGTTCTGTTCTTAGGTGTTCTGTTCTGGTCTGTCCTGGTCTGTTTTGATCTGATCTGGTCTATCCTGGCCTGTTCTGGTATCTTCTGTTCAGGTCTGTCCGGGTCTGTTTTGATCTGGTCTGGTCTATTTTGGCCTGTTCTGGTATGTTCTGTTCTGGTGTGTCCTGTTCTGGTCTGTCCTGGTCTGTTTTGATCTGGTCTGGTCTATCCTGGCCTGTTCTGGTATCTTCTGTTCAGGTCTGTCCGGGTCTGTTTTGATCTGGTCTGGTCTATTTTGGCCTGTTCTGGTATGTTCTGTTCTAGTGTGTCCTGTTCTTAGGTGTTCTGTTCTGGTCTGTCCTGGTCTGTTTTGATCTGGTCTGGTCTATCCTGGCCTGTTCTCGTATCTTCTGTTCAGGTCTGTTCTGGTTTGTCCTGGTCTGTTTTGATCTGATCTGGTCTATCCTGGCCTATTCTGGTATCTTCTGTTCAGGTCTGTCCGGGTCTGTTTTGATCTGGTCTGGTCTATTTTGGCCTGTTCTGGTGTGTCCTGTTCTTAGGTGTTCTGTTCTGGTCTGTCCTGGTCTGTTTTGATCTGGTCTGGTCTATTTTGGCCTGTTCTGGTATGTTCTGTTCTGGTGTGTTCTGTTCTTATGTGTTCTGTTCTGGCCTGTTCTAGTATGTTCTGTTCTGGTGTCTTCTGTTCTTACGTGTTCTGTTCTGGCCTGTCCTGGTCTGTTTTGACCTGTTCTGGTATGTTCTGTTCTTATGTGTTCTGTTCTGGTCTGTCCTGGCCTGTTCTGGTATGTTCTGTTCTGGTGTGTTCTGATCTGGTCTGTCCCGGTCTGTTCTGATCTGGTCTGGTCTACTCTGGCCTGTTCTGGTATGTTCTGATCTGTCCTGGTCTGTCCTGGTCTGTTTTGATCTGGTCTGGTCTATTCTGGCCTGTTCTGGTATATTGTGTTCTGGTGTGTTCTGTTCTTAGGTGTTCTGTTCTGGTCTATCCTGGTCTGTTTTGATCTGGTCTGGTCTATTCTGGCCTGTTCTGGTATATTGTGTTCTGGTGTGTCCTGTTCTTAGGTGTTCTGTTCTGGTCTGTCCTGGTCTGTTTTGATCTGGTCTGGTCTATTTTGGCCTGTTCTGGTATGTTCTGTTCTGGTGTGTTTTGTTCTTATGTGTTCTGTTCTGGCCTGTTCTAGTATGTTCTGTTCTGGTCTGTTCTGATTTGTTCTTGCCTATTCTGATATGTTCTGTTCTGGTCTGCTCTGGCCTGTTCTGGTATGTTCTGTTCTGGTATGTTCTGTTCTGGTGTGTCCTGTTCTTAGGTGTTCTGTTCTGGCCTGTTCTAGTATGTTCTGTTCTTATGTGTTCTGTTCTGGTCTGTTCTGATCTGTTCTTGCCTATTCTGGTATGTTCTGTTCTGGTGTGTTCTGATCTGTTCTTGCCTATTCTGGTATGTTCTGTTCTGGTGTGTTCTGTTCTTAGGTGTTCTGTTCTGGTCTGTCCCGGTCTGTTCTGATGTGGTCTGGTCTATTCCGGCCTGTTCTGGTATGTTCTGTTCTTATGTGTTCTGTTCTGGTCTGTTCTGATCTGTTCTTGCCTATTCTGATATGTTCTGCTCTGGTCTGCTCTGGCCTGTTCTGGTATGTTCTGTTCTGGTATGTTCTGTTCTGGTATGTTCTGTTCTGGTGTGTCCTGTTCTTAGGTGTTCTGTTCTGATCTGTCCTGGTCTGTTCTGATCTGTTCTTGCCTATTCTGGTATGTTCTGTTCTCGTGTGTTCTGTTCTTAGGTGTTCTGTTCTGATCTGTCCTGGTCTGTTTTGATCTGGTCTGGTCTATTTTGGCCTGTTCTGGTATGTTCTGTTCTGGTGTGTTCTTGCCTGTTCTGGTATATTCTGTTCTGGTCTGTTCTGATCTGTTCTTGCCTATTCTGGTATGTTCTGTTCTGGTGTGTTCTGTTCTTAGGTGTTCTGTTCTGGTCTGTCCCGGTCTGTTCTGATGTGGTCTGGTCTATTCCGGCCTGTTCTGGTATGTTCTGTTCTGGTCTGTTCTGATCTGTTCTTGCCTATTCTGATATGTTCTGTTCTGGTCTGTTCTGGCCTGTTCTGGTATGTTCTGTTCTGGTGTGTTCTGGCCTGTTCTGGTATATTCTGTTCTGGTCTGTTCTGATCTGTTCTTGCCTATTCTGGTAAGTTCTGTTCTTAGGTGTTCTATTCTGGTCTGTCCTGGTCTGTTTTGATCTGGTCTGGTCTATTTTGGCCTGTTCTGGTGTGTCCTGTTCTTAGGTGTTCTGTTCTGGTCTGTCCTGGTCTGTTTTGATCTGGTCTGGTCTATTTTGGCCTGTTCTGGTATGTTCTGTTCTGGTGTGTTCTGTTCTTATGTGTTCTGTTCTGGCCTGTTCTAGTATGTTCTGTTCTGGTGTCTTCTGTTCTTACGTGTTCTGTTCTGGCCTGTCCTGGTCTGTTTTGGCCTGTTCTGGTATGTTCTGTTCTTATGTGTTCTGTTCTGGTCTGTCCTGGCCTGTTCTGGTATGTTCTGTTCTGGTGTGTTCTGATCTGGTCTGTCCCGGTCTGTTCTGATCTGGTCTGGTCTACTCTGGCCTGTTCTGGTATGTTCTGATCTGTCCTGGTCTGTCCTGGTCTGTTTTGATCTGGTCTGGTCTATTCTGGCCTGTTCTGGTATATTGTGTTCTGGTGTGTTCTGTTCTTAGGTGTTCTGTTCTGGTCTGTCCTGGTCTGTTTGATCTGGTCTGGTCTATTCTGGCCTGTTCTGGTATATTGTGTTCTGGTGTGTCCTGTTCTTAGGTGTTCTGTTCTGGTCTGTCCTGGTCTGTTTTGATCTGGTCTGGTCTATTTTGGCCTGCTCTGGTATGTTCTGTTCTGGTGTGTTCTGATCTGGTCTGTCCCGGTCTGTTCTGATCTGGTCTGGTCTATTCCAGCCTGTTCTGGTATGTTCTGTTCTGGTGTGTCCTGTTCTTAGGTGTTTTGTTCTTGTCTGTCCTGGTCTGTTCTGATCTGTTCTGGCCTGTTCTGGTATGTTCTGTTCTGGTGTGTTCTGTTCTTAGGTGTTCTGTTCTGGTCTGTCCTGGTCTGTTTTGATCTGGTCTGGTCTATTTTGGCCTGTTCTGGTGTGTCCTGTTCTTAGGTGATCTGTTCTGGTCTGTCCTGGTCTGTTTGGATCTGGTCTGGTCTATTTTGGCCTGTTCTGGTATGTTCTGTTCTGGTGTGTTCTGGCCTGTTCTGGTATATACTGTTCTGGTCTGTTCTGATCTGTTCTTGCCTATTCTGGTATGTTCTGTTCTGGTGAGTTCTGTTCTTAGGTGTTCTGTTCTGGTCTGTCCTGGTCTGTTTTGATCTGATCTGGTCTATCCTGGCCTGTTCTGGTATCTTCTGTTCAGGTCTGTCCGGGTCTGTTTTGATCTGGTCTGGTCTATTTTGGCCTGTTCTGGTATGTTCTGTTCTGGTGTGTCCTGTTCTGGTCTGTCCTGGTCTGTTTTGATCTGGTCTGGTCTATCCTGGCCTGTTCTGGTATCTTCTGTTCAGGTCTGTCCGGGTCTGTTTTGATCTGGTCTGGTCTATTTTGGCCTGTTCTGGTATGTTCTGTTCTAGTGTGTCCTGTTCTTAGGTGTTCTGTTCTGGTCTGTCCTGGTCTGTTTTGATCTGGTCTGGTCTATCCTGGCCTGTTCTCGTATCTTCTGTTCAGGTCTGTTCTGGTTTGTCCTGGTCTGTTTTGATCTGATCTGGTCTATCCTGGCCTATTCTGGTATCTTCTGTTCAGGTCTGTCCGGGTCTGTTTTGATCTGGTCTGGTCTATTTTGGCCTGTTCTGGTGTGTCCTGTTCTTAGGTGTTCTGTTCTGGTCTGTCCTGGTCTGTTTTGATCTGGTCTGGTCTATTTTGGCCTGTTCTGGTATGTTCTGTTCTGGTGTGTTCTGTTCTTATGTGTTCTGTTCTGGCCTGTTCTAGTATGTTCTGTTCTGGTGTCTTCTGTTCTTACGTGTTCTGTTCTGGCCTGTCCTGGTCTGTTTTGACCTGTTCTGGTATGTTCTGTTCTTATGTGTTCTGTTCTGGTCTGTCCTGGCCTGTTCTGGTATGTTCTGTTCTGGTGTGTTCTGATCTGGTCTGTCCCGGTCTGTTCTGATCTGGTCTGGTCTACTCTGGCCTGTTCTGGTATGTTCTGATCTGTCCTGGTCTGTCCTGGTCTGTTTTGATCTGGTCTGGTCTATTCTGGCCTGTTCTGGTATATTGTGTTCTGGTGTGTTCTGTTCTTAGGTGTTCTGTTCTGGTCTATCCTGGTCTGTTTTGATCTGGTCTGGTCTATTCTGGCCTGTTCTGGTATATTGTGTTCTGGTGTGTCCTGTTCTTAGGTGTTCTGTTCTGGTCTGTCCTGGTCTGTTTTGATCTGGTCTGGTCTATTTTGGCCTGTTCTGGTATGTTCTGTTCTGGTGTGTTTTGTTCTTATGTGTTCTGTTCTGGCCTGTTCTAGTATGTTCTGTTCTGGTCTGTTCTGATTTGTTCTTGCCTATTCTGATATGTTCTGTTCTGGTCTGCTCTGGCCTGTTCTGGTATGTTCTGTTCTGGTATGTTCTGTTCTGGTGTGTCCTGTTCTTAGGTGTTCTGTTCTGGCCTGTTCTAGTATGTTCTGTTCTTATGTGTTCTGTTCTGGTCTGTTCTGATCTGTTCTTGCCTATTCTGGTATGTTCTGTTCTGGTGTGTTCTGATCTGTTCTTGCCTATTCTGGTATGTTCTGTTCTGGTGTGTTCTGTTCTTAGGTGTTCTGTTCTGGTCTGTCCCGGTCTGTTCTGATGTGGTCTGGTCTATTCCGGCCTGTTCTGGTATGTTCTGTTCTTATGTGTTCTGTTCTGGTCTGTTCTGATCTGTTCTTGCCTATTCTGATATGTTCTGCTCTGGTCTGCTCTGGCCTGTTCTGGTATGTTCTGTTCTGGTATGTTCTGTTCTGGTATGTTCTGTTCTGGTGTGTCCTGTTCTTAGGTGTTCTGTTCTGATCTGTCCTGGTCTGTTCTGATCTGTTCTTGCCTATTCTGGTATGTTCTGTTCTCGTGTGTTCTGTTCTTAGGTGTTCTGTTCTGATCTGTCCTGGTCTGTTTTGATCTGGTCTGGTCTATTTTGGCCTGTTCTGGTATGTTCTGTTCTGGTGTGTTCTTGCCTGTTCTGGTATATTCTGTTCTGGTCTGTTCTGATCTGTTCTTGCCTATTCTGGTATGTTCTGTTCTGGTGTGTTCTGTTCTTAGGTGTTCTGTTCTGGTCTGTCCCGGTCTGTTCTGATGTGGTCTGGTCTATTCCGGCCTGTTCTGGTATGTTCTGTTCTGGTCTGTTCTGATCTGTTCTTGCCTATTCTGATATGTTCTGTTCTGGTCTGTTCTGGCCTGTTCTGGTATGTTCTGTTCTGGTGTGTTCTGGCCTGTTCTGGTATATTCTGTTCTGGTCTGTTCTGATCTGTTCTTGCCTATTCTGGTAAGTTCTGTTCTTAGGTGTTCTGTTCTGGTCTGTCCTGGTCTGTTTTGATCTAGTCTGGTCTATTTTGGCCTGTTCTGGTGTGTCCTGTTCTTAGGTGTTCTGTTCTGGTCTGTCCTGGTCTGTTTTGATCTGGTCTGGTCTATTTTGGCCTGTTCTGGTATGTTCTGTTCTGGTGTGTTCTGTTCTTATGTGTTCTGTTCTGGCCTGTTCTAGTATGTTCTGTTCTGGTGTCTTCTGTTCTTACGTGTTCTGTTCTGGCCTGTCCTGGTCTGTTTTGGCCTGTTCTGGTATGTTCTGTTCTTATGTGTTCTGTTCTGGTCTGTCCTGGCCTGTTCTGGTATGTTCTGTTCTGGTGTGTTCTGATCTGGTCTGTCCCGGTCTGTTCTGATCTGGTCTGGTCTACTCTGGCCTGTTCTGGTATGTTCTGATCTGTCCTGGTCTGTCCTGGTCTGTTTTGATCTGGTCTGGTCTATTCTGGCCTGTTCTGGTATATTGTGTTCTGGTGTGTTCTGTTCTTAGGTGTTCTGTTCTGGTCTGTCCTGGTCTGTTTGATCTGGTCTGGTCTATTCTGGCCTGTTCTGGTATATTGTGTTCTGGTGTGTCCTGTTCTTAGGTGTTCTGTTCTGGTCTGTCCTGGTCTGTTTTGATCTGGTCTGGTCTATTTTGGCCTGCTCTGGTATGTTCTGTTCTGGTGTGTTCTGATCTGGTCTGTCCCGGTCTGTTCTGATCTGGTCTGGTCTATTCCAGCCTGTTCTGGTATGTTCTGTTCTGGTGTGTCCTGTTCTTAGGTGTTTTGTTCTGGTCTGTCCTGGTCTGTTCTGATCTGTTCTGGCCTGTTCTGGTATGTTCTGTTCTGGTGTGTTCTGTTCTTAGGTGTTCTGTTCTGGTCTGTCCTGGTCTGTTTTGATCTGGTCTGGTCTATTTTGGCCTGTTCTGGTATGTTCTGTTCTGGTGTGTTCTGATCTGGTCTGTCCCGGTCTGTTCTGATCTGGTCTGGTCTATTCCAGCCTGTTCTAGTATGTTCTGTTCTGGTCTGTTCTGATTTGTTCTTGCCTATTCTGATATGTTCTGTTCTGGTCTGCTCTGGCCTGTTCTGGTATGTTCTGTTCTGGTATGTTCTGTTCTGGTGTGTCCTGTTCTTAGGTGTTCTGTTCTGGCCTGTTCTAGTATGTTCTGTTCTTATGTGTTCTGTTCTGGTCTGTTCTGATCTGTTCTTGCCTATTCTGGTATGTTCTGTTCTGGTGTGTTCTGATCTGTTCTTGCCTATTCTGGTATGTTCTGTTCTGGTGTGTTCTGTTCTGGTCTGTCCCGGTCTGTTCTGATGTGGTCTGGTCTATTCCGGCCTGTTCTGGTATGTTCTGTTCTTATGTGTTCTGTTCTGGTCTGTTCTGATCTGTTCTTGCCTATTCTGATATGTTCTGCTCTGGTCTGCTCTGGCCTGTTCTGGTATGTTCTGTTCTGGTATGTTCTGTTCTGGTATGTTCTGTTCTGGTGTGTCCTGTTCTTAGGTGTTCTGTTCTGATCTGTCCTGGTCTGTTCTGATCTGTTCTTGCCTATTCTGGTATGTTCTGTTCTCGTGTGTTCTGTTCAGGTCTGTCCGGGTCTGTTTTGATCTGGTCTGGTCTATTTTGGCCTGTTCTGGTATGTTCTGTTCTGGTGTGTCCTGTTCTTAGGTGTTCTGTTCTGGTCTGTCCTGGTCTGTTTTGACCTGTTCTGGTATGTTCTGTTCTGGTCTGTTCTGATCTGTTCTGATCTGTTCTTGCCTATTCTGATATGTTCTGTTCTGGTCTGTTCTGGCCTGTTCTAGTATGTTCTGTTCTGGTGTCTTCTGTTCTCACGTGTTCTGTTCTGGTCTGTCCTGGCCTGTTCTGGTCTGGTCTATTCTGGCCTGTTCTGGTATGTTCTGTTCTGGTGTGTTCTGTTCTGGTCTGTCCTGGTCTGTTTTGATCTGGTCTGGTCTATCCTGGCCTGTTCTGGTATGTCCTGTTCTGGTGTGTTCTGATCTGGTCTGTCCCGGTCTGTTCTGATCTGGTCTGGTCTATTCCGGCCTGTTCTGGTATCTTCTGTTCAGGTCTGTTCTGTTCTGGTATGTTCTGTTTTGATCTGGTCTGGTCTATCCTGGCCTATTCTGGTATGTTCTGTTCTGGTGTGTTCTGTTCTTAGGTGTTCTGTTCTGGTCTGTCCCGGTCTGTTCTGATGTGGTCTGGTCTATTCCGGCCTGTTCTGGTATGTTCTGTTCTTATGTGTTCTGTTCTGGTCTGTTCTGATCTGTTCTTGCCTATTCTGATATGTTCTGCTCTGGTCTGCTCTGGCCTGTTCTGGTATGTTCTGTTCTGGTATGTTCTGTTCTGGTATGTTCTGTTCTGGTGTGTCCTGTTCTTAGGTGTTCTGTTCTGATCTGTCCTGGTCTGTTCTGATCTGTTCTTGCCTATTCTGGTATGTTCTGTTCTCGTGTGTTCTGTTCAGGTCTGTCCGGGTCTGTTTTGATCTGGTCTGGTCTATTTTGGCCTGTTCTGGTATGTTCTGTTCTGGTGTGTCCTGTTCTTAGGTGTTCTGTTCTGGTCTGTCCTGGTCTGTTTTGACCTGTTCTGGTATGTTCTGTTCTGGTCTGTTCTGATCTGTTCTGATCTGTTCTTGCCTATTCTGATATGTTCTGTTCTGGTCTGTTCTGGCCTGTTCTAGTATGTTCTGTTCTGGTGTCTTCTGTTCTTACGTGTTCTGTTCTGGTCTGTCCTGGCCTGTTCTGGTCTGGTCTATTCTGGCCTGTTCTGGTATGTTCTGTTCTGGTGTGTTCTGTTCTGGTCTGTCCTGGTCTGTTTTGATCTGGTCTGGTCTATCCTGGCCTGTTCTGGTATGTCCTGTTCTGGTGTGTTCTGATCTGGTCTGTCCCGGTCTGTTCTGATCTGGTCTGGTCTATTCCGGCCTGTTCTGGTATCTTCTGTTCAGGTCTGTTCTGTTCTGGTATGTTCTGTTTTGATCTGGTCTGGTCTATTCTGGCCTGTTCTGGTCTGTTCTGGTATGTTCTGTTCTTATGTGTTCTGTTCTGGTCTGTCCTGGTCTGTTTTGATCTGGTCTGGTCTATTTTGGCCTGTTCTGGTATGTTCTGTTCTGGTGTGTCCTGTTCTTAGGTGTTCTGTTCTGGTCTGTCCTGGTCTGTTTTGATCTGGTCTGGTCTATTCTGGCCTGTTCTGGTCTGTTCTGGTCTGTTCTGGTATGTTCTGTTCTTATGTGTTCTGTTCTGGTCTGTCCTGGTCTGTTCTGATCTGTTCTGATCTGTTCTTGCCTATTCTGATATGTTCTGTTCTGGTCTGTTCTGGCCTGTTCTGGTATGTTCTGTTCTGGTGTGTCCTGTTCTTAGGTGTTCTGTTCTGGTCTGTCCTGGTCTGTCCTGATCTGTTCTGGCCTGTTCTGGTATGTTCTGTTCTGGTGTGTTCTGGCCTGTTCTGGTATATTCTGTTCTGATCTGTTCTTGCCTATTCTGATATGTTCTGTTCTGGTCTGTTCTGGCCTGTTCTGGTATGTTCTGTTCTGGTGTGTTCTGTTCTTATGTGTTCTGTTCTGGCCTGTTCTAGTATGTTCTGTTCTGGTGTGTTCTGGCCTGTTCTGGTATATTCTGTTCTGGTCTGTTCTGATCTGTTCTTGCCTATTCTGGTATGTTCTGTTCTGGTGAGTTCTGTTCTTAGGTGTTCTGTTCTGGTCTGTCCTGGTCTGTTTTGACCTGTTCTGGTATGTTCTGTTCTTATGTGTTCTGTTCTGGTCTGTTCTGATCTGTTCTGATCTGTTCTTGCCTATTCTGATATGTTCTGTTCTGGTCTGCTCTGGCCTGTTCTGGTATGTTCTGTTCTGGTGTGTCCTGTTCTTAGGTGTTCTGTTCTGGCCTGTTCTAGTATGTTCTGTTCTGGTCTGTTCTGATCTGTTCTGGCCTGTTCTGGTATGTTCTGTTCTGGTGTGTTCTGGCCTGTTCTGGTATATTCTGTTCTGATCTGTTCTTGCCTATTCTGATATGTTCTGTTCTGGTCTGTTCTGGCCTGTTCTGGTATGTTCTGTTCTGGTGTGTTCTGTTCTTATGTGTTCTGTTCGTGCCGATTCTGGTATGTTCTGTTCTGGTGTGTTCTGTTCTTAGGTGTTCTGTTCTGGTCTGTCCTGGTCTGTTCTGATCTGTTCTGGCCTGTTCTGGTATGTTCTGTTCTGGTGTGTTCTTGCCTGTTCTGGTATATTCTGTTCTGGTCTGTTCTGATCTGTTCTTGCCTATTCTGGTATGTTCTGTTCTGGTGTGTTCTGTTCTTAGGTGTTCTGTTCTGGTCTGTCCCGGTCTGTTGTGATGTGGTCTGGTCTATTCCGGCCTGTTCTGGTATGTTCTGTTCTTATGTGTTCTGTTCTGGTCTGTTCTGATCTGTTCTTGCCTATTCTGATATGTTCTGTTCTGGTCTGCTCTGGCCTGTTCTGGTATGTTCTGTTCTGGTATGTTCTGTTCTGGTGTGTCCTGTTCTTAGGTGTTCTGTTCTGATCTGTCCTGGTCTGTTCTGATCTGTTCTTGCCTATTCTGGTATGTTCTGTTCTCGTGTGTTCTGTTCTTAGGTGTTCTGTTCTGATCTGTCCTGGTCTGTTTTGATCTGGTCTGGTCTATTTTGGCCTGTTCTGGTATGTTCTGTTCTGGTGTGTTCTTGCCTGTTCTGGTATATTCTGTTCTGGTGTGTCCTGTTCTTAGGTGTTCTGTTCTGGTCTGTCCTGGTCTGTCCTGATCTGTTCTGGCCTGTTCTGGTATGTTCTGTTCTGGTGTGTTCTGGCCTGTTCTGGTATATTCTGTTCTGATCTGTTCTTGCCTATTCTGATATGTTCTGTTCTGGTCTGTTCTGGCCTGTTCTGGTATGTTCTGTTCTGGTGTGTTCTGTTCTTATGTGTTCTGTTCTGGCCTGTTCTAGTATGTTCTGTTCTGGTGTGTTCTGGCCTGTTCTGGTATATTCTGTTCTGGTCTGTTCTGATCTGTTCTTGCCTATTCTGGTATGTTCTGTTCTGGTGAGTTCTGTTCTTAGGTGTTCTGTTCTGGTCTGTCCTGGTCTGTTTTGACCTGTTCTGGTATGTTCTGTTCTTATGTGTTCTGTTCTGGTCTGTTCTGATCTGTTCTGATCTGTTCTTGCCTATTCTGATATGTTCTGTTCTGGTCTGCTCTGGCCTGTTCTGGTATGTTCTGTTCTGGTGTGTCCTGTTCTTAGGTGTTCTGTTCTGGCCTGTTCTAGTATGTTCTGTTCTGGTCTGTTCTGATCTGTTCTGGCCTGTTCTGGTATGTTCTGTTCTGGTGTGTTCTGGCCTGTTCTGGTATATTCTGTTCTGATCTGTTCTTGCCTATTCTGATATGTTCTGTTCTGGTCTGTTCTGGCCTGTTCTGGTATGTTCTGTTCTGGTGTGTTCTGTTCTTATGTGTTCTGTTCGTGCCGATTCTGGTATGTTCTGTTCTGGTGTGTTCTGTTCTTAGGTGTTCTGTTCTGGTCTGTCCTGGTCTGTTCTGATCTGTTCTGGCCTGTTCTGGTATGTTCTGTTCTGGTGTGTTCTTGCCTGTTCTGGTATATTCTGTTCTGGTCTGTTCTGATCTGTTCTTGCCTATTCTGGTATGTTCTGTTCTGGTGTGTTCTGTTCTTAGGTGTTCTGTTCTGGTCTGTCCCGGTCTGTTCTGATGTGGTCTGGTCTATTCCGGCCTGTTCTGGTATGTTCTGTTCTTATGTGTTCTGTTCTGGTCTGTTCTGATCTGTTCTTGCCTATTCTGATATGTTCTGTTCTGGTCTGCTCTGGCCTGTTCTGGTATGTTCTGTTCTGGTATGTTCTGTTCTGGTGTGTCCTGTTCTTAGGTGTTCTGTTCTGATCTGTCCTGGTCTGTTCTGATCTGTTCTTGCCTATTCTGGTATGTTCTGTTCTCGTGTGTTCTGTTCTTAGGTGTTCTGTTCTGATCTGTCCTGGTCTGTTTTGATCTGGTCTGGTCTATTTTGGCCTGTTCTGGTATGTTCTGTTCTGGTGTGTTCTTGCCTGTTCTGGTATATTCTGTTCTGGTCTGTTCTGATCTGTTCTTGCCTATTCTGGTATGTTCTGTTCTGGTGTGTTCTGTTCTTAGGTGTTCTGTTCTGGTCTGTCCCGGTCTGTTCTGATGTGGTCTGGTCTATTCCGGCCTGTTCTGGTATGTTCTGTTCTTATGTGTTCTGTTCTGGTCTGTTCTGATCTGTTCTTGCCTATTCTGATATGTTCTGCTCTGGTCTGCTCTGGCCTGTTCTGGTATGTTCTGTTCTGGTATGTTCTGTTCTGGTATATTCTGTTCTGGTGTGTCCTGTTCTTAGGTGTTCTGTTCTGATCTGTCCTGGTCTGTTCTGATCTGTTCTTGCCTATTCTGGTATGTTCTGTTCTCGTGTGTTCTGTTCTTAGGTGTTCTGTTCTGGTTTGTCCTGGTCTGTTTTGATCTGATCTGGTCTATCCTGGCCTGTTCTGGTATCTTCTGTTCAGGTCTGTCCGGGTCTGTTTTGATCTGGTCTGGTCTATTTTGGCCTGTTCTGGTATGTTCTGTTCTGGTGTGTCCTGTTCTTAGGTGTTGTGTTCTGGTCTGTCCTGGTCTGTTTTGACCTGTTCTGGTATGTTCTGTTCTGGTCTGTTCTGATCTGTTCTGATCTGTTCTTGCCTATTCTGATATGTTCTGTTCTGGTCTGTTCTGGTCTGTTCTGGCCTGTTCTAGTATGTTCTGTTCTGGTGTCTTCTGTTCTTACGTGTTCTGTTCTGGTCTGTCCTGGCCTGTTCTGGTCTGGTCTATTCTGGCCTGTTCTGGTATGTTCTGTTCTGGTGTGTTCTGTTCTGGTCTGTCCTGGTCTGTTTTGATCTGGTCTGGTCTATCCTGGCCTGTTCTGGTATGTCCTGTTCTGGTGTGTTCTGATCTGGTCTGTCCCGGTCTGTTCTGATCTGGTCTGGTCTATTCCGGCCTGTTCTGGTATCTTCTGTTCAGGTCTGTTCTGGTCTGTTTTGATCTGTTCTGGTATGTTCTGGTCTGTCCTGGTCTGTTCTGGTATGTTCTGTTGTGGTGTGTTCTGTTCTGGTGTGTTCTGTTCTGGTCTGTCCTGGTCTGTTTTGATCTGGTCTGGTCTATCCTGGCCTGTTCTGGTATGTCCTGTTCTGGTGTGTTCTGATCTGGTCTGTCCCGGTCTGTTCTGATCTGGTCTGGTCTATTCCGGCCTGTTCTGGTATGTTCTGTTCTGGTCTGTTCTGGTCTGTTCTGGCCTGTTCTAGTATGTTCTGTTCTGGTGTCTTCTGTTCTTACGTGTTCTGTTCTGGTCTGTCCTGGCCTGTTCTGGTCTGGTCTATTCTGGCCTGTTCTGGTATGTTCTGTTCTGGTGTGTTCTGTTCTGGTCTGTCCTGGTCTGTTTTGATCTGGTCTGGTCTATTCTGGCCTGTTTTGATCTGGTCTGGTCTATTTTGGCCTGTTCTGGTATGTTCTGTTCTGGTGTGTCCTGTTCTTAGGTGTTCTGTTCTGGTCTGTCCTGGTCTGTTCTGATCTGTTCTGATCTGTTCTTGCCTATTCTGATATGTTCTGTTCTGGTCTGTTCTGGCCTGTTCTGGTATGTTCTGTTCTGGTGTGTCCTGTTCTTAGGTGTTCTGTCCTGGTCTGTTTTGATCTGGTCTGGTCTATTCTGGCCTGTTCTGGTCTGTTCTGGTCTGTTCTGGTGTGTTCTGTTCTTATGTGTTCTGTTCTGGCCTGTTCTAGTATGTTCTGTTCTGGTGTCTTCTGTTCTTACGTGTTCTGTTCTGGTCTGTCCTGGCCTGTTCTGGTATGTTCTGTTCTGGTGTGTCCTGTTCTTAGGTGTTCTGTTCTGGTCTGTCCTGGTCTGTTTTGATCTGGTCTGGTCTATTTTGGCCTGTTCTGGTGTGTCCTGTTCTTAGGTGTTCTGTTCTGGTCTGTTCGGATCTGTTCTGATCTGTTCTTGCCTATTCTGATATGTTCTGTTCTGGTCTGTTCTGGCCTGTTCTAGTATGTTCTGTTCTGGTGTCTTCTGTTCTTACGTGTTCTGTTCTGGTCTGTCCTGGCCTGTTCTGGTCTGGTCTATTCTGGCCTGTTCTGGTATGTTCTGTTCTGGTGTGTTCTGTTCTGGTCTGTCCTGGTCTGTTTTGATCTGTTCTGGTATGTTCTGGTCTGTCCTGGTCTGTTCTGGTATGTTCTGTTGTGGTGTGTTCTGTTCTTATGTGTTCTGTTCTGGTCTGTGCGGGTCTGTTTTGATCTGGTCTGGTCTATTTTGGCCTGTTCTGGTATGTTCTGTTCTGGTGTGTCCTGTTCTTAGGTGTTCTGTTCTGGTCTGTCCTGGTCTGTTTTGATCTGGTCTGGTCTATTTTGGCCTGTTCTGGTATGTTCTGTTCTGGTGTGTTCTGATCTGGTCTGTCCCGGTCTGTTCTGATCTGGTCTGGTCTATTCCGGCCTGTTCTGGTGTGTTCTGTTCTAGCCTGTTCTAGTATGTTCTGTTCTGGTGTCTTCTGTTCTTACGTGTTCTGTTCTGGTCTGTCCTGGTCTGTTTTGATCTGGTCTGGTCTATTCTGGCCTGTTCTGGTATGTTCTGTTCTGGTGTGTTCTGTTCTTAGGTGATCTGTTCTGGCCTGTCCTGGGCTGTTCTGATCTGTTCTGGCCTGTTCTTATGTGTTCTGTTCTGGCCTGTTCTAGTATGTTCTGTACTGGTGTCTTCTGTTCTTACGTGTTCTGTTCTGGTCTGTCCTGGTCTGTTTTGATCTGGTCTGGTCTATTTTGGCCTGTTCTGGTATGTTCTGTTCTGGTGTGTCCTGTTCTTAGGTGTTCTGTTCTGGTCTGTCCTGGGCTGGTCTATTCTGGCCTGTTCTGGTCTGTTCTGGTATGTTCTGTTTTGATCTGGTCTGGTCTATTCTGGCCTGTTCTGGTCTGTTCTGGTATGTTCTGTTCTTATGTGTTCTGTTCTGGTCTGTCCTGGTCTGTTTTGATCTGGTCTGGTCTATTCTGGCCTGTTCTGGTCTGTTCTGGTCTGTTCTGGTATGTTCTGTTCTTATGTGTTCTGTTCTGGTCTGTCCTGGTCTGTTCTGATCTGTTCTGATCTGTTCTTGCCTATTCTGATATGTTCTGTTCTGGTCTGTTCTGGCCTGTTCTGGTATGTTCTGTTCTGGTGTGTCCTGTTCTTAGGTGTTCTGTTCTGGTCTGTCCTGGTCTGTCCTGATCTGTTCTGATCTGTTCTTGCCTATTCTGATATGTTCTGTTCTGGTCTGTTCTGGCCTGTTCTGGTATGTTCTGTTCTGGTGTGTCCTGTTCTTAGGTGTTCTGTTCTGGTCTGTCCTGGTCTGTTCTGGCCTGTTCTAGTATGTTCTGTTCTGGTGTCTTCTGTTCTTACGTGTTCTGTTCTGGTCTGTCCTGGCCTGTTCTGGTCTGGTCTATTCTGGCCTGTTCTGGTATGTTCTGTTCTGGTGTGTTCTGTTCTGGTCTGTCCTGGTCTGTTTTGATCTGGTCTGGTCTATCCTGGCCTGTTCTGGTATGTCCTGTTCTGGTGTGTTCTGATCTGGTCTGTCCCGGTCTGTTCTGATCTGGTCTGGTCTATTCCGGCCTGTTCTGGTATCTTCTGTTCAGGTCTGTTCTGGTCTGTTTTGATCTGTTCTGGTATGTTCTGGTCTGTCCTGGTCTGTTCTGGTATGTTCTGTTGTGGTGTGTTCTGTTCTGGTGTGTTCTGTTCTGGTCTGTCCTGGTCTGTTTTGATCTGGTCTGGTCTATCCTGGCCTGTTCTGGTATGTCCTGTTCTGGTGTGTTCTGATCTGGTCTGTCCCGGTCTGTTCTGATCTGGTCTGGTCTATTCCGGCCTGTTCTGGTATGTTCTGTTCTGGTCTGTTCTGGTCTGTTCTGGCCTGTTCTAGTATGTTCTGTTCTGGTGTCTTCTGTTCTTACGTGTTCTGTTCTGGTCTGTCCTGGCCTGTTCTGGTCTGGTCTATTCTGGCCTGTTCTGGTATGTTCTGTTCTGGTGTGTTCTGTTCTGGTCTGTCCTGGTCTGTTTTGATCTGGTCTGGTCTATTCTGGCCTGTTTTGATCTGGTCTGGTCTATTTTGGCCTGTTCTGGTATGTTCTGTTCTGGTGTGTCCTGTTCTTAGGTGTTCTGTTCTGGTCTGTCCTGGTCTGTTCTGATCTGTTCTGATCTGTTCTTGCCTATTCTGATATGTTCTGTTCTGGTCTGTTCTGGCCTGTTCTGGTATGTTCTGTTCTGGTGTGTCCTGTTCTTAGGTGTTCTGTCCTGGTCTGTTTTGATCTGGTCTGGTCTATTCTGGCCTGTTCTGGTCTGTTCTGGTCTGTTCTGGTGTGTTCTGTTCTTATGTGTTCTGTTCTGGCCTGTTCTAGTATGTTCTGTTCTGGTGTCTTCTGTTCTTACGTGTTCTGTTCTGGTCTGTCCTGGCCTGTTCTGGTATGTTCTGTTCTGGTGTGTCCTGTTCTTAGGTGTTCTGTTCTGGTCTGTCCTGGTCTGTTTTGATCTGGTCTGGTCTATTTTGGCCTGTTCTGGTGTGTCCTGTTCTTAGGTGTTCTGTTCTGGTCTGTTCGGATCTGTTCTGATCTGTTCTTGCCTATTCTGATATGTTCTGTTCTGGTCTGTTCTGGCCTGTTCTAGTATGTTCTGTTCTGGTGTCTTCTGTTCTTACGTGTTCTGTTCTGGTCTGTCCTGGCCTGTTCTGGTCTGGTCTATTCTGGCCTGTTCTGGTATGTTCTGTTCTGGTGTGTTCTGTTCTGGTCTGTCCTGGTCTGTTTTGATCTGTTCTGGTATGTTCTGGTCTGTCCTGGTCTGTTCTGGTATGTTCTGTTGTGGTGTGTTCTGTTCTTATGTGTTCTGTTCTGGTCTGTGCGGGTCTGTTTTGATCTGGTCTGGTCTATTTTGGCCTGTTCTGGTATGTTCTGTTCTGGTGTGTCCTGTTCTTAGGTGTTCTGTTCTGGTCTGTCCTGGTCTGTTTTGATCTGGTCTGGTCTATTTTGGCCTGTTCTGGTATGTTCTGTTCTGGTGTGTTCTGATCTGGTCTGTCCCGGTCTGTTCTGATCTGGTCTGGTCTATTCCGGCCTGTTCTGGTGTGTTCTGTTCTAGCCTGTTCTAGTATGTTCTGTTCTGGTGTCTTCTGTTCTTACGTGTTCTGTTCTGGTCTGTCCTGGTCTGTTTTGATCTGGTCTGGTCTATTCTGGCCTGTTCTGGTATGTTCTGTTCTGGTGTGTTCTGTTCTTAGGTGATCTGTTCTGGCCTGTCCTGGGCTGTTCTGATCTGTTCTGGCCTGTTCTTATGTGTTCTGTTCTGGCCTGTTCTAGTATGTTCTGTACTGGTGTCTTCTGTTCTTACGTGTTCTGTTCTGGTCTGTCCTGGTCTGTTTTGATCTGGTCTGGTCTATTTTGGCCTGTTCTGGTATGTTCTGTTCTGGTGTGTCCTGTTCTTAGGTGTTCTGTTCTGGTCTGTCCTGGGCTGGTCTATTCTGGCCTGTTCTGGTCTGTTCTGGTATGTTCTGTTTTGATCTGGTCTGGTCTATTCTGGCCTGTTCTGGTCTGTTCTGGTATGTTCTGTTCTTATGTGTTCTGTTCTGGTCTGTCCTGGTCTGTTTTGATCTGGTCTGGTCTATTCTGGCCTGTTCTGGTCTGTTCTGGTCTGTTCTGGTATGTTCTGTTCTTATGTGTTCTGTTCTGGTCTGTCCTGGTCTGTTCTGATCTGTTCTGATCTGTTCTTGCCTATTCTGATATGTTCTGTTCTGGTCTGTTCTGGCCTGTTCTGGTATGTTCTGTTCTGGTGTGTCCTGTTCTTAGGTGTTCTGTTCTGGTCTGTCCTGGTCTGTCCTGATCTGTTCTGATCTGTTCTTGCCTATTCTGATATGTTCTGTTCTGGTCTGTTCTGGCCTGTTCTGGTATGTTCTGTTCTGGTGTGTCCTGTTCTTAGGTGTTCTGTTCTGGTCTGTCCTGGTCTGTTTTGATCTGGTCTGGTCTATTCTGGCCTGTTCTGGTCTGTTCTGGTCTGTTCTGGTATGTTCTGTTCTTATGTGTTCTGTTCTGGTCTGTCCTGGTCTGTTCTGATCTGTTCTGATCTGTTCTTGCCTATTCTGATATGTTCTGTTCTGGTCTGTTCTGGCCTGTTCTGGTATGTTCTGTTCTGGTGTGTCCTGTTCTTAGGTGTTCTGTTCTGGTCTGTCCTGGTCTGTCCTGATCTGTTCTGGCCTGTTCTGGTATGTTCTGTTCTGGTGTGTTCTGGCCTGTTCTGGTATATTCTGTTCTGATCTGTTCTTGCCTATTCTGATATGTTCTGTTCTGGTCTGTTCTGGCCTGTTCTGGTATGTTCTGTTCTGGTGTGTTCTGTTCTTATGTGTTCTGTTCTGGCCTGTTCTAGTATGTTCTGTTCTGGTGTGTTCTGGCCTGTTCTGGTATATTCTGTTCTGGTCTGTTCTGATCTGTTCTTGCCTATTCTGGTATGTTCTGTTCTGGTGAGTTCTGTTCTTAGGTGTTCTGTTCTGGTCTGTCCTGGTCTGTTTTGACCTGTTCTGGTATGTTCTGTTCTTATGTGTTCTGTTCTGGTCTGTTCTGATCTGTTCTGATCTGTTCTTGCCTATTCTGATATGTTCTGTTCTGGTCTGCTCTGGCCTGTTCTGGTATGTTCTGTTCTGGTGTGTCCTGTTCTTAGGTGTTCTGTTCTGGCCTGTTCTAGTATGTTCTGTTCTGGTCTGTTCTGATCTGTTCTGGCCTGTTCTGGTATGTTCTGTTCTGGTGTGTTCTGGCCTGTTCTGGTATATTCTGTTCTGATCTGTTCTTGCCTATTCTGATATGTTCTGTTCTGGTCTGTTCTGGCCTGTTCTGGTATGTTCTGTTCTGGTGTGTTCTGTTCTTATGTGTTCTGTTCGTGCCGATTCTGGTATGTTCTGTTCTTAGGTGTTCTGTTCTGGTCTGTCCTGGTCTGTTCTGATCTGTTCTGGCCTGTTCTGGTATGTTCTGTTCTGGTGTGTTCTTGCCTGTTCTGGTATATTCTGTTCTGGTCTGTTCTGATCTGTTCTTGCCTATTCTGGTATGTTCTGTTCTGGTGTGTTCTGTTCTTAGGTGTTCTGTTCTGGTCTGTCCCGGTCTGTTCTGATGTGGTCTGGTCTATTCCGGCCTGTTCTGGTATGTTCTGTTCTTATGTGTTCTGTTCTGGTCTGTTCTGATCTGTTCTTGCCTATTCTGATATGTTCTGTTCTGGTCTGCTCTGGCCTGTTCTGGTATGTTCTGTTCTGGTATGTTCTGTTCTGGTGTGTCCTGTTCTTAGGTGTTCTGTTCTGATCTGTCCTGGTCTGTTCTGATCTGTTCTTGCCTATTCTGGTATGTTCTGTTCTCGTGTGTTCTGTTCTTAGGTGTTCTGTTCTGATCTGTCCTGGTCTGTTTTGATCTGGTCTGGTCTATTTTGGCCTGTTCTGGTATGTTCTGTTCTGGTGTGTTCTTGCCTGTTCTGGTATATTCTGTTCTGGTGTGTCCTGTTCTTAGGTGTTCTGTTCTGGTCTGTCCTGGTCTGTCCTGATCTGTTCTGGCCTGTTCTGGTATGTTCTGTTCTGGTGTGTTCTGGCCTGTTCTGGTATATTCTGTTCTGATCTGTTCTTGCCTATTCTGATATGTTCTGTTCTGGTCTGTTCTGGCCTGTTCTGGTATGTTCTGTTCTGGTGTGTTCTGTTCTTATGTGTTCTGTTCTGGCCTGTTCTAGTATGTTCTGTTCTGGTGTGTTCTGGCCTGTTCTGGTATATTCTGTTCTGGTCTGTTCTGATCTGTTCTTGCCTATTCTGGTATGTTCTGTTCTGGTGAGTTCTGTTCTTAGGTGTTCTGTTCTGGTCTGTCCTGGTCTGTTTTGACCTGTTCTGGTATGTTCTGTTCTTATGTGTTCTGTTCTGGTCTGTTCTGATCTGTTCTGATCTGTTCTTGCCTATTCTGATATGTTCTGTTCTGGTCTGCTCTGGCCTGTTCTGGTATGTTCTGTTCTGGTGTGTCCTGTTCTTAGGTGTTCTGTTCTGGCCTGTTCTAGTATGTTCTGTTCTGGTCTGTTCTGATCTGTTCTGGCCTGTTCTGGTATGTTCTGTTCTGGTGTGTTCTGGCCTGTTCTGGTATATTCTGTTCTGATCTGTTCTTGCCTATTCTGATATGTTCTGTTCTGGTCTGTTCTGGCCTGTTCTGGTATGTTCTGTTCTGGTGTGTTCTGTTCTTATGTGTTCTGTTCGTGCCGATTCTGGTATGTTCTGTTCTGGTGTGTTCTGTTCTTAGGTGTTCTGTTCTGGTCTGTCCTGGTCTGTTCTGATCTGTTCTGGCCTGTTCTGGTATGTTCTGTTCTGGTGTGTTCTTGCCTGTTCTGGTATATTCTGTTCTGGTCTGTTCTGATCTGTTCTTGCCTATTCTGGTATGTTCTGTTCTGGTGTGTTCTGTTCTTAGGTGTTCTGTTCTGGTCTGTCCCGGTCTGTTCTGATGTGGTCTGGTCTATTCCGGCCTGTTCTGGTATGTTCTGTTCTTATGTGTTCTGTTCTGGTCTGTTCTGATCTGTTCTTGCCTATTCTGATATGTTCTGTTCTGGTCTGCTCTGGCCTGTTCTGGTATGTTCTGTTCTGGTATGTTCTGTTCTGGTGTGTCCTGTTCTTAGGTGTTCTGTTCTGATCTGTCCTGGTCTGTTCTGATCTGTTCTTGCCTATTCTGGTATGTTCTGTTCTCGTGTGTTCTGTTCTTAGGTGTTCTGTTCTGATCTGTCCTGGTCTGTTTTGATCTGGTCTGGTCTATTTTGGCCTGTTCTGGTATGTTCTGTTCTGGTGTGTTCTTGCCTGTTCTGGTATATTCTGTTCTGGTCTGTTCTGATCTGTTCTTGCCTATTCTGGTATGTTCTGTTCTGGTGTGTTCTGTTCTTAGGTGTTCTGTTCTGGTCTGTCCCGGTCTGTTCTGATGTGGTCTGGTCTATTCCGGCCTGTTCTGGTATGTTCTGTTCTTATGTGTTCTGTTCTGGTCTGTTCTGATCTGTTCTTGCCTATTCTGATATGTTCTGCTCTGGTCTGCTCTGGCCTGTTCTGGTATGTTCTGTTCTGGTATGTTCTGTTCTGGTATATTCTGTTCTGGTGTGTCCTGTTCTTAGGTGTTCTGTTCTGATCTGTCCTGGTCTGTTCTGATCTGTTCTTGCCTATTCTGGTATGTTCTGTTCTCGTGTGTTCTGTTCTTAGGTGTTCTGTTCTGGTTTGTCCTGGTCTGTTTTGATCTGATCTGGTCTATCCTGGCCTGTTCTGGTATCTTCTGTTCAGGTCTGTCCGGGTCTGTTTTGATCTGGTCTGGTCTATTTTGGCCTGTTCTGGTATGTTCTGTTCTGGTGTGTCCTGTTCTTAGGTGTTGTGTTCTGGTCTGTCCTGGTCTGTTTTGACCTGTTCTGGTATGTTCTGTTCTGGTCTGTTCTGATCTGTTCTGATCTGTTCTGATCTGTTCTTGCCTATTCTGATATGTTCTGTTCTGGTCTGTTCTGGTCTGTTCTGGCCTGTTCTAGTATGTTCTGTTCTGGTGTCTTCTGTTCTTACGTGTTCTGTTCTGGTCTGTCCTGGCCTGTTCTGGTCTGGTCTATTCTGGCCTGTTCTGGTATGTTCTGTTCTGGTGTGTTCTGTTCTGGTCTGTCCTGGTCTGTTTTGATCTGGTCTGGTCTATCCTGGCCTGTTCTGGTATGTCCTGTTCTGGTGTGTTCTGATCTGGTCTGTCCCGGTCTGTTCTGATCTGGTCTGGTCTATTCCGGCCTGTTCTGGTATCTTCTGTTCAGGTCTGTTCTGGTCTGTTTTGATCTGTTCTGGTATGTTCTGGTCTGTCCTGGTCTGTTCTGGTATGTTCTGTTGTGGTGTGTTCTGTTCTGGTGTGTTCTGTTCTGGTCTGTCCTGGTCTGTTTTGATCTGGTCTGGTCTATCCTGGCCTGTTCTGGTATGTCCTGTTCTGGTGTGTTCTGATCTGGTCTGTCCCGGTCTGTTCTGATCTGGTCTGGTCTATTCCGGCCTGTTCTGGTATGTTCTGTTCTGGTCTGTTCTGGTCTGTTCTGGCCTGTTCTAGTATGTTCTGTTCTGGTGTCTTCTGTTCTTACGTGTTCTGTTCTGGTCTGTCCTGGCCTGTTCTGGTCTGGTCTATTCTGGCCTGTTCTGGTATGTTCTGTTCTGGTGTGTTCTGTTCTGGTCTGTCCTGGTCTGTTTTGATCTGGTCTGGTCTATTCTGGCCTGTTTTGATCTGGTCTGGTCTATTTTGGCCTGTTCTGGTATGTTCTGTTCTGGTGTGTCCTGTTCTTAGGTGTTCTGTTCTGGTCTGTCCTGGTCTGTTCTGATCTGTTCTGATCTGTTCTTGCCTATTCTGATATGTTCTGTTCTGGTCTGTTCTGGCCTGTTCTGGTATGTTCTGTTCTGGTGTGTCCTGTTCTTAGGTGTTCTGTCCTGGTCTGTTTTGATCTGGTCTGGTCTATTCTGGCCTGTTCTGGTCTGTTCTGGTCTGTTCTGGTGTGTTCTGTTCTTATGTGTTCTGTTCTGGCCTGTTCTAGTATGTTCTGTTCTGGTGTCTTCTGTTCTTACGTGTTCTGTTCTGGTCTGTCCTGGCCTGTTCTGGTATGTTCTGTTCTGGTGTGTCCTGTTCTTAGGTGTTCTGTTCTGGTCTGTCCTGGTCTGTTTTGATCTGGTCTGGTCTATTTTGGCCTGTTCTGGTGTGTCCTGTTCTTAGGTGTTCTGTTCTGGTCTGTTCGGATCTGTTCTGATCTGTTCTTGCCTATTCTGATATGTTCTGTTCTGGTCTGTTCTGGCCTGTTCTAGTATGTTCTGTTCTGGTGTCTTCTGTTCTTACGTGTTCTGTTCTGGTCTGTCCTGGCCTGTTCTGGTCTGGTCTATTCTGGCCTGTTCTGGTATGTTCTGTTCTGGTGTGTTCTGTTCTGGTCTGTCCTGGTCTGTTTTGATCTGTTCTGGTATGTTCTGGTCTGTCCTGGTCTGTTCTGGTATGTTCTGTTGTGGTGTGTTCTGTTCTTATGTGTTCTGTTCTGGTCTGTGCGGGTCTGTTTTGATCTGGTCTGGTCTATTTTGGCCTGTTCTGGTATGTTCTGTTCTGGTGTGTCCTGTTCTTAGGTGTTCTGTTCTGGTCTGTCCTGGTCTGTTTTGATCTGGTCTGGTCTATTTTGGCCTGTTCTGGTATGTTCTGTTCTGGTGTGTTCTGATCTGGTCTGTCCCGGTCTGTTCTGATCTGGTCTGGTCTATTCCGGCCTGTTCTGGTGTGTTCTGTTCTAGCCTGTTCTAGTATGTTCTGTTCTGGTGTCTTCTGTTCTTACGTGTTCTGTTCTGGTCTGTCCTGGTCTGTTTTGATCTGGTCTGGTCTATTCTGGCCTGTTCTGGTATGTTCTGTTCTGGTGTGTTCTGTTCTTAGGTGATCTGTTCTGGCCTGTCCTGGGCTGTTCTGATCTGTTCTGGCCTGTTCTTATGTGTTCTGTTCTGGCCTGTTCTAGTATGTTCTGTACTGGTGTCTTCTGTTCTTACGTGTTCTGTTCTGGTCTGTCCTGGTCTGTTTTGATCTGGTCTGGTCTATTTTGGCCTGTTCTGGTATGTTCTGTTCTGGTGTGTCCTGTTCTTAGGTGTTCTGTTCTGGTCTGTCCTGGGCTGGTCTATTCTGGCCTGTTCTGGTCTGTTCTGGTATGTTCTGTTTTGATCTGGTCTGGTCTATTCTGGCCTGTTCTGGTCTGTTCTGGTATGTTCTGTTCTTATGTGTTCTGTTCTGGTCTGTCCTGGTCTGTTTTGATCTGGTCTGGTCTATTCTGGCCTGTTCTGGTCTGTTCTGGTCTGTTCTGGTATGTTCTGTTCTGGTATGTTCTGTTCTGGTGTGTCCTGTTCTTAGGTGTTCTGTTCTGGTCTGTCCTGGTCTGTCCTGATCTGTTCTGGCCTGTTCTGGTATGTTCTGTTCTGGTGTGTTCTGGCCTGTTCTGGTATATTCTGTTCTGATCTGTTCTTGCCTATTCTGATATGTTCTGTTCTGGTCTGTTCTGGCCTGTTCTTGCCTATTCTGGTATGTTCTGTTCTGGTGTGTTCTGTTCTTAGGTGTTCTGTTCTGGTCTGTCCCGGTCTGTTCTGATGTGGTCTGGTCTATTCCGGCCTGTTCTGGTATGTTCTGTTCTTATGTGTTCTGTTCTGGTCTGTTCTGATCTGTTCTTGCCTATTCTGATATGTTCTGTTCTGGTCTGCTCTGGCCTGTTCTGGTATGTTCTGTTCTGGTATGTTCTGTTCTGGTGTGTCCTGTTCTTAGGTGTTCTGTTCTGATCTGTCCTGGTCTGTTCTGATCTGTTCTTGCCTATTCTGGTATGTTCTGTTCTGGTGTGTTCTGGCCTGTTCTGGTATATTCTGTTCTGGTCTGTTCTGATCTGTTCTTGCCTATTCTGGTAAGTTCTGTTCTGGTTTGTTCTGTTCTTAGGTGTTCTGTTCTGGTCTGTCCTGGTCTGTTTTGATCTGGTCTGGTCTATTTTGGCCTGTTCTGGTGTGTCCTGTTCTTAGGTGTTCTGTTCTGGTCTGTCCTGGTCTGTTTTGATCTGGTCTGGTCTATTTTGGCCTGTTCTGGTATGTTCTGTTCTGGTGTGTTCTGTTCTTATGTGTTCTGTTCTGGCCTGTTCTAGTATGTTCTGTTCTGGTGTCTTCTGTTCTTACGTGTTCTGTTCTGGCCTGTCCTGGTCTGTTTTGACCTGTTCTGGTATGTTCTGTTCTTATGTGTTCTGTTCTGGTCTGTCCTGGCCTGTTCTGGTATGTTCTGTTCTGGTGTGTTCTGATCTGGTCTGTCCCGGTCTGTTCTGATCTGGTCTGGTCTACTCTGGCCTGTTCTGGTATGTTCTGATCTGTCCTGGTCTGTCCTGGTCTGTTCTGATCTGTTCTGATCTGTTCTGGTCTGTTCTGATCTGTTCTGGTATGTTCTGTTCTGGTGTGTTCTGTTCTTAGGTGTTCTGTTCTGGTCTGTCCTGGTCTGTTTTGATCTGGTCTGGTCTATTCTGGCCTGTTCTGGTATATTGTGTTCTGGTGTGTCCTGTTCTTAGGTGTTCTGTTCTGGTCTGTCCTGGTCTGTTTTGATCTGGTCTGGTCTATTTTGGCCTGTTCTGGTATGTTCTGTTCTGGTGTGTTCTGATCTGGTCTGTCCCGGTCTGTCCTGGTCTGTTCTGATCTGTTCTGGTCTGTTCTGGTCTACTCTGGCCTGTTCTGGTATGTTCTGATCTGTCCTGGTCTGTCCTGGTCTGTTCTGATCTGTTCTGGTCTGTTCTGGTCTGTTCTGATCTGTTCTGGTATGTTCTGTTCTGGTGTGTTCTGTTCTTAGGTGTTCTGTTCTGGTCTGTCCTGGTCTGTTTTGATCTGGTCTGGTCTATTCTGGCCTGTTCTGGTATATTGTGTTCTGGTGTGTCCTGTTCTTAGGTGTTCTGTTCTGGTCTGTCCTGGTCTGTTTTGATCTGGTCTGGTCTATTTTGGCCTGCTCTGGTATGTTCTGTTCTGGTGTGTTCTGATCTGGTCTGTCCCGGTCTGTTCTGATCTGGTCTGGTCTATTCCAGCCTGTTCTGGTATGTTCTGTTCTGGTGTGTCCTGTTCTTAGGTGTTTTGTTCTGGTCTGTCCTGGTCTGTTCTGATCTGTTCTGGCCTGTTCTGGTATGTTCTGTTCTGGTGTGTTCTGTTCTTAGGTGTTCTGTTCTGGTCTGTCCTGGTCTGTTTTGATCTGGTCTGGTCTATTTTGGCCTGTTCTGGTATGTTCTGTTCTGGTGTGTTTTGTTCTTATGTGTTCTGTTCTGGCCTGTTCTAGTATGTTCTGTTCTGGTCTGTTCTGATTTGTTCTTGCCTATTCTGATATATTCTGTTCTGGTCTGCTCTGGCCTGTTCTGGTATGTTCTGTTCTGGTATGTTCTGTTCTGGTGTGTCCTGTTCTTAGGTGTTCTGTTCTGGCCTGTTCTAGTATGTTCTGTTCTTATGTGTTCTGTTCTGGTCTGTTCTGATCTGTTCTTGCCTATTCTGGTATGTTCTGTTCTGGTGTGTTCTGATCTGTTCTTGCCTATTCTGGTATGTTCTGTTCTGGTGTGTTCTGTTCTTAGGTGTTCTGTTCTGGTCTGTCCCGGTCTGTTCTGATGTGGTCTGGTCTATTCCGGCCTGTTCTGGTATGTTCTGTTCTTATGTGTTCTGTTCTGGTCTGTTCTGATCTGTTCTGATCTGTTCTTGCCTATTCTGATATGTTCTGTTCTGGTCTGCTCTGGCCTGTTCTGGTATGTTCTGTTCTGGTGTGACCTGTTCTTAGGTGTTCTGTTCTGGCCTGTTCTAGTATGTTCTGTTCTGGTCTGTTCTGATCTGTTCTGGCCTGTTCTGGTATGTTCTGTTCTGGTGTGTTCTGGCCTGTTCTGGTATATTCTGTTCTGATCTGTTCTTGCCTATTCTGATATGTTCTGTTCTGGTCTGTTCTGATCTGTTCTTGCCTATTCTGGTATGTTCTGTTCTGGTGTGTTCTGTTCTTAGGTGTTCTGTTCTGGTCTGTCCCGGTCTGTTCTGATGTGGTCTGGTCTATTCCGGCCTGTTCTGGTATGTTCTGTTCTTATGCGTTCTGTTCTGGTCTGTTCTGATCTGTTCTTGCCTATTCTGATATGTTCTGTTCTGGTCTGCTCTGGCCTGTTCTGGTATGTTCTGTTCTGGTATGTTCTGTTCTGGTGTGTCCTGTTCTTAGGTGTTCTGTTCTGATCTGTCCTGGTCTGTTCTGATCTGTTCTTGCCTATTCTGGTATGTTCTGTTCTGGTGTGTTCTGTTCTTAGGTGTTCTGTTCTGGTCTGTCCCGGTCTGTTCTGATGTGGTCTGGTCTATTCCGGCCTGTTCTGGTATGTTCTGTTCTGGTCTGTTCTGATCTGTTCTTGCCTATTCTGATATGTTCTGTTCTGGTCTGTTCTGGCCTGTTCTGGTATGTTCTGTTCTGGTGTGTTCTGGCCTGTTCTGGTATATTCTGTTCTGGTCTGTTCTGATCTGTTCTTGCCTATTCTGGTAAGTTCTGTTCTGGTTTGTTCTGTTCTTAGGTGTTCTGTTCTGGCCTGTTCTAGTATGTTCTGTTCTTATGTGTTCTGTTCTGGTCTGTTCTGATCTGTTCTTGCCTATTCTGGTATGTTCTGTTCTGGTGTGTTCTGATCTGTTCTTGCCTATTCTGGTATGTTCTGTTCTGGTGTGTTCTGTTCTTAGGTGTTCTGTTCTGGTCTGTCCCGGTCTGTTCTGATGTGGTCTGGTCTATTCCGGCCTGTTCTGGTATGTTCTGTTCTTATGTGTTCTGTTCTGGTCTGTTCTGATCTGTTCTTGCCTATTCTGATATGTTCTGCTCTGGTCTGCTCTGGCCTGTTCTGGTATGTTCTGTTCTGGTATGTTCTGTTCTGGTGTGTCCTGTTCTTAGGTGTTCTGTTCTGATCTGTCCTGGTCTGTTCTGATCTGTTCTTGCCTATTCTGGTATGTTCTGTTCTCGTGTGTTCTGTTCTTAGGTGTTCTGTTCTGGTCTGTCCTGGTCTGTTTTGATCTGGTCTGGTCTATTCTGATATGTTCTGTTCTGGTCTGTCCTGGTCTGTTTTGACCTGTTCTGGTATGTTCTGTTCTGGTGTGTCCTGTTCTTAGGTGTTCTGTTCTGGTCTGTCCTGGTCTGTTTTGACCTGTTCTGGTATGTTCTGTTCTGGTCTGTTCTGATCTGTTCTGATCTGTTCTTGCCTATTCTGATATGTTCTGTTCTGGTCTGTTCTGGCCTGTTCTAGTATGTTCTGTTCTGGTGTCTTCTGTTCTTACGTGTTCTGTTCTGGTCTGTCCTGGCCTATTCTGGTCTGGTCTATTCTGGCCTGTTCTGGTATGTTCTGTTCTGGTGTGTTCTGTTCTGGTCTGTCCTGGTCTGTTTTGATCTGGTCTGGTCTATTCTGATATGTTCTGTTCTGGTCTGTTCTGGCCTGTTCTAGTATGTTCTGTTCTGGTGTCTTCTGTTCTTACGTGTTCTGTTCTGGTCTGTCCTGGCCTGTTCTGGTCTGGTCTATTCTGGCCTGTTCTGGTATGTTCTGTTCTGGTGTGTTCTGTTCTGGTCTGTCCTGGTCTGTTTTGATCTGGTCTGGTCTATCCTGGCCTGTTCTGGTATGTTCTGTTCTGGTGTGTTCTGTTCTGGTCTGTCCTGGTCTGTTTTGACCTGTTCTGGTATGTTCTGTTCTGGTGTGTTCTGTTCTTAGGTGTTCTGTTCTGGTCTGTCCCGGTCTGTTCTGATGTGGTCTGGTCTATTCCGGCCTGCTCTGGTATGTTCTGTTCTGGTCTGTTCTGATCTGTTCTTGCCTATTCTGATATGTTCTGTTCTGGTCTGTTCTGGCCTGTTCTGGTATGTTCTGTTCTGGTGTGTTCTGGCCTGTTCTGGTATATTCTGTTCTGGTCTGTTCTGATCTGTTCTTGCCTATTCTGGTATGTTCTGTTCTGGTGAGTTCTGTTCTTAGGTGTTCTGTTCTGGTCTGTCCTGGTCTGTTTTGACCTGTTCTGGTATGTTCTGTTCTTATGTGTTCTGTTCTGGTCTGTTCTGATCTGTTCTGATCTGTTCTTGCCTATTCTGATATGTTCTGTTCTGGTCTGCTCTGGCCTGTTCTGGTATGTTCTGTTCTGGTATGTTCTGTTCTGGTGTGTCCTGTTCTTAGGTGTTCTGTTCTGATCTGTCCTGGTCTGTTCTGATCTGTTCTTGCCTATTCTGGTATGTTCTGTTCTGGTGAGTTCTGTTCTTAGGTGTTCTGTTCTGGTCTGTCCTGGTCTGTTTTGACCTGTTCTGGTATGTTCTGTTCTTATGTGTTCTGTTCTGGTCTGTTCTGATCTGTTCTGATCTGTTCTTGCCTATTCTGATATGTTCTGTTCTGGTCTGCTCTGGCCTGTTCTGGTATGTTCTGTTCTGGTGTGTCCTGTTCTTAGGTGTTCTGTTCTGGCCTGTTCTAGTATGTTCTGTTCTGGTCTGTTCTGATCTGTTCTGGCCTGTTCTGGTATGTTCTGTTCTGGTGTGTTCTGGCCTGTTCTGGTATATTCTGTTCTGATCTGTTCTTGCCTATTCTGATATGTTCTGTTCTGGTCTGTTCTGGCCTGTTCTGGTATGTTCTGTTCTGGTGTGTTCTGTTCTTATGTGTTCTGTTCGTGCCGATTCTGGTATGTTCTGTTCTGGTGTGTTCTGTTCTTAGGTGTTCTGTTCTGGTCTGTCCTGGTCTGTTCTGATCTGTTCTGGCCTGTTCTGGTATGTTCTGTTCTGGTGTGTTCTTGCCTGTTCTGGTATATTCTGTTCTGGTCTGTTCTGATCTGTTCTTGCCTATTCTGGTATGTTCTGTTCTGGTGTGTTCTGTTCTTAGGTGTTCTGTTCTGGTCTGTCCCGGTCTGTTCTGATGTGGTCTGGTCTATTCCGGCCTGTTCTGGTATGTTCTGTTCTTATGTGTTCTGTTCTGGTCTGTTCTGATCTGTTCTTGCCTATTCTGATATGTTCTGTTCTGGTCTGCTCTGGCCTGTTCTGGTATGTTCTGTTCTGGTATGTTCTGTTCTGGTGTGTCCTGTTCTTAGGTGTTCTGTTCTGATCTGTCCTGGTCTGTTCTGATCTGTTCTTGCCTATTCTGGTATGTTCTGTTCTCGTGTGTTCTGTTCTTAGGTGTTCTGTTCTGATCTGTCCTGGTCTGTTTTGATCTGGTCTGGTCTATTTTGGCCTGTTCTGGTATGTTCTGTTCTGGTGTGTTCTTGCCTGTTCTGGTATATTCTGTTCTGGTGTGTCCTGTTCTTAGGTGTTCTGTTCTGGTCTGTCCTGGTCTGTCCTGATCTGTTCTGGCCTGTTCTGGTATGTTCTGTTCTGGTGTGTTCTGGCCTGTTCTGGTATATTCTGTTCTGATCTGTTCTTGCCTATTCTGATATGTTCTGTTCTGGTCTGTTCTGGCCTGTTCTGGTATGTTCTGTTCTGGTGTGTTCTGTTCTTATGTGTTCTGTTCTGGCCTGTTCTAGTATGTTCTGTTCTGGTGTGTTCTGGCCTGTTCTGGTATATTCTGTTCTGGTCTGTTCTGATCTGTTCTTGCCTATTCTGGTATGTTCTGTTCTGGTGAGTTCTGTTCTTAGGTGTTCTGTTCTGGTCTGTCCTGGTCTGTTTTGACCTGTTCTGGTATGTTCTGTTCTTATGTGTTCTGTTCTGGTCTGTTCTGATCTGTTCTGATCTGTTCTTGCCTATTCTGATATGTTCTGTTCTGGTCTGCTCTGGCCTGTTCTGGTATGTTCTGTTCTGGTGTGTCCTGTTCTTAGGTGTTCTGTTCTGGCCTGTTCTAGTATGTTCTGTTCTGGTCTGTTCTGATCTGTTCTGGCCTGTTCTGGTATGTTCTGTTCTGGTGTGTTCTGGCCTGTTCTGGTATATTCTGTTCTGATCTGTTCTTGCCTATTCTGATATGTTCTGTTCTGGTCTGTTCTGGCCTGTTCTGGTATGTTCTGTTCTGGTGTGTTCTGTTCTTATGTGTTCTGTTCGTGCCGATTCTGGTATGTTCTGTTCTGGTGTGTTCTGTTCTTAGGTGTTCTGTTCTGGTCTGTCCTGGTCTGTTCTGATCTGTTCTGGCCTGTTCTGGTATGTTCTGTTCTGGTGTGTTCTTGCCTGTTCTGGTATATTCTGTTCTGGTCTGTTCTGATCTGTTCTTGCCTATTCTGGTATGTTCTGTTCTGGTGTGTTCTGTTCTTAGGTGTTCTGTTCTGGTCTGTCACGGTCTGTTCTGATGTGGTCTGGTCTATTCCGGCCTGTTCTGGTATGTTCTGTTCTTATGTGTTCTGTTCTGGTCTGTTCTGATCTGTTCTTGCCTATTCTGATATGTTCTGTTCTGGTCTGCTCTGGCCTGTTCTGGTATGTTCTGTTCTGGTATGTTCTGTTCTGGTGTGTCCTGTTCTTAGGTGTTCTGTTCTGATCTGTCCTGGTCTGTTCTGATCTGTTCTTGCCTATTCTGGTATGTTCTGTTCTCGTGTGTTCTGTTCTTAGGTGTTCTGTTCTGATCTGTCCTGGTCTGTTTTGATCTGGTCTGGTCTATTTTGGCCTGTTCTGGTATGTTCTGTTCTGGTGTGTTCTTGCCTGTTCTGGTATATTCTGTTCTGGTCTGTTCTGATCTGTTCTTGCCTATTCTGGTATGTTCTGTTCTGGTGTGTTCTGTTCTTAGGTGTTCTGTTCTGGTCTGTCCCGGTCTGTTCTGATGTGGTCTGGTCTATTCCGGCCTGTTCTGGTATGTTCTGTTCTTATGTGTTCTGTTCTGGTCTGTTCTGATCTGTTCTTGCCTATTCTGATATGTTCTGCTCTGGTCTGCTCTGGCCTGTTCTGGTATGTTCTGTTCTGGTATGTTCTGTTCTGGTATATTCTGTTCTGGTGTGTCCTGTTCTTAGGTGTTCTGTTCTGATCTGTCCTGGTCTGTTCTGATCTGTTCTTGCCTATTCTGGTATGTTCTGTTCTCGTGTGTTCTGTTCTTAGGTGTTCTGTTCTGGTTTGTCCTGGTCTGTTTTGATCTGATCTGGTCTATCCTGGCCTGTTCTGGTATCTTCTGTTCAGGTCTGTCCGGGTCTGTTTTGATCTGGTCTGGTCTATTTTGGCCTGTTCTGGTATGTTCTGTTCTGGTGTGTCCTGTTCTTAGGTGTTGTGTTCTGGTCTGTCCTGGTCTGTTTTGACCTGTTCTGGTATGTTCTGTTCTGGTCTGTTCTGATCTGTTCTGATCTGTTCTTGCCTATTCTGATATGTTCTGTTCTGGTCTGTTCTGGTCTGTTCTGGCCTGTTCTAGTATGTTCTGTTCTGGTGTCTTCTGTTCTTACGTGTTCTGTTCTGGTCTGTCCTGGCCTGTTCTGGTCTGGTCTATTCTGGCCTGTTCTGGTATGTTCTGTTCTGGTGTGTTCTGTTCTGGTCTGTCCTGGTCTGTTTTGATCTGGTCTGGTCTATCCTGGCCTGTTCTGGTATGTCCTGTTCTGGTGTGTTCTGATCTGGTCTGTCCCGGTCTGTTCTGATCTGGTCTGGTCTATTCCGGCCTGTTCTGGTATCTTCTGTTCAGGTCTGTTCTGGTCTGTTTTGATCTGTTCTGGTATGTTCTGGTCTGTCCTGGTCTGTTCTGGTATGTTCTGTTGTGGTGTGTTCTGTTCTGGTGTGTTCTGTTCTGGTCTGTCCTGGTCTGTTTTGATCTGGTCTGGTCTATCCTGGCCTGTTCTGGTATGTCCTGTTCTGGTGTGTTCTGATCTGGTCTGTCCCGGTCTGTTCTGATCTGGTCTGGTCTATTCCGGCCTGTTCTGGTATGTTCTGTTCTGGTCTGTTCTGGTCTGTTCTGGCCTGTTCTAGTATGTTCTGTTCTGGTGTCTTCTGTTCTTACGTGTTCTGTTCTGGTCTGTCCTGGCCTGTTCTGGTCTGGTCTATTCTGGCCTGTTCTGGTATGTTCTGTTCTGGTGTGTTCTGTTCTGGTCTGTCCTGGTCTGTTTTGATCTGGTCTGGTCTATTCTGGCCTGTTTTGATCTGGTCTGGTCTATTTTGGCCTGTTCTGGTATGTTCTGTTCTGGTGTGTCCTGTTCTTAGGTGTTCTGTTCTGGTCTGTCCTGGTCTGTTCTGATCTGTTCTGATCTGTTCTTGCCTATTCTGATATGTTCTGTTCTGGTCTGTTCTGGCCTGTTCTGGTATGTTCTGTTCTGGTGTGTCCTGTTCTTAGGTGTTCTGTCCTGGTCTGTTTTGATCTGGTCTGGTCTATTCTGGCCTGTTCTGGTCTGTTCTGGTCTGTTCTGGTGTGTTCTGTTCTTATGTGTTCTGTTCTGGCCTGTTCTAGTATGTTCTGTTCTGGTGTCTTCTGTTCTTACGTGTTCTGTTCTGGTCTGTCCTGGCCTGTTCTGGTATGTTCTGTTCTGGTGTGTCCTGTTCTTAGGTGTTCTGTTCTGGTCTGTCCTGGTCTGTTTTGATCTGGTCTGGTCTATTTTGGCCTGTTCTGGTGTGTCCTGTTCTTAGGTGTTCTGTTCTGGTCTGTTCGGATCTGTTCTGATCTGTTCTTGCCTATTCTGATATGTTCTGTTCTGGTCTGTTCTGGCCTGTTCTAGTATGTTCTGTTCTGGTGTCTTCTGTTCTTACGTGTTCTGTTCTGGTCTGTCCTGGCCTGTTCTGGTCTGGTCTATTCTGGCCTGTTCTGGTATGTTCTGTTCTGGTGTGTTCTGTTCTGGTCTGTCCTGGTCTGTTTTGATCTGTTCTGGTATGTTCTGGTCTGTTCTGGTCTGTCCTGGTCTGTTCTGGTATGTTCTGTTGTGGTGTGTTCTGTTCTTATGTGTTCTGTTCTGGTCTGTGCGGGTCTGTTTTGATCTGGTCTGGTCTATTTTGGCCTGTTCTGGTATGTTCTGTTCTGGTGTGTCCTGTTCTTAGGTGTTCTGTTCTGGTCTGTCCTGGTCTGTTTTGATCTGGTCTGGTCTATTTTGGCCTGTTCTGGTATGTTCTGTTCTGGTGTGTTCTGATCTGGTCTGTCCCGGTCTGTTCTGATCTGGTCTGGTCTATTCCGGCCTGTTCTGGTGTGTTCTGTTCTAGCCTGTTCTAGTATGTTCTGTTCTGGTGTCTTCTGTTCTTACGTGTTCTGTTCTGGTCTGTCCTGGTCTGTTTTGATCTGGTCTGGTCTATTCTGGCCTGTTCTGGTATGTTCTGTTCTGGTGTGTTCTGTTCTTAGGTGATCTGTTCTGGCCTGTCCTGGGCTGTTCTGATCTGTTCTGGCCTGTTCTTATGTGTTCTGTTCTGGCCTGTTCTAGTATGTTCTGTACTGGTGTCTTCTGTTCTTACGTGTTCTGTTCTGGTCTGTCCTGGTCTGTTTTGATCTGGTCTGGTCTATTTTGGCCTGTTCTGGTATGTTCTGTTCTGGTGTGTCCTGTTCTTAGGTGTTCTGTTCTGGTCTGTCCTGGGCTGGTCTATTCTGGCCTGTTCTGGTCTGTTCTGGTATGTTCTGTTTTGATCTGGTCTGGTCTATTCTGGCCTGTTCTGGTCTGTTCTGGTATGTTCTGTTCTTATGTGTTCTGTTCTGGTCTGTCCTGGTCTGTTTTGATCTGGTCTGGTCTATTCTGGCCTGTTCTGGTCTGTTCTGGTCTGTTCTGGTATGTTCTGTTCTTATGTGTTCTGTTCTGGTCTGTCCTGGTCTGTTCTGATCTGTTCTGATCTGTTCTTGCCTATTCTGATATGTTCTGTTCTGGTCTGTTCTGGCCTGTTCTGGTATGTTCTGTTCTGGTGTGTCCTGTTCTTAGGTGTTCTGTTCTGGTCTGTCCTGGTCTGTCCTGATCTGTTCTGGCCTGTTCTGGTATGTTCTGTTCTGGTGTGTTCTGGCCTGTTCTGGTATATTCTGTTCTGATCTGTTCTTGCCTATTCTGATATGTTCTGTTCTGGTCTGTTCTGGCCTGTTCTTGCCTATTCTGGTATGTTCTGTTCTGGTGTGTTCTGTTCTTAGGTGTTCTGTTCTGGTCTGTCCCGGTCTGTTCTGATGTGGTCTGGTCTATTCCGGCCTGTTCTGGTATGTTCTGTTCTTATGTGTTCTGTTCTGGTCTGTTCTGATCTGTTCTTGCCTATTCTGATATGTTCTGTTCTGGTCTGCTCTGGCCTGTTCTGGTATGTTCTGTTCTGGTATGTTCTGTTCTGGTGTGTCCTGTTCTTAGGTGTTCTGTTCTGATCTGTCCTGGTCTGTTCTGATCTGTTCTTGCCTATTCTGGTATGTTCTGTTCTGGTGTGTTCTGGCCTGTTCTGGTATATTCTGTTCTGGTCTGTTCTGATCTGTTCTTGCCTATTCTGGTAAGTTCTGTTCTGGTTTGTTCTGTTCTTAGGTGTTCTGTTCTGGTCTGTCCTGGTCTGTTTTGATCTGGTCTGGTCTATTTTGGCCTGTTCTGGTGTGTCCTGTTCTTAGGTGTTCTGTTCTGGTCTGTCCTGGTCTGTTTTGATCTGGTCTGGTCTATTTTGGCCTGTTCTGGTATGTTCTGTTCTGGTGTGTTCTGTTCTTATGTGTTCTGTTCTGGCCTGTTCTAGTATGTTCTGTTCTGGTGTCTTCTGTTCTTACGTGTTCTGTTCTGGCCTGTCCTGGTCTGTTTTGACCTGTTCTGGTATGTTCTGTTCTTATGTGTTCTGTTCTGGTCTGTCCTGGCCTGTTCTGGTATGTTCTGTTCTGGTGTGTTCTGATCTGGTCTGTCCCGGTCTGTTCTGATCTGGTCTGGTCTACTCTGGCCTGTTCTGGTATGTTCTGATCTGTCCTGGTCTGTCCTGGTCTGTTCTGATCTGTTCTGATCTGTTCTGGTCTGTTCTGATCTGTTCTGGTATGTTCTGTTCTGGTGTGTTCTGTTCTTAGGTGTTCTGTTCTGGTCTGTCCTGGTCTGTTTTGATCTGGTCTGGTCTATTCTGGCCTGTTCTGGTATATTGTGTTCTGGTGTGTCCTGTTCTTAGGTGTTCTGTTCTGGTCTGTCCTGGTCTGTTTTGATCTGGTCTGGTCTATTTTGGCCTGTTCTGGTATGTTCTGTTCTGGTGTGTTCTGATCTGGTCTGTCCTGGTCTGTTTTGATCTGGTCTGGTCTATTCTGGCCTGTTCTGGTCTGTTCTGGTATGTTCTGTTCTTATGTGTTCTGTTCTGGTCTGTCCTGGTCTGTTTTGATCTGGTCTGGTCTATTCTGGCCTGTTCTGGTCTGTTCTGGTCTGTTCTGGTATGTTCTGTTCTTATGTGTTCTGTTCTGGTCTGTCCTGGTCTGTTCTGATCTGTTCTGATCTGTTCTTGCCTATTCTGATATGTTCTGTTCTGGTCTGTTCTGGCCTGTTCTGGTATGTTCTGTTCTGGTGTGTCCTGTTCTTAGGTGTTCTGTTCTGGTCTGTCCTGGTCTGTCCTGATCTGTTCTGGCCTGTTCTGGTATGTTCTGTTCTGGTGTGTTCTGGCCTGTTCTGGTATATTCTGTTCTGATCTGTTCTTGCCTATTCTGATATGTTCTGTTCTGGTCTGTTCTGGCCTGTTCTTGCCTATTCTGGTATGTTCTGTTCTGGTGTGTTCTGTTCTTAGGTGTTCTGTTCTGGTCTGTCCCGGTCTGTTCTGATGTGGTCTGGTCTATTCCGGCCTGTTCTGGTATGTTCTGTTCTTATGTGTTCTGTTCTGGTCTGTTCTGATCTGTTCTTGCCTATTCTGATATGTTCTGTTCTGGTCTGCTCTGGCCTGTTCTGGTATGTTCTGTTCTGGTATGTTCTGTTCTGGTGTGTCCTGTTCTTAGGTGTTCTGTTCTGATCTGTCCTGGTCTGTTCTGATCTGTTCTTGCCTATTCTGGTATGTTCTGTTCTGGTGTGTTCTGGCCTGTTCTGGTATATTCTGTTCTGGTCTGTTCTGATCTGTTCTTGCCTATTCTGGTAAGTTCTGTTCTGGTTTGTTCTGTTCTTAGGTGTTCTGTTCTGGTCTGTCCTGGTCTGTTTTGATCTGGTCTGGTCTATTTTGGCCTGTTCTGGTGTGTCCTGTTCTTAGGTGTTCTGTTCTGGTCTGTCCTGGTCTGTTTTGATCTGGTCTGGTCTATTTTGGCCTGTTCTGGTATGTTCTGTTCTGGTGTGTTCTGTTCTTATGTGTTCTGTTCTGGCCTGTTCTAGTATGTTCTGTTCTGGTGTCTTCTGTTCTTACGTGTTCTGTTCTGGCCTGTCCTGGTCTGTTTTGACCTGTTCTGGTATGTTCTGTTCTTATGTGTTCTGTTCTGGTCTGTCCTGGCCTGTTCTGGTATGTTCTGTTCTGGTGTGTTCTGATCTGGTCTGTCCCGGTCTGTTCTGATCTGGTCTGGTCTACTCTGGCCTGTTCTGGTATGTTCTGATCTGTCCTGGTCTGTCCTGGTCTGTTCTGATCTGTTCTGATCTGTTCTGGTCTGTTCTGATCTGTTCTGGTATGTTCTGTTCTGGTGTGTTCTGTTCTTAGGTGTTCTGTTCTGGTCTGTCCTGGTCTGTTTTGATCTGGTCTGGTCTATTCTGGCCTGTTCTGGTATATTGTGTTCTGGTGTGTCCTGTTCTTAGGTGTTCTGTTCTGGTCTGTCCTGGTCTGTTTTGATCTGGTCTGGTCTATTTTGGCCTGTTCTGGTATGTTCTGTTCTGGTGTGTTCTGATCTGGTCTGTCCCGGTCTGTCCTGGTCTGTTCTGATCTGTTCTGGTCTGTTCTGGTCTACTCTGGCCTGTTCTGGTATGTTCTGATCTGTCCTGGTCTGTCCTGGTCTGTTCTGATCTGTTCTGGTCTGTTCTGGTCTGTTCTGATCTGTTCTGGTATGTTCTGTTCTGGTGTGTTCTGTTCTTAGGTGTTCTGTTCTGGTCTGTCCTGGTCTGTTTTGATCTGGTCTGGTCTATTCTGGCCTGTTCTGGTATATTGTGTTCTGGTGTGTCCTGTTCTTAGGTGTTCTGTTCTGGTCTGTCCTGGTCTGTTTTGATCTGGTCTGGTCTATTTTGGCCTGCTCTGGTATGTTCTGTTCTGGTGTGTTCTGATCTGGTCTGTCCCGGTCTGTTCTGATCTGGTCTGGTCTATTCCAGCCTGTTCTGGTATGTTCTGTTCTGGTGTGTCCTGTTCTTAGGTGTTTTGTTCTGGTCTGTCCTGGTCTGTTCTGATCTGTTCTGGCCTGTTCTGGTATGTTCTGTTCTGGTGTGTTCTGTTCTTAGGTGTTCTGTTCTGGTCTGTCCTGGTCTGTTTTGATCTGGTCTGGTCTATTTTGGCCTGTTCTGGTATGTTCTGTTCTGGTGTGTTTTGTTCTTATGTGTTCTGTTCTGGCCTGTTCTAGTATGTTCTGTTCTGGTCTGTTCTGATTTGTTCTTGCCTATTCTGATATGTTCTGTTCTGGTCTGCTCTGGCCTGTTCTGGTATGTTCTGTTCTGGTATGTTCTGTTCTGGTGTGTCCTGTTCTTAGGTGTTCTGTTCTGGCCTGTTCTAGTATGTTCTGTTCTTATGTGTTCTGTTCTGGTCTGTTCTGATCTGTTCTTGCCTATTCTGGTATGTTCTGTTCTGGTGTGTTCTGATCTGTTCTTGCCTATTCTGGTATGTTCTGTTCTGGTGTGTTCTGTTCTTAGGTGTTCTGTTCTGGTCTGTCCCGGTCTGTTCTGATGTGGTCTGGTCTATTCCGGCCTGTTCTGGTATGTTCTGTTCTTATGTGTTCTGTTCTGGTCTGTTCTGATCTGTTCTGATCTGTTCTTGCCTATTCTGATATGTTCTGTTCTGGTCTGCTCTGGCCTGTTCTGGTATGTTCTGTTCTGGTGTGACCTGTTCTTAGGTGTTCTGTTCTAGCCTGTTCTAGTATGTTCTGTTCTGGTCTGTTCTGATCTGTTCTGGCCTGTTCTGGTATGTTCTGTTCTGGTGTGTTCTGGCCTGTTCTGGTATATTCTGTTCTGATCTGTTCTTGCCTATTCTGATATGTTCTGTTCTGGTCTGTTCTGATCTGTTCTTGCCTATTCTGGTATGTTCTGTTCTGGTGTGTTCTGTTCTTAGGTGTTCTGTTCTGGTCTGTCCCGGTCTGTTCTGATGTGGTCTGGTCTATTCCGGCCTGTTCTGGTATGTTCTGTTCTTATGCGTTCTGTTCTGGTCTGTTCTGATCTGTTCTTGCCTATTCTGATATGTTCTGTTCTGGTCTGCTCTGGCCTGTTCTGGTATGTTCTGTTCTGGTATGTTCTGTTCTGGTGTGTCCTGTTCTTAGGTGTTCTGTTCTGATCTGTCCTGGTCTGTTCTGATCTGTTCTTGCCTATTCTGGTATGTTCTGTTCTGGTGTGTTCTGTTCTTAGGTGTTCTGTTCTGGTCTGTCCCGGTCTGTTCTGATGTGGTCTGGTCTATTCCGGCCTGTTCTGGTATGTTCTGTTCTGGTCTGTTCTGATCTGTTCTTGCCTATTCTGATATGTTCTGTTCTGGTCTGTTCTGGCCTGTTCTGGTATGTTCTGTTCTGGTGTGTTCTGGCCTGTTCTGGTATATTCTGTTCTGGTCTGTTCTGATCTGTTCTTGCCTATTCTGGTAAGTTCTGTTCTGGTTTGTTCTGTTCTTAGGTGTTCTGTTCTGGCCTGTTCTAGTATGTTCTGTTCTTATGTGTTCTGTTCTGGTCTGTTCTGATCTGTTCTTGCCTATTCTGGTATGTTCTGTTCTGGTGTGTTCTGATCTGTTCTTGCCTATTCTGGTATGTTCTGTTCTGGTGTGTTCTGTTCTTAGGTGTTCTGTTCTGGTCTGTCCCGGTCTGTTCTGATGTGGTCTGGTCTATTCCGGCCTGTTCTGGTATGTTCTGTTCTTATGTGTTCTGTTCTGGTCTGTTCTGATCTGTTCTTGCCTATTCTGATATGTTCTGCTCTGGTCTGCTCTGGCCTGTTCTGGTATGTTCTGTTCTGGTATGTTCTGTTCTGGTGTGTCCTGTTCTTAGGTGTTCTGTTCTGATCTGTCCTGGTCTGTTCTGATCTGTTCTTGCCTATTCTGGTATGTTCTGTTCTCGTGTGTTCTGTTCTTAGGTGTTCTGTTCTGGTCTGTCCTGGTCTGTTTTGATCTGGTCTGGTCTATTCTGATATGTTCTGTTCTGGTCTGTCCTGGTCTGTTTTGACCTGTTCTGGTATGTTCTGTTCTGGTGTGTCCTGTTCTTAGGTGTTCTGTTCTGGTCTGTCCTGGTCTGTTTTGACCTGTTCTGGTATGTTCTGTTCTGGTCTGTTCTGATCTGTTCTGATCTGTTCTTGCCTATTCTGATATGTTCTGTTCTGGTCTGTTCTGGCCTGTTCTAGTATGTTCTGTTCTGGTGTCTTCTGTTCTTACGTGTTCTGTTCTGGTCTGTCCTGGCCTATTCTGGTCTGGTCTATTCTGGCCTGTTCTGGTATGTTCTGTTCTGGTGTGTTCTGTTCTGGTCTGTCCTGGTCTGTTTTGATCTGGTCTGGTCTATTCTGATATGTTCTGTTCTGGTCTGTTCTGGCCTGTTCTAGTATGTTCTGTTCTGGTGTCTTCTGTTCTTACGTGTTCTGTTCTGGTCTGTCCTGGCCTGTTCTGGTCTGGTCTATTCTGGCCTGTTCTGGTATGTTCTGTTCTGGTGTGTTCTGTTCTGGTCTGTCCTGGTCTGTTTTGATCTGGTCTGGTCTATCCTGGCCTGTTCTGGTATGTTCTGTTCTGGTGTGTTCTGTTCTGGTCTGTCCTGGTCTGTTTTGACCTGTTCTGGTATGTTCTGTTCTGGTGTGTTCTGTTCTTAGGTGTTCTGTTCTGGTCTGTCCCGGTCTGTTCTGATGTGGTCTGGTCTATTCCGGCCTGCTCTGGTATGTTCTGTTCTGGTCTGTTCTGATCTGTTCTTGCCTATTCTGATATGTTCTGTTCTGGTCTGTTCTGGCCTGTTCTGGTATGTTCTGTTCTGGTGTGTTCTGGCCTGTTCTGGTATATTCTGTTCTGGTCTGTTCTGATCTGTTCTTGCCTATTCTGGTAAGTTCTGTTCTGGTTTGTTCTGTTCTTAGGTGTTCTGTTCTGGTCTGTCCTGGTCTGTTTTGATCTGGTCTGGTCTATTTTGGCCTGTTCTGGTGTGTCCTGTTCTTAGGTGTTCTGTTCTGGTCTGTCCTGGTCTGTTTTGATCTGGTCTGGTCTATTTTGGCCTGTTCTGGTATGTTCTGTTCTGGTGTGTTCTGTTCTTATGTGTTCTGTTCTGGCCTGTTCTAGTATGTTCTGTTCTGGTGTCTTCTGTTCTTACGTGTTCTGTTCTGGCCTGTCCTGGTCTGTTTTGACCTGTTCTGGTATGTTCTGTTCTTATGTGTTCTGTTCTGGTCTGTCCTGGCCTGTTCTGGTATGTTCTGTTCTGGTGTGTTCTGATCTGGTCTGTCCCGGTCTGTTCTGATCTGGTCTGGTCTACTCTGGCCTGTTCTGGTATGTTCTGATCTGTCCTGGTCTGTCCTGGTCTGTTCTGATCTGTCCTGGTCTGTTCTGATCTGTTCTGGTCTGTTCTGGTCTACTCTGGCCTGTTCTGGTATGTTCTGATCTGTCCTGGTCTGTCCTGGTCTGTTCTGATCTGTTCTGGTCTGTTCTGATCTGTTCTGGTATGTTCTGTTCTGGTGTGTTCTGTTCTTAGGTGTTCTGTTCTGGTCTGTCCTGGTCTGTTTTGATCTGGTCTGGTCTATTCTGGCCTGTTCTGGTATATTGTGTTCTGGTGTGTCCTGTTCTTAGGTGTTCTGTTCTGGTCTGTCCTGGTCTGTTTTGATCTGGTCTGGTCTATTTTGGCCTGCTCTGGTATGTTCTGTTCTGGTGTGTTCTGATCTGGTCTGTCGCGGTCTGTTCTGATCTGGTCTGGTCTATTCCAGCCTGTTCTGGTATGTTCTGTTCTGGTGTGTCCTGTTCTTAGGTGTTTTGTTCTGGTCTGTCCTGGTCTGTTCTGATCTGTTCTGGCCTGTTCTGGTATGTTCTGTTCTGGTGTGTTCTGTTCTTAGGTGTTCTGTTCTGGTCTGTCCTGGTCTGTTTTGATCTGGTTTGGTCTATTTTGGCCTGTTCTGGTATGTTCTGTTCTGGTGTGTTTTGTTCTTATGTGTTCTGTTCTGGCCTGTTCTAGTATGTTCTGTTCTGGTCTGTTCTGATTTGTTCTTGCCTATTCTGATATGTTCTGTTCTGGTCTGCTCTGGCCTGTTCTGGTATGTTCTGTTCTGGTATGTTCTGTTCTGGTATGTTCTGTTCTGGTGTGTTCTGTTCTTAGGTGTTCTGTTCTGGTCTGTCCCGGTCTGTTCTGATGTGGTCTGGTCTATTCCGGCCTGTTCTGGTATGTTCTGTTCTTATGTGTTCTGTTCTGGTCTGTTCTGATCTGTTCTTGCCTATTCTGATATGTTCTGCTCTGGTCTGCTCTGGCCTGTTCTGGTATGTTCTGTTCTGGTATGTTCTGTTCTGGTATGTTCTGTTCTGGTGTGTCCTGTTCTTAGGTGTTCTGTTCTGATCTGTCCTGGTCTGTTCTGATCTGTTCTTGCCTATTCTGGTATGTTCTGTTCTCGTGTGTTCTGTTCTTAGGTGTTCTGTTCTGGTTTGTCCTGGTCTGTTTTGATCTGATCTGGTCTATCCTGGCCTGTTCTGGTATCTTCTGTTCAGGTCTGTCCGGGTCTGTTTTGATCTGGTCTGGTCTATTTTGGCCTGTTCTGGTATGTTCTGTTCTGGTGTGTCCTGTTCTTAGGTGTTCTGTTCTGGTCTGTCCTGGTCTGTTTTGACCTGTTCTGGTATGTTCTGTTCTGGTATGTTCTGTTCTGGTGTGTCCTGTTCTTAGGTGTTCTGTTCTGATCTGTCCTGGTCTGTTCTGATCTGTTCTTGCCTATTCTGGTATGTTCTGTTCTCGTGTGTTCTGTTCTTAGGTGTTCTGTTCTGGTCTGTCCTGGTCTGTTTTGATCTGGTCTTGTCTATTTTGGCCTGTTCTGGTGTGTCCTGTTCTTAGGTGTTCTGTTCTGGTCTGTCCTGGTCTGTTTTGACCTGTTCTGGTATGTTCTGTTCTTATGTGTTCTGTTCTGGTCTGTTCGGATCTGTTCTGATCCGTTCTTGCCTATTCTGATATGTTCTGTTCTGGTCTGTTCTGGCCTGTTCTAGTATGTTCTGTTCTGGTGTCTTCTGTTCTTACGTGTTCTGTTCTGGTCTGTCCTGGCCTGTTCTGGTCTGGTCTATTCTGGCCTGTTCTGGTATGTTCTGTTCTGGTGTGTTCTGTTCTGGTCTGTCCTGGTCTGTTTTGATCTGGTCTGGTCTATCCTGGCCTGTTCTCGTATCTTCTGTTCAGGTCTGTTCTGGTTTGTCCTGGTCTGTTTTGATCTGATCTGGTCTATCCTGGCCTGTTCTGGTATCTTCTGTTCAGGTCTGTTCTGGTCTGTTTTGATCTGTTCTGGTATGTTCTGGTCTGTCCTGGTCTGTTCTGGTATGTTCTGTTGTGGTGTGTTCTGTTCTTATGTGTTCTGTTCTGGTCTGTCCGGGTCTGTTTTGATCTGGTCTGGTCTATTTTGGCCTGTTCTGGTATGTTCTGTTCTGGTGTGTCCTGTTCTTAGGTGTTCTGTTCTGGTCTGTCCTGGTCTGTTTTGATCTGGTCTGGTCTATTTTGGCCTGTTCTGGTATGTTCTGTTCTGGTGTGTTCTGATCTGGTCTGTCCCGGTCTGTTCTGATCTGGTCTGGTCTATTCCGGCCTGTTCTGGTGTGTTCTGTTCTTATGTGTTCTGTTCTGGCCTGTTCTAGTATGTTCTGTTCTGGTGTCTTCTGTTCTTACGTGTTCTGTTCTGGTCTGTCCTGGTCTGTTTTGATCTGGTCTGGTCTATTTTGGCCTGTTCTGGTGTGTCCTGTTCTTAGGTGTTCTGTTCTGGTCTGTCCTGGTCTGTTATGATCTGGTCTGGTCTATTTTGGCCTGTTCTGGTATATTCTGTTCTGGTCTGTTCTGATCTGTTCTTGCCTATTCTGGTATGTTCTGTTCTGGTGTGTCCTGTTCTTATGTGTTCTGTTCTGGCCTGTTCTAGTATGTTCTGTTCTGGTGTCTTCTGTTCTTACGTGTTCTGTTCTGGTCTGTCCTGGTCTGTTTTGATCTGGTCTGGTCTATTCTGGCCTGTTCTGGTATGTTCTGTTCTGGTGTGTTCTGTTCTGGTCTGTCCTGGTCTGTTTTGATCTGGTCTGGTCTATTCTGGCCTGTTCTGGTATGTTCTGTTCTGGTGTGTTCTGTTCTTAGGTGATCTGTTCTGGCCTGTCCTGGGCTGTTCTGATCTGTTCTGGCCTGTTCTTATGTGTTCTGTTCTGGCCTGTTCTAGTATGTTCTGTACTGGTGTCTTCTGTTCTTACGTGTTCTGTTCTGGTCTGTCCTGGTCTGTTTTGATCTGGTCTGGTCTATTTTGGCCTGTTCTGGTATGTTCTGTTCTGGTGTGTCCTGTTCTTAGGTGTTCTGTTCTGGTCTGTCCTGGGCTGGTCTATTCTGGCCTGTTCTGGTCTGTTCTGGTATGTTCTGTTTTGATCTGGTCTGGTCTATTCTGGCCTGTTCTGGTCTGTTCTGGTATGTTCTGTTCTTATGTGTTCTGTTCTGGTCTGTCCTGGTCTGTTTTGATCTGGTCTGGTCTATTCTGGCCTGTTCTGGTCTGTTCTGGTCTGTTCTGGTATGTTCTGTTCTTATGTGTTCTGTTCTGGTCTGTCCTGGTCTGTTCTGATCTGTTCTGATCTGTTCTTGCCTATTCTGATATGTTCTGTTCTGGTCTGTTCTGGCCTGTTCTGGTATGTTCTGTTCTGGTGTGTCCTGTTCTTAGGTGTTCTGTTCTGGTCTGTCCTGGTCTGTCCTGATCTGTTCTGGCCTGTTCTGGTATGTTCTGTTCTGGTGTGTTCTGGCCTGTTCTGGTATATTCTGTTCTGATCTGTTCTTGCCTATTCTGATATGTTCTGTTCTGGTCTGTTCTGGCCTGTTCTTGCCTATTCTGGTATGTTCTGTTCTGGTGTGTTCTGTTCTTAGGTGTTCTGTTCTGGTCTGTCCCGGTCTGTTCTGATGTGGTCTGGTCTATTCCGGCCTGTTCTGGTATGTTCTGTTCTTATGTGTTCTGTTCTGGTCTGTTCTGATCTGTTCTTGCCTATTCTGATATGTTCTGTTCTGGTCTGCTCTGGCCTGTTCTGGTATGTTCTGTTCTGGTATGTTCTGTTCTGGTGTGTCCTGTTCTTAGGTGTTCTGTTCTGATCTGTCCTGGTCTGTTCTGATCTGTTCTTGCCTATTCTGGTATGTTCTGTTCTGGTGTGTTCTGGCCTGTTCTGGTATATTCTGTTCTGGTCTGTTCTGATCTGTTCTTGCCTATTCTGGTAAGTTCTGTTCTGGTTTGTTCTGTTCTTAGGTGTTCTGTTCTGGTCTGTCCTGGTCTGTTTTGATCTGGTCTGGTCTATTTTGGCCTGTTCTGGTGTGTCCTGTTCTTAGGTGTTCTGTTCTGGTCTGTCCTGGTCTGTTTTGATCTGGTCTGGTCTATTTTGGCCTGTTCTGGTATGTTCTGTTCTGGTGTGTTCTGTTCTTATGTGTTCTGTTCTGGCCTGTTCTAGTATGTTCTGTTCTGGTGTCTTCTGTTCTTACGTGTTCTGTTCTGGCCTGTCCTGGTCTGTTTTGACCTGTTCTGGTATGTTCTGTTCTTATGTGTTCTGTTCTGGTCTGTCCTGGCCTGTTCTGGTATGTTCTGTTCTGGTGTGTTCTGATCTGGTCTGTCCCGGTCTGTTCTGATCTGGTCTGGTCTACTCTGGCCTGTTCTGGTATGTTCTGATCTGTCCTGGTCTGTCCTGGTCTGTTCTGATCTGTTCTGATCTGTTCTGGTCTGTTCTGATCTGTTCTGGTATGTTCTGTTCTGGTGTGTTCTGTTCTTAGGTGTTCTGTTCTGGTCTGTCCTGGTCTGTTTTGATCTGGTCTGGTCTATTCTGGCCTGTTCTGGTATATTGTGTTCTGGTGTGTCCTGTTCTTAGGTGTTCTGTTCTGGTCTGTCCTGGTCTGTTTTGATCTGGTCTGGTCTATTTTGGCCTGTTCTGGTATGTTCTGTTCTGGTGTGTTCTGATCTGGTCTGTCCCGGTCTGTCCTGGTCTGTTCTGATCTGTTCTGGTCTGTTCTGGTCTACTCTGGCCTGTTCTGGTATGTTCTGATCTGTCCTGGTCTGTCCTGGTCTGTTCTGATCTGTTCTGGTCTGTTCTGGTCTGTTCTGATCTGTTCTGGTATGTTCTGTTCTGGTGTGTTCTGTTCTTAGGTGTTCTGTTCTGGTCTGTCCTGGTCTGTTTTGATCTGGTCTGGTCTATTCTGGCCTGTTCTGGTATATTGTGTTCTGGTGTGTCCTGTTCTTAGGTGTTCTGTTCTGGTCTGTCCTGGTCTGTTTTGATCTGGTCTGGTCTATTTTGGCCTGCTCTGGTATGTTCTGTTCTGGTGTGTTCTGATCTGGTCTGTCCCGGTCTGTTCTGATCTGGTCTGGTCTATTCCAGCCTGTTCTGGTATGTTCTGTTCTGGTGTGTCCTGTTCTTAGGTGTTTTGTTCTGGTCTGTCCTGGTCTGTTCTGATCTGTTCTGGCCTGTTCTGGTATGTTCTGTTCTGGTGTGTTCTGTTCTTAGGTGTTCTGTTCTGGTCTGTCCTGGTCTGTTTTGATCTGGTCTGGTCTATTTTGGCCTGTTCTGGTATGTTCTGTTCTGGTGTGTTTTGTTCTTATGTGTTCTGTTCTGGCCTGTTCTAGTATGTTCTGTTCTGGTCTGTTCTGATTTGTTCTTGCCTATTCTGATATGTTCTGTTCTGGTCTGCTCTGGCCTGTTCTGGTATGTTCTGTTCTGGTATGTTCTGTTCTGGTGTGTCCTGTTCTTAGGTGTTCTGTTCTGGCCTGTTCTAGTATGTTCTGTTCTTATGTGTTCTGTTCTGGTCTGTTCTGATCTGTTCTTGCCTATTCTGGTATGTTCTGTTCTGGTGTGTTCTGATCTGTTCTTGCCTATTCTGGTATGTTCTGTTCTGGTGTGTTCTGTTCTTAGGTGTTCTGTTCTGGTCTGTCCCGGTCTGTTCTGATGTGGTCTGGTCTATTCCGGCCTGTTCTGGTATGTTCTGTTCTTATGTGTTCTGTTCTGGTCTGTTCTGATCTGTTCTGATCTGTTCTTGCCTATTCTGATATGTTCTGTTCTGGTCTGCTCTGGCCTGTTCTGGTATGTTCTGTTCTGGTGTGACCTGTTCTTAGGTGTTCTGTTCTAGCCTGTTCTAGTATGTTCTGTTCTGGTCTGTTCTGATCTGTTCTGGCCTGTTCTGGTATGTTCTGTTCTGGTGTGTTCTGGCCTGTTCTGGTATATTCTGTTCTGATCTGTTCTTGCCTATTCTGATATGTTCTGTTCTGGTCTGTTCTGATCTGTTCTTGCCTATTCTGGTATGTTCTGTTCTGGTGTGTTCTGTTCTTAGGTGTTCTGTTCTGGTCTGTCCCGGTCTGTTCTGATGTGGTCTGGTCTATTCCGGCCTGTTCTGGTATGTTCTGTTCTTATGCGTTCTGTTCTGGTCTGTTCTGATCTGTTCTTGCCTATTCTGATATGTTCTGTTCTGGTCTGCTCTGGCCTGTTCTGGTATGTTCTGTTCTGGTATGTTCTGTTCTGGTGTGTCCTGTTCTTAGGTGTTCTGTTCTGATCTGTCCTGGTCTGTTCTGATCTGTTCTTGCCTATTCTGGTATGTTCTGTTCTGGTGTGTTCTGTTCTTAGGTGTTCTGTTCTGGTCTGTCCCGGTCTGTTCTGATGTGGTCTGGTCTATTCCGGCCTGTTCTGGTATGTTCTGTTCTGGTCTGTTCTGATCTGTTCTTGCCTATTCTGATATGTTCTGTTCTGGTCTGTTCTGGCCTGTTCTGGTATGTTCTGTTCTGGTGTGTTCTGGCCTGTTCTGGTATATTCTGTTCTGGTCTGTTCTGATCTGTTCTTGCCTATTCTGGTAAGTTCTGTTCTGGTTTGTTCTGTTCTTAGGTGTTCTGTTCTGGCCTGTTCTAGTATGTTCTGTTCTTATGTGTTCTGTTCTGGTCTGTTCTGATCTGTTCTTGCCTATTCTGGTATGTTCTGTTCTGGTGTGTTCTGATCTGTTCTTGCCTATTCTGGTATGTTCTGTTCTGGTGTGTTCTGTTCTTAGGTGTTCTGTTCTGGTCTGTCCCGGTCTGTTCTGATGTGGTCTGGTCTATTCCGGCCTGTTCTGGTATGTTCTGTTCTTATGTGTTCTGTTCTGGTCTGTTCTGATCTGTTCTTGCCTATTCTGATATGTTCTGCTCTGGTCTGCTCTGGCCTGTTCTGGTATGTTCTGTTCTGGTATGTTCTGTTCTGGTGTGTCCTGTTCTTAGGTGTTCTGTTCTGATCTGTCCTGGTCTGTTCTGATCTGTTCTTGCCTATTCTGGTATGTTCTGTTCTCGTGTGTTCTGTTCTTAGGTGTTCTGTTCTGGTCTGTCCTGGTCTGTTTTGATCTGGTCTGGTCTATTCTGATATGTTCTGTTCTGGTCTGTCCTGGTCTGTTTTGACCTGTTCTGGTATGTTCTGTTCTGGTGTGTCCTGTTCTTAGGTGTTCTGTTCTGGTCTGTCCTGGTCTGTTTTGACCTGTTCTGGTATGTTCTGTTCTGGTCTGTTCTGATCTGTTCTGATCTGTTCTTGCCTATTCTGATATGTTCTGTTCTGGTCTGTTCTGGCCTGTTCTAGTATGTTCTGTTCTGGTGTCTTCTGTTCTTACGTGTTCTGTTCTGGTCTGTCCTGGCCTATTCTGGTCTGGTCTATTCTGGCCTGTTCTGGTATGTTCTGTTCTGGTGTGTTCTGTTCTGGTCTGTCCTGGTCTGTTTTGATCTGGTCTGGTCTATTCTGATATGTTCTGTTCTGGTCTGTTCTGGCCTGTTCTAGTATGTTCTGTTCTGGTGTCTTCTGTTCTTACGTGTTCTGTTCTGGTCTGTCCTGGCCTGTTCTGGTCTGGTCTATTCTGGCCTGTTCTGGTATGTTCTGTTCTGGTGTGTTCTGTTCTGGTCTGTCCTGGTCTGTTTTGATCTGGTCTGGTCTATCCTGGCCTGTTCTGGTATGTTCTGTTCTGGTGTGTTCTGTTCTGGTCTGTCCTGGTCTGTTTTGACCTGTTCTGGTATGTTCTGTTCTGGTGTGTTCTGTTCTTAGGTGTTCTGTTCTGGTCTGTCCCGGTCTGTTCTGATGTGGTCTGGTCTATTCCGGCCTGCTCTGGTATGTTCTGTTCTGGTCTGTTCTGATCTGTTCTTGCCTATTCTGATATGTTCTGTTCTGGTCTGTTCTGGCCTGTTCTGGTATGTTCTGTTCTGGTGTGTTCTGGCCTGTTCTGGTATATTCTGTTCTGGTCTGTTCTGATCTGTTCTTGCCTATTCTGGTAAGTTCTGTTCTGGTTTGTTCTGTTCTTAGGTGTTCTGTTCTGGTCTGTCCTGGTCTGTTTTGATCTGGTCTGGTCTATTTTGGCCTGTTCTGGTGTGTCCTGTTCTTAGGTGTTCTGTTCTGGTCTGTCCTGGTCTGTTTTGATCTGGTCTGGTCTATTTTGGCCTGTTCTGGTATGTTCTGTTCTGGTGTGTTCTGTTCTTATGTGTTCTGTTCTGGCCTGTTCTAGTATGTTCTGTTCTGGTGTCTTCTGTTCTTACGTGTTCTGTTCTGGCCTGTCCTGGTCTGTTTTGACCTGTTCTGGTATGTTCTGTTCTTATGTGTTCTGTTCTGGTCTGTCCTGGCCTGTTCTGGTATGTTCTGTTCTGGTGTGTTCTGATCTGGTCTGTCCCGGTCTGTTCTGATCTGGTCTGGTCTACTCTGGCCTGTTCTGGTATGTTCTGATCTGTCCTGGTCTGTCCTGGTCTGTTCTGATCTGTCCTGGTCTGTTCTGATCTGTTCTGGTCTGTTCTGGTCTACTCTGGCCTGTTCTGGTATGTTCTGATCTGTCCTGGTCTGTCCTGGTCTGTTCTGATCTGTTCTGGTCTGTTCTGATCTGTTCTGGTATGTTCTGTTCTGGTGTGTTCTGTTCTTAGGTGTTCTGTTCTGGTCTGTCCTGGTCTGTTTTGATCTGGTCTGGTCTATTCTGGCCTGTTCTGGTATATTGTGTTCTGGTGTGTCCTGTTCTTAGGTGTTCTGTTCTGGTCTGTCCTGGTCTGTTTTGATCTGGTCTGGTCTATTTTGGCCTGCTCTGGTATGTTCTGTTCTGGTGTGTTCTGATCTGGTCTGTCGCGGTCTGTTCTGATCTGGTCTGGTCTATTCCAGCCTGTTCTGGTATGTTCTGTTCTGGTGTGTCCTGTTCTTAGGTGTTTTGTTCTGGTCTGTCCTGGTCTGTTCTGATCTGTTCTGGCCTGTTCTGGTATGTTCTGTTCTGGTGTGTTCTGTTCTTAGGTGTTCTGTTCTGGTCTGTCCTGGTCTGTTTTGATCTGGTTTGGTCTATTTTGGCCTGTTCTGGTATGTTCTGTTCTGGTGTGTTTTGTTCTTATGTGTTCTGTTCTGGCCTGTTCTAGTATGTTCTGTTCTGGTCTGTTCTGATTTGTTCTTGCCTATTCTGATATGTTCTGTTCTGGTCTGCTCTGGCCTGTTCTGGTATGTTCTGTTCTGGTATGTTCTGTTCTGGTATGTTCTGTTCTGGTGTGTTCTGTTCTTAGGTGTTCTGTTCTGGTCTGTCCCGGTCTGTTCTGATGTGGTCTGGTCTATTCCGGCCTGTTCTGGTATGTTCTGTTCTTATGTGTTCTGTTCTGGTCTGTTCTGATCTGTTCTTGCCTATTCTGATATGTTCTGCTCTGGTCTGCTCTGGCCTGTTCTGGTATGTTCTGTTCTGGTATGTTCTGTTCTGGTATGTTCTGTTCTGGTGTGTCCTGTTCTTAGGTGTTCTGTTCTGATCTGTCCTGGTCTGTTCTGATCTGTTCTTGCCTATTCTGGTATGTTCTGTTCTCGTGTGTTCTGTTCTTAGGTGTTCTGTTCTGGTTTGTCCTGGTCTGTTTTGATCTGATCTGGTCTATCCTGGCCTGTTCTGGTATCTTCTGTTCAGGTCTGTCCGGGTCTGTTTTGATCTGGTCTGGTCTATTTTGGCCTGTTCTGGTATGTTCTGTTCTGGTGTGTCCTGTTCTTAGGTGTTCTGTTCTGGTCTGTCCTGGTCTGTTTTGACCTGTTCTGGTATGTTCTGTTCTGGTATGTTCTGTTCTGGTGTGTCCTGTTCTTAGGTGTTCTGTTCTGATCTGTCCTGGTCTGTTCTGATCTGTTCTTGCCTATTCTGGTATGTTCTGTTCTCGTGTGTTCTGTTCTTAGGTGTTCTGTTCTGGTCTGTCCTGGTCTGTTTTGATCTGGTCTGGTCTATTTTGGCCTGTTCTGGTGTGTCCTGTTCTTAGGTGTTCTGTTCTGGTCTGTCCTGGTCTGTTTTGACCTGTTCTGGTATGTTCTGTTCTTATGTGTTCTGTTCTGGTCTGTTCGGATCTGTTCTGATCCGTTCTTGCCTATTCTGATATGTTCTGTTCTGGTCTGTTCTGGCCTGTTCTAGTATGTTCTGTTCTGGTGTCTTCTGTTCTTACGTGTTCTGTTCTGGTCTGTCCTGGCCTGTTCTGGTCTGGTCTATTCTGGCCTGTTCTGGTATGTTCTGTTCTGGTGTGTTCTGTTCTGGTCTGTCCTGGTCTGTTTTGATCTGGTCTGGTCTATCCTGGCCTGTTCTCGTATCTTCTGTTCAGGTCTGTTCTGGTTTGTCCTGGTCTGTTTTGATCTGATCTGGTCTATCCTGGCCTGTTCTGGTATCTTCTGTTCAGGTCTGTTCTGGTCTGTTTTGATCTGTTCTGGTATGTTCTGGTCTGTCCTGGTCTGTTCTGGTATGTTCTGTTGTGGTGTGTTCTGTTCTTATGTGTTCTGTTCTGGTCTGTCCGGGTCTGTTTTGATCTGGTCTGGTCTATTTTGGCCTGTTCTGGTATGTTCTGTTCTGGTGTGTCCTGTTCTTAGGTGTTCTGTTCTGGTCTGTCCTGGTCTGTTTTGATCTGGTCTGGTCTATTTTGGCCTGTTCTGGTATGTTCTGTTCTGGTGTGTTCTGATCTGGTCTGTCCCGGTCTGTTCTGATCTGGTCTGGTCTATTCCGGCCTGTTCTGGTGTGTTCTGTTCTTATGTGTTCTGTTCTGGCCTGTTCTAGTATGTTCTGTTCTGGTGTCTTCTGTTCTTACGTGTTCTGTTCTGGTCTGTCCTGGTCTGTTTTGATCTGGTCTGGTCTATTTTGGCCTGTTCTGGTGTGTCCTGTTCTTAGGTGTTCTGTTCTGGTCTGTCCTGGTCTGTTATGATCTGGTCTGGTCTATTTTGGCCTGTTCTGGTATATTCTGTTCTGGTCTGTTCTGATCTGTTCTTGCCTATTCTGGTATGTTCTGTTCTGGTGTGTCCTGTTCTTATGTGTTCTGTTCTGGCCTGTTCTAGTATGTTCTGTTCTGGTGTCTTCTGTTCTTACGTGTTCTGTTCTGGTCTGTCCTGGTCTGTTTTGATCTGGTCTGGTCTATTCTGGCCTGTTCTGGTATGTTCTGTTCTGGTGTGTTCTGTTCTGGTCTGTCCTGGTCTGTTTTGATCTGGTCTGGTCTATTCTGGCCTGTTCTGGTATGTTCTGTTCTGGTGTGTTCTGTTCTGGTCTGTCCTGGTCTGTTTTGATCTGGTCTGGTCTATTCTGGCCTGTTCTGGTATGTCCTGATCTGGTGTCTTCTGTTCTTACGTGTTCGGTTCTGGTCTGTCCTGGCCTGTTCTGGTCTGGTCTATTCTGGCCTGTTCTGGTATGTTCTGTTCTGGTGTGTTCTGTTCTGGTCTGTCCTGGTCTGTTTTGATCTGGTCTGGTCTATTTTGGCCTGTTCTGGTGTGTCCTGTTCTTAGGTGTTCTGTTCTGGTCTGTCCTGGTCTGTTTTGATCTGGTCTGGTCTATTCCGGCCTGTTCTGGTATGTTCTGTTCTGGTGTGTTCTGTTCTTAGGTGTTCTGTTCTGGTCTGTCCTGGTCTGTTTTGATCTGGTCTGGTCTATTTTGGCCTGTTCTGGTATATTCTGTTCTGGTCTGTTCTGATCTGTTCTTGCCTATTCTGGTATGTTCTGTTCTGGTGTGTCCTGTTCTTATGTGTTCTGTTCTGGCCTGTTCTAGTATGTTCTGTTCTGGTGTCTTCTGTTCTTACGTGTTCTGTTCTGGTCTGTCCTGGTCTGTTTTGATCTGGTCTGGTCTATTCTGGCCTGTTCTGGTATGTTCTGTTCTGGTGTGTTCTGTTCTGGTCTGTCCTGGTCTGTTTTGATCTGGTCTGGTCTATTCTGGCCTGTTCTGGTGTCTTCTGTTCTTACGTGTTCTGTTCTGGTCTGTCCTGGTCTGTTTTGATCTGGTCTGGTCTATTCTGGCCTGTTCTGGTATGTTCTGTTCTGGTGTGTTCTGTTCTGGTCTGTCCTGGTCTGTTTTGATCTGGTCTGGTCTATCCTGGCCTGTTCTGGTATGTTCTGTTCTGGTGTGTTCTGTTCTGGTCTGTCCTGGTCTGTTTTGACCTGTTCTGGTATGTTCTGTTCTGGTGTGTCCTGTTCTTAGGTGTTCTGTTCTGGTCTGTCCTGGTCTGTTTTGACCTGTTCTGGTATGTTCTGTTCTGGTCTGTTCTGATCTGTTCTGATCTGTTCTTGCCTATTCTGATATGTTCTGTTCTGGTCTGTTCTGGCCTGTTCTAGTATGTTCTGTTCTGGTGTCTTCTGTTCTTACGTGTTCTGTTCTGGTCTGTCCTGGCCTATTCTGGTCTGGTCTATTCTGGCCTGTTCTGGTATGTTCTGTTCTGGTGTGTTCTGTTCTGGTCTGTCCTGGTCTGTTTTGATCTGGTCTGGTCTATCCTGGCCTGTTCTGGTATGTTCTGTTCTGGTGTGTTCTGTTCTGGTCTGTCCTGGTCTGTTTTGACCTGTTCTGGTATGTTCTGTTCTGGTGTGTCCTGTTCTTAGGTGTTCTGTTCTGGTCTGTCCTGGTCTGTTTTGACCTGTTCTGGTATGTTCTGTTCTGGTGTGTCCTGTTCTTAGGTGTTCTGTTCTGGTGTGTTCTGTTCTGGTCTGTCCTGGTCTGTTTTGATCTGGTCTGGTCTATCCTGGCCTGTTCTGGTATGTTCTGTTCTGGTGTGTTCTGTTCTGGTCTGTCCTGGTCTGTTTTGACCTGTTCTGGTATGTTCTGTTCTGGTGTGTCCTGTTCTTAGGTGTTCTGTTCTGGTCTGTCCTGGTCTGTTTTGACCTGTTCTGGTATGTTCTGTTCTGGTGTGTCCTGTTCTTAGGTGTTCTGTTCTGGTGTGTTCTGTTCTGGTCTGTCCTGGTCTGTTTTGATCTGGTCTGGTCTATCCTGGCCTGTTCTGGTATGTTCTGTTCTGGTGTGTTCTGTTCTGGTCTGTCCTGGTCTGTTTTGATCTGGTCTGGTCTATTCTGGCCTGTTCTGGTATGTCCTGATCTGGTGTCTTCTGTTCTTACGTGTTCTGTTCTGGTCTGTCCTGGTCTGTTTTGATCTGGTCTGGTCTATTCTGGCCTGTTCTGGTATGTTCTGATCTGGTGTGTTCTGTTCTTAGGTGTTCTGTTCTGGTCTGTCCTGGTCTGTTTTGATCTGGTCTGGTCTATTTTGGCCTGTTCTGGTGTGTCCTGTTCTTAGGTGATCTGTTCTGGTCTGTCCTGGTCTGTTTGGATCTGGTCTGGTCTATTTTGGCCTGTTCTGGTATGTTCTGTTCTGGTGTGTTCTGGCCTGTTCTGGTATATACTGTTCTGGTCTGTTCTGATCTGTTCTTGCCTATTCCGGTATGTTCTGTTCTGGTGAGTTCTGTTCTTAGGTGTTCTGTTCTGGTCTGTCCTGGTCTGTTTTGATCTGATCTGGTCTATCCTGGCCTGTTCTGGTATCTTCTGTTCAGGTCTGTCCGGGTCTGTTTTGATCTGGTCTGGTCTATTTTGGCCTGTTCTGGTATGTTCTGTTCTGGTGTGTCCTGTTCTGGTCTGTCCTGGTCTGTTTTGATCTGGTCTGGTCTATCCTGGCCTGTTCTGGTATCTTCTGTTCAGGTCTGTCCGGGTCTGTTTTGATCTGGTCTGGTCTATTTTGGCCTGTTCTGGTATGTTCTGTTCTAGTGTGTCCTGTTCTTAGGTGTTCTGTTCTGGTCTGTCCTGGTCTGTTTTGATCTGGTCTGGTCTATCCTGGCCTGTTCTCGTATCTTCTGTTCAGGTCTGTTCTGGTTTGTCCTGGTCTGTTTTGATCTGGTCTGGTCTATTCCGGCCTGTTCTGGTATGTTCTGTTCTGGTGTGTTCTGTTCTTAGGTGTTCTGGTCTGGTCTGTTCTGGTCTGTTCTGATCTGTTCTTGCCTATTCTGGTATGTTCTGTTCTGGTGAGTTCTGTTCTTAGGTGTTCTGTTCTGGTCTGTCCTGGTCTGTTTTGATCTGGTCTGGTCTATCCTGGCCTGTTCTCGTATCTTCTGTTCAGGTCTGTTCTGGTTTGTCCTGGTCTGTTTTGATCTGATCTGGTCTATCCTGGCCTGTTCTGGTATCTTCTGTTCAGGTCTGTCCGGGTCTGTTTTGATCTGGTCTGGTCTATCCTGGCCTGTTCTGGTATGTCCTGTTCTGGTGTGTTCTGTTCTGGTCTGTTCTGATCTGTTCTTGCCTATTCTGATATGTTCTGTTCTGGTCTGCTCTGGCCTGTTCTGGTATGTTCTGTTCTGGTGTGTCCTGTTCTTAGGTGTTCTGTTCTGATCTGTCCTGGTCTGTTCTGATCTGTTCTTGCCTATTCTGGTATGTTCTGTTCTCGTGTGTTCTGTTCTTAGGTGTTCTGTTCTGATCTGTCCTGGTCTATTTTGATCTGGTCTGGTCTATTTTGGCCTGTTCTGGTATGTTCTGTTCTGGTGTGTCCTGTTCTTAGGTGTTCTGTTCTGGTCTGTCTTGGTCTGTTTTGATCAGGTCTGGTCTATTTTGGCCCGTTCTGGTATGTTCTGTTCTGGTGTGTCCTGTTCTTAGGTGTTCTGTTCTGGTCTGTCCTGGTCTGTTTTGATCTGGTCTGGTCTATTTTGGCCTGTTCTGGTATGTTCTGTTCTTGTGTGTTCTGATCTGGTCTGTCCCGGTCTGTTCTGATGTGGTCTGGTCTATTCCGGCCTGTTCTGGTATGTTCTGTTCTTAGGTGTTCTGTTCTGGTCTGTCCCGGTCTGTTCTGATGTGGTCTGGTCTATTCCGGCCTGTTCTGGTATGTTCTGTTCTTATGTGTTCTGTTCTGGTCTGTTCTGATCTGTTCTTGCCTATTCTGGTATGTTCTGTTCTGGTGTGTTCTGTTCTTAGGTGTTCTGTTCTGGTCTGTCCTGGTCTGTTCTGATCTGTTTGGCCTGTTCTGGTATGTTCTGTTCTGGTGTGTTCTTGCCTGTTCTGGTATATTCTGTTCTGGTCTGTTCTGATCTGTTCTTGCCTATTCTGGTATGTTCTGTTCTGGTGTGTTCTGTTCTTAGGTGTTCTGTTCTGGTCTGTCCCGGTCTGTTCTGATGTGGTCTGGTCTATTCCGGCCTGTTCTGGTATGTTCTGTTCTTATGTGTTCTGTTCTGGTCTGTTCTGATCTGTTCTTGCCTATTCTGATATGTTCTGTTCTGGTCTGCTCTGGCCTGTTCTGGTATGTTCTGTTCTGGTATGTTCTGTTCTGGTGTGTCCTGTTCTTAGGTGTTCTGTTCTGATCTGTCCTGGTCTGTTCTGATCTGTTCTTGCCTATTCTGGTATGTTCTGTTCTCGTGTGTTCTGTTCTTAGGTGTTCTGTTCTGATCTGTCCTGGTCTATTTTGATCTGGTCTGGTCTATTTTGGCCTGTTCTGGTATGTTCTGTTCTGGTGTGTCCTGTTCTTAGGTGTTCTGTTCTGGTCTGTCTTGGTCTGTTTTGATCAGGTCTGGTCTATTTTGGCCCATTCTGGTATGTTCTGTTCTGGTGTGTCCTGTTCTTAGGTGTTCTGTTCTGGTCTGTCCTGGTCTGTTTTGATCTGGTCTGGTCTATTTTGGCCTGTTCTGGTATGTTCTGTTCTTGTGTGTTCTGATCTGGTCTGTCCCGGTCTGTTCTGATCTGGTCTGGTCTATTCCGGCCTGTTCTGGTATGTTCTGTTCTGGTGTGTCCTGTTCTTAGGTGTTTTGTTCTGGTCTGTCCTGGTCTGTTCTGATCTGTTCTGGCCTGTTCTGGTATGTTCTGTTCTGGTGTGTTCTGTTCTTAGGTGTTCTGTTCTGGTCTGTCCTGGTCTGTTTTGATCTGGTCTGGTCTATTTTGGCCTGTTCTGGTGTGTCCTGTTCTTAGGTGTTCTGTTCTGGTGTGTCCTGTTCTTAGGTGTTCTGTTCTGGTCTGTCCTGGTCTGTTTTGATCTGGTCTGGTCTATTTTGGCCTGTTCTGGTATGTTCTGTTCTGGTGTGTTTTGTTCTTATGTGTTCTGTTCTGGCCTGTTCTAGTATGTTCTGTTCTGGTCTGTTCTGATTTGTTCTTGCCTATTCTGATATGTTCTGTTCTGGTCTGCTCTGGCCTGTTCTGGTATGTTCTGTTCTGGTGTGTCCTGTTCTTAGGTGTTCTGTTCTGGCCTGTTCTAGTATGTTCTGTTCTGGTCTGTTCTGATCTGTTCTTGCCTATTCTGGTATGTTCTGTTCTGGTGTGTTCTGTTCTTAGGTGTTCTGTTCTGGTCTGTCCTGGTCTGTTCTGATCTGTTTGGCCTGTTCTGGTATGTTCTGTTCTGGTGTGTTCTTGCCTGTTCTGGTATATTCTGTTCTGGTCTGTTCTGATCTGTTCTTGCCTATTCTGGTATGTTCTGTTCTGGTGTGTTCTGTTCTTAGGTGTTCTGTTCTGGTCTGTCCCGGTCTGTTCTGATGTGGTCTGGTCTATTCCGGCCTGTTCTGGTATGTTCTGTTCTTAGGTGTTCTGTTCTGGTCTGTCCCGGTCTGTTCTGATGTGGTCTGGTCTATTCCGGCCTGTTCTGGTATGTTCTGTTCTTATGTGTTCTGTTCTGGTCTGTTCTGATCTGTTCTTGCCTATTCTGATATGTTCTGTTCTGGTCTACTCTGGCCTGTTCTGGTATGTTCTGTTCTGGTATGTTCTGTTCTGGTGTGTCCTGTTCTTAGGTGTTCTGTTCTGATCTGTCCTGGTCTGTTCTGATCTGTTCTTGCCTATTCTGGTATGTTCTGTTCTCGTGTGTTCTGTTCTTAGGTGTTCTGTTCTGATCTGTCCTGGTCTGTTTTGATCTGGTCTGGTCTATTTTGGCCTGTTCTGGTATGTTCTGTTCTGGTGTGTCCTGTTCTTAGGTGTTCTGTTCTGGTCTGTCTTGGTCTGTTTTGATCTGGTCTGGTCTATTTTGGCCCGTTCTGGTATGTTCTGTTCTGGTGTGTCCTGTTCTTAGGTGTTCTGTTCTGATCTGTCCTGGTCTGTTTTGATCTGGTCAGGTCTATTTTGGCCCGTTCTGGTATGTTCTGTTCTGGTGTGTCCTGTTCTTAGGTGTTCTGTTCTGGTCTGTCCTGGTCTGTTTTGATCTGGTCTGGTCTATTTTGGCCTGTTCTGGTATGTTCTGTTCTGGTGTGTTTTGTTCTTATGTGTTCTGTTCTGGCCTGTTCTAGTATGTTCTGTTCTGGTCTGTTCTGATTTGTTCTTGCCTATTCTGATATGTTCTGTTCTGGTCTGCTCTGGCCTGTTCTGGTATGTTCTGTTCTGGTGTGTCCTGTTCTTAGGTGTTCTGTTCTGGCCTGTTCTAGTATGTTCTGTTCTGGTCTGTTCTGATCTGTTCTTGCCTATTCTGGTATGTTCTGTTCTTGTGTGTTCTGATCTGGTCTGTCCCGGTCTGTTCTGATGTGGTCTGGTCTATTCCGGCCTGTTCTGGTATGTTCAGTTCTTAGGTGTTCTGTTCTGGTCTGTCCCGGTCTGTTCTGATGTGGTCTGGTCTATTCCGGCCTGTTCTGGTATGTTCTGTTCTTATGTGTTCTGTTCTGGTCTGTTCTGATCTGTTCTTGCCTATTCTGGTATGTTCTGTTCTCGTGTGTTCTGTTCTTAGGTGTTCTGTTCTGATCTGTCCTGGTCTGTTTTGATCTGGTCTGGTCTATTTTGGCCTGTTCTGGTATGTTCTGTTCTGGTGTGTCCTGTTCTTAGGTGTTCTGTTCTGGTCTGTCTTGGTCTGTTTTGATCTGGTCTGGTCTATTTTGGCCCGTTCTGGTATGTTCTGTTCTGGTGTGTCCTGTTCTTAGGTGTTTTGTTCTGGTCTGTCCTGGTCTGTTTTGATCTGGTCTGGTCTATTTTGGCCTGTTCTGGTATGTTCTGTTCTTGTGTGTTCTGATCTGGTCTGTCCCGATCTGTTCTGATGTGGTCTGGTCTATTCCGGCCTGTTCTGGTATGTTCTGTTCTGGTCTGTTCTGATCTGTTCTTGCCTATTCTGATATGTTCTGTTCTGGTCTGTTCTGGCCTGTTCTGGTATGTTCTGTTCTGGTGTGTTCTGGCCTGTTCTGGTATATTCTGTTCTGGTCTGTTCTGATCTGTTCTGATCTGTTCTTGCCTATTCTGGTAAGTTCTGTTCTGGTTTGTTCTGTTCTTAGGTGTTCTGTTCTGGTCTGTCCTGGTCTGTTTTGATCTGGTCTGGTCTATTTTGGCCTGTTCTGGTATGTTCTGTTCTGGTGTGTCCTGTTCTTAGGTGTTCTGTTCTGGTCTGTCCTGGTCTGTTTTGATCTGGTCTGGTCTATTTTGGCCTGTTCTGGTATGTTCTGTTCTGGTGTGTCCTGTTCTTAGGTGTTCTGTTCTGGTCTGTCCTGGTCTGTTTTGATCTGGTCTGGTCTATTCTGGCCTGTTCTGGCCTCTTCTGGTATGTTCTGTTCAGGTGTGTTCTGTTCTTATGTGTTCTGTTCTGGCCTGTTCTAGTATGTTCTGTTCTGGTGTCTTCTGTTCTTACGTGTTCTGTTCTGGTCTGTCCTGGCCTGTTCTGGTCTAGTCTATTCTGGCCTGTTCTGGTATGTTCTGTTCTGGTGTGTTCTGATCTGGTCTGGTCTATTCCGGCCTGTTCTGGTCTGTTCTGATCTGTTCTTGCCTAGTCTGATATGTTTTGTTCTGGTCTGTTCTGGCCTGTTCTGGTATGTTCTGTTCTGGTGTGTTCTGATCTGTTCTGTCCCGGTCTGTTCTGATCTGGTCTGGTCTATTCCGGCCTGTTCTGGTATGTTCTGTTCTGGTGTGTTCTGTTCTTATGTGTTCTGTTCTGGCCTGTTCTAGTATGTTCTGTTCTGGTGTCTTCTGTTCTTACGTGTTCTGTTCTGGTCTGGCTTGGTCTGATCTGATCTGTTCTTATGTGTTCTGTTCTGGCCTGTTCTAGTATGTTCTGTTCTGGTGTCTTCTGTTCTTGCGTGGTCTGTTCTGGTCTGTCCTGGCCTGTTCTGGTATGTTCTGTTCTGGTGTGTTCTGATCTGGTCTGTCCCGGTCTGTTCTGATCTGGTCTGTCCCGGTCTGTTCTGATCTGGTCTGTCCCGGTCTGTTCTGATCTGGTCTGGTCTATTCCGGCCTGTTCTGGTATGTTTTGTTCTGGTGTGTTCTGTTCTGGCCTGTTCTAGTATGTTCTGTTCTCGTGTCTGCTGTTCTTACGTGTTCTGTTCTGGTCTGTCCTGGCCTGTTCTTGTCTGTTTTGATCTGGTCTGGTCTATTCTGGCCTGTTCTGGTATGTTCTGTTCTGGTGTGTTCTGTTCTCAGGTGTTCTGTTCTGGTCTGTCCAGGTCTGTTTTGATCTGGTCTGGTCTATTTTGGCCTGTTCTGGTATGTTCTGTTCTGGTGTGTTCTGATCTGGTCTGTCCCGGTCTGTTCTGATCTGGTCTGGTCTATTCCGGCCTGTTCTGGTATGTTCTGTTCTGGTGTGTCCTGTTCTTAGGTGTTTTGTTCTGGTCTGTCCTGGTCTGTTCTGATCTGTTCTGGCCTGTTCTGGTATGTTCTGTTCTGGTGTGTTCTGTTCTTAGGTGTTCTGTTCTGGTCTGTCCTGGTCTGTTTTGATCTGGTCTGGTCTATTTTGGCCTGTTCTGGTGTGTCCTGTTCTTAGGTGTTCTGTTCTGGTGTGTCCTGTTCTTAGGTGTTCTGTTCTGGTCTGTCCTGGTCTGTTTTGATCTGGTCTGGTCTATTTTGGCCTGTTCTGGTATGTTCTGTTCTGGTGTGTTTTGTTCTTATGTGTTCTGTTCTGGCCTGTTCTAGTATGTTCTGTTCTGGTGTCTTCTGTTCTTACGTGTTCTGTTCTGGTCTGGCTTGGTCTGATCTGATCTGTTCTTATGTGTTCTGTTCTGGCCTGTTCTAGTATGTTCTGTTCTGGTGTCTTCTGTTCTTGCGTGGTCTGTTCTGGTCTGTCCTGGCCTGTTCTGGTATGTTCTGTTCTGGTGTGTTCTGATCTGGTCTGTCCCGGTCTGTTCTGATCTGGTCTGTCCCGGTCTGTTCTGATCTGGTCTGGTCTATTCCGGCCTGTTCTGGTATGTTCTGTTCTGGTGTGTCCTGTTCTTAGGTGTTCTGTTCTGATCTGTCCTGGTCTGTTCTGATCTGTTCTTGCCTATTCTGGTATGTTCTGTTCTCGTGTGTTCTGTTCTTAGGTGTTCTGTTCTGATCTGTCCTGGTCTGTTTTGATCTGGTCTGGTCTATTTTGGCCTGTTCTGGTATGTTCTGTTCTGGTGTGTCCTGTTCTTAGGTGTTCTGTTCTGGTCTGTCTTGGTCTGTTTTGATCAGGTCTGGTCTATTTTGGCCTGTTCTGGTATGTTCTGTTCTTGTGTGTTCTGATCTGGTCTGTCCCGGTCTGTTCTGGTCTGTTCTGGTCTGTTCTGGTCTGTTCTGGCCTGTTCTGGTATGTTCTCTTCTGGTGTGTTCTGTTCTCAGGTGTTCTGTTCTGGTCTGTCCAGGTCTGTTTTGATCTGGTCTGGTCTATTCTGGCCTGTTCTGGTATATTGTGTTCTGGTGTGTCCTGTTCTTAGGTGTTCTGTTCTGGTCTGTCCTGGTCTGTTTTGATCTGGTCTGGTCTATTTTGGCCTGTTCTGGTATGTTCTGTTCTGGTGTGTTTTGTTCTTATGTGTTCTGTTCTGGCCTGTTCTAGTATGTTCTGTTCTGGTCTGTTCTGATTTGTTCTTGCCTATTCTGATATGTTCTGTTCTGGTCTGCTCTGGCCTGTTCTGGTATGTTCTGTTCTGGTGTGTCCTGTTCTTAGGTGTTCTGTTCTGGCCTGTTCTAGTATGTTCTGTTCTGGTCTGTTCTGATCTGTTCTTGCCTATTCTGGTATGTTCTGTTCTGGTGTGTTCTGTTCTTAGGTGTTCTGTTCTGGTCTGTCCTGGTCTGTTCTGATCTGTTTGGCCTGTTCTGGTATGTTCTGTTCTGGTGTGTTCTTGCCTGTTCTGGTATATTCTGTTCTGGTCTGTTCTGATCTGTTCTTGCCTATTCTGGTATGTTCTGTTCTGGTGTGTTCTGTTCTTAGGTGTTCTGTTCTGGTCTGTCCCGGTCTGTTCTGATGTGGTCTGGTCTATTCCGGCCTGTTCTGGTATGTTCTGTTCTTATGTGTTCTGTTCTGGTCTGTTCTGATCTGTTCTTGCCTATTCTGATATGTTCTGTTCTGGTCTGCTCTGGCCTGTTCTGGTATGTTCTGTTCTGGTATGTTCTGTTCTGGTGTGTCCTGTTCTTAGGTGTTCTGTTCTGATCTGTCCTGGTCTGTTCTGATCTGTTCTTGCCTATTCTGGTATGTTCTGTTCTCGTGTGTTCTGTTCTTAGGTGTTCTGTTCTGATCTGTCCTGGTCTATTTTGATCTGGTCTGGTCTATTTTGGCCTGTTCTGGTATGTTCTGTTCTGGTGTGTCCTGTTCTTAGGTGTTCTGTTCTGGTCTGTCTTGGTCTGTTTTGATCAGGTCTGGTCTATTTTGGCCCGTTCTGGTATGTTCTGTTCTGGTGTGTCCTGTTCTTAGGTGTTCTGTTCTGGTCTGTCCTGGTCTGTTTTGATCTGGTCTGGTCTATTTTGGCCTGTTCTGGTATGTTCTGTTCTTGTGTGTTCTGATCTGGTCTGTCCCGGTCTGTTCTGATGTGGTCTGGTCTATTCCGGCCTGTTCTGGTATGTTCTGTTCTTAGGTGTTCTGTTCTGGTCTGTCCCGGTCTGTTCTGATGTGGTCTGGTCTATTCCGGCCTGTTCTGGTATGTTCTGTTCTTATGTGTTCTGTTCTGGTCTGTTCTGATCTGTTCTTGCCTATTCTGGTATGTTCTGTTCTGGTGTGTTCTGTTCTTAGGTGTTCTGTTCTGGTCTGTCCTGGTCTGTTCTGATCTGTTTGGCCTGTTCTGGTATGTTCTGTTCTGGTGTGTTCTTGCCTGTTCTGGTATATTCTGTTCTGGTCTGTTCTGATCTGTTCTTGCCTATTCTGGTATGTTCTGTTCTGGTGTGTTCTGTTCTTAGGTGTTCTGTTCTGGTCTGTCCCGGTCTGTTCTGATGTGGTCTGGTCTATTCCGGCCTGTTCTGGTATGTTCTGTTCTTATGTGTTCTGTTCTGGTCTGTTCTGATCTGTTCTTGCCTATTCTGATATGTTCTGTTCTGGTCTGCTCTGGCCTGTTCTGGTATGTTCTGTTCTGGTATGTTCTGTTCTGGTGTGTCCTGTTCTTAGGTGTTCTGTTCTGATCTGTCCTGGTCTGTTCTGATCTGTTCTTGCCTATTCTGGTATGTTCTGTTCTCGTGTGTTCTGTTCTTAGGTGTTCTGTTCTGATCTGTCCTGGTCTATTTTGATCTGGTCTGGTCTATTTTGGCCTGTTCTGGTATGTTCTGTTCTGGTGTGTCCTGTTCTTAGGTGTTCTGTTCTGGTCTGTCTTGGTCTGTTTTGATCAGGTCTGGTCTATTTTGGCCCATTCTGGTATGTTCTGTTCTGGTGTGTCCTGTTCTTAGGTGTTCTGTTCTGGTCTGTCCTGGTCTGTTTTGATCTGGTCTGGTCTATTTTGGCCTGTTCTGGTATGTTCTGTTCTGGTGTGTTTTGTTCTTATGTGTTCTGTTCTGGCCTGTTCTAGTATGTTCTGTTCTGGTCTGTTCTGATTTGTTCTTGCCTATTCTGATATGTTCTGTTCTGGTCTGCTCTGGCCTGTTCTGGTATGTTCTGTTCTGGTGTGTCCTGTTCTTAGGTGTTCTGTTCTGGCCTGTTCTAGTATGTTCTGTTCTGGTCTGTTCTGATCTGTTCTTGCCTATTCTGGTATGTTCTGTTCTGGTGTGTTCTGTTCTTAGGTGTTCTGTTCTGGTCTGTCCTGGTCTGTTCTGATCTGTTTGGCCTGTTCTGGTATGTTCTGTTCTGGTGTGTTCTTGCCTGTTCTGGTATATTCTGTTCTGGTCTGTTCTGATCTGTTCTTGCCTATTCTGGTATGTTCTGTTCTGGTGTGTTCTGTTCTTAGGTGTTCTGTTCTGGTCTGTGCCGGTCTGTTCTGATGTGGTCTGGTCTATTCCGGTCTGTTCTGGTATGTTCTGTTCTTATGTGTTCTGTTCTGGTCTGTTCTGATCTGTTCTTGCCTATTCTGATATGTTCTGTTCTGGTCTGCTCTGGCCTGTTCTGGTATGTTCTGTTCTGGTGTGTCCTGTTCTTAGGTGTTCTGTTCTGATCTGTCCTGGTCTGTTCTGATCTGTTCTTGCCTATTCTGGTATGTTCTGTTCTCGTGTGTTCTGTTCTTAGGTGTTCTGTTCTGGTCTGTCTTGGTCTGTTTTGATCAGGTCTGGTCTATTTTGGCCCGTTCTGGTATGTTCTGTTCTGGTGTGTCCTGTTCTTGTGTGTTCTGATCTGGTCTGTCCCGGTCTGTTCTGATGTGGTCTGGTCTATTCCGGCCTGTTCTGGTATGTTCTGTTCTTAGGTGTTCTGTTCTGGTCTGTCCCGGTCTGTTTTGATGTGGTCTGGTCTATTCCGGCCTGTTCTGGTATGTTCTGTTCTTATGTGTTCTGTTCTGGTCTGTTCTGATCTGTTCTTGCCTATTCTGGTATGTTCTGTTCTGGTGTGTTCTGTTCTTAGGTGTTCTGTTCTGGTCTGTCCTGGTCTGTTCTGATCTGTTTGGCCTGTTCTGGTATGTTCTGTTCTGGTGTGTTCTTGCCTGTTCTGGTATATTCTGTTCTGGTCTGTTCTGATCTGTTCTTGCCTATTCTGGTATGTTCTGTTCTGGTGTGTTCTGTTCTTAGGTGTTCTGTTCTGGTCTGTCCCGGTCTGTTCTGATGTGGTCTGGTCTATTCCGGCCTGTTCTGGTATGTTCTGTTCTTATGTGTTCTGTTCTGGTCTGTTCTGATCTGTTCTTGCCTATTCTGATATGTTCTGTTCTGGTCTGCTCTGGCCTGTTCTGGTATGTTCTGTTCTGGTGTGTCCTGTTCTTAGGTGTTCTGTTCTGGTCTGTCTTGGTCTGTTTTGATCAGGTCTGGTCTATTTTGGCCCATTCTGGTATGTTCTGTTCTGGTGTGTCCTGTTCTTAGGTGTTCTGTTCTGGTCTGTCCTGGTCTGTTTTGATCTGGTCTGGTCTATTTTGGCCTGTTCTGGTATGTTCTGTTCTGGTGTGTTTTGTTCTTATGTGTTCTGTTCTGGCCTGTTCTAGTATGTTCTGTTCTGGTCTGTTCTGATTTGTTCTTGCCTATTCTGATATGTTCTGTTCTGGTCTGCTCTGGCCTGTTCTGGTATGTTCTGTTCTGGTGTGTCCTGTTCTTAGGTGTTCTGTTCTGGCCTGTTCTAGTATGTTCTGTTCTGGTCTGTTCTGATCTGTTCTTGCCTATTCTGGTATGTTCTGTTCTGGTGTGTTCTGTTCTTAGGTGTTCTGTTCTGGTCTGTCCTGGTCTGTTCTGATCTGTTTGGCCTGTTCTGGTATGTTCTGTTCTGGTGTGTTCTTGCCTGTTCTGGTATATTCTGTTCTGGTCTGTTCTGATCTGTTCTTGCCTATTCTGGTATGTTCTGTTCTGGTGTGTTCTGTTCTTAGGTGTTCTGTTCTGGTCTGTGCCGGTCTGTTCTGATGTGGTCTGGTCTATTCCGGTCTGTTCTGGTATGTTCTGTTCTTATGTGTTCTGTTCTGGTCTGTTCTGATCTGTTCTTGCCTATTCTGATATGTTCTGTTCTGGTCTGCTCTGGCCTGTTCTGGTATGTTCTGTTCTGGTGTGTCCTGTTCTTAGGTGTTCTGTTCTGATCTGTCCTGGTCTGTTCTGATCTGTTCTTGCCTATTCTGGTATGTTCTGTTCTCGTGTGTTCTGTTCTTAGGTGTTCTGTTCTGGTCTGTCTTGGTCTGTTTTGATCAGGTCTGGTCTATTTTGGCCCGTTCTGGTATGTTCTGTTCTGGTGTGTCCTGTTCTTGTGTGTTCTGATCTGGTCTGTCCCGGTCTGTTCTGATGTGGTCTGGTCTATTCCGGCCTGTTCTGGTATGTTCTGTTCTTAGGTGTTCTGTTCTGGTCTGTCCCGGTCTGTTTTGATGTGGTCTGGTCTATTCCGGCCTGTTCTGGTATGTTCTGTTCTTATGTGTTCTGTTCTGGTCTGTTCTGATCTGTTCTTGCCTATTCTGGTATGTTCTGTTCTGGTGTGTTCTGTTCTTAGGTGTTCTGTTCTGGTCTGTCCTGGTCTGTTCTGATCTGTTTGGCCTGTTCTGGTATGTTCTGTTCTGGTGTGTTCTTGCCTGTTCTGGTATATTCTGTTCTGGTCTGTTCTGATCTGTTCTTGCCTATTCTGGTATGTTCTGTTCTGGTGTGTTCTGTTCTTAGGTGTTCTGTTCTGGTCTGTCCCGGTCTGTTCTGATGTGGTCTGGTCTATTCCGGCCTGTTCTGGTATGTTCTGTTCTTATGTGTTCTGTTCTGGTCTGTTCTGATCTGTTCTTGCCTATTCTGATATGTTCTGTTCTGGTCTGCTCTGGCCTGTTCTGGTATGTTCTGTTCTGGTATGTTCTGTTCTGGTGTGTCCTGTTCTTAGGTGTTCTGTTCTGATCTGTCCTGGTCTGTTCTGATCTGTTCTTGCCTATTCTGGTATGTTCTGTTCTCGTGTGTTCTGTTCTTAGGTGTTCTGTTCTGATCTGTCCTGGTCTATTTTGATCTGGTCTGGTCTATTTTGGCCTGTTCTGGTATGTTCTGTTCTGGTGTGTCCTGTTCTTAGGTGTTCTGTTCTGGTCTGTCTTGGTCTGTTTTGATCAGGTCTGGTCTATTTTGGCCCATTCTGGTATGTTCTGTTCTGGTGTGTCCTGTTCTTAGGTGTTCTGTTCTGGTCTGTCCTGGTCTGTTTTGATCTGGTCTGGTCTATTTTGGCCTGTTCTGGTATGTTCTGTTCTTGTGTGTTCTGATCTGGTCTGTCCCGGTCTGTTCTGATGTGGTCTGGTCTATTCCGGCCTGTTCTGGTATGTTCTGTTCTTAGGTGTTCTGTTCTGGTCTGTCCCGGTCTGTTCTGATGTGGTCTGGTCTATTCCGGCCTGTTCTGGTATGTTCTGTTCTTATGTGTTCTGTTCTGGTCTGTTCTGATCTGTTCTTGCCTATTCTGCTATGTTCTGTTCTGGTCTGCTCTGGCCTGTTCTGGTATGTTCTGTTCTGGTGTGTCCTGTTCTTAGGTGTTCTGTTCTGATCTGTCCTGGTCTGTTCTGATCTGTTCTTGCCTATTCTGGTATGTTCTGTTCTCGTGTGTTCTGTTCTTAGGTGTTCTGTTCTGATCTGTCCTGGTCTGTTTTGATCTGGTCTGGTCTATTTTGGCCTGTTCTGGTATGTTCTGTTCTGGTGTGTCCTGTTCTTAGGTGTTCTGTTCTGGTCTGTCTTGGTCTGTTTTGATCTGGTCTGGTCTATTTTGGCCCGTTCTGGTATGTTCTGTTCTGGTGTGTCCTGTTCTTAGGTGTTCTGTTCTGGTCTGTCCTGGTCTGTTTTGATCTGGTCTGGTCTATTTTGGCCTGTTCTGGTATGTTCTGTTCTGGTGTGTTTTGTTCTTATGTGTTCTGTTCTGGCCTGTTCTAGTATGTTCTGTTCTGGTCTGTTCTGATTTGTTCTTGCCTATTCTGATATGTTCTGTTCTGGTCTGCTCTGGCCTGTTCTGGTATGTTCTGTTCTGGTGTGTCCTGTTCTTAGGTGTTCTGTTCTGGCCTGTTCTAGTATGTTCTGTTCTGGTCTGTTCTGATCTGTTCTTGCCTATTCTGGTATGTTCTGTTCTGGTGTGTTCTGTTCTTAGGTGTTCTGTTCTGGTCTGTCCTGGTCTGTTCTGATCTGTTTGGCCTGTTCTGGTATGTTCTGTTCTGGTGTGTTCTTGCCTGTTCTGGTATATTCTGTTCTGGTCTGTTCTGATCTGTTCTTGCCTATTCTGGTATGTTCTGTTCTGGTGTGTTCTGTTCTTAGGTGTTCTGTTCTGGTCTGTGCCGGTCTGTTCTGATGTGGTCTGGTCTATTCCGGCCTGTTCTGGTATGTTCTGTTCTTATGTGTTCTGTTCTGGTCTGTTCTGATCTGTTCTTGCCTATTCTGATATGTTCTGTTCTGGTCTGCTCTGGCCTGTTCTGGTATGTTCTGTTCTGGTGTGTCCTGTTCTTAGGTGTTCTGTTCTGATCTGTCCTGGTCTGTTCTGATCTGTTCTTGCCTATTCTGGTATGTTCTGTTCTCGTGTGTTCTGTTCTTAGGTGTTCTGTTCTGGTCTGTCTTGGTCTGTTTTGATCAGGTCTGGTCTATTTTGGCCCGTTCTGGTATGTTCTGTTCTGGTGTGTCCTGTTCTTGTGTGTTCTGATCTGGTCTGTCCCGGTCTGTTCTGATGTGGTCTGGTCTATTCCGGCCTGTTCTGGTATGTTCTGTTCTTAGGTGTTCTGTTCTGGTCTGTCCCGGTCTGTTTTGATGTGGTCTGGTCTATTCCGGCCTGTTCTGGTATGTTCTGTTCTTATGTGTTCTGTTCTGGTCTGTTCTGATCTGTTCTTGCCTATTCTGGTATGTTCTGTTCTGGTGTGTTCTGTTCTTAGGTGTTCTGTTCTGGTCTGTCCTGGTCTGTTCTGATCTGTTTGGCCTGTTCTGGTATGTTCTGTTCTGGTGTGTTCTTGCCTGTTCTGGTATATTCTGTTCTGGTCTGTTCTGATCTGTTCTTGCCTATTCTGGTATGTTCTGTTCTGGTGTGTTCTGTTCTTAGGTGTTCTGTTCTGGTCTGTCCCGGTCTGTTCTGATGTGGTCTGGTCTATTCCGGCCTGTTCTGGTATGTTCTGTTCTTATGTGTTCTGTTCTGGTCTGTTCTGATCTGTTCTTGCCTATTCTGATATGTTCTGTTCTGGTCTGCTCTGGCCTGTTCTGGTATGTTCTGTTCTGGTATGTTCTGTTCTGGTGTGTCCTGTTCTTAGGTGTTCTGTTCTGATCTGTCCTGGTCTGTTCTGATCTGTTCTTGCCTATTCTGGTATGTTCTGTTCTCGTGTGTTCTGTTCTTAGGTGTTCTGTTCTGATCTGTCCTGGTCTATTTTGATCTGGTCTGGTCTATTTTGGCCTGTTCTGGTATGTTCTGTTCTGGTGTGTCCTGTTCTTAGGTGTTCTGTTCTGGTCTGTCTTGGTCTGTTTTGATCAGGTCTGGTCTATTTTGGCCCATTCTGGTATGTTCTGTTCTGGTGTGTCCTGTTCTTAGGTGTTCTGTTCTGGTCTGTCCTGGTCTGTTTTGATCTGGTCTGGTCTATTTTGGCCTGTTCTGGTATGTTCTGTTCTTGTGTGTTCTGATCTGGTCTGTCCCGGTCTGTTCTGATGTGGTCTGGTCTATTCCGGCCTGTTCTGGTATGTTCTGTTCTTAGGTGTTCTGTTCTGGTCTGTCCCGGTCTGTTCTGATGTGGTCTGGTCTATTCCGGCCTGTTCTGGTATGTTCTGTTCTTATGTGTTCTGTTCTGGTCTGTTCTGATCTGTTCTTGCCTATTCTGCTATGTTCTGTTCTGGTCTGCTCTGGCCTGTTCTGGTATGTTCTGTTCTGGTGTGTCCTGTTCTTAGGTGTTCTGTTCTGATCTGTCCTGGTCTGTTCTGATCTGTTCTTGCCTATTCTGGTATGTTCTGTTCTCGTGTGTTCTGTTCTTAGGTGTTCTGTTCTGATCTGTCCTGGTCTGTTTTGATCTGGTCTGGTCTATTTTGGCCTGTTCTGGTATGTTCTGTTCTGGTGTGTCCTGTTCTTAGGTGTTCTGTTCTGGTCTGTCTTGGTCTGTTTTGATCTGGTCTGGTCTATTTTGGCCCGTTCTGGTATGTTCTGTTCTGGTGTGTCCTGTTCTTAGGTGTTCTGTTCTGGTCTGTCCTGGTCTGTTTTGATCTGGTCTGGTCTATTTTGGCCTGTTCTGGTATGTTCTGTTCTGGTGTGTTTTGTTCTTATGTGTTCTGTTCTGGCCTGTTCTAGTATGTTCTGTTCTGGTCTGTTCTGATTTGTTCTTGCCTATTCTGATATGTTCTGTTCTGGTCTGCTCTGGCCTGTTCTGGTATGTTCTGTTCTGGTGTGTCCTGTTCTTAGGTGTTCTGTTCTGGCCTGTTCTAGTATGTTCTGTTCTGGTCTGTTCTGATCTGTTCTTGCCTATTCTGGTATGTTCTGTTCTGGTGTGTTCTGTTCTTAGGTGTTCTGTTCTGGTCTGTCCTGGTCTGTTCTGATCTGTTTGGCCTGTTCTGGTATGTTCTGTTCTGGTGTGTTCTTGCCTGTTCTGGTATATTCTGTTCTGGTCTGTTCTGATCTGTTCTTGCCTATTCTGGTATGTTCTGTTCTGGTGTGTTCTGTTCTTAGGTGTTCTGTTCTGGTCTGTGCCGGTCTGTTCTGATGTGGTCTGGTCTATTCCGGCCTGTTCTGGTATGTTCTGTTCTTATGTGTTCTGTTCTGGTCTGTTCTGATCTGTTCTTGCCTATTCTGATATGTTCTGTTCTGGTCTGCTCTGGCCTGTTCTGGTATGTTCTGTTCTGGTGTGTCCTGTTCTTAGGTGTTCTGTTCTGATCTGTCCTGGTCTGTTCTGATCTGTTCTTGCCTATTCTGGTATGTTCTGTTCTCGTGTGTTCTGTTCTTAGGTGTTCTGTTCTGGTCTGTCTTGGTCTGTTTTGATCAGGTCTGGTCTATTTTGGCCCGTTCTGGTATGTTCTGTTCTGGTGTGTCCTGTTCTTGTGTGTTCTGATCTGGTCTGTCCCGGTCTGTTCTGATGTGGTCTGGTCTATTCCGGCCTGTTCTGGTATGTTCTGTTCTTAGGTGTTCTGTTCTGGTCTGTCCCGGTCTGTTCTGATGTGGTCTGGTCTATTCCGGCCTGTTCTGGTATGTTCTGTTCTTATGTGTTCTGTTCTGGTCTGTTCTGATCTGTTCTTGCCTATTCTGATATGTTCTGTTCTGGTCTGCTCTGGCCTGTTCTGGTATGTTCTGTTCTGGTATGTTCTGTTCTGGTGTGTCCTGTTCTTAGGTGTTCTGTTCTGATCTGTCCTGGTCTGTTCTGATCTGTTCTTGCCTATTCTGGTATGTTCTGTTCTCGTGTGTTCTGTTCTTATGTGTTCTGTTCTGGCCTGTTCTAGTATGTTCTGTTCTGGTGTCTTCTGTTCTTACGTGTTCTGTTCTGGTCTGTCCTGGTCTGTTTTGATCTGGTCTGGTCTGTCCTGGTCTGTTTTGATCTGGTCTGGTCTATTTTGGCCTGTTCTGGTATGTTCTGTTCTGGTGTGTCCTGTTCTGGTCTGTCCTGGTCTGTTTTGATCTGGTCTGGTCTATTCTGGCCTGTTCTGGTCTGTTCTGATCTGTTCTGGTATGTTCTGTTCTTATGTGTTCTGTTCTGGTCTGTCCTGGTCTGTTCTGATCTGTTCTGATCTGTTCTTGCCTATTCTGATATGTTCTGTTCTGGTCTGTTCTGGCCTGTTCTGGTATGTTCTGTTCTGGTGTGTCCTGTTCTTAGGTGTTCTGTTCTGGTCTGTCCTGGTCTGTTCTGATCTGTTCTGGCCTGTTCTGGCCTGTTCTGGTATGTTCTGTTCTGGTGTGTCCTGTTCTTAGGTGTTCTGTTCTGGTCTGTCCTGGTCTGTTCTGGTATGTTCTGTTGTGGTGTGTTCTGTTCTTATGTGTTCTGTTCTGGTCTGTCCGGGTCTGTTTTGATCTGGTCTGGTCTATTCTGGCCTGTTCTGGTATGATCTGATCTGGTGTGTTCTGTTCTTAGGTGTTCTGTTCTGGTCTGTCCTGGTCTGTTTTGATCTGGTCTGGTCTATTTTGGCCTGTTCTGGTGTGTCCTGTTCTTAGGTGTTCTGTTCTGGTCTGTCCTGGTCTGTTTTGATGTGGTCTGGTCTATTCCGGCCTGTTCTGGTATGTTCTGTTCTGGTGTGTTCTGTTCTTATGTGTTCTGTTCTGGCCTGTTCTAGTATGTTCTGTTCTGGTGTCTTCTGTTCTTACGTGTTCTGTTCTGGTCTGTCCTGGTCTGTTTTGATCTGGTCTGGTCTATTCTGGCCTGTTCTGGTATGTTCTGTTCTGGTGTGTTCTGTTCTGGTCTGTCCTGGTCTGTTTTGATCTGGTCTGGTCTATTCTGGCCTGTTCTGGTATGTCCTGATCTGGTGTCTTCTGTTCTTACGTGTTCTGTTCTGGTCTGTCCTGGTCTGTTTTGATCTGGTCTGGTCTATTCTGGCCTGTTCTGGTATGTTCTGATCTGGTGTGTTCTGTTCTTAGGTGTTCTGTTCTGGTCTGTCCTGGTCTGTTTTGATCTGGTCTGGTCTATTTTGGCCTGTTCTGGTGTGTCCTGTTCTTAGGTGATCTGTTCTGGTCTGTCCTGGTCTGTTTGGATCTGGTCTGGTCTATTTTGGCCTGTTCTGGTATGTTCTGTTCTGGTGTCTTCTGTTCTTACGTGTTCTGTTCTGGTCTGTCCTGGCCTGTTCTGGTCTGGTCTATTCTGGCCTGTTCTGGTATGTTCTGTTCTGGTCTGTCCTGGTCTGTTTTGATCTGGTCTGGTCTATCCTGACCTGTTCTCGTATCTTCTGTTCAGGTCTGTTCTGGTTTGTCCTGGTCTGTTTTGATCTGATCTGGTCTATCCTGGCCTGTTCTGGTATCTTCTGTTCAGGTCTGTCCGGGTCTGTTTTGATCTGGTCTGGTCTATTTTGGCCTGTTCTGGTATGTTCTGTTCTGGTGTGTCCTGTTCTTAGGTGTTCTGTTCTGGTCTGTCCTGGTCTGTTTTGACCTGTTCTGGTATGTTCTGTTCTGGTCTGTTCTGATCTGTTCTGATCTGTTCTTGCCTATTCTGATATGTTCTGTTCTGGTCTGTTCTGGCCTGTTCTAGTATGTTCTGTTCTGGTGTCTTCTGTTCTTACGTGTTCTGTTCTGGTCTGTCCTGGCCTGTTCTGGTCTGTTCTGGCCTGTTCTGGTATGTTCTGTTCTGGTGTGTTCTGATCTGGTCTGTCCCGGTCTGTTCTGATCTGGTCTGGTGTGTTCTGTTCTGGCCTGTCCTGGTCTGTTTGGATCTGGTCTGGTCTATTTTGGCCTGTTCTGGTATGTTCTGTTCTGGTGGGTTCTGTTCTTAGGTGATCTGTTCTGGCCTGTCCTGGGCTGTTCTGATCTGGTCTGGTCTATTCTGGCCTGTTCTGGTATGTTCTGTTCTGGTGTGTTCTGGCCTGTTCTGGTATATTCTGTTCTGGTCTGTTCTGATCTGTTCTTGCCTATTCTGGTATGTTCTGTTCTGGTGAGTTCTGTTCTTAGGTGTTCTGTTCTGGTCTGTCCTGGTCTGTTTTGATCTGGTCTGGTCTATCCTGGCCTGTTCTCGTATCTTCTGTTCAGGTCTGTTCTGGTCTGTTCTGATCTGTTCTGATCTGTTCTTGCCTATTCTGATATGTTCTGTTCTGGTCTGTTCTGGCCTGTTCTAGTATGTTCTGTTCTGGTGTCTTCTGTTCTTACGTGTTCTGTTCTGGTCTGTCCTGGTCTGTTTTGATCTGGTCTGGTCTATCCTGGCCTGTTCTCGTATCTTCTGTTCAGGTCTGTTCTGGTCTGTCCTGGTCTGTTTGGATCTGGTCTGGTCTATTTTGGCCTGTTCTGGTATGTTCTGTTCTTGTGTGTCCTGTTCTGGTCTGTCCTGGTCTGTTTTGATCTGGTCTGGTCTATCCTGGCCTGTTCTCGTATCTTCTGTTCAGGTCTGTTCTGGTTTGTCCTGGTCTGTTTTGATCTGATCTGGTCTATCCTGGCCTGTTCTGGTATCTTCTGTTCAGGTCTGTCCGGGTCTGTTTTGATCTGGTCTGGTCTATTTTGGCCTGTTCTGGTACGTTCTGTTCTGGTGTGTCCTGTTCTTAGGTGTTCTGTTCTGGTCTGTCCTGGTCTGTTTGGATCTGGTCTGGTCTATTTTGGCCTGTTCTGGTATGTTCTGTTCTTGTGTGTCCTGTTCTGGTCTGTCCTGGTCTGTTTTGATCTGATCTGGTCTATCCTGGCCTGTTCTGGTATCTTCTGTTCAGGTCTGTCCGGGTCTGTTTTGATCTGGTCTGGTCTATTTTGGCCTGTTCTGGTACGTTCTGTTCTGGTGTGTCCTGTTCTTAGGTGTTCTGTTCTGGTCTGTCCTGGTCTGTTTTGATCTGGTCTGGTCTATTCTGGCCTGTTCTGGTGTGTTCTGGCCTGTTCTGGTATATTCTGTTCTGGTCTGTTCTGATCTGTTCTTGCCTATTCTGGTATGTTCTGTTCTCGTGTGTTCTGTTCTTAGGTGTTCTGTTCTGATCTGTCCTGGTCTGTTTTGATCTGGTCTGATCTATTTTGGCCTGTTCTGGTATGTTCTGTTCTGGTGTGTCCTGTTCTTAGGTGTTCTGTTCTGGTCTGTCTTGGTCTGTTTTGATCAGGTCTGGTCTATTTTGGCCCGTTCTGGTATGTTCTGTTCTGGTGTGTCCTGTTCTTAGGTGTTCTGTTCTGGTCTGTCCTGGTCTGTTTTGATCTGGTCTGGTCTATTTTGGCCTGTTCTGGTATGTTCTGTTCTGGTGTGTTCTTGCCTGTTCTGGTATATTCTGTTCTGGTCTGTTCTGATCTGTTCTTGCCTATTCTGGTATGTTCTGTTCTGGTGTGTTCTGTTCTTAGGTGTTCTGTTCTGATCTGTCCTGGTCTGTTTTGATCTGGTCTGGTCTATTTTGGCCTGTTCTGGTATGTTCTGTTCTGGTGTGTCCTGTTCTTAGGTGTTCTGTTCTGGTCTGTCTTGGTCTGTTTTGATCAGGTCTGGTCTATTTTGGCCCGTTCTGGTATGTTCTGTTCTGGTGTGTCCTGTTCTTGTGTGTTCTGATCTGGTCTGTCCCGGTCTGTTCTGATGTGGTCTGGTCTATTCCGGCCTGTTCTGGTATGTTCTGTTCTTAGGTGTTCTGTTCTGGTCTGTCCCGGTCTGTTCTGATGTGGTCTGGTCTATTCCGGCCTGTTCTGGTATGTTCTGTTCTTATGTGTTCTGTTCTGGTCTGTTCTGATCTGTTCTTGCCTATTCTGGTATGTTCTGTTCTCGTGTGTTCTGTTCTTAGGTGTTCTGTTCTGATCTGTCCTGGTCTGTTTTGATCTGGTCTGGTCTATTTTGGCCTGTTCTGGTATGTTCTGTTCTGGTGTGTCCTGTTCTTAGGTGTTCTGTTCTGGTCTGTCTTGGTCTGTTTTGATCTGGTCTGGTCTATTTTGGCCCGTTCTGGTATGTTCTGTTCTGGTGTGTCCTGTTCTTAGGTGTTTTGTTCTGGTCTGTCCTGGTCTGTTTTGATCTGGTCTGGTCTATTTTGGCCTGTTCTGGTATGTTCTGTTCTTGTGTGTTCTGATCTGGTCTGTCCCGATCTGTTCTGATGTGGTCTGGTCTATTCCGGCCTGTTCTGGTATGTTCTGTTCTGGTCTGTTCTGATCTGTTCTTGCCTATTCTGATATGTTCTGTTCTGGTCTGTTCTGGCCTGTTCTGGTATGTTCTGTTCTGGTGTGTTCTGGCCTGTTCTGGTATATTCTGTTCTGGTCTGTTCTGATCTGTTCTGATCTGTTCTTGCCTATTCTGGTAAGTTCTGTTCTGGTTTGTTCTGTTCTTAGGTGTTCTGTTCTGGTCTGTCCTGGTCTGTTTTGATCTGGTCTGGTCTATTTTGGCCTGTTCTGGTATGTTCTGTTCTGGTGTGTCCTGTTCTTAGGTGTTCTGTTCTGGTCTGTCCTGGTCTGTTTTGATCTGGTCTGGTCTATTTTGGCCTGTTCTGGTATGTTCTGTTCTGGTGTGTCCTGTTCTTAGGTGTTCTGTTCTGGTCTGTCCTGGTCTGTTTTGATCTGGTCTGGTCTATTCTGGCCTGTTCTGGCCTCTTCTGGTATGTTCTGTTCAGGTGTGTTCTGTTCTTATGTGTTCTGTTCTGGCCTGTTCTAGTATGTTCTGTTCTGGTGTCTTCTGTTCTTACGTGTTCTGTTCTGGTCTGTCCTGGCCTGTTCTGGTCTAGTCTATTCTGGCCTGTTCTGGTATGTTCTGTTCTGGTGTGTTCTGATCTGGTCTGGTCTATTCCGGCCTGTTCTGGTCTGTTCTGATCTGTTCTTGCCTAGTCTGATATGTTTTGTTCTGGTCTGTTCTGGCCTGTTCTGGTATGTTCTGTTCTGGTGTGTTCTGATCTGTTCTGTCCCGGTCTGTTCTGATCTGGTCTGGTCTATTCCGGCCTGTTCTGGTATGTTCTGTTCTGGTGTGTTCTGTTCTTATGTGTTCTGTTCTGGCCTGTTCTAGTATGTTCTGTTCTGGTGTCTTCTGTTCTTACGTGTTCTGTTCTGGTCTGGCTTGGTCTGATCTGATCTGTTCTTATGTGTTCTGTTCTGGCCTGTTCTAGTATGTTCTGTTCTGGTGTCTTCTGTTCTTGCGTGGTCTGTTCTGGTCTGTCCTGGCCTGTTCTGGTATGTTCTGTTCTGGTGTGTTCTGATCTGGTCTGTCCCGGTCTGTTCTGATCTGGTCTGTCCCGGTCTGTTCTGATCTGGTCTGTCCCGGTCTGTTCTGATCTGGTCTGGTCTATTCCGGCCTGTTCTGGTATGTTTTGTTCTGGTGTGTTCTGTTCTGGCCTGTTCTAGTATGTTCTGTTCTCGTGTCTGCTGTTCTTACGTGTTCTGTTCTGGTCTGTCCTGGCCTGTTCTTGTCTGTTTTGATCTGGTCTGGTCTATTCTGGCCTGTTCTGGTATGTTCTGTTCTGGTGTGTTCTGTTCTCAGGTGTTCTGTTCTGGTCTGTCCAGGTCTGTTTTGATCTGGTCTGGTCTATTTTGGCCTGTTCTGGTATGTTCTGTTCTGGTGTGTTCTGATCTGGTCTGTCCCGGTCTGTTCTGATCTGGTCTGGTCTATTCCGGCCTGTTCTGGTATGTTCTGTTCTGGTGTGTCCTGTTCTTAGGTGTTTTGTTCTGGTCTGTCCTGGTCTGTTCTGATCTGTTCTGGCCTGTTCTGGTATGTTCTGTTCTGGTGTGTTCTGTTCTTAGGTGTTCTGTTCTGGTCTGTCCTGGTCTGTTTTGATCTGGTCTGGTCTATTTTGGCCTGTTCTGGTGTGTCCTGTTCTTAGGTGTTCTGTTCTGGTGTGTCCTGTTCTTAGGTGTTCTGTTCTGGTCTGTCCTGGTCTGTTTTGATCTGGTCTGGTCTATTTTGGCCTGTTCTGGTATGTTCTGTTCTGGTGTGTTTTGTTCTTATGTGTTCTGTTCTGGCCTGTTCTAGTATGTTCTGTTCTGGTGTCTTCTGTTCTTACGTGTTCTGTTCTGGTCTGGCTTGGTCTGATCTGATCTGTTCTTATGTGTTCTGTTCTGGCCTGTTCTAGTATGTTCTGTTCTGGTGTCTTCTGTTCTTGCGTGGTCTGTTCTGGTCTGTCCTGGCCTGTTCTGGTATGTTCTGTTCTGGTGTGTTCTGATCTGGTCTGTCCCGGTCTGTTCTGATCTGGTCTGTCCCGGTCTGTTCTGATCTGGTCTGGTCTATTCCGGCCTGTTCTGGTATGTTCTGTTCTGGTGTGTCCTGTTCTTAGGTGTTCTGTTCTGATCTGTCCTGGTCTGTTCTGATCTGTTCTTGCCTATTCTGGTATGTTCTGTTCTCGTGTGTTCTGTTCTTAGGTGTTCTGTTCTGATCTGTCCTGGTCTGTTTTGATCTGGTCTGGTCTATTTTGGCCTGTTCTGGTATGTTCTGTTCTGGTGTGTCCTGTTCTTAGGTGTTCTGTTCTGGTCTGTCTTGGTCTGTTTTGATCAGGTCTGGTCTATTTTGGCCTGTTCTGGTATGTTCTGTTCTTGTGTGTTCTGATCTGGTCTGTCCCGGTCTGTTCTGGTCTGTTCTGGTCTGTTCTGGTCTGTTCTGGCCTGTTCTGGTATGTTCTCTTCTGGTGTGTTCTGTTCTCAGGTGTTCTGTTCTGGTCTGTCCAGGTCTGTTTTGATCTGGTCTGGTCTATTCTGGCCTGTTCTGGTATATTGTGTTCTGGTGTGTCCTGTTCTTAGGTGTTCTGTTCTGGTCTGTCCTGGTCTGTTTTGATCTGGTCTGGTCTATTTTGGCCTGTTCTGGTATGTTCTGTTCTGGTGTGTTTTGTTCTTATGTGTTCTGTTCTGGCCTGTTCTAGTATGTTCTGTTCTGGTCTGTTCTGATTTGTTCTTGCCTATTCTGATATGTTCTGTTCTGGTCTGCTCTGGCCTGTTCTGGTATGTTCTGTTCTGGTGTGTCCTGTTCTTAGGTGTTCTGTTCTGGCCTGTTCTAGTATGTTCTGTTCTGGTCTGTTCTGATCTGTTCTTGCCTATTCTGGTATGTTCTGTTCTGGTGTGTTCTGTTCTTAGGTGTTCTGTTCTGGTCTGTCCTGGTCTGTTCTGATCTGTTTGGCCTGTTCTGGTATGTTCTGTTCTGGTGTGTTCTTGCCTGTTCTGGTATATTCTGTTCTGGTCTGTTCTGATCTGTTCTTGCCTATTCTGGTATGTTCTGTTCTGGTGTGTTCTGTTCTTAGGTGTTCTGTTCTGGTCTGTCCCGGTCTGTTCTGATGTGGTCTGGTCTATTCCGGCCTGTTCTGGTATGTTCTGTTCTTATGTGTTCTGTTCTGGTGTGTTCTGATCTGTTCTTGCCTATTCTGATATGTTCTGTTCTGGTCTGCTCTGGCCTGTTCTGGTATGTTCTGTTCTGGTATGTTCTGTTCTGGTGTGTCCTGTTCTTAGGTGTTCTGTTCTGATCTGTCCTGGTCTGTTCTGATCTGTTCTTGCCTATTCTGGTATGTTCTGTTCTCGTGTGTTCTGTTCTTAGGTGTTCTGTTCTGATCTGTCCTGGTCTATTTTGATCTGGTCTGGTCTATTTTGGCCTGTTCTGGTATGTTCTGTTCTGGTGTGTCCTGTTCTTAGGTGTTCTGTTCTGGTCTGTCTTGGTCTGTTTTGATCAGGTCTGGTCTATTTTGGCCCGTTCTGGTATGTTCTGTTCTGGTGTGTCCTGTTCTTAGGTGTTCTGTTCTGGTCTGTCCTGGTCTGTTTTGATCTGGTCTGGTCTATTTTGGCCTGTTCTGGTATGTTCTGTTCTTGTGTGTTCTGATCTGGTCTGTCCCGGTCTGTTCTGATGTGGTCTGGTCTATTCCGGCCTGTTCTGGTATGTTCTGTTCTTAGGTGTTCTGTTCTGGTCTGTCCCGGTCTGTTCTGATGTGGTCTGGTCTATTCCGGCCTGTTCTGGTATGTTCTGTTCTTATGTGTTCTGTTCTGGTCTGTTCTGATCTGTTCTTGCCTATTCTGGTATGTTCTGTTCTGGTGTGTTCTGTTCTTAGGTGTTCTGTTCTGGTCTGTCCTGGTCTGTTCTGATCTGTTTGGCCTGTTCTGGTATGTTCTGTTCTGGTGTGTTCTTGCCTGTTCTGGTATATTCTGTTCTGGTCTGTTCTGATCTGTTCTTGCCTATTCTGGTATGTTCTGTTCTGGTGTGTTCTGTTCTTAGGTGTTCTGTTCTGGTCTGTCCCGGTCTGTTCTGATGTGGTCTGGTCTATTCCGGCCTGTTCTGGTATGTTCTGTTCTTATGTGTTCTGTTCTGGTCTGTTCTGATCTGTTCTTGCCTATTCTGATATGTTCTGTTCTGGTCTGCTCTGGCCTGTTCTGGTATGTTCTGTTCTGGTATGTTCTGTTCTGGTGTGTCCTGTTCTTAGGTGTTCTGTTCTGATCTGTCCTGGTCTGTTCTGATCTGTTCTTGCCTATTCTGGTATGTTCTGTTCTCGTGTGTTCTGTTCTTAGGTGTTCTGTTCTGATCTGTCCTGGTCTATTTTGATCTGGTCTGGTCTATTTTGGCCTGTTCTGGTATGTTCTGTTCTGGTGTGTCCTGTTCTTAGGTGTTCTGTTCTGGTCTGTCTTGGTCTGTTTTGATCAGGTCTGGTCTATTTTGGCCCATTCTGGTATGTTCTGTTCTGGTGTGTCCTGTTCTTAGGTGTTCTGTTCTGGTCTGTCCTGGTCTGTTTCGATCTGGTCTGGTCTATTTTGGCCTGTTCTGGTATGTTCTGTTCTGGTGTGTTTTGTTCTTATGTGTTCTGTTCTGGCCTGTTCTAGTATGTTCTGTTCTGGTCTGTTCTGATTTGTTCTTGCCTATTCTGATATGTTCTGTTCTGGTCTGCTCTGGCCTGTTCTGGTATGTTCTGTTCTGGTGTGTTCTGTTCTTAGGTGTTCTGTTCTGGTCTGTCCCGGTCCGTTCTGATGTGGTCTGGTCTATTCCGGCCTGTTCTGGTATGTTCTGTTCTTATGTGTTCTGTTCTGGTCTGTTCTGATCTGTTCTTGCCTATTCTGATATGTTCTGTTCTGGTCTGCTCTGGCCTGTTCTGGTATGTTCTGTTCTGGTATGTTCTGTTCTGGTGTGTCCTGTTCTTAGGTGTTCTGTTCTGATCTGTCCTGGTCTGTTCTGATCTGTTCTTGCCTATTCTGGTATGTTCTGTTCTCGTGTGTTCTGTTCTTAGGTGTTCTGTTCTGATCTGTCCTGGTCTATTTTGATCTGGTCTGGTCTATTTTGGCCTGTTCTGGTATGTTCTGTTCTGGTATGTTCTGTTCTTAGGTGTTCTGTTCTGGTCTGTCCCGGTCTGTTCTGATGTGGTCTGGTCTATTCCGGCCTGTTCTGGTATGTTCTGTTCTTATGTGTTCTGTTCTGGTCTGTTCTGATCTGTTCTTGCCTATTCTGATATGTTCTGTTCTGGTCTGCTCTGGCCTGTTCTGGTATGTTCTGTTCTGGTATGTTCTGTTCTGGTGTGTCCTGTTCTTAGGTGTTCTGTTCTGATCTGTCCTGGTCTGTTCTGATCTGTTCTTGCCTATTCTGGTATGTTCTGTTCTCGTGTGTTCTGTTCTTATGTGTTCTGTTCTGGCCTGTTCTAGTATGTTCTGTTCTGGTGTCTTCTGTTCTTACGTGTTCTGTTCTGGTCTGTCCTGGTCTGTTTTGATCTGGTCTGGTCTGTCCTGGTCTGTTTTGATCTGGTCTGGTCTATTTTGGCCTGTTCTGGTATGTTCTGTTCTGGTGTGTCCTGTTCTGGTCTGTCCTGGTCTGTTTTGATCTGGTCTGGTCTATTCTGGCCTGTTCTGGTCTGTTCTGATCTGTTCTGGTATGTTCTGTTCTTATGTGTTCTGTTCTGGTCTGTCCTGGTCTGTTCTGATCTGTTCTGATCTGTTCTTGCCTATTCTGATATGTTCTGTTCTGGTCTGTTCTGGCCTGTTCTGGTATGTTCTGTTCTGGTGTGTCCTGTTCTTAGGTGTTCTGTTCTGGTCTGTCCTGGTCTGTTCTGATCTGTTCTGGCCTGTTCTGGCCTGTTCTGGTATGTTCTGTTCTGGTGTGTCCTGTTCTTAGGTGTTCTGTTCTGGTCTGTCCTGGTCTGTTCTGGTATGTTCTGTTGTGGTGTGTTCTTTTCTTATGTGTTCTGTTCTGGTCTGTCCGGGTCTGTTTTGATCTGGTCTGGTCTATTCTGGCCTGTTCTGGTATGATCTGATCTGGTGTGTTCTGTTCTTAGGTGTTCTGTTCTGGTCTGTCCTGGTCTGTTTTGATCTGGTCTGGTCTATTTTGGCCTGTTCTGGTGTGTCCTGTTCTTAGGTGTTCTGTTCTGGTCTGTCCTGGTCTGTTTTGATGTGGTCTGGTCTATTCCGGCCTGTTCTGGTATGTTCTGTTCTGGTGTGTTCTGTTCTTATGTGTTCTGTTCTGGCCTGTTCTAGTATGTTCTGTTCTGGTGTCTTCTGTTCTTACGTGTTCTGTTCTGGTCTGTCCTGGTCTGTTTTGATCTGGTCTGGTCTATTCTGGCCTGTTCTGGTATGTTCTGTTCTGGTGTGTTCTGTTCTGGTCTGTCCTGGTCTGTTTTGATCTGGTCTGGTCTATTCTGGCCTGTTCTGGTATGTCCTGATCTGGTGTCTTCTGTTCTTACGTGTTCTGTTCTGGTCTGTCCTGGTCTGTTTTGATCTGGTCTGGTCTATTCTGGCCTGTTCTGGTATGTTCTGATCTGGTGTGTTCTGTTCTTAGGTGTTCTGTTCTGGTCTGTCCTGGTCTGTTTTGATCTGGTCTGGTCTATTTTGGCCTGTTCTGGTGTGTCCTGTTCTTAGGTGATCTGTTCTGGTCTGTCCTGGTCTGTTTGGATCTGGTCTGGTCTATTTTGGCCTGTTCTGGTATTTTCTGTTCTGGTGTCTTCTGTTCTTACGTGTTCTGTTCTGGTCTGTCCTGGCCTGTTCTGGTCTGGTCTATTCTGGCCTGTTCTGGTATGTTCTGTTCTGGTCTGTCCTGGTCTGTTTTGATCTGGTCTGGTCTATCCTGACCTGTTCTCGTATCTTCTGTTCAGGTCTGTTCTGGTTTGTCCTGGTCTGTTTTGATCTGATCTGGTCTATCCTGGCCTGTTCTGGTATCTTCTGTTCAGGTCTGTCCGGGTCTGTTTTGATCTGGTCTGGTCTATTTTGGCCTGTTCTGGTATGTTCTGTTCTGGTGTGTCCTGTTCTTAGGTGTTCTGTTCTGGTCTGTCCTGGTCTGTTTTGACCTGTTCTGGTATGTTCTGTTCTGGTCTGTTCTGATCTGTTCTGATCTGTTCTTGCCTATTCTGATATGTTCTGTTCTGGTCTGTTCTGGCCTGTTCTAGTATGTTCTGTTCTGGTGTCTTCTGTTCTTACGTGTTCTGTTCTGGTCTGTCCTGGCCTGTTCTGGTCTGTTCTGGCCTGTTCTGGTATGTTCTGTTCTGGTGTGTTCTGATCTGGTCTGTCCCGGTCTGTTCTGATCTGGTCTGGTGTGTTCTGTTCTGGCCTGTCCTGGTCTGTTTGGATCTGGTCTGGTCTATTTTGGCCTGTTCTGGTATGTTCTGTTCTGGTGGGTTCTGTTCTTAGGTGATCTGTTCTGGCCTGTCCTGGGCTGTTCTGATCTGGTCTGGTCTATTCTGGCCTGTTCTGGTATGTTCTGTTCTGGTGTGTTCTGGCCTGTTCTGGTATATTCTGTTCTGGTCTGTTCTGATCTGTTCTTGCCTATTCTGGTATGTTCTGTTCTGGTGAGTTCTGTTCTTAGGTGTTCTGTTCTGGTCTGTCCTGGTCTGTTTTGATCTGGTCTGGTCTATCCTGGCCTGTTCTCGTATCTTCTGTTCAGGTCTGTTCTGGTCTGTTCTGATCTGTTCTGATCTGTTCTTGCCTATTCTGATATGTTCTGTTCTGGTCTGTTCTGGCCTGTTCTAGTATGTTCTGTTCTGGTGTCTTCTGTTCTTACGTGTTCTGTTCTGGTCTGTCCTGGTCTGTTTTGATCTGGTCTGGTCTATCCTGGCCTGTTCTCGTATCTTCTGTTCAGGTCTGTTCTGGTCTGTCCTGGTCTGTTTGGATCTGGTCTGGTCTATTTTGGCCTGTTCTGGTATGTTCTGTTCTTGTGTGTCCTGTTCTGGTCTGTCCTGGTCTGTTTTGATCTGGTCTGGTCTATCCTGGCCTGTTCTCGTATCTTCTGTTCAGGTCTGTTCTGGTTTGTCCTGGTCTGTTTTGATCTGATCTGGTCTATCCTGGCCTGTTCTGGTATCTTCTGTTCAGGTCTGTCCGGGTCTGTTTTGATCTGGTCTGGTCTATTTTGGCCTGTTCTGGTACGTTCTGTTCTGGTGTGTCCTGTTCTTAGGTGTTCTGTTCTGGTCTGTCCTGGTCTGTTTGGATCTGGTCTGGTCTATTTTGGCCTGTTCTGGTATGTTCTGTTCTTGTGTGTCCTGTTCTGGTCTGTCCTGGTCTGTTTTGATCTGATCTGGTCTATCCTGGCCTGTTCTGGTATCTTCTGTTCAGGTCTGTCCGGGTCTGTTTTGATCTGGTCTGGTCTATTTTGGCCTGTTCTGGTACGTTCTGTTCTGGTGTGTCCTGTTCTTAGGTGTTCTGTTCTGGTCTGTCCTGGTCTGTTTTGATCTGGTCTGGTCTATTCTGGCCTGTTCTGGTGTGTTCTGGCCTGTTCTGGTATATTCTGTTCTGGTCTGTTCTGATCTGTTCTTGCCTATTCTGGTATGTTCTGTTCTCGTGTGTTCTGTTCTTAGGTGTTCTGTTCTGATCTGTCCTGGTCTGTTTTGATCTGGTCTGATCTATTTTGGCCTGTTCTGGTATGTTCTGTTCTGGTGTGTCCTGTTCTTAGGTGTTCTGTTCTGGTCTGTCTTGGTCTGTTTTGATCAGGTCTGGTCTATTTTGGCCCGTTCTGGTATGTTCTGTTCTGGTGTGTCCTGTTCTTAGGTGTTCTGTTCTGGTCTGTCCTGGTCTGTTTTGATCTGGTCTGGTCTATTTTGGCCTGTTCTGGTATGTTCTGTTCTGGTGTGTCCTGTTCTTAGGTGTTCTGTTCTGGTCTGTCTTGGTCTGTTTTGATCAGGTCTGGTCTATTTTGGCCCGTTCTGGTATGTTCTGTTCTGGTGTGTCCTGTTCTTGTGTGTTCTGATCTGGTCTGTCCCGGTCTGTTCTGATGTGGTCTGGTCTATTCCGGCCTGTTCTGGTATGTTCTGTTCTTAGGTGTTCTGTTCTGGTCTGTCCCGGTCTGTTCTGATGTGGTCTGGTCTATTCCGGCCTGTTCTGGTATGTTCTGTTCTTATGTGTTCTGTTCTGGTCTGTTCTGATCTGTTCTTGCCTATTCTGGTATGTTCTGTTCTCGTGTGTTCTGTTCTTAGGTGTTCTGTTCTGATCTGTCCTGGTCTGTTTTGATCTGGTCTGGTCTATTTTGGCCTGTTCTGGTATGTTCTGTTCTGGTGTGTCCTGTTCTTAGGTGTTCTGTTCTGGTCTGTCTTGGTCTGTTTTGATCTGGTCTGGTCTATTTTGGCCCGTTCTGGTATGTTCTGTTCTGGTGTGTCCTGTTCTTAGGTGTTTTGTTCTGGTCTGTCCTGGTCTGTTTTGATCTGGTCTGGTCTATTTTGGCCTGTTCTGGTATGTTCTGTTCTTGTGTGTTCTGATCTGGTCTGTCCCGGTCTGTTCTGATGTGGTCTGGTCTATTCCGGCCTGTTCTGGTATGTTCTGTTCTGGTCTGTTCTGATCTGTTCTTGCCTATTCTGATATGTTCTGTTCTGGTCTGTTCTGGCCTGTTCTGGTATGTTCTGTTCTGGTGTGTTCTGGCCTGTTCTGGTATATTCTGTTCTGGTCTGTTCTGATCTGTTCTGATCTGTTCTTGCCTATTCTGGTAAGTTCTGTTCTGGTTTGTTCTGTTCTTAGGTGTTCTGTTCTGGTCTGTCCTGGTCTGTTTTGATCTGGTCTGGTCTATTTTGGCCTGTTCTGGTATGTTCTGTTCTGGTGTGTCCTGTTCTTAGGTGTTCTGTTCTGGTCTGTCCTGGTCTGTTTTGATCTGGTCTGGTCTATTTTGGCCTGTTCTGGTATGTTCTGTTCTGGTGTGTCCTGTTCTTAGGTGTTCTGTTCTGGTCTGTCCTGGTCTGTTTTGATCTGGTCTGGTCTATTCTGGCCTGTTCTGGCCTCTTCTGGTATGTTCTGTTCAGGTGTGTTCTGTTCTTATGTGTTCTGTTCTGGCCTGTTCTAGTATGTTCTGTTCTGGTGTCTTCTGTTCTTACGTGTTCTGTTCTGGTCTGTCCTGGCCTGTTCTGGTCTAGTCTATTCTGGCCTGTTCTGGTATGTTCTGTTCTGGTGTGTTCTGATCTGGTCTGGTCTATTCCGGCCTGTTCTGGTCTGTTCTGATCTGTTCTTGCCTAGTCTGATATGTTTTGTTCTGGTCTGTTCTGGCCTGTTCTGGTATGTTCTGTTCTGGTGTGTTCTGATCTGTTCTGTCCCGGTCTGTTCTGATCTGGTCTGGTCTATTCCGGCCTGTTCTGGTATGTTCTGTTCTGGTGTGTTCTGTTCTTATGTGTTCTGTTCTGGCCTGTTCTAGTATGTTCTGTTCTGGTGTCTTCTGTTCTTACGTGTTCTGTTCTGGTCTGGCCTGGTCTGATCTGATCTGTTCTTATGTGTTCTGTTCTGGCCTGTTCTAGTATGTTCTGTTCTGGTGTCTTCTGTTCTTACGTGGTCTGTTCTGGTCTGTCCTGGCCTGTTCTGGTATGTTCTGTTCTGGTGTGTTCTGATCTGGTCTGTCCCGGTCTGTTCTGATCTGGTCTGTCCCGGTCTGTTCTGATCTGGTCTGTCCCGGTCTGTTCTGATCTGGTCTGGTCTATTCCGGCCTGTTCTGGTATGTTTTGTTCTGGTGTGTTCTGTTCTGGCCTGTTCTAGTATGTTCTGTTCTCGTGTCTGCTGTTCTTACGTGTTCTGTTCTGGTCTGTCCTGGCCTGTTCTTGTCTGTTTTGATCTGGTCTGGTCTATTCTGGCCTGTTCTGGTATGTTCTGTTCTGGTGTGTTCTGTTCTCAGGTGTTCTGCTCTGGTCTGTCCAGGTCTGTTTTGATCTGGTCTGGTCTATTTTGGCCTGTTCTGGTATGTTCTGTTCTGGTGTGTTCTGATCTGGTCTGTCCCGGTCTGTTCTGATCTGGTCTGGTCTATTCCGGCCTGTTCTGGTATGTTCTGTTCTGGTGTGTCCTGTTCTTAGGTGTTTTGTTCTGGTCTGTCCTGGTCTGTTCTGATCTGTTCTGGCCTGTTCTGGTATGTTCTGTTCTGGTGTGTTCTGTTCTTAGGTGTTCTGTTCTGGTCTGTCCTGGTCTGTTTTGATCTGGTCTGGTCTATTTTGGCCTGTTCTGGTGTGTCCTGTTCTTAGGTGTTCTGTTCTGGTGTGTCCTGTTCTTAGGTGTTCTGTTCTGGTCTGTCCTGGTCTGTTTTGATCTGGTCTGGTCTATTTTGGCCTGTTCTGGTATGTTCTGTTCTGGTGTGTTTTGTTCTTATGTGTTCTGTTCTGGCCTGTTCTAGTATGTTCTGTTCTGGTCTGTTCTGATTTGTTCTTGCCTATTCTGATATGTTCTGTTCTGGTCTGCTCTGGCCTGTTCTGGTATGTTCTGTTCTGGTGTGTCCTGTTCTTAGGTGTTCTGTTCTGGCCTGTTCTAGTATGTTCTGTTCTTATGTGTTCTGTTCTGGTCTGTTCTGATCTGTTCTTGCCTATTCTGGTATGTTCTGTTCTGGTGTGTTCTGTTCTGGTCTGTCCTGGTCTGTTCTGATCTGTTTGGCCTGTTCTGGTATGTTCTGTTCTGGTGTGTTCTTGCCTGTTCTGGTATATTCTGTTCTGGTCTGTTCTGATCTGTTCTTGGCTATTCTGGTATGTTCTGTTCTGGTGTGTTCTGTTCTTAGGTGTTCTGTTCTGGTCTATTCCGGCCTGTTCTGGTATGTTCTGTTCTTATGTGTTCTGTTCTGGTCTGTTCTGATCTGTTCTTGCCTATTCTGGTATGTTCTGTTCTGGTATGTTCTGTTCTGGTGTGTCCTGTTCTTAGGTGTTCTGTTCTGATCTGTCCTGGTCTGTTCTGATCTGTTCTTGCCTATTCTGGTATGTTCTGTTCTCGTGTGTTCTGTTCTTAGGTGTTCTGTTCTGATCTGTCCTGGTCTGTTTTGATCTGGTCTGGTCTATTTTGGCCTGTTCTGGTATGTTCTGTTCTGGTGTGTCCTGTTCTTAGGTGTTCTGTTCTGGTCTGTCTTGGTCTGTTTTGATCAGGTCTGGTCTATTTTGGCCTGTTCTGGTATGTTCTGTTCTTGTGTGTTCTGATCTGGTCTGTCCCGGTCTGTTCTGGTCTGTTCTGGTCTGTTCTGGTCTGTTCTGGCCTGTTCTGGTATGTTCTCTTCTGGTGTGTTCTGTTCTCAGGTGTTCTGTTCTGGTCTGTCCAGGTCTGTTTTGATCTGGTCTGGTCTATTCTGGCCTGTTCTGGTATATTGTGTTCTGGTGTGTCCTGTTCTTAGGTGTTCTGTTCTGGTCTGTCCTGGTCTGTTTTGATCTGGTCTGGTCTATTTTGGCCTGTTCTGGTATGTTCTGTTCTTGTGTGTTCTGATCTGGTCTGTCCCGGTCTGTTCTGATGTGGTCTGGTCTATTCCGGCCTGTTCTGGTATGTTCTGTTCTGGTCTGTTCTGATCTGTTCTTGCCTATTCTGATATGTTCTGTTCTGGTCTGTTCTGGCCTGTTCTGGTATGTTCTGTTCTGGTGTGTTCTGGCCTGTTCTGGTATATTCTGTTCTGGTCTGTTCTGATCTGTTCTGATCTGTTCTTGCCTATTCTGGTAAGTTCTGTTCTGGTTTGTTCTGTTCTTAGGTGTTCTGTTCTGGTCTGTCCTGGTCTGTTTTGATCTGGTCTGGTCTATTTTGGCCTGTTCTGGTATGTTCTGTTCTGGTGTGTCCTGTTCTTAGGTGTTCTGTTCTGGTCTGTCCTGGTCTGTTTTGATCTGGTCTGGTCTATTTTGGCCTGTTCTGGTATGTTCTGTTCTGGTGTGTCCTGTTCTTAGGTGTTCTGTTCTGGTCTGTCCTGGTCTGTTTTGATCTGGTCTGGTCTATTCTGGCCTGTTCTGGCCTCTTCTGGTATGTTCTGTTCAGGTGTGTTCTGTTCTTATGTGTTCTGTTCTGGCCTGTTCTAGTATGTTCTGTTCTGGTGTCTTCTGTTCTTACGTGTTCTGTTCTGGTCTGGCCTGGTCTGATCTGATCTGTTCTTATGTGTTCTGTTCTGGCCTGTTCTAGTATGTTCTGTTCTGGTGTCTTCTGTTCTTACGTGGTCTGTTCTGGTCTGTCCTGGCCTGTTCTGGTATGTTCTGTTCTGGTGTGTTCTGATCTGGTCTGTCCCGGTCTGTTCTGATCTGGTCTGTCCCGGTCTGTTCTGATCTGGTCTGTCCCGGTCTGTTCTGATCTGGTCTGGTCTATTCCGGCCTGTTCTGGTATGTTTTGTTCTGGTGTGTTCTGTTCTGGCCTGTTCTAGTATGTTCTGTTCTCGTGTCTGCTGTTCTTACGTGTTCTGTTCTGGTCTGTCCTGGCCTGTTCTTGTCTGTTTTGATCTGGTCTGGTCTATTCTGGCCTGTTCTGGTATGTTCTGTTCTGGTGTGTTCTGTTCTCAGGTGTTCTGTTCTGGTCTGTCCAGGTCTGTTTTGATCTGGTCTGGTCTATTTTGGCCTGTTCTGGTATGTCCTGTTCTTAGGTGTTCTGTTCTGGTGTGTCCTGTTCTTAGGTGTTCTGTTCTGGTCTGTCCTGGTCTGTTTTGATCTGGTCTGGTCTATTTTGGCCTGTTCTGGTATGTTCTGTTCTGGTGTGTTTTGTTCTTATGTGTTCTGTTCTGGCCTGTTCTAGTATGTTCTGTTCTGGTCTGTTCTGATTTGTTCTTGCCTATTCTGATATGTTCTGTTCTGGTCTGCTCTGGCCTGTTCTGGTATGTTCTGTTCTGGTGTGTCCTGTTCTTAGGTGTTCTGTTCTGGCCTGTTCTAGTATGTTCTGTTCTTATGTGTTCTGTTCTGGTCTGTTCTGATCTGTTCTTGCCTATTCTGGTATGTTCTGTTCTGGTGTGTTCTGTTCTGGTCTGTCCTGGTCTGTTCTGATCTGTTTGGCCTGTTCTGGTATGTTCTGTTCTGGTGTGTTCTTGCCTGTTCTGGTATATTCTGTTCTGGTCTGTTCTGATCTGTTCTTGGCTATTCTGGTATGTTCTGTTCTGGTGTGTTCTGTTCTTAGGTGTTCTGTTCTGGTCTATTCCGGCCTGTTCTGGTATGTTCTGTTCTTATGTGTTCTGTTCTGGTCTGTTCTGATCTGTTCTTGCCTATTCTGGTATGTTCTGTTCTGGTATGTTCTGTTCTGGTGTGTCCTGTTCTTAGGTGTTCTGTTCTGATCTGTCCTGGTCTGTTCTGATCTGTTCTTGCCTATTCTGGTATGTTCTGTTCTCGTGTGTTCTGTTCTTAGGTGTTCTGTTCTGATCTGTCCTGGTCTGTTTTGATCTGGTCTGGTCTATTTTGGCCTGTTCTGGTATGTTCTGTTCTGGTGTGTCCTGTTCTTAGGTGTTCTGTTCTGGTCTGTCTTGGTCTGTTTTGATCAGGTCTGGTCTATTTTGGCCTGTTCTGGTATGTTCTGTTCTTGTGTGTTCTGATCTGGTCTGTCCCGGTCTGTTCTGGTCTGTTCTGGTCTGTTCTGGTCTGTTCTGGCCTGTTCTGGTATGTTCTCTTCTGGTGTGTTCTGTTCTCAGGTGTTCTGTTCTGGTCTGTCCAGGTCTGTTTTGATCTGGTCTGGTCTATTCTGGCCTGTTCTGGTATATTGTGTTCTGGTGTGTCCTGTTCTTAGGTGTTCTGTTCTGGTCTGTCCTGGTCTGTTTTGATCTGGTCTGGTCTATTTTGGCCTGTTCTGGTATGTTCTGTTCTGGTGTGTTCTGATCTGGTCTGTCCCGGTCTGTTCTGATCTGGTCTGGTCTATTCCGGCCTGTTCTGGTATGTTCTGTTCTGGTGTGTCCTGTTCTTAGGTGTTTTGTTCTGGTCTGTCCTGGTCTGTTCTGATCTGTTCTGGCCTGTTCTGGTATGTTCTGTTCTGGTGTGTTCTGTTCTTAGGTGTTCTGTTCTGGTCTGTCCTGGTCTGTTTTGATCTGGTCTGGTCTATTTTGGCCTGTTCTGGTGTGTCCTGTTCTTAGGTGTTCTGTTCTGGTGTGTCCTGTTCTTAGGTGTTCTGTTCTGGTCTGTCCTGGTCTGTTTTGATCTGGTCTGGTCTATTTTGGCCTGTTCTGGTATGTTCTGTTCTGGTGTGTTTTGTTCTTATGTGTTCTGTTCTGGCCTGTTCTAGTATGTTCTGTTCTGGTCTGTTCTGATTTGTTCTTGCCTATTCTGATATGTTCTGTTCTGGTCTGCTCTGGCCTGTTCTGGTATGTTCTGTTCTGGTGTGTCCTGTTCTTAGGTGTTCTGTTCTGGCCTGTTCTAGTATGTTCTGTTCTGGTCTGTTCTGATCTGTTCTTGCCTATTCTGGTATGTTCTGTTCTGGTGTGTTCTGTTCTTAGGTGTTCTGTTCTGGTCTGTCCTGGTCTGTTCTGATCTGTTTGGCCTGTTCTGGTATGTTCTGTTCTGGTGTGTTCTTGCCTGTTCTGGTATATTCTGTTCTGGTCTGTTCTGATCTGTTCTTGCCTATTCTGGTATGTTCTGTTCTGGTGTGTTCTGTTCTTAGGTGTTCTGTTCTGGTCTGTCCCGGTCTGTTCTGATGTGGTCTGGTCTATTCCGGCCTGTTCTGGTATGTTCTGTTCTTATGTGTTCTGTTCTGGTCTGTTCTGATCTGTTCTTGCCTATTCTGATATGTTCTGTTCTGGTCTGCTCTGGCCTGTTCTGGTATGTTCTGTTCTGGTATGTTCTGTTCTGGTGTGTCCTGTTCTTAGGTGTTCTGTTCTGATCTGTCCTGGTCTGTTCTGATCTGTTCTTGCCTATTCTGGTATGTTCTGTTCTCGTGTGTTCTGTTCTTAGGTGTTCTGTTCTGATCTGTCCTGGTCTATTTTGATCTGGTCTGGTCTATTTTGGCCTGTTCTGGTATGTTCTGTTCTGGTGTGTCCTGTTCTTAGGTGTTCTGTTCTGGTCTGTCTTGGTCTGTTTTGATCAGGTCTGGTCTATTTTGGCCCGTTCTGGTATGTTCTGTTCTGGTGTGTCCTGTTCTTAGGTGTTCTGTTCTGGTCTGTCCTGGTCTGTTTTGATCTGGTCTGGTCTATTTTGGCCTGTTCTGGTATGTTCTGTTCTTGTGTGTTCTGATCTGGTCTGTCCCGGTCTGTTCTGATGTGGTCTGGTCTATTCCGGCCTGTTCTGGTATGTTCTGTTCTTAGGTGTTCTGTTCTGGTCTGTCCCGGTCTGTTCTGATGTGGTCTGGTCTATTCCGGCCTGTTCTGGTATGTTCTGTTCTTATGTGTTCTGTTCTGGTCTGTTCTGATCTGTTCTTGCCTATTCTGATATGTTCTGTTCTGGTCTGCTCTGGCCTGTTCTGGTATGTTCTGTTCTGGTATGTTCTGTTCTGGTGTGTTCTGTTCTGATCTGTCCTGGTCTGTTTTGATCTGGTCTGGTCTATTTTGGCCTGTTCTGGTATGTTCTGTTCTGGTGTGTCCTGTTCTTAGGTGTTCTGTTCTGGTCTGTCTTGGTCTGTTTTGATCTGGTCTGGTCTATTTTGGCCCGTTCTGGTATGTTCTGTTCTGGTGTGTCCTGTTCTTAGGTGTTCTGTTCTGGTCTGTCCTGGTCTGTTTTGATCTGGTCTGGTCTATTTTGGCCTGTTCTGGTATGTTCTGTTCTTGTGTGTTCTGATCTGGTCTGTCCCGGTCTGTTCTGATGTGGTCTGGTCTATTCCGGCCTGTTCTGGTATGTTCTGTTCTTATGTGTTCTGTTCTGGTCTGTTCTGATCTGTTCTTGCCTATTCTGGTATGTTCTGTTCTCGTGTGTTCTGTTCTGATCTGTCCTGGTCTGTTTTGATCTGGTCTGGTCTATTTTGGCCTGTTCTGGTATGTTCTGTTCTGGTGTGTCCTGTTCTTAGGTGTTCTGTTCTGGTCTGTCTTGGTCTGTTTTGATCTGGTCTGGTCTATTTTGGCCCGTTCTGGTATGTTCTGTTCTGGTGTGTCCTGTTCTTAGGTGTTCTGTTCTGATCTGTCCTGGTCTGTTCTGATCTGTTCTTGCCTATTCTGGTATGTTCTGTTCTCGTGTGTTCTGTTCTTAGGTGTTCTGTTCTGATCTGTCCTGGTCTGTTTTGATCTGGTCTGGTCTATTTTGGCCTGTTCTGGTATGTTCTGTTCTGGTGTGTCCTGTTCTTAGGTGTTCTGTTCTGGTCTGTCTTGGTCTGTTTTGATCTGGTCTGGTCTATTTTGGCCCGTTCTGGTATGTTCTGTTCTGGTGTGTCCTGTTCTTAGGTGTTCTGTTCTGGTCTGTTCTGATCTGTTCTTGCCTATTCTGATATGTTCTGTTCTGGTCTGTTCTGGCCTGTTCTGGTATGTTCTGTTCTGGTGTGTTCTGGCCTGTTCTGGTATATTCTGTTCTGGTCTGTTCTGATCTGTTCTGATCTGTTCTTGCCTATTCTGGTAAGTTCTGTTCTGGTTTGTTCTGTTCTTAGGTGTTCTGTTCTGGTCTGTCCTGGTCTGTTTTGATCTGGTCTGGTCTATTTTGGCCTGTTCTGGTATGTTCTGTTCTGGTGTGTCCTGTTCTTAGGTGTTCTGTTCTGGTCTGTCCTGGTCTGTTTTGATCTGGTCTGGTCTATTTTGGCCTGTTCTGGTATGTTCTGTTCTGGTGTGTCCTGTTCTTAGGTGTTCTGTTCTGGTCTGTCCTGGTCTGTTTTGATCTGGTCTGGTCTATTCTGGCCTGTTCTGGCCTCTTCTGGTATGTTCTGTTCAGGTGTGTTCTGTTCTTATGTGTTCTGTTCTGGCCTGTTCTAGTATGTTCTGTTCTGGTGTCTTCTGTTCTTACGTGTTCTGTTCTGGTCTGTCCTGGCCTGTTCTGGTCTAGTCTATTCTGGCCTGTTCTGGTATGTTCTGTTCTGGTGTGTTCTGATCTGGTCTGGTCTATTCCGGCCTGTTCTGGTCTGTTCTGATCTGTTCTTGCCTAGTCTGATATGTTTTGTTCTGGTCTGTTCTGGCCTGTTCTGGTATGTTCTGTTCTGGTGTGTTCTGATCTGTTCTGTCCCGGTCTGTTCTGATCTGGTCTGGTCTATTCCGGCCTGTTCTGGTATGTTCTGTTCTGGTGTGTTCTGTTCTTATGTGTTCTGTTCTGGCCTGTTCTAGTATGTTCTGTTCTGGTGTCTTCTGTTCTTACGTGTTCTGTTCTGGTCTGGCCTGGTCTGATCTGATCTGTTCTTATGTGTTCTGTTCTGGCCTGTTCTAGTATGTTCTGTTCTGGTGTCTTCTGTTCTTACGTGGTCTGTTCTGGTCTGTCCTGGCCTGTTCTGGTATGTTCTGTTCTGGTGTGTTCTGATCTGGTCTGTCCCGGTCTGTTCTGATCTGGTCTGTCCCGGTCTGTTCTGATCTGGTCTGTCCCGGTCTGTTCTGATCTGGTCTGGTCTATTCCGGCCTGTTCTGGTATGTTTTGTTCTGGTGTGTTCTGTTCTGGCCTGTTCTAGTATGTTCTGTTCTCGTGTCTGCTGTTCTTACGTGTTCTGTTCTGGTCTGTCCTGGCCTGTTCTTGTCTGTTTTGATCTGGTCTGGTCTATTCTGGCCTGTTCTGGTATGTTCTGTTCTGGTGTGTTCTGTTCTCAGGTGTTCTGTTCTGGTCTGTCCAGGTCTGTTTTGATCTGGTCTGGTCTATTTTGGCCTGTTCTGGTATGTTCTGTTCTGGTGTGTTCTGATCTGGTCTGTCCCGGTCTGTTCTGATCTGGTCTGGTCTATTCCGGCCTGTTCTGGTATGTTCTGTTCTGGTGTGTCCTGTTCTTAGGTGTTTTGTTCTGGTCTGTCCTGGTCTGTTCTGATCTGTTCTGGCCTGTTCTGGTATGTTCTGTTCTGGTGTGTTCTGTTCTGGTCTGTCCTGGTCTGTTTTGATCTGGTCTGGTCTATTTTGGCCTGTTCTGGTGTGTCCTGTTCTTGGTGTTCTGTTCTGGTGTGTCCTGTTCTTAGGTGTTCTGTTCTGGTCTGTCCTGGTCTGTTTTGATCTGGTCTGGTCTATTTTGGCCTGTTCTGGTATGTTCTGTTCTGGTGTGTTTTGTTCTTATGTGTTCTGTTCTGGCCTGTTCTAGTATGTTCTGTTCTGGTCTGTTCTGATTTGTTCTTGCCTATTCTGATATGTTCTGTTCTGGTCTGCTCTGGCCTGTTCTGGTATGTTCTGTTCTGGTGTGTCCTGTTCTTAGGTGTTCTGTTCTGGCCTGTTCTAGTATGTTCTGTTCTTATGTGTTCTGTTCTGGTCTGTTCTGATCTGTTCTTGCCTATTCTGGTATGTTCTGTTCTGGTGTGTTCTGTTCTGGTCTGTCCTGGTCTGTTCTGATCTGTTTGGCCCTTTCTGGTATGTTCTGTTCTGGTGTGTTCTTGCCTGTTCTGGTATATTCTGTTCTGGTCTGTTCTGATCTGTTCTTGGCTATTCTGGTATGTTCTGTTCTGGTGTGTTCTGTTCTTAGGTGTTCTGTTCTGGTCTATTCCGGCCTGTTCTGGTATGTTCTGTTCTTATGTGTTCTGTTCTGGTCTGTTCTGATCTGTTCTTGCCTATTCTGGTATGTTCTGTTCTGGTATGTTCTGTTCTGGTGTGTCCTGTTCTTAGGTGTTCTGTTCTGATCTGTCCTGGTCTGTTCTGATCTGTTCTTGCCTATTCTGGTATGTTCTGTTCTCGTGTGTTCTGTTCTTAGGTGTTCTGTTCTGATCTGTCCTGGTCTGTTTTGATCTGGTCTGGTCTATTTTGGCCTGTTCTGGTATGTTCTGTTCTGGTGTGTTCTTGCCTGTTCTGGTATATTCTGTTCTGGTCTGTTCTGATCTGTTCTTGCCTATTCTGGTATGTTCTGTTCTGGTGTGTTCTGTTCTTAGGTGTTCTGTTCTGGTCTGTCCCGGTCTGTTCTGATGTGGTCTGGTCTATTCCGGCCTGTTCTGGTATGTTCTGTTCTTATGTGTTCTGTTCTGGTCTGTTCTGATCTGTTCTTGCCTATTCTGATATGTTCTGTTCTGGTCTGCTCTGGCCTGTTCTGGTATGTTCTGTTCTGGTATGTTCTGTTCTGGTGTGTCCTGTTCTTAGGTGTTCTGTTCTGATCTGTCCTGGTCTGTTCTGATCTGTTCTTGCCTATTCTGGTATGTTCTGTTCTCGTGTGTTCTGTTCTTAGGTGTTCTGTTCTGATCTGTCCTGGTCTATTTTGATCTGGTCTGGTCTATTTTGGCCTGTTCTGGTATGTTCTGTTCTGGTGTGTCCTGTTCTTAGGTGTTCTGTTCTGGTCTGTCTTGGTCTGTTTTGATCAGGTCTGGTCTATTTTGGCCCGTTCTGGTATGTTCTGTTCTGGTGTGTCCTGTTCTTAGGTGTTCTGTTCTGGTCTGTCCTGGTCTGTTTTGATCTGGTCTGGTCTATTTTGGCCTGTTCTGGTATGTTCTGTTCTTGTGTGTTCTGATCTGGTCTGTCCCGGTCTGTTCTGATGTGGTCTGGTCTATTCCGGCCTGTTCTGGTATGTTCTGTTCTTAGGTGTTCTGTTCTGGTCTGTCCCGGTCTGTTCTGATGTGGTCTGGTCTATTCCGGCCTGTTCTGGTATGTTCTGTTCTTATGTGTTCTGTTCTGGTCTGTTCTGATCTGTTCTTGCCTATTCTGGTATGTTCTGTTCTGGTGTGTTCTGTTCTTAGGTGTTCTGTTCTGGTCTGTCCTGGTCTGTTCTGATCTGTTTGGCCTGTTCTGGTATGTTCTGTTCTGGTGTGTTCTTGCCTGTTCTGGTATATTCTGTTCTGGTCTGTTCTGATCTGTTCTTGCCTATTCTGATATGTTCTGTTCTGGTCTGCTCTGGCCTGTTCTGGTATGTTCTGTTCTGGTATGTTCTGTTCTGGTGTGTCCTGTTCTTAGGTGTTCTGTTCTGATCTGTCCTGGTCTGTTCTGATCTGTTCTTGCCTATTCTGGTATGTTCTGTTCTCGTGTGTTCTGTTCTTAGGTGTTCTGTTCTGATCTGTCCTGGTCTATTTTGATCTGGTCTGGTCTATTTTGGCCTGTTCTGGTATGTTCTGTTCTGGTGTGTCCTGTTCTTAGGTGTTCTGTTCTGGTCTGTCTTGGTCTGTTTTGATCAGGTTTGGTCTATTTTGGCCCATTCTGGTATGTTCTGTTCTGGTGTGTCCTGTTCTTAGGTGTTCTGTTCTGGTCTGTCCTGGTCTGTTTTGATCTGGTCTGGTCTATTTTGGCCTGTTCTGGTATGTTCTGTTCTTGTGTGTTCTGATCTGGTCTGTCCCGGTCTGTTCTGATGTGGTCTGGTCTATTCCGGCCTGTTCTGGTATGTTCTGTTCTTAGGTGTTCTGTTCTGGTCTGTCCCGGTCTGTTCTGATGTGGTCTGGTCTATTCCGGCCTGTTCTGGTATGTTCTGTTCTTATGTGTTCTGTTCTGGTCTGTTCTGATCTGTTCTTGCCTATTCTGATATGTTCTGTTCTGGTCTGCTCTGGCCTGTTCTGGTATGTTCTGTTCTGGTATGTTCTGTTCTGGTGTGTCCTGTTCTTAGGTGTTCTGTTCTGATCTGTCCTGGTCTGTTCTGATCTGTTCTTGCCTATTCTGGTATGTTCTGTTCTCGTGTGTTCTGTTCTTAGGTGTTCTGTTCTGATCTGTCCTGGTCTGTTTTGATCTGGTCTGGTCTATTTTGGCCTGTTCTGTTCTGGTGTGTCCTGTTCTTAGGTGTTCTGTTCTGGTCTGTCTTGGTCTGTTTTGATCTGGTCTGGTCTATTTTGGCCCGTTCTGGTATGTTCTGTTCTGGTGTGTCCTGTTCTTAGGTGTTCTGTTCTGATCTGTCCTGGTCTGTTCTGATCTGTTCTTGCCTATTCTGGTATGTTCTGTTCTCGTGTGTTCTGTTCTTAGGTGTTCTGTTCTGATCTGTCCTGGTCTGTTTTGATCTGGTCTGGTCTATTTTGGCCTGTTCTGGTATGTTCTGTTCTGGTGTGTCCTGTTCTTAGGTGTTCTGTTCTGGTCTGTCTTGGTCTGTTTTGATCTGGTCTGGTCTATTTTGGCCCGTTCTGGTATGTTCTGTTCTGGTGTGTCCTGTTCTTAGGTGTTCTGTTCTGGTCTGTCCTGGTCTGTTTTGATCTGGTCTGGTCTATTTTGGCCTGTTCTGGTATGTTCTGTTCTGGTGTGTTTTGTTCTTATGTGTTCTGTTCTGGCCTGTTCTAGTATGTTCTGTTCTGGTCTGTTCTGATTTGTTCTTGCCTATTCTGATATGTTCTGTTCTGGTCTGCTCTGGCCTGTTCTGGTATGTTCTGTTCTGGTGTGTCCTGTTCTTAGGTGTTCTGTTCTGGCCTGTTCTAGTATGTTCTGTTCTGGTCTGTTCTGATCTGTTCTTGCCTATTCTGGTATGTTCTGTTCTGGTGTGTTCTGTTCTTAGGTGTTCTGTTCTGGTCTGTCCTGGTCTGTTCTGATCTGTTTGGCCTGTTCTGGTATGTTCTGTTCTGGTGTGTTCTTGCCTGTTCTGGTATATTCTGTTCTGGTCTGTTCTGATCTGTTCTTGCCTATTCTGGTATGTTCTGTTCTGGTGTGTTCTGTTCTTAGGTGTTCTGTTCTGGTCTGTGCCGGTCTGTTCTGATGTGGTCTGGTCTATTCCGGCCTGTTCTGGTATGTTCTGTTCTTATGTGTTCTGTTCTGGTCTGTTCTGATCTGTTCTTGCCTATTCTGATATGTTCTGTTCTGGTCTGCTCTGGCCTGTTCTGGTATGTTCTGTTCTGGTGTGTCCTGTTCTTAGGTGTTCTGTTCTGATCTGTCCTGGTCTGTTCTGATCTGTTCTTGCCTATTCTGGTATGTTCTGTTCTCGTGTGTTCTGTTCTTAGGTGTTCTGTTCTGGTCTGTCTTGGTCTGTTTTGATCAGGTCTGGTCTATTTTGGCCCGTTCTGGTATGTTCTGTTCTGGTGTGTCCTGTTCTTGTGTGTTCTGATCTGGTCTGTCCCGGTCTGTTCTGATGTGGTCTGGTCTATTCCGGCCTGTTCTGGTATGTTCTGTTCTTAGGTGTTCTGTTCTGGTCTGTCCCGGTCTGTTCTGATGTGGTCTGGTCTATTCCGGCCTGTTCTGGTATGTTCTGTTCTTATGTGTTCTGTTCTGGTCTGTTCTGATCTGTTCTTGCCTATTCTGATATGTTCTGTTCTGGTCTGCTCTGGCCTGTTCTGGTATGTTCTGTTCTGGTATGTTCTGTTCTGGTGTGTCCTGTTCTTAGGTGTTCTGTTCTGATCTGTCCTGGTCTGTTCTGATCTGTTCTTGCCTATTCTGGTATGTTCTGTTCTCGTGTGTTCTGTTCTTATGTGTTCTGTTCTGGCCTGTTCTAGTATGTTCTGTTCTGGTGTCTTCTGTTCTTACGTGTTCTGTTCTGGTCTGTCCTGGTCTGTTTTGATCTGGTCTGGTCTGTCCTGGTCTGTTTTGATCTGGTCTGGTCTATTTTGGCCTGTTCTGGTATGTTCTGTTCTGGTGTGTCCTGTTCTGGTCTGTCCTGGTCTGTTTTGATCTGGTCTGGTCTATTCTGGCCTGTTCTGGTCTGTTCTGATCTGTTCTGGTATGTTCTGTTCTTATGTGTTCTGTTCTGGTCTGTCCTGGTCTGTTCTGATCTGTTCTGATCTGTTCTTGCCTATTCTGATATGTTCTGTTCTGGTCTGTTCTGGCCTGTTCTGGTATGTTCTGTTCTGGTGTGTCCTGTTCTTAGGTGTTCTGTTCTGGTCTGTCCTGGTCTGTTCTGATCTGTTCTGGCCTGTTCTGGCCTGTTCTGGTATGTTCTGTTCTGGTGTGTCCTGTTCTTAGGTGTTCTGTTCTGGTCTGTCCTGGTCTGTTCTGGTATGTTCTGTTGTGGTGTGTTCTGTTCTTATGTGTTCTGTTCTGGTCTGTCCGGGTCTGTTTTGATCTGGTCTGGTCTATTCTGGCCTGTTCTGGTATGATCTGATCTGGTGTGTTCTGTTCTTAGGTGTTCTGTTCTGGTCTGTCCTGGTCTGTTTTGATCTGGTCTGGTCTATTTTGGCCTGTTCTGGTGTGCCCTGTTCTTAGGTGTTCTGTTCTGGTCTGTCCTGGTCTGTTTTGATGTGGTCTGGTCTATTCCGGCCTGTTCTGGTATGTTCTGTTCTGGTGTGTTCTGTTCTTATGTGTTCTGTTCTGGCCTGTTCTAGTATGTTCTGTTCTGGTGTCTTCTGTTCTTACGTGTTCTGTTCTGGTCTGTCCTGGTCTGTTTTGATCTGGTCTGGTCTATTCTGGCCTGTTCTGGTATGTTCTGTTCTGGTGTGTTCTGTTCTGGTCTGTCCTGGTCTGTTTTGATCTGGTCTGGTCTATTCTGGCCTGTTCTGGTATGTCCTGATCTGGTGTCTTCTGTTCTTACGTGTTCTGTTCTGGTCTGTCCTGGTCTGTTTTGATCTGGTCTGGTCTATTCTGGCCTGTTCTGGTATGTTCTGATCTGGTGTGTTCTGTTCTTAGGTGTTCTGTTCTGGTCTGTCCTGGTCTGTTTTGATCTGGTCTGGTCTATTTTGGCCTGTTCTGGTGTGTCCTGTTCTTAGGTGATCTGTTCTGGTCTGTCCTGGTCTGTTTGGATCTGGTCTGGTCTATTTTGGCCTGTTCTGGTATGTTCTGTTCTGGTGTCTTCTGTTCTTACGTGTTCTGTTCTGGTCTGTCCTGGCCTGTTCTGGTCTGGTCTATTCTGGCCTGTTCTGGTATGTTCTGTTCTGGTGTGTCCTGTTCTTAGGTGTTCTGTTCTGGTCTGTCCTGGTCTGTTTTGACCTGTTCTGGTATGTTCTGTTCTGGTCTGTTCTGATCTGTTCTGATCTGTTCTTGCCTATTCTGATATGTTCTGTTCTGGTCTGTTCTGGCCTGTTCTAGTATGTTCTGTTCTGGTGTCTTCTGTTCTTACGTGTTCTGTTCTGGTCTGTCCTGGCCTGTTCTGGTCTGTTCTGGCCTGTTCTGGTATGTTCTGTTCTGGTGTGTTCTGATCTGGTCTGTCCCGGTCTGTTCTGATCTGGTCTGGTGTGTTCTGTTCTGGCCTGTCCTGGTCTGTTTGGATCTGGTCTGGTCTATTTTGGCCTGTTCTGGTATGTTCTGTTCTGGTGGGTTCTGTTCTTAGGTGATCTGTTCTGGCCTGTCCTGGGCTGTTCTGATCTGGTCTGGTCTATTCTGGCCTGTTCTGGTATGTTCTGTTCTGGTGTGTTCTGGCCTGTTCTGGTATATTCTGTTCTGGTCTGTTCTGATCTGTTCTTGCCTATTCTGGTATGTTCTGTTCTGGTGAGTTCTGTTCTTAGGTGTTCTGTTCTGGTCTGTCCTGGTCTGTTTTGATCTGGTCTGGTCTATCCTGGCCTGTTCTCGTATCTTCTGTTCAGGTCTGTTCTGGTCTGTTCTGGTCTGTTCTGATCTGTTCTGATCTGTTCTTGCCTATTCTGATATGTTCTGTTCTGGTCTGTTCTGGCCTGTTCTAGTATGTTCTGTTCTGGTGTCTTCTGTTCTTACGTGTTCTGTTCTGGTCTGTCCTGGTCTGTTTTGATCTGGTCTGGTCTATCCTGGCCTGTTCTCGTATCTTCTGTTCAGGTCTGTTCTGGTCTGTCCTGGTCTGTTTGGATCTGATCTGGTCTATCCTGGCCTGTTCTGGTATCTTCTGTTCAGGTCTGTCCGGGTCTGTTTTGATCTGGTCTGGTCTATTTTGGCCTGTTCTGGTACGTTCTGTTCTGGTGTGTCCTGTTCTTAGGTGTTCTGTTCTGGTCTGTTTTGATCTGGTCTGGTCTATTCTGGCCTGTTCTGGTGTGTTCTGGCCTGTTCTGGTATATTCTGTTCTGATCTGTTCTGATCTGTTCTTGCCTATTCTGATATGTTCTGTTCTGGTCTGTTCTGGCCTGTTCTGGTATGTTCTGTTCTGGTGTGTTCTGGCCTGTTCTAGTATGTTCTGTTCTGGTGTCTTCTGTTCTTACGTGTTCTGTTCTGGTCTGTCCTGGTCTGTTTTGATCTGGTCTGGTCTATTTTGGCCTGTTCTGGTATGTTCTGTTCTGGTGTGTTCTGTTCTTATGTGTTCTGTTCTGGCCTGTTCTAGTATGTTCTGTTCTGGTGTCTTCTGTTCTTACGTGTTCTGTTCTGGTCTGTCCTGGCCTGTTCTGGTCTGGTCTATTCTGGCCTCTTCTGGTATGTTCTGTTCTGGTCTGTCCTGGTCTGTTTTGATCTGGTCTGGTCTATTCTGGCCTGTTCTGGCCTCTTCTGGTATGTTCTGTTCAGGTGTGTTCTGTTCTTATGTGTTCTGTTCTGGCCTGTTCTAGTATGTTCTGTTCTGGTGTCTTCTGTTCTTACGTGTTCTGTTCTGGTCTGTCCTGGCCTGTCCTGGCCTGTTCTGGTCTAGTCTATTCTGGCCTGTTCTGGTATGTTCTGTTCTGGTGTGTTCTGATCTGGTCTGTCCCGGTCTGTTCTGATCTGGTCTGGTCTATTCCGGCCTGTTCTGGTATGTTCTGTTCTGGTGTGTTCTGTTCTTATGTGTTCTGTTCTGGCCTGTTCTAGTATGTTCTGTTCTGGTGTCTTCTGTTCTTACGTGTTCTGTTCTGGTCTGTCCTGACCTGGTCTGGTTTGATCTGATCTGTTCTTATGTGTTCTGTTCTGGCCTGTTCTAGTATGTTCTGTTCTGGTGTCTTCTGTTCTTACGTGTTCTGTTCTGGTCTGGCCTGGTCTGATCTGATCTGTTCTTATGTGTTCTGTTCTGGCCTGTTCTAGTATGTTCTGTTCTGGTGTCTTCTGTTCTTACGTGGTCTGTTCTGGTCTGTCCTGGCCTGTTCTGGTATGTTCTGTTCTGGTGTGTTCTGATCTGGTCTGTCCCGGTCTGTTCTGATCTGGTCTGGTCTATTCCGGCCTGTTCTGGTATGTTCTGTTCTGGTGTGTTCTGTTCTGGCCTGTTCTAGTATGTTCTGTTCTCGTGTCTGCTGTTCTTACGTGTTCTGTTCTGGTCTGTCCTGGTCTGTTCTGATCTGTTCTTGCCTATTCTGATATGTTCTGTTCTGGTCTGCTCTGGCCTGTTCTGGTATGTTCTGTTCTGGTATGTTCTGTTCTGGTGTGTCCTGTTCTTAGGTGTTCTGTTCTGATCTGTCCTGGTCTGTTCTGATCTGTTCTTGCCTATTCTGGTATGTTCTGTTCTCGTGTGTTCTGTTCTTAGGTGTTCTGTTCTGATCTGTCCTGGTCTGTTTTGATCTGGTCTGGTCTATTTTGGCCTGTTCTGGTATGTTCTGTTCTTGTGTGTTCTGATTTGGTCTGTCCCGGTCTGTTCTGATGTGGTCTGGTCTATTCCGGCCTGTTCTGGTATGTTCTGTTCTGGTGTGTTCTGTTCTTATGTGTTCTGTTCTGGCCTGTTCTAGTATGTTCTGTTCTGGTGTCTTCTGTTCTTACGTGTTCTGTTCTGGTCTGTCCTGGTCTGTTTTGATCTGGTCTGGTCTATTCTGGCCTGTTCTGGTATGTTCTGTTCTGGTGTGTTCTGTTCTGGTCTGTCCTGGTCTGTTTTGATCTGGTCTGGTCTATTCTGGCCTGTTCTGGTATGTCCTGATCTGGTGTCTTCTGTTCTTACGTGTTCTGTTCTGGTCTGTCCTGGTCTGTTTTGATCTGGTCTGGTCTATTCTGGCCTGTTCTGGTATGTTCTGATCTGGTGTGTCCTGTTCTTAGGTGATCTGTTCTGGTCTGTCCTGGTCTGTTTGGATCTGGTCTGGTCTATTTTGGCCTGTTCTGGTATGTTCTGTTCTGGTGTCTTCTGTTCTTACGTGTTCTGTTCTGGTCTGTCCTGGTCTGTTTTGATCTGGTCTGGTCTATTCTGGCCTGTTCTGGTATGTTCTGTTCTGGTGTGTTCTGTTCTGGTCTGTCCTGGTCTGTTTTGACCTGTTCTGGTATGTTCTGTTCTTATGTGTTCTGTTCTGGTCTGTTCTTGCCTATTCTGATATGTTCTGTTCTGGTCTATTCTGGCCTGTTCTGGTATGTCCTGATCTGGTGTCTTCTGTTCTTATGTGTTCTGTTCTGGTCTGTCCGGGTCTGTTTTGATCTGGTCTGGTCTATTCTGGCCTGTTCTGGTATGATCTGATCTGGTGTGTTCTGTTCTTAGGTGTTCTGTTCTGGTCTGTCCTGGTCTGTTTTGATCTGGTCTGGTCTATTTTGGCCTGTTCTGGTGTGTCCTGTTCTTAGGTGATCTGTTCTGGTCTGTCCTGGTCTGTTTGGATCTGGTCTGGTCTATTTTGGCCTGTTCTGGTATGTTCTGTTCTGGTGTCTTCTGTTCTTACGTGTTCTGTTCTGGTCTGTCCTGGCCTGTTCTGGTCTGGTCTATTCTGGCCTGTTCTGGTATGTTCTGTTCTGGTCTGTCCTGGTCTGTTTTGATCTGGTCTGGTCTATCCTGACCTGTTCTCGTATCTTCTGTTCAGGTCTGTTCTGGTTTGTCCTGGTCTGTTTTGATCTGATCTGGTCTATCCTGGCCTGTTCTGGTATCTTCTGTTCAGGTCTGTCCGGGTCTGTTTTGATCTGGTCTGGTCTATTTTGGCCTGTTCTGGTATGTTCTGTTCTGGTGTGTCCTGTTCTTAGGTGTTCTGTTCTGGTCTGTCCTGGTCTGTTTTGACCTGTTCTGGTATGTTCTGTTCTGGTCTGTTCTGATCTGTTCTGATCTGTTCTTGCCTATTCTGATATGTTCTGTTCTGGTCTGTTCTGGCCTGTTCTAGTATGTTCTGTTCTGGTGTCTTCTGTTCTTACGTGTTCTGTTCTGGTCTGTCCTGGCCTGTTCTGGTCTGTTCTGCCCTGTTCTGGTATGTTCTGTTCTGGTGTGTTCTGATCTGGTCTGTCCCGGTCTGTTCTGATCTGGTCTGGTGTGTTCTGTTCTGGCCTGTCCTGGTCTGTTTGGATCTGGTCTGGTCTATTTTGGCCTGTTCTGGTATGTTCTGTTCTGGTGGGTTCTGTTCTTAGGTGATCTGTTCTGGCCTGTCCTGGGCTGTTCTGATCTGGTCTGGTCTATTCTGGCCTGTTCTGGTATGTTCTGTTCTGGTGTGTTCTGGCCTGTTCTGGTATATTCTGTTCTGGTCTGTTCTGATCTGTTCTTGCCTATTCTGGTATGTTCTGTTCTGGTGAGTTCTGTTCTTAGGTGATCTGTTCTGGCCTGTCCTGGGCTGTTCTGATCTGGTCTGGTCTATTCTGGCCTGTTCTGGTATGTTCTGTTCTGGTGTGTTCTGGCCTGTTCTGGTATATTCTGTTCTGGTCTGTTCTGATCTGTTCTTGCCTATTCTGGTATGTTCTGTTCTGGTGAGTTCTGTTCTTAGGTGTTCTGTTCAGGTCTGTTCTGGTCTGTTCTGATCTGTTCTGATCTGTTCTTGCCTATTCTGATATGTTCTGTTCTGGTCTGTTCTGGCCTGTTCTAGTATGTTCTGTTCTGGTGTCTTCTGTTCTTACGTGTTCTGTTCTGGTCTGTCCTGGTCTGTTTTGATCTGGTCTGGTCTATCCTGGCCTGTTCTCGTATCTTCTGTTCAGGTCTGTTCTGGTCTGTCCTGGTCTGTTTGGATCTGGTCTGGTCTATTTTGGCCTGTTCTGGTATGTTCTGTTCTTGTGTGTCCTGTTCTGGTCTGTCCTGGTCTGTTTTGATCTGGTCTGGTCTATCCTGGCCTGTTCTCGTATCTTCTGTTCAGGTCTGTTCTGGTTTGTCCTGGTCTGTTTTGATCTGATCTGGTCTATCCTGGCCTGTTCTGGTATCTTCTGTTCAGGTCTGTCCGGGTCTGTTTTGATCTGGTCTGGTCTATTTTGGCCTGTTCTGGTACGTTCTGTTCTGGTGTGTCCTGTTCTTAGGTGTTCTGTTCTGGTCTGTCCTGGTCTGTTTTGATCTGGTCTGGTCTATTCTGGCCTGTTCTGGTGTGTTCTGGCCTGTTCTGGTATATTCTGTTCTGATCTGTTCTGATCTGTTCTTGCCTATTCTGATATGTTCTGTTCTGGTCTGTTCTGGCCTGTTCTGGTATGTTCTGTTCTGGTGTGTTCTGGCCTGTTCTAGTATGTTCTGTTCTGGTGTCTTCTGTTCTTACGTGTTCTGTTCTGGTCTGTCCTGGTCTGTTTTGATCTGGTCTGGTCTATTTTGGCCTGTTCTGGTATGTTCTGTTCTGGTGTGTTCTGTTCTTATGTGTTCTGTTCTGGCCTGTTCTAGTATGTTCTGTTCTGGTGTCTTCTGTTCTTACGTGTTCTGTTCTGGTCTGTCCTGGCCTGTTCTGGTCTGGTCTATTCTGGCCTCTTCTGGTATGTTCTGTTCTGGTCTGTCCTGGTCTGTTTTGATCTGGTCTGGTCTATTCTGGCCTGTTCTGGCCTCTTCTGGTATGTTCTGTTCAGGTGTGTTCTGTTCTTATGTGTTCTGTTCTGGCCTGTTCTAGTATGTTCTGTTCTGGTGTCTTCTGTTCTTACGTGTTCTGTTCTGGTCTGTCCTGGCCTGTCCTGGCCTGTTCTGGTCTAGTCTATTCTGGCCTGTTCTGGTATGTTCTGTTCTGGTGTGTTCTGATCTGGTCTGTCCCGGTCTGTTCTGATCTGGTCTGGTCTATTCCGGCTTGTTCTGGTATGTTCTGTTCTGGTGTGTTCTGTTCTTATGTGTTCTGTTCTGGCCTGTTCTAGTATGTTCTGTTCTGGTGTCTTCTGTTCTTACGTGTTCTGTTCTGGTCTGGCCTGGTCTGATCTGATCTGTTCTTATGTGTTCTGTTCTGGCCTGTTCTAGTATGTTCTGTTCTGGTGTCTTCTGTTCTTACGTGTTCTGTTCTGGTCTGTCCCGGTCTGTTCTGATCTGGTCTGGTCTATTCCGGCCTGTTCTGGTATGTTCTGTTCTGGTGTGTTCTGTTCTGGCCTGTTCTAGTATGTTCTGTTCTCGTGTCTGCTGTTCTTACGTGTTCTGTTCTGGTCTGTCCTGGTCTGTTCTGATCTGTTCTTGCCTATTCTGATATGTTCTGTTCTGGTCTGCTCTGGCCTGTTCTGGTATGTTCTGTTCTGGTATGTTCTGTTCTGGTGTGTCCTGTTCTTAGGTGTTCTGTTCTGATCTGTCCTGGTCTGTTCTGATCTGTTCTTGCCTATTCTGGTATGTTCTGTTCTCGTGTGTTCTGTTCTTAGGTGTTCTGTTCTGATCTGTCCTGGTCTGTTTTGATCTGGTCTGGTCTATTTTGGCCTGTTCTGGTATGTTCTGTTCTTGTGTGTTCTGATCTGGTCTGTCCCGGTCTGTTCTGATGTGGTCTGGTCTATTCCGGCCTGTTCTGGTATGTTCTGTTCTGGTGTGTTCTGTTCTTATGTGTTCTGTTCTGGCCTGTTCTAGTATGTTCTGTTCTGGTGTCTTCTGTTCTTACGTGTTCTGTTCTGGTCTGTCCTGGTCTGTTTTGATCTGGTCTGGTCTATTCTGGCCTGTTCTGGTATGTCCTGATCTGGTGTCTTCTGTTCTTACGTGTTCTGTTCTGGTCTGTCCTGGTCTGTTTTGATCTGGTCTGGTCTATTCTGGCCTGTTCTGGTATGTTCTGATCTGGTGTGTCCTGTTCTTAGGTGATCTGTTCTGGTCTGTCCTGGTCTGTTTGGATCTGGTCTGGTCTATTTTGGCCTGTTCTGGTATGTTCTGTTCTGGTGTCTTCTGTTCTTACGTGTTCTGTTCTGGTCTGTCCTGGTCTGTTTTGACCTGTTCTGGTATGTTCTGTTCTTATGTGTTCTGTTCTGGTCTGTTCTTGCCTATTCTGATATGTTCTGTTCTGGTCTATTCTGGCCTGTTCTGGTATGTCCTGATCTGGTGTCTTCTGTTCTTATGTGTTCTGTTCTGGTCTGTCCGGGTCTGTTTTGATCTGGTCTGGTCTATTCTGGCCTGTTCTGGTATGATCTGATCTGGTGTGTTCTGTTCTTAGGTGTTCTGTTCTGGTCTGTCCTGGTCTGTTTTGATCTGGTCTGGTCTATTTTGGCCTGTTCTGGTGTGTCCTGTTCTTAGGTGATCTGTTCTGGTCTGTCCTGGTCTGTTTGGATCTGGTCTGGTCTATTTTGGCCTGTTCTGGTATGTTCTGTTCTGGTGTCTTCTGTTCTTACGTGTTCTGTTCTGGTCTGTCCTGGCCTGTTCTGGTCTGGTCTATTCTGGCCTGTTCTGGTATGTTCTGTTCTGGTCTGTCCTGGTCTGTTTTGATCTGGTCTGGTCTATCCTGACCTGTTCTCGTATCTTCTGTTCAGGTCTGTTCTGGTTTGTCCTGGTCTGTTTTGATCTGATCTGGTCTATCCTGGCCTGTTCTGGTATCTTCTGTTCAGGTCTGTCCGGGTCTGTTTTGATCTGGTCTGGTCTATTTTGGCCTGTTCTGGTATGTTCTGTTCTGGTGTCTTCTGTTCTTACGTGTTCTGTTCTGGTCTGTCCTGGCCTGTTCTGGTCTGTTCTGGCCTGTTCTGGTATGTTCTGTTCTGGTGTGTTCTGATCTGGTCTGTCCCGGTCTGTTCTGATCTGGTCTGGTGTGTTCTGTTCTGGCCTGTCCTGGTCTGTTTGGATCTGGTCTGGTCTATTTTGGCCTGTTCTGGTATGTTCTGTTCTGGTGGGTTCTGTTCTTAGGTGATCTGTTCTGGCCTGTCCTGGGCTGTTCTGATCTGGTCTGGTCTATTCTGGCCTGTTCTGGTATGTTCTGTTCTGGTGTGTTCTGGCCTGTTCTGGTATATTCTGTTCTGGTCTGTTCTGATCTGTTCTTGCCTATTCTGGTATGTTCTGTTCTGGTGAGTTCTGTTCTTAGGTGTTCTGTTCTGGTCTGTCCTGGTCTGTTTTGATCTGGTCTGGTCTATCCTGGCCTGTTCTCGTATCTTCTGTTCAGGTCTGTTCTGGTCTGTTCTGATCTGTTCTGATCTGTTCTTGCCTATTCTGATATGTTCTGTTCTGGTCTGTTCTGGCCTGTTCTAGTATGTTCTGTTCTGGTGTCTTCTGTTCTTACGTGTTCTGTTCTGGTCTGTCCTGGTCTGTTTTGATCTGGTCTGGTCTATCCTGGCCTGTTCTCGTATCTTCTGTTCAGGTCTGTTCTGGTCTGTCCTGGTCTGTTTGGATCTGGTCTGGTCTATTTTGGCCTGTTCTGGTATGTTCTGTTCTTGTGTGTCCTGTTCTGGTCTGTCCTGGTCTGTTTTGATCTGGTCTGGTCTATCCTGGCCTGTTCTCGTATCTTCTGTTCAGGTCTGTTCTGGTTTGTCCTGGTCTGTTTTGATCTGATCTGGTCTATCCTGGCCTGTTCTGGTATCTTCTGTTCAGGTCTGTCCGGGTCTGTTTTGATCTGGTCTGGTCTATTTTGGCCTGTTCTGGTACGTTCTGTTCTGGTGTGTCCTGTTCTTAGGTGTTCTGTTCTGGTCTGTCCTGGTCTGTTTTGATCTGGTCTGGTCTATTCTGGCCTGTTCTGGTGTGTTCTGGCCTGTTCTGGTATATTCTGTTCTGATCTGTTCTGATCTGTTCTTGCCTATTCTGATATGTTCTGTTCTGGTCTGTTCTGGCCTGTTCTGGTATGTTCTGTTCTGGTGTGTTCTGGCCTGTTCTAGTATGTTCTGTTCTGGTGTCTTCTGTTCTTACGTGTTCTGTTCTGGTCTGTCCTGGTCTGTTTTGATCTGGTCTGGTCTATTTTGGCCTGTTCTGGTATGTTCTGTTCTGGTGTGTTCTGTTCTTATGTGTTCTGTTCTGGCCTGTTCTAGTATGTTCTGTTCTGGTGTCTTCTGTTCTTACGTGTTCTGTTCTGGTCTGTCCTGGCCTGTTCTGGTCTGGTCTATTCTGGCCTCTTCTGGTATGTTCTGTTCTGGTCTGTCCTGGTCTGTTTTGATCTGGTCTGGTCTATTCTGGCCTGTTCTGGCCTCTTCTGGTATGTTCTGTTCAGGTGTGTTCTGTTCTTATGTGTTCTGTTCTGGCCTGTTCTAGTATGTTCTGTTCTGGTGTCTTCTGTTCTTACGTGTTCTGTTCTGGTCTGTCCTGGCCTGTCCTGGCCTGTTCTGGTCTAGTCTATTCTGGCCTGTTCTGGTATGTTCTGTTCTGGTGTGTTCTGATCTGGTCTGTCCCGGTCTGTTCTGATCTGGTCTGGTCTATTCCGGCCTGTTCTGGTATATTCTGTTCTGGTCTGTTCTGATCTGTTCTTGCCTATTCTGGTATGTTCTGTTCTGGTGAGTTCTGTTCTTAGGTGTTCTGTTCTGGTCTGTCCTGGTCTGTTTTGATCTGGTCTGGTCTATCCTGGCCTGTTCTCGTATCTTCTGTTCAGGTCTGTTCTGGTCTGTTCTGATCTGTTCTGATCTGTTCTTGCCTATTCTGATATGTTCTGTTCTGGTCTGTTCTGGCCTGTTCTAGTATGTTCTGTTCTGGTGTCTTCTGTTCTTACGTGTTCTGTTCTGGTCTGTCCTGGTCTGTTTTGATCTGGTCTGGTCTATTCTGGCCTCTTCTGGTATGTTCTGTTCTGGTCTGTCCTGGTCTGTTTTGATCTGGTCTGGTCTATTCTGGCCTGTTCTGGCCTCTTCTGGTATGTTCTGTTCAGGTGTGTTCTGTTCTTATGTGTTCTGTTCTGGCCTGTTCTAGTATGTTCTGTTCTGGTGTCTTCTGTTCTTACGTGGTCTGTTCTGGTCTGTCCTGGCCTGTTCTGGTATGTTCTGTTCTGGTGTGTTCTGATCTGGTCTGTCCCGGTCTGTTCTGATCTGATCTGGTCTATTCCGGCCTGTTCTGGTATGTTCTGTTCTGGTGTGTTCTGTTCTGGCCTGTTCTAGTATGTTCTGTTCTCGTGTCTGCTGTTCTTACGTGTTCTGTTCTGGTCTGTCCTGGTCTGTTCTGATCTGTTCTTGCCTATTCTGATATGTTCTGTTCTGGTCTGCTCTGGCCTGTTCTGGTATGTTCTGTTCTGGTATGTTCTGTTCTGGTGTGTCCTGTTCTTAGGTGTTCTGTTCTGATCTGTCCTGGTCTGTTCTGATCTGTTCTTGCCTATTCTGATATGTTCTGTTCTGGTCTGCTCTGGCCTGTTCTGGTATGTTCTGTTCTGGTATGTTCTGTTCTGGTGTGTCCTGTTCTTAGGTGTTCTGTTCTGATCTGTCCTGGTCTGTTCTGATCTGTTCTTGCCTATTCTGGTATGTTCTGTTCTCGTGTGTTCTGTTCTTAGGTGTTCTGTTCTGATCTGTCCTGGTCTGTTTTGATCTGGTCTGGTCTATTTTGGCCTGTTCTGGTATGTTCTGTTCTGGTGTGTCCTGTTCTTAGGTGTTCTGTTCTGGTCTGTCCTGGTCTGTTTTGATCTGGTCTGGTCTATTTTGACCTGTTCTGGTATGTTCTGTTCTTGTGTGTTCTGATCTGGTCTGTCCCGGTCTGTTCTGATGTGGTCTGGTCTATTCCGGCCTGTTCTGGTATGTTCTGTTCTTAGGTGTTCTGTTCTGGTCTGTCCCGGTCTGTTCTGATGTGGTCTGGTCTATTCCGGCCTGTTCTGGTATGTTCTGTTCTTATGTGTTCTGTTCTGGTCTGTTCTGATCTGTTCTTGCCTATTCTGATATGTTCTGTTCTGGTCTGCTCTGGCCTGTTCTGGTATGTTCTGTTCTGGTGTGTCCTGTTCTTAGGTGTTCTGTTCTGATCTGTCCTGGTCTGTTCTGATCTGTTCTTGCCTATTCTGGTATGTTCTGTTCTTAGGTGTTCTGTTCTGGTCTGTCCTGGTCTGTTTTGATCTGGTCTGGTCTATTCTGGCCTGTTCTGGTGTGTTCTGGCCTGTTCTGGTATATTCTGTTCTGATCTGTTCTTGCCTATTCTGATATGTTCTGTTCTGATCTGTCCTGGTCTGTTCTGATCTGTTCTTGCCTATTCTGGTATGTTCTGTTCTTAGGTGTTCTGTTCTGGTCTGTCCTGGTCTGTTTTGATCTGGTCTGGTCTATTCCGGCCTGTTCTGGTATGTTCTGTTCTGGTGTGTCCTGTTCTTAGGTGTTCTGTTCTGGTCTGTCCTGGTCTGTTTTGATCTGGTCTGGTCTATTCTGGCCTGTTCTGGTATGTTCTGTTCTGGTGTGTTCTGGCCTGTTCTGGTATATTCTGTTCTGATCTGTTCTGATCTGTTCTTGCCTATTCTGATATGTTCTGTTCTAGTCTGTTCTGGCCTCTTCTGGTATGTTCTGTTCAGGTGTGTTCTGTTCTTACGTGTTCTGTTCTGGCCTGTTCTGGTGTGTCCTGTTCTTAGGTGTTCTGTTCTGGTCTGTCCTGGTCTGTTCTGATGTGGTCTGGTCTATGCCGGCCTGTTCTGGTATGTTCTGTTCTTATGTGTTCTGTTCTGGTCTGTTCTGATCTGTTCTTGCCTATTCTGATATGTTCTGTTCTGGTCTGCTCTGGCCTGTTCTGGTATGTTCTGTTCTGGTATGTTCTGTTCTCGTGTGTTCTGTTCTTAGGTGTTCTGTTCTGATCTGTCCTGGTCTGTTTTGATCTGGTCTGGTCTATTTTGGCCTGTTCTGGTATGTTCTGTTCTTGTGTGTTCTGATCTGGTCTGTCCCGGTCTGTTCTGATGTGGTCTGGTCTATTCCAGCCTGTTCTGGTATGTTCTGTTCTTAGGTGTTCTGTTCTGGTCTGTCCCGGTCTGTTCTGATGTGGTCTGGTCTATTCCGGCCTGTTCTGGTATGTTCTGTTCTTATGTGTTCTGTTCTGGTCTGTTCTGATCTGTTCTTGCCTATTCTGATATGTTCTGTTCTGGTCTGCTCTGGCCTGTTCTGGTATGTTCTGTTCTGGTATGTTCTGTTCTGGTGTGTCCTGTTCTTAGGTGTTCTGTTCTGATCTGTCCTGGTCTGTTCTGATCTGTTCTTGCCTATTCTGGTATGTTCTGTTCTCGTGTGTTCTGTTCTTAGGTGTTCTGTTCTGATCTGTCCTGGTCTGTCTTGATCTGGTCTGGTCTATTTTGGCCTGTTCTGGTATGTTCTCATCTGGTGTGTCCTGTTCTTAGGTGTTCTGTTCTGGTCTGTCTTGGTCTGTTTTGATCAGGTCTGGTCTATTTTGGCCCGTTCTGGTATGTTCTGTTCTGGTGTGTCCTGTTCTTAGGTGTTCTGTTCTGGTCTGTCCTGGTCTGTTTTGATCTGGTCTGGTCTATTTTGACCTGTTCTGGTATGTTCTGTTCTGGTGTGTCCTGTTCTTAGGTGTTCTGTTCTGGTCTGTCTTGGTCTGTTTTGATCAGGTCTGGTCTATTTTGGCCCGTTCTGGTATGTTCTGTTCTGGTGTGTCCTGTTCTTAGGTGTTCTGTTCTGGTCTGTCCTGGTCTGTTTTGATCTGGTCTGGTCTATTTTGACCTGTTCTGGTATGTTCTGTTCTTGTGTGTTCTGATCTGGTCTGTCCCGGTCTGTTCTGATGTGGTCTGGTCTATTCCAGCCTGTTCTGGTATGTTCTGTTCTTAGGTGTTCTGTTCTGGTCTGTCCCGGTCTGTTCTGATGTGGTCTGGTCTATTCCGGCCTGTTCTGGTATGTTCTGTTCTTATGTGTTCTGTTCTGGTCTGTTCTGATCTGTTCTTGCCTATTCTGATATGTTCTGTTCTGGTCTGCTCTGGCCTGTTCTGGTATGTTCTGTTCTGGTATGTTCTGTTCTGGTGTGTCCTGTTCTTAGGTGTTCTGTTCTGATCTGTCCTGGTCTGTTCTGATCTGTTCTTGCCTATTCTGGTATGTTCTGTTCTCGTGTGTTCTGTTCTTAGGTGTTCTGTTCTGATCTGTCCTGGTCTGTCTTGATCTGGTCTGGTCTATTTTGGCCTGTTCTGGTATGTTCTGTTCTGGTGTGTCCTGTTCTTAGGTGTTCTGTTCTGGTCTGTCTTGGTCTGTTTTGATCAGGTCTGGTCTATTTTGGCCCGTTCTGGTATGTTCTGTTCTGGTGTGTCCTGTTCTTAGGTGTTCTGTTCTGGTCTGTCCTGGTCTGTTCTGATGTGGTCTGGTCTATGCCGGCCTGTTCTGGTATGTTCTGTTCTTATGTGTTCTGTTCTGGTCTGTTCTGATCTGTTCTTGCCTATTCTGATATGTTCTGTTCTGGTCTGCTCTGGCCTGTTCTGGTATGTTCTGTTCTGGTATGTTCTGTTCTGGTGTGTCCTGTTCTTAGGTGTTCTGTTCTGATCTGTCCTGGTCTGTTCTGATCTGTTCTTGCCTATTCTGGTATGTTCTGTTCTTAGGTGTTCTGTTCTGGTCTGTCCTGGTCTGTTTTGATCTGGTCTGGTCTATTCTGGCCTGTTCTGGTGTGTTCTGGCCTGTTTTGGTATATTCTGTTCTGATCTGTTCTTGCCTATTCTGATATGTTCTGTTCTGGTCTGTTCTGGCCTGTTCTGGTATGTTCTGTTCTGGTGTGTTCTGGCCTGTTCTAGTATGTTCTGTTCTGGTGTCTTCTGTTCTTACGTGTTCTGTTCTGGTCTGTCCTGGTCTGTTTTGATCTGGTCTGGTCTATTTTGGCCCGTTCTGGTATGTTCTGTTCTGGTGTGTCCTGTTCTTAGGTGTTCTGTTCTGGTCTGTCCTGGTCTGTTTTGATCTGGTCTGGTCTATTCTGGCCTGTTCTGGTATGTTCTGTTCTGGTGTGTTCTGGCCTGTTCTGGTATATTCTGTTCTGATCTGTTCTGATCTGTTCTTGCCTATTCTGATATGTTCTGTTCTGGTCTGTTCTGGTCTGTTCTGGTATGTTCTGTTCTGGTGTGTTCTGGCCTGTTCTAGTATGTTCTGTTCTGGTGTCTTCTGTTCTTACGTGTTCTGTTCTGGTCTGCCCTGGTCTGTTTTGATCTGGTCTGGTCTATTCTGGCCTGTTCTGGTATGTTCTGTTCTGGTGTGTTCTGGCCTGTTCTGGTATATTCTGTTCTGATCTGTTCTGATCTGTTCTTGCATATTCTGATATGTTCTGTTCTGGTCTGTTCTGGCCTGTTCTGGTATGTTCTGTTCTGGTGTGTTCTGGCCTGTTCTAGTATGTTCTGTTCTGGTGTCTTCTGTTCTTTTGTGATCTGTTCTGGCCTGTCCTGGGCTGTTCTGATCTGGTCTGTTCTGATTTGTTCTTGCCTATTCTGATATGTTCTGTTCTGGTCTGCTCTGGCCTGTTCTGGTATGTTCTGTTCTGGTATGTTCTGTTCTGGTGTGTCCTGTTCTTAGGTGTTCTGTTCTGGTGTGTCCTGTTCTTAGGTGTTCTGTTCTGGTCTGTCCTGGTCTGTTTTGATCTGGTCTGGTCTATTTTGGCCTGTTCTGGTATGTTCTGTTCTGGTGTGTTTTGTTCTTATGTGTTCTGTTCTGGCCTGTTCTAGTATGTTCTGTTCTGGTCTGTTCTGATTTGTTCTTGCCTATTCTGATATGTTCTGTTCTGGTCTGTTCTGGCCTGTTCTGGTATGTTCTGTTCTGGTGTGTTCTGGCCTGTTCTGGTATGTTCTGTTCTGGTGTGTTGTGTTCTGGTCTGTCCTGGTCTGTTTTGATCTGGTCTGGTCTATTTTGGCCTGTTCTGGTATGTTCTGTTCTGGTGTGTTCTGATCTGGTCTGTCCCGGTCTGTTCTGATCTGGTCTGGTCTATTCCGGCCTGTTCTGGTATGTTCTGTTCTGGTGTGTCCTGTTCTTAGGTGTTTTGTTCTGGTCTGTCCTGGTCTGTTCTGATCTGTTCTGGCCTGTTCTGGTATGTTCTGTTCTGGTGTGTTCTGTTCTTAGGTGTTCTGTTCTGGTCTGTCCTGGTCTGTTTTGATCTGGTCTGGTCTATTTTGGCCTGTTCTGGTGTGTCCTGTTCTTAGGTGTTCTGTTCTGGTGTGTCCTGTTCTTAGGTGTTCTGTTCTGGTCTGTCCTGGTCTGTTTTGATCTGGTCTGGTCTATTTTGGCCTGTTCTGGTATGTTCTGTTCTGGTGTGTTTTGTTCTTATGTGTTCTGTTCTGGCCTGTTCTAGTATGTTCTGTTCTGGTCTGTTCTGATTTGTTCTTGCCTATTCTGATATGTTCTGTTCTGGTCTGCTCTGGCCTGTTCTGGTATGTTCTGTTCTGGCGTGTCCTGTTCTTAGGTGTTCTGTTCTGGCCTGTTCTAGTATGTTCTGTTCTTATGTGTTCTGTTCTTACGTGTTCTGTTCTGGTCTGTCCTGGTCTGTTCTGATCTGTTTGGCCTGTTCTGGTATGTTCTGTTCTGGTGTGTTCTGGCCTGTTCTAGTATGTTCTGTTCTGGTGTCTTCTGTTCTTACGTGTTCTGTTCTGGTCTGTCCTGGTCTGTTCTGATCTGTTTGGCCTGTTCTGGTATGTTCTGTTCTGGTGTGTTCTTGCCTGTTCTGGTATATTCTGTTCTGGTCTGTTCTGATCTGTTCTTGCCTATTGTGGTATGTTCTGTTCTGGTGTGTTCTGTTCTTAGGTGTTCTGTTCTGGTCTGTCCCGGTCTGTTCTGATGTGGTCTGGTCTATTCCGGCCTGTTCTGGTATGTTCTGTTCTTATGTGTTCTGTTCTGGTCTGTTCTGATCTGTTCTTGCCTATTCTGATATGTTCTGTTCTGGTCTGCTCTGGCCTGTTCTGGTATGTTCTGTTCTGGTATGTTCTGTTCTGGTGTGTCCTGTTCTTAGGTGTTCTGTTCTGATCTGTCCTGATCTGTTCTGATCTGTTCTTGCCTATTCTGGTATGTTCTGTTCTTAGGTGTTCTGTTCTGATCTGTCCTGGTCTGTTTTGATCTGGTCTGGTCTATTCCGGCCTGTTCTGGTATGTTCTGTTCTGGTGTGTTCTGTTCTTATGTGTTCTGTTCTGGCCTGTTCTAGTATGTTCTGTTCTGGTGTCTTCTGTTCTTACGTGGTCTGTTCTGGTCTGTCCTGGCCTGTTCTGGTATGTTCTGTTCTGGTGTGTTCTGATCTGGTCTGTCCCGGTCTGTTCTGATCTGGTCTGGTCTATTCCGGCCTGTTCTGGTATGTTCTGTTCTTATGTGTTCTGTTCTGGTCTGTTCTGATCTGTTCTTGCCTATTCTGATATGTTCTGTTCTGGTCTGCTCTGGCCTGTTCTGGTATGTTCTGTTCTGGTATGTTCTGTTCTGGTGTGTCCTGTTCTTAGGTGTTCTGTTCTGATCTGTCCTGGTCTGTTCTGATCTGTTCTTGCCTATTCTGGTATGTTCTGTTCTCGTGTGTTCTGTTCTTAGGTGTTCTGTTCTGATCTGTCCTGGTCTGTTTTGATCTGGTCTGGTCTATTTTGGCCTGTTCTGGTATGTTCTGTTCTGGTGTGTCCTGTTCTTAGGTGTTCTGTTCTGGTCTGTCTTGCTCTGTTTTGATCTGGTCTGGTCTATTTTGGCCCGTTCTGGTATGTTCTGTTCTGGTGTGTCCTGTTCTTAGGTGTTCTGTTCTGGTCTGTCCTGGTCTGTTTTGATCTGGTCTGGTCTATTTTGGCCTGTTCTGGTATGTTCTGTTCTTGTGTGTTCTGATCTGGTCTGTCCCGGTCTGTTCTGATGTGGTCTGGTCTATTCCGGCCTGTTCTGGTATGTTCTGTTCTGGTCTGTTCTGATCTGTTCTTGCCTATTCTGGTATGTTCTGGTGTGTCCTGTTCTTAGGTGTTCTGTTCTGGTGTGTCCTGTTCTTAGGTGTTCTGTTCTGGTCTGTCCTGGTCTGTTTTGATCTGGTCTGGTCTATTTTGGCCTGTTCTGGTATGTTCTGTTCTGGTGTGTTTTGTTCTTATGTGTTCTGTTCTGGCCTGTTCTAGTATGTTCTGTTCTGGTCTGTTCTGATTTGTTCTTGCCTATTCTGATATGTTCTGTTCTGGTCTGCTCTGGCCTGTTCTGGTATGTTCTGTTCTGGCGTGTCCTGTTCTTAGGTGTTCTGTTCTGGCCTGTTCTAGTATGTTCTGTTCTTATGTGTTCTGTTCTTACGTGTTCTGTTCTGGTCTGTCCTGGTCTGTTCTGATCTGTTTGGCCTGTTCTGGTATGTTCTGTTCTGGTGTGTTCTGGCCTGTTCTAGTATGTTCTGTTCTGGTGTCTTCTGTTCTTACGTGTTCTGTTCTGGTCTGTCCTGGTCTGTTCTGATCTGTTTGGCCTGTTCTGGTATGTTCTGTTCTGGTGTGTTCTGGCCTGTTCTAGTATGTTCTGTTCTGGTGTCTTCTGTTCTTACGTGTTCTGTTCTGGTCTGTCCCGGTCTGTTCTGATGTGGTCTGGTCTATTCCGGCCTGTTCTGGTATGTTCTGTTCTTATGTGTTCTGTTCTGGTCTGTTCTGATCTGTTCTTGCCTATTCTGATATGTTCTGTTCTGGTCTGCTCTGGCCTGTTCTGGTATGTTCTGTTCTGGTATGTTCTGTTCTGGTGTGTCCTGTTCTTAGGTGTTCTGTTCTGATCTGTCCTGATCTGTTCTGATCTGTTCTTGCCTATTCTGGTATGTTCTGTTCTTAGGTGTTCTGTTCTGATCTGTCCTGGTCTGTTTTGATCTGGTCTGGTCTATTTTGGCCTGTTCTGGTATGTTCTGTTCTTGTGTGTCCTGTTCTGATCTGTCCTGGTCTGTTCTGATCTGTTCTTGCCTATTCTGGTATGTTCTGTTCTTAGGTGTTCTGTTCTGGTCTGTCTTGGTCTGTTTTGATCAGGTCTGGTCTATTTTGGCCTGTTCTGGTATGTTCTGTTCTGGTGTGTCCTGTTCTTAGGTGTTCTGTTCTGGTCTGTTCTAGTATGTTCTGTCCTGGTGTCTTCTGTTCTTACGTGTTCTGTTCTGGTCTGTCCTGGCCTGTTCTGGTCTAGTCTATTCTGGCCTGTTCTGGTCTGTTCTGATCTGTTCTTGCCTATTCTGGTAAGTTCTGTTCTGGTTTGTTCTGTTCTTAGGTGTTCTGTTCTGGTCTGTCCTGGTCTGTTTTGATCTGGTCTGGTCTATTCCGGCCTGTTCTGGTATGTTCTGTTCTGGTGTGTTCTGTTCTTATGTGTTCTGTTCTGGCCTGTTCTAGTATGTTCTGTTCTGGTGTCTTCTGTTCTTACGTGGTCTGTTCTGGTCTGTCCTGGCCTGTTCTGGTATGTTCTGTTCTGGTGTGTTCTGATCTGGTCTGTCCCGGTCTGTTCTGATCTGGTCTGGTCTATTCCGGCCTGTTCTGGTATGTTCTGTTCTTATGTGTTCTGTTCTGGTCTGTTCTGATCTGTTCTTGCCTATTCTGATATGTTCTGTTCTGGTCTGCTCTGGCCTGTTCTGGTATGTTCTGTTCTGGTATGTTCTGTTCTGGTGTGTCCTGTTCTTAGGTGTTCTGTTCTGATCTGTCCTGGTCTGTTCTGATCTGTTCTTGCCTATTCTGGTATGTTCTGTTCTCGTGTGTTCTGTTCTTAGGTGTTCTGTTCTGATCTGTCCTGGTCTGTTTTGATCTGGTCTGGTCTATTTTGGCCTGTTCTGGTATGTTCTGTTCTGGTGTGTCCTGTTCTTAGGTGTTCTGTTCTGGTCTGTCTTGCTCTGTTTTGATCTGGTCTGGTCTATTTTGGCCCGTTCTGGTATGTTCTGTTCTGGTGTGTCCTGTTCTTAGGTGTTCTGTTCTGGTCTGTCCTGGTCTGTTTTGATCTGGTCTGGTCTATTTTGGCCTGTTCTGGTATGTTCTGTTCTTGTGTGTTCTGATCTGGTCTGTCCCGGTCTGTTCTGATGTGGTCTGGTCTATTCCGGCCTGTTCTGGTATGTTCTGTTCTGGTCTGTTCTGATCTGTTCTTGCCTATTCTGGTATGTTCTGTTCTCGTGTGTTCTGTTCTTAGGTGTTCTGTTCTGATCTGTCCTGGTCTGTTTTGATCTGGTCTGGTCTATTTTGGCCTGTTCTGGTATGTTCTGTTCTTGTGTGTCCTGTTCTGATCTGTCCTGGTCTGTTCTGATCTGTTCTTGCCTATTCTGGTATGTTCTGTTCTTAGGTGTTCTGTTCTGGTCTGTCTTGGTCTGTTTTGATCAGGTCTGGTCTATTTTGGCCTGTTCTGGTATGTTCTGTTCTGGTGTGTCCTGTTCTTAGGTGTTCTGTTCTGGTCTGTTCTAGTATGTTCTGTTCTGGTGTCTTCTGTTCTTACGTGTTCTGTTCTGGTCTGTCCTGGCCTGTTCTGGTCTAGTCTATTCTGGCCTGTTCTGGTCTGTTCTGATCTGTTCTTGCCTATTCTGGTAAGTTCTGTTCTGGTTTGTTCTGTTCTTAGGTGTTCTGTTCTGGTCTGTCCTGGTCTGTTTTGATCTGGTCTGGTCTATTCCGGCCTGTTCTGGTATGTTCTGTTCTGGTGTGTTCTGTTCTTATGTGTTCTGTTCTGGCCTGTTCTAGTATGTTCTGTTCTGGTGTCTTCTGTTCTTACGTGGTCTGTTCTGGTCTGTCCTGGCCTGTTCTGGTATGTTCTGTTCTGGTGTGTTCTGATCTGGTCTGTCCCGGTCTGTTCTGATCTGGTCTGGTCTATTCCGGCCTGTTCTGGTATGTTCTGTTCTTATGTGTTCTGTTCTGGTCTGTTCTGATCTGTTCTTGCCTATTCTGATATGTTCTGTTCTGGTCTGCTCTGGCCTGTTCTGGTATGTTCTGTTCTGGTATGTTCTGTTCTGGTGTGTCCTGTTCTTAGGTGTTCTGTTCTGATCTGTCCTGGTCTGTTCTGATCTGTTCTTGCCTATTCTGGTATGTTCTGTTCTCGTGTGTTCTGTTCTTAGGTGTTCTGTTCTGATCTGTCCTGGTCTGTTTTGATCTGGTCTGGTCTATTTTGGCCTGTTCTGGTATGTTCTGTTCTGGTGTGTCCTGTTCTTAGGTGTTCTGTTCTGGTCTGTCTTGCTCTGTTTTGATCTGGTCTGGTCTATTTTGGCCCGTTCTGGTATGTTCTGTTCTGGTGTGTCCTGTTCTTAGGTGTTCTGTTCTGGTCTGTCCTGGTCTGTTTTGATCTGGTCTGGTCTATTTTGGCCTGTTCTGGTATGTTCTGTTCTTGTGTGTTCTGATCTGGTCTGTCCCGGTCTGTTCTGATGTGGTCTGGTCTATTCCGGCCTGTTCTGGTATGTTCTGTTCTGGTCTGTTCTGATCTGTTCTTGCCTATTCTGGTATGTTCTGTTCTCGTGTGTTCTGTTCTTAGGTGTTCTGTTCTGATCTGTCCTGGTCTGTTTTGATCTGGTCTGGTCTATTTTGGCCTGTTCTGGTATGTTCTGTTCTGGTGTGTCCTGTTCTTAGGTGTTCTGTTCTGGTCTGTCTTGGTCTGTTTTGATCTGGTCTGGTCTATTTTGGCCCGTTCTGGTATGTTCTGTTCTGGTGTGTCCTGTTCTTAGGTGTTCTGTTCTGGTCTGTCCCGGTCTGTTCTGATGTGGTCTGGTCTATTCCGGCCTGTTCTGGTATGTTCTGTTCTTATGTGTTCTGTTCTGGTCTGTTCTGATCTGTTCTTGCCTATTCTGATATGTTCTGTTCTGGTCTGCTCTGGCCTGTTCTGGTATGTTCTGTTCTTGTGTGTTCTGATCTGGTCTGTCCCGGTCTGTTCTGATGTGGTCTGGTCTATTCCGGCCTGTTCTGGTATGTTCTGTTCTTAGGTGTTCTGTTCTGGTCTGTCCCGGTCTGTTCTGATGTGGTCTGGTCTATTCCGGCCCGTTCTGGTATGTTCTGTTCTTATGTGTTCTGTTCTGGTCTGTTCTGATCTGTTCTTGCCTATTCTGATATGGTCTGTTCTGGTCTGCTCTGGCCTGTTCTGGTATGTTCTGTTCTGGTATGTTCTGTTCTGGTGTGTCCTGTTCTTAGGTGTTCTGTTCTGATCTGTCCTGGTCTGTTCTGATCTGTTCTTGCCTATTCTGGTATGTTCTGTTCTGGTTTGTTCTGTTCTTAGGTGTTCTGTTCTGGTCTGTCCTGGTCTGTTTTGATCTGGTCTGGTCTATTTTGGCCTGTTCTGGTATGTTCTGTTCTGGTGTGTTCTGTTCTTAGGTGTTCTGTTGTGGTCTGTCCTGGTCTGTTTTGATCTGGTCTGGTCTATTTTGGCCTGTTCTGGTATGTTCTGTTCTGGTGTGTCCTGTTCTTAGGTGTTCTGTTCTGGTCTGTCCTGGTCTGTTTTGATCTGGTCTGGTCTATTCTGGCCTGTTCTGGCCTCTTCTGGTATGTTCTGTTCAGGTGTGTTCTGTTCTTATGTGTTCTGTTCTGGCCTGTTCTAGTATGTTCTGTTCTGGTGTCTTCTGTTCTTACGTGTACTGTTCTGGTCTGTCCTGGCCTGTTCTGGTCTAGTCTATTCTGGCCTGTTCTGGTATGTTCTGTTCTGGTGTGTTCTGATCTGGTCTGTCCCGGTCTGTTCTGATCTGGTCTGGTCTATTCCGGCCTGTTCTGGTATGTTCTGTTCTGGTGTGTTCTGTTCTTATGTGTTCTGTTCTGGCCTGTTCTAGTATGTTCTGTTCTGGTGTCTTCTGTTCTTACGTGTTCTGTTCTGGTCTGGCCTGGTCTGATCTGATCTGTTCTTATGTGTTCTGTTCTGGCCTGTTCTAGTATGTTCTGTTCTGGTGTCTTCTGTTCTTACGTGGTCTGTTCTGGTCTGTCCTGGCCTGTTCTGGTATGTTCTGTTCTGGTGTGTTCTGATCTGGTCTGTCCCGGTCTGTTCTGATCTGGTCTGGTCTATTCCGGCCTGTTCTGGTATGTTCTGTTCTGGTGTGTTCTGTTCTGGCCTGTTCTAGTATGTTCTGTTCTCGTGTCTGCTGTTCTTACGTGTTCTGTTCTGGTCTGTCCTGGCCTGTTCTTGTCTGTTTTGATCTGGTCTGGTCTATTCTGGCCTGTTCTGGTAAGTTCTGTTCTGGTGTGTTCTGTTCTTATGTGTTCTGTTCTGGCCTGTCCTGGTCTGTTTTGACCTGTTCTGGTATGTTCTGTTCTTATGTGTCCTGTTCTGGTCTGTTCTGATCTGTTCTGATCTGTTCTGATCTGTTCTTGCCTATTCTGATATGTTCTGTTCAAGTCTGTTCTGGCCTCTTCTGGTATGTTCTGTTCAGGTGTGTTCTGTTCTTACGTGTTCTGTTCTGGCCTGTTCTGGTGTGTCCTGTTCTTAGGTGTTCTGTTCTGGTCTGTCCTGGTCTGTTCTGATCTGGTCTGGTCTATTTTGGCCTGTTCTGGTATGTTCTGTTCTTGTGTGTTCTGATCTGGTCTGTCCCGGTCTGTTCTGATGTGGTCTGGTCTATTCCGGCCTGTTCTGGTATGTTCTGTTCTTAGGTGTTCTGTTCTGGTCTGTCCCGGTCTGTTCTGATGTGGTCTGGTCTATTCCGGCCTGTTCTGGTATGTTCTGTTCTTATGTGTTCTGTTCTGGTCTGTTCTGATCTGTTCTTGCCTATTCTGATATGTCCTGTTCTGGTCTGCTCTGGCCTGTTCTGGTATGTTCTGTTCTGGTATGTTCTGTTCTGGTGTGTCCTGTTCTTAGGTGTTCTGTTCTGATCTGTCCTGGTCTGTTCTGATCTGTTCTTGCCTATTCTGGTATGTTCTGTTCTCGTGTGTTCTGTTCTTAGGTGTTCTGTTCTGATCTGTCCTGGTCTGTTTTGATCTGGTCTGGTCTATTTTGGCCTGTTCTGGTATGTTCTGTTCTGGTGTGTCCTGTTCTTAGGTGTTCTGTTCTGGTCTGTCTTGGTCTGTTTTGATCAGGTCTGGTCTATTTTGGCACGTTCTGGTATGTTCTGTTCTGGTGTGTCCTGTTCTTAGGTGTTCTGTTCTGGTCTGTCCTGGTCTGTTTTGATCTGGTCTGGTCTATTTTGACCTGTTCTGGTATGTTCTGTTCTTGTGTGTTCTGATCTGGTCTGTCCCGGTCTGTTCTGATGTGGTCTGGTCTATTCCGGCCTGTTCTGGTATGTTCTGTTCTTATGTGTTCTGTTCTGGTCTGTCCCGGTCTGTTCTGATGTGGTCTGGTCTATTCCGGCCTGTTCTGGTATGTTCTGTTCTTATGTGTTCTGTTCTGGTCTGTTCTGATCTGTTCTTGCCTATTCTGATATGTTCTGTTCTGGTCTGCTCTGGCCTGTTCTGGTATGTTCTGTTCTGGTATGTTCTGTTCTGGTGTGTCCTGTTCTTAGGTGTTCTGTTCTGATCTGTCCTGGTCTGTTCTGATCTGTTCTTGCCTATTCTGGTATGTTCTGTTCTTAGGTGTTCTGTTCTGGTGTGTCCTGGTCTGTTTTGATCTGGTCTGGTCTATTCTGGCCTGTTCTGGTATGTTCTGTTCTGGTGTGTTCTGGCCTGTTCTGGTATATTCTGTTCTGATCTGTTCTTGCCTATTCTGATATGTTCTGTTCTGGTCTGTTCTGGCCTGTTCTGGTATGTTCTGTTCTGGTCTGTCCTGGCCTGTTCTGGTCTAGTCTATTCTGGCCTGTTCTGGTATGTTCTGTTCTGGTGTGTTCTGATCTGGTCTGTCCCGGTCTGTTCTGATCTGGTCTGGTCTATTCCGGCCTGTTCTGGTATGTTCTGTTCTGGTGTGTTCTGTTCTTATGTGTTCTGTTCTGGCCTGTTCTAGTATGTTCTGTTCTGGTGTCTTCTGTTCTTACGTGTTCTGTTCTGGTCTGGCCTGGTCTGATCTGATCTGTTCTTATGTGTTCTGTTCTGGCCTGTTCTAGTATGTTCTGTTCTGGTGTCTTCTGTTCTTACGTGGTCTGTTCTGGTCTGTCCTGGCCTGTTCTGGTATGTTCTGTTCTGGTGTGTTCTGATCTGGTCTGTCCCGGTCTGTTCTGATCTGGTCTGGTCTATTCCGGCCTGTTCTGGTATGTTCTGTTCTGGTGTGTTCTGTTCTGGCCTGTTCTAGTATGTTCTGTTCTCGTGTCTGCTGTTCTTACGTGTTCTGTTCTGGTCTGTCCTGGCCCGTTCTTGTCTGTTTTGATCTGGTCTGGTCTATTCTGGCCTGTTCTGGTAAGTTCTGTTCTGGTGTGTTCTGTTCTTATGTGTTCTGTTCTGGCCTGTCCTGGTCTGTTTTGACCTGTTCTGGTATGTTCTGTTCTTATGTGTCCTGTTCTGGTCTGTTCTGATCTGTTCTTGCCTATTCTGATATGTTCTGTTCTAGTCTGTTCTGGCCTCTGCTGGTATGTTCTGTTCAGGTGTGTTCTGTTCTTACGTGTTCTGTTCTGGCCTGTTCTGGTGTGTCCTGTTCTTAGGTGTTCTGTTCTGGTCTGTCCTGGTCTGTTCTGATGTGGTCTGGTCTATTCCGGCCTGTTCTGGTATGTTCAGTTCTTATGTGTTCTGTTCTGGTCTGTTCTGATCTGTTCTTGCCTATTCTGATATGTTCTGTTCTGGTCTGCTCTGGCCTGTTCTGGTATGTTCTGTTCTGGTATGTTCTGTTCTGGTGTGTCCTGTTCTTAGGTGTTCTGTTCTGATCTGTCCTGGTCTGTTCTGATCTGTTCTTGCCTATTCTGGTATGTTCTGTTCTCGTGTGTTCTGTTCTTAGGTGTTCTGTTCTGATCTGTCCTGGTCTGTTTTGATCTGGTCTGGTCTATTTTGGCCTGTTCTGGTATGTTCTGTTCTTGTGTGTTCTGATCTGGTCTGTCCCGGTCTGTTCTGATGTGGTCTGGTCTATTCCGGCCTGTTCTGGTATGTTCTGTTCTTAGGTGTTCTGTTCTGGTCTGTCCCGGTCTGTTCTGATGTGGTCTGGTCTATTCCGGCCTGTTCTGGTATGTTCTGTTCTTATGTGTTCTGTTCTGGTCTGTTCTGATCTGTTCTTGCCTATTCTGATATGTTCTGTTCTGGTCTGCTCTGGCCTGTTCTGGTATGTTCTGTTCTGGTATGTTCTGTTCTGGTGTGTCCTGTTCTTAGGTGTTCTGTTCTGATCTGTCCTGGTCTGTTCTGATCTGTTCTTGCCTATTCTGGTATGTTCTGTTCTCGTGTGTTCTGTTCTTAGGTGTTCTGTTCTGATCTGTCCTGGTCTGTTTTGATCTGGTCTGGTCTATTTTGGCCTGTTCTGGTATGTTCTGTTCTGGTGTGTCCTGTTCTTAGGTGTTCTGTTCTGGTCTGTCTTGGTCTGTTTTGATCAGGTCTGGTCTATTTTGGCCCGTTCTGGTATGTTCTGTTCTGGTGTGTCCTGTTCTTAGGTGTTCTGTTCTGGTCTGTCCTGGTCTGTTTTGATCTGGTCTGGTCTATTTTGACCTGTTCTGGTATGTTCTGTTCTTGTGTGTTCTGATCTGGTCTGTCCCGGTCTGTTCTGATGTGGTCTGGTCTATTCCGGCCTGTTCTGGTATGTTCTGTTCTTAGGTGTTCTGTTCTGGTCTGTCCCGGTCTGTTCTGATGTGGTCTGGTCTATTCCGGCCTGTTCTGGTATGTTCTGTTCTTATGTGTTCTGTTCTGGTCTGTTCTGATCTGTTCTTGCCTATTCTGATATGTTCTGTTCTGGTCTGCTCTGGCCTGTTCTGGTATGTTCTGTTCTGGTATGTTCTGTTCTTAGGTGTTCTGTTCTGATCTGTCCTGGTCTGTTCTGATCTGTTCTTGCCTATTCTGGTATGTTCTGTTCTTAGGTGTTCTGTTCTGGTCTGTCCTGGTCTGTTTTGATCTGGTCTGGTCTATTCTGGCCTGTTCTGGTATGTTCTGTTCTGGTGTGTTCTGGCCTGTTCTGGTATATTCTGTTCTGATCTGTTCTTGCCTATTCTGATATGTTCTGTTCTGGTCTGTTCTGGCCTGTTCTGGTATGTTCTGTTCTGGTGTGTTCTGGCCTGTTCTAGTATGTTCTGTTCTGGTGTCTTCTGTTCTTACGTGTTCTGTTCTGGTCTGTCCTGGTCTGTTTTGATCTGGTCTGGTCTATTTTGGCCTGTTCTGGTATGTTCTGTTCTGGTGTGTCCTGTTCTTAGGTGTTCTGTTCTGGTCTGTCCTGGTCTGTTTTGATCTGGTCTGGTCTATTCTGGCCTGTTCTGGTATGTTCTGTTCTGGTGTGTTCTGGCCTGTTCTGGTATATTCTGTTCTGATCTGTTCTGATCTGTTCTTGCCTATTCTGATATGTTCTGTTCTGGTCTGTTCTGGCCTGTTCTGGTATGTTCTGTTCTGGTGTGTTCTGGCCTGTTCTAGTATGTTCTGTTCTGGTGTCTTCTGTTCTTACGTGTTCTGTTCTGGTCTGTCCTGGTCTGTTTTGATCTGGTCTGGTCTATTCTGGCCTGTTCTGGTATGTTCTGTTCTGGTGTGTTCTGGCCTGTTCTGGTATATTCTGTTCTGATCTGTTCTGATCTGTTCTTGCCTATTCTGATATGTTCTGTTCTGGTCTGTTCTGGCCTGTTCTGGTATGTTCTGTTCTGGTGTGTCCTGTTCTTAGGTGTTCTGTTCTGGCCTGTTCTAGTATGTTCTGTTCTTATGTGTTCTGTTCTGGTCTGTTCTGATCTGTTCTTGCCTATTCTGGTATGTTCTGTTCTGGTGTGTTCTGTTCTTAGGTGTTCTGTACTGGTCTGTCCTGGTCTGTTCTGATCTGTTCTGGCCTGTTCTGGTATATTCTGTTCTGATCTGTTCTGATCTGTTCTTGCCTATTCTGATATGTTCTGCTCTGGTCTGCTCTGGCCTGTTCTGGTATGTTCTGTTCTTGTATGTTCTGTTCTGGTGTGTCCTGTTCTTAGGTGTTCTGTTCTGATCTGTCCTGGTCTGTTCTGATCTGTTCTTGCCTATTCTGGTATGTTCTGTTCTTAGGTGTTCTGTTCTGGTCTGTCCTGGTCTGTTTTGATCTGGTCTGGTCTATTTTGGCCTGTTCTGGTGTGTCCTGTTCTTAGGTGTTCTGTTCTGGTCTGTCCTGGTCTGTTTTGTTCTGGTCTGGTCTATTTTGGCCTGTTCTGGTATGTTCTGTTCTGGTGTGTCCTCTTCTTAGGTGTTCTGTTCTGGTCTGTCCTGGTCTGTTTTGATCTGGTCTGGTATGTTCTCTTCTGGTGTGTTCTGTTCTTAGGTGTTCTGTTCTGGTCTGTCCTGGTCTGTTTTGATCTGGTCTGGTCTATTTTGGCCTGTTCTGGTATGTTCTGTTCTGGTGTGTTCTGTTCTAGTCTGTTCTGTTCTGTTCTGGTCTGTTCTGGTCTGTTCTGGTCTGTTCTGGCCTGTTCTGGTATGTTCTCTTCTGGTGTGTTCTGTTCTCAGGTGTTCTGTTCTGGTCTGTCCAGGTCTGTTTTGATCTGGTCTGGTCTATTTTGGCCTGTTCTGGTATGTTCTGTTCTGGTGTGTTCTGATCTGGTCTGTCCCGGTCTGTTCTGATCTGGTCTGGTCTATTCCGGCCTGTTCTGGTATGTTCTGTTCTGGTGTGTCCTGTTCTTAGGTGTTTTGTTCTGGTCTGTCCTGGTCTGTTCTGATCTGTTCTGGCCTGTTCTGGTATGTTCTGTTCTGGTGTGTCCTGTTCTTAGGTGTTCTGTTCTGGTCTGTCCTGGTCTGTTTTGATCTGGTCTGGTCTATTCTGGCCTGTTCTGGTATGTTCTGTTCTGGTGTGTTCTGGCCTGTTCTGGTATATTCTGTTCTGATCTGTTCTGATGTGTTCTTGCCTATTCTGATATGTTCTGTTCTGGTCTGTTCTGGCCTGTTCTGGTATGTTCTGTTCTGGTGTGTTCTGGCCTGTTCTAGTATGTTCTGTTCTGGTGTCTTCTGTTCTTACGTGTTCTGTTCTGGTCTGTCCTGGTCTGTTTTGATCTGGTCTGGTCTATTCTGGCCTGTTCTGGTATGTTCTGTTCTGGTGTGTTCTGGCCTGTTCTGGTATATTCTGTTCTGATCTGTTCTGATCTGTTCTTGCCTATTCTGATATGTTCTGTTCTGGTCTGTTCTGGCCTGTTCTGGTATGTTCTGTTCTGGTGTGTTCTGGCCTGTTCTAGTATGTTCTGTTCTGGTGTCTTCTGTTCTTTTGTGATCTGTTCTGGCCTGTCCTGGGCTGTTCTGATCTGGTCTGTTCTGATTTGTTCTTGCCTATTCTGATATGTTCTGTTCTGGTCTGCTCTGGCCTGTTCTGGTATGTTCTGTTCTGGTGTGTCCTGTTCTTAGGTGTTCTGTTCTGGCCTGTTCTAGTATGTTCTGTTCTTATGTGTTCTGTTCTGGTCTGTTCTGATCTGTTCTTGCCTATTCTGGTATGTTCTGTTCTGGTGTGTTCTGTTCTTAGGTGTTCTGTTCTGGTCTGTCCTGGTCTGTTCTGATCTGTTCTGGCCTGTTCTTGTATATTCTGTTCTGATCTGTTCTGATCTGTTCTTGCCTATTCTGATATGTTCTGCTCTGGTCTGCTCTGGCCTGTTCTGGTATGTTCTGTTCTTGTATGTTCTGTTCTGGTGTGTCCTGTTCTTAGGTGTTCTGTTCTGATCTGTCCTGGTCTGTTCTGATCTGTTCTTGCCTATTCTGGTATGTTCTGTTCTTAGGTGTTCTGTTCTGTTCTTAGGTGTTCTGTTCTGGTCTGTCCTGGTCTGTTTTGATCTGGTCTGGTCTATTCTGGCCTGTTCTGGTATGTTCTGTTCTGGTGTGTTCTGGCCTGTTCTGGTATATTCTGTTCTGGTCTGTTCTGATCTGTTCTTGCCTATTCTGGTAAGTTCTGTTCTGGTTTGTTCTGTTCTTAGGTGTTCTGTTCTGGTCTGTCCTGGTCTGTTTTGATCTGGTCTGGTCTATTTTGGCCTGTTCTGGTGTGTCCTGTTCTTAGGTGTTCTGTTCTGGTCTGTCCTGGTCTGTTTTGATCTGGTCTGGTCTATTTTGGCCTGTTCTGGTATGTTCTGTTCTGGTGTGTCCTGTTCTTAGGTGTTCTGTTCTGGTCTGTCCTGGTCTGTTTTGATCTGGTCTGGTATGTTCTCTTCTGGTGTGTTCTGTTCTTAGGTGTTCTGTTCTGGTCTGTCCTGGTCTGTTTTGATCTGGTCTGGTCTATTTTGGCCTGTTCTGGTATGTTCTGTTCTGGTGTGTTCTGTTCTAGTCTGTTCTGTTCTGTTCTGGTCTGTTCTGGTCTGTTCTGGTCTGTTCTGGCCTGTTCTGGTATGTTCTCTTCTGGTGTGTTCTGTTCTCAGGTGTTCTGTTCTGGTCTGTCCAGGTCTGTTTTGATCTGGTCTGGTCTATTTTGGCCTGTTCTGGTATGTTCTGTTCTGGTGTGTTCTGATCTGGTCTGTCCCGGTCTGTTCTGATCTGGTCTGGTCTATTCCGGCCTGTTCTGGTATGTTCTGTTCTGGTGTGTCCTGTTCTTAGGTGTTTTGTTCTGGTCTGTCCTGGTCTGTTCTGATCTGTTCTGGCCTGTTCTGGTATGTTCTGTTCTGGTGTGTTCTGTTCTTAGGTGTTCTGTTCTGGTCTGTCCTGGTCTGTTTTGATCTGGTCTGGTCTATTTTGGCCTGTTCTGGTGTGTCCTGTTCTTAGGTGTTCTGTTCTGGTGTGTCCTGTTCTTAGGTGTTCTGTTCTGGTCTGTCCTGGTCTGTTTTGATCTGGTCTGGTCTATTTTGGCCTGTTCTGGTATGTTCTGTTCTGGTGTGTTTTGTTCTTATGTGTTCTGTTCTGGCCTGTTCTAGTATGTTCTGTTCTGGTCTGTTCTGATTTGTTCTTGCCTATTCTGATATGTTCTGTTCTGGTCTGCTCTGGCCTGTTCTGGTATGTTCTGTTCTGGTGTGTCCTGTTCTTAGGTGTTCTGTTCTGGCCTGTTCTAGTATGTTCTGTTCTTATGTGTTCTGTTCTGGTCTGTTCTGATCTGTTCTTGCCTATTCTGGTATGTTCTGTTCTGGTGTGTTCTGTTCTTAGGTGTTCTGTTCTGGTCTGTCCTGGTCTGTTCTGATCTGTTTGGCCTGTTCTGGTATGTTCTGTTCTGGTGTGTTCTTGCCTGTTCTGGTATATTCTGTTCTGGTCTGTTCTGATCTGTTCTTGCCTATTCTGATATGTTCTGTTCTGGTCTGTTCTGGCCTGTTCTGGTATGTTCTGTTCTGGTGTGTTCTGATCTGGTCTGTCCCGGTCTGTTCTGATCTGGTCTAGTCTATTCTGGCCTGTTCTGGTATGTTCTGTTCTGGTGTGTTCTGATCTGGTCTGGTCTATTCCGGCCTGTTCTGGTATGTTCTGTTCTGGTGTGTCCTGTTCTTAGGTGTTCTGTTCTGGTCTGTCCTGGTCTGTTTTGATCTGGTCTGGTCTATTCTGGCCTGTTCTGGCCTCTTCTGGTATGTTCTGTTCAGGTGTGTTCTGTTCTTATGTGTTCTGTTCTGGCCTGTTCTAGTATGTTCTGTTCTGGTGTCTTCTGTTCTTACGTGTTCTGTTCTGGTCTGTCCTGGTCTGTTTTGATCTGGTCTGGTCTATTCTGGCCTGTTCTGGTATGTTCTGTTCTGGTGTGTTCTGTTCTAGTCTGTTCTGTTCTGTTCTGGTCTGTTCTGGTCTGTTCTGGTCTGTTCTGGCCTGTTCTGGTATGTTCTCTTCTGGTGTGTTCTGTTCTCAGGTGTTCTGTTCTGGTCTGTCCAGGTCTGTTTTGATCTGGTCTGGTCTATTTTGGCCTGTTCTGGTATGTTCTGTTCTGGTGTGTTCTGATCTGGTCTGTCCCGGTCTGTTCTGATCTGGTCTAGTCTATTCTGGCCTGTTCTGGTATGTTCTGTTCTGGTGTGTTCTGATCTGGTCTGGTCTATTCCGGCCTGTTCTGGTATGTTCTGTTCTGGTGTGTCCTGTTCTTAGGTGTTCTGTTCTGGTCTGTCCTGGTCTGTTTTGATCTGGTCTGGTCTATTCTGGCCTGTTCTGGCCTCTTCTGGTATGTTCTGTTCAGGTGTGTTCTGTTCTTATGTGTTCTGTTCTGGCCTGTTCTAGTATGTTCTGTTCTGGTGTCTTCTGTTCTTACGTGTTCTGTTCTGGTCTGTCCTGGCCTGTTCTGGTCTAGTCTATTCTGGCCTGTTCTGGTATGTTCTGTTCTGGTGTGTTCTGATCTGGTCTGGTCTATTCCGGCCTGTTCTGGTCTGTTCTGATCTGTTCTTGCCTAGTCTGATATGTTTTGTTCTGGTCTGTTCTGGCCTGTTCTGGTATGTTCTGTTCTGGTGTGTTCTGATCTGGTCTGTCCCGGTCTGTTCTGATCTGGTCTGGTCTATTCCGGCCTGTTCTGGTATGTTCTGTTCTGGTGTGTTCTGTTCTGGCCTGTTCTAGTATGTTCTGTTCTCGTGTCTGCTGTTCTTACGTGTTCTGTTCTGGTCTGTCCTGGCCTGTTTTTGTCTGTTTTGATCTGGTCTGGTCTATTCTGGCCTGTTCTGGTATGTTCTGTTCTGGTGTGTTCTGTTCTTAGGTGATCTGTTCTGGCCTGTCCTGGGCTGTTCTGATCTGTTCTGGCCTGTTCTGGTATGTTCTGTTCTGGTGTGTTCTGTTCTTAGGTGATCTGTTCTGGCCTGTCCTGGGCTGTTCTGATCTGTTCTGGCCTGTTCTGGTATGTTCTGTTCTGATGTGTTCTGGCCTGTTCTGGTATATTCTGTTCTGGTCTGTTCTGATCTGTTCTTGCCTATTCTGGTATGTTCTGTTCTGGTGAGTTCTGTTCTTAGGTGTTCTGTTCTGGTCTGTCCTGGTCTGTTTTGATCTGGTCTGGTCTATCCTGGCCTGTTCTCGTATCTTCTGTTCAGGTCTGTTCTGGTTTGTCCTGGTCTGTTTTGATCTGATCTGGTCTATCCTGGCCTGTTCTGGTATCTTCTGTTCAGGTCTGTCCGGGTCTGTTTTGATCTGGTCTGGTCTATTCTGGCCTGTTCTGGTATGTTCTGTTCTGGTGTGTTCTGGCCTGTTCTGGTATATTCTGTTCTGATCTGTTCTGATCTGTTCTTGCCTATTCTGATATGTTCTGTTCTGGTCTGTTCTGGCCTGTTCTGGTATGTTCTGTTCTGGTGTGTTATGGCCTGTTCTAGTATGTTCTGTTCTGGTGTCTTCTGTTCTTACGTGTTCTGTTCTGGTCTGTCCTGGTCTGTTTTGATCTGGTCTGGTCTATTTTGGCCTGTTCTGGTATGTTCTGTTCTGGTGTGTCCTGTTCTGTTCTGTCCTGGTCTGTTTTGATCTGGTCTGGTCTATCCTGGCCTGTTCTCGTATCTTCTGTTCAGGTCTGTTCTGGTTTGTCCTGGTCTGTTTTGATCTGATCTGGTCTATCCTGGCCTGTTCTGGTATCTTCTGTTCAGGTCTGTCCGGGTCTGTTTTGATCTGGTCTGGTCTATTTTGGCCTGTTCTGGTATGTTCTGTTCTGGTGTGTCCTGTTCTTAGGTGTTCTGTTCTGGTCTGTCCTGGTCTGTTTTGATCTGGTCTGGTCTATTCTGGCCTGTTCTGGTATGTTCTGTTCTGGTGTGTTCTGGCCTGTTCTGGTATATTCTGTTCTGATCTGTTCTGATCTGTTCTTGCCTATTCTGATATGTTCTGTTCTGGCCTGTTCTGGTATGTTCTGTTCTGGTGTGTTCTGGCCTGTTCTAGTATGTTCTGTTCTGGTGTCTTCTGTTCTTACGTGTTCTGTTCTGGTCTGTCCTGGTCTGGTCTATTCTGGCCTGTTCTGGTATGTTCTGTTCTGGTGTGTTCTGGCCTGTTCTAGTATGTTCTGTTCTGGTGTCTTCTGTTCTTACGTGATCTGTTCTGGCCTGTCCTGGGCTGTTCTGATCTGGTCTGTTCTGATTTGTTCTTGCCTATTCTGATATGTTCTGTTCTGGCCTGTTCTGGTATGTTCTGTTCTGGTGTGTTCTGGCCTGTTCTAGTATGTTCTGTTCTGGTGTCTTCTGTTCTTACGTGTTCTGTTCTGGTCTGTCCTGGTCTGGTCTATTCTGGCCTGTCCTGGTCTGTTTTGTTCTGGTCTGGTCTATTTTGGCCTGTTCTGGTATGTTCTGTTCTGGTGTGTCCTCTTCTTAGGTGTTCTGTTCTGGTCTGTCCTGGTCTGTTTTGATCTGGTCTGGTATGTTCTCTTCTGGTGTGTTCTGTTCTTAGGTGTTCTGTTCTGGTCTGTCCTGGTCTGTTTTGATCTGGTCTGGTCTATTTTGGCCTGTTCTGGTATGTTCTGTTCTGGTGTGTTCTGTTCTAGTCTGTTCTGTTCTGTTCTGGTCTGTTCTGGTCTGTTCTGGTCTGTTCTGGCCTGTTCTGGTATGTTCTCTTCTGGTGTGTTCTGTTCTCAGGTGTTCTGTTCTGGTCTGTCCAGGTCTGTTTTGATCTGGTCTGGTCTATTTTGGCCTGTTCTGGTATGTTCTGTTCTGGTGTGTTCTGATCTGGTCTGTCCCGGTCTGTTCTGATCTGGTCTGGTCTATTCCGGCCTGTTCTGGTATGTTCTGTTCTGGTGTGTCCTGTTCTTAGGTGTTTTGTTCTGGTCTGTCCTGGTCTGTTCTGATCTGTTCTGGCCTGTTCTGGTATGTTCTGTTCTGGTGTGTCCTGTTCTTAGGTGTTCTGTTCTGGTCTGTCCTGGTCTGTTTTGATCTGGTCTGGTCTATTCTGGCCTGTTCTGGTATGTTCTGTTCTGGTGTGTTCTGGCCTGTTCTGGTATATTCTGTTCTGATCTGTTCTGATGTGTTCTTGCCTATTCTGATATGTTCTGTTCTGGTCTGTTCTGGCCTGTTCTGGTATGTTCTGTTCTGGTGTGTTCTGGCCTGTTCTAGTATGTTCTGTTCTGGTGTCTTCTGTTCTTACGTGTTCTGTTCTGGTCTGTCCTGGTCTGTTTTGATCTGGTCTGGTCTATTCTGGCCTGTTCTGGTATGTTCTGTTCTGGTGTGTTCTGGCCTGTTCTGGTATATTCTGTTCTGATCTGTTCTGATCTGTTCTTGCCTATTCTGATATGTTCTGTTCTGGTCTGTTCTGGCCTGTTCTGGTATGTTCTGTTCTGGTGTGTTCTGGCCTGTTCTAGTATGTTCTGTTCTGGTGTCTTCTGTTCTTTTGTGATCTGTTCTGGCCTGTCCTGGGCTGTTCTGATCTGGTCTGTTCTGATTTGTTCTTGCCTATTCTGATATGTTCTGTTCTGGTCTGCTCTGGCCTGTTCTGGTATGTTCTGTTCTGGTGTGTCCTGTTCTTAGGTGTTCTGTTCTGGCCTGTTCTAGTATGTTCTGTTCTTATGTGTTCTGTTCTGGTCTGTTCTGATCTGTTCTTGCCTATTCTGGTATGTTCTGTTCTGGTGTGTTCTGTTCTTAGGTGTTCTGTTCTGGTCTGTCCTGGTCTGTTCTGATCTGTTCTGGCCTGTTCTTGTATATTCTGTTCTGATCTGTTCTGATCTGTTCTTGCCTATTCTGATATGTTCTGCTCTGGTCTGCTCTGGCCTGTTCTGGTATGTTCTGTTCTTGTATGTTCTGTTCTGGTGTGTCCTGTTCTTAGGTGTTCTGTTCTGATCTGTCCTGGTCTGTTCTGATCTGTTCTTGCCTATTCTGGTATGTTCTGTTCTTAGGTGTTCTGTTCTGTTCTTAGGTGTTCTGTTCTGGTCTGTCCTGGTCTGTTTTGATCTGGTCTGGTCTATTCTGGCCTGTTCTGGTATGTTCTGTTCTGGTGTGTTCTGGCCTGTTCTGGTATATTCTGTTCTGGTCTGTTCTGATCTGTTCTTGCCTATTCTGGTAAGTTCTGTTCTGGTTTGTTCTGTTCTTAGGTGTTCTGTTCTGGTCTGTCCTGGTCTGTTTTGATCTGGTCTGGTCTATTTTGGCCTGTTCTGGTGTGTCCTGTTCTTAGGTGTTCTGTTCTGGTCTGTCCTGGTCTGTTTTGATCTGGTCTGGTCTATTTTGGCCTGTTCTGGTATGTTCTGTTCTGGTGTGTCCTGTTCTTAGGTGTTCTGTTCTGGTCTGTCCTGGTCTGTTTTGATCTGGTCTGGTATGTTCTCTTCTGGTGTGTTCTGTTCTTAGGTGTTCTGTTCTGGTCTGTCCTGGTCTGTTTTGATCTGGTCTGGTCTATTTTGGCCTGTTCTGGTATGTTCTGTTCTGGTGTGTTCTGTTCTAGTCTGTTCTGTTCTGTTCTGGTCTGTTCTGGTCTGTTCTGGTCTGTTCTGGCCTGTTCTGGTATGTTCTCTTCTGGTGTGTTCTGTTCTCAGGTGTTCTGTTCTGGTCTGTCCAGGTCTGTTTTGATCTGGTCTGGTCTATTTTGGCCTGTTCTGGTATGTTCTGTTCTGGTGTGTTCTGATCTGGTCTGTCCCGGTCTGTTCTGATCTGGTCTGGTCTATTCCGGCCTGTTCTGGTATGTTCTGTTCTGGTGTGTCCTGTTCTTAGGTGTTTTGTTCTGGTCTGTCCTGGTCTGTTCTGATCTGTTCTGGCCTGTTCTGGTATGTTCTGTTCTGGTGTGTTCTGTTCTTAGGTGTTCTGTTCTGGTCTGTCCTGGTCTGTTTTGATCTGGTCTGGTCTATTTTGGCCTGTTCTGGTGTGTCCTGTTCTTAGGTGTTCTGTTCTGGTGTGTCCTGTTCTTAGGTGTTCTGTTCTGGTCTGTCCTGGTCTGTTTTGATCTGGTCTGGTCTATTTTGGCCTGTTCTGGTATGTTCTGTTCTGGTGTGTTTTGTTCTTATGTGTTCTGTTCTGGCCTGTTCTAGTATGTTCTGTTCTGGTCTGTTCTGATTTGTTCTTGCCTATTCTGATATGTTCTGTTCTGGTCTGCTCTGGCCTGTTCTGGTATGTTCTGTTCTGGTGTGTCCTGTTCTTAGGTGTTCTGTTCTGGCCTGTTCTAGTATGTTCTGTTCTTATGTGTTCTGTTCTGGTCTGTTCTGATCTGTTCTTGCCTATTCTGGTATGTTCTGTTCTGGTGTGTTCTGTTCTTAGGTGTTCTGTTCTGGTCTGTCCTGGTCTGTTCTGATCTGTTTGGCCTGTTCTGGTATGTTCTGTTCTGGTGTGTTCTTGCCTGTTCTGGTATATTCTGTTCTGGTCTGTTCTGATCTGTTCTTGCCTATTCTGATATGTTCTGTTCTGGTCTGTTCTGGCCTGTTCTGGTATGTTCTGTTCTGGTGTGTTCTGATCTGGTCTGTCCCGGTCTGTTCTGATCTGGTCTAGTCTATTCTGGCCTGTTCTGGTATGTTCTGTTCTGGTGTGTTCTGATCTGGTCTGGTCTATTCCGGCCTGTTCTGGTATGTTCTGTTCTGGTGTGTCCTGTTCTTAGGTGTTCTGTTCTGGTCTGTCCTGGTCTGTTTTGATCTGGTCTGGTCTATTCTGGCCTGTTCTGGCCTCTTCTGGTATGTTCTGTTCAGGTGTGTTCTGTTCTTATGTGTTCTGTTCTGGCCTGTTCTAGTATGTTCTGTTCTGGTGTCTTCTGTTCTTACGTGTTCTGTTCTGGTCTGTCCTGGTCTGTTTTGATCTGGTCTGGTCTATTCTGGCCTGTTCTGGTATGTTCTGTTCTGGTGTGTTCTGTTCTAGTCTGTTCTGTTCTGTTCTGGTCTGTTCTGGTCTGTTCTGGTCTGTTCTGGCCTGTTCTGGTATGTTCTCTTCTGGTGTGTTCTGTTCTCAGGTGTTCTGTTCTGGTCTGTCCAGGTCTGTTTTGATCTGGTCTGGTCTATTTTGGCCTGTTCTGGTATGTTCTGTTCTGGTGTGTTCTGATCTGGTCTGTCCCGGTCTGTTCTGATCTGGTCTAGTCTATTCTGGCCTGTTCTGGTATGTTCTGTTCTGGTGTGTTCTGATCTGGTCTGGTCTATTCCGGCCTGTTCTGGTATGTTCTGTTCTGGTGTGTCCTGTTCTTAGGTGTTCTGTTCTGGTCTGTCCTGGTCTGTTTTGATCTGGTCTGGTCTATTCTGGCCTGTTCTGGCCTCTTCTGGTATGTTCTGTTCAGGTGTGTTCTGTTCTTATGTGTTCTGTTCTGGCCTGTTCTAGTATGTTCTGTTCTGGTGTCTTCTGTTCTTACGTGTTCTGTTCTGGTCTGTCCTGGCCTGTTCTGGTCTAGTCTATTCTGGCCTGTTCTGGTATGTTCTGTTCTGGTGTGTTCTGATCTGGTCTGGTCTATTCCGGCCTGTTCTGGTCTGTTCTGATCTGTTCTTGCCTAGTCTGATATGTTTTGTTCTGGTCTGTTCTGGCCTGTTCTGGTATGTTCTGTTCTGGTGTGTTCTGATCTGGTCTGTCCCGGTCTGTTCTGATCTGGTCTGGTCTATTCCGGCCTGTTCTGGTATGTTCTGTTCTGGTGTGTTCTGTTCTGGCCTGTTCTAGTATGTTCTGTTCTCGTGTCTGCTGTTCTTACGTGTTCTGTTCTGGTCTGTCCTGGCCTGTTTTTGTCTGTTTTGATCTGGTCTGGTCTATTCTGGCCTGTTCTGGTATGTTCTGTTCTGGTGTGTTCTGTTCTTAGGTGATCTGTTCTGGCCTGTCCTGGGCTGTTCTGATCTGTTCTGGCCTGTTCTGGTATGTTCTGTTCTGGTGTGTTCTGTTCTTAGGTGATCTGTTCTGGCCTGTCCTGGGCTGTTCTGATCTGTTCTGGCCTGTTCTGGTATGTTCTGTTCTGATGTGTTCTGGCCTGTTCTGGTATATTCTGTTCTGGTCTGTTCTGATCTGTTCTTGCCTATTCTGGTATGTTCTGTTCTGGTGAGTTCTGTTCTTAGGTGTTCTGTTCTGGTCTGTCCTGGTCTGTTTTGATCTGGTCTGGTCTATCCTGGCCTGTTCTCGTATCTTCTGTTCAGGTCTGTTCTGGTTTGTCCTGGTCTGTTTTGATCTGATCTGGTCTATCCTGGCCTGTTCTGGTATCTTCTGTTCAGGTCTGTCCGGGTCTGTTTTGATCTGGTCTGGTCTATTCTGGCCTGTTCTGGTATGTTCTGTTCTGGTGTGTTCTGGCCTGTTCTGGTATATTCTGTTCTGATCTGTTCTGATCTGTTCTTGCCTATTCTGATATGTTCTGTTCTGGTCTGTTCTGGCCTGTTCTGGTATGTTCTGTTCTGGTGTGTTATGGCCTGTTCTAGTATGTTCTGTTCTGGTGTCTTCTGTTCTTACGTGTTCTGTTCTGGTCTGTCCTGGTCTGTTTTGATCTGGTCTGGTCTATTTTGGCCTGTTCTGGTATGTTCTGTTCTGGTGTGTCCTGTTCTGTTCTGTCCTGGTCTGTTTTGATCTGGTCTGGTCTATCCTGGCCTGTTCTCGTATCTTCTGTTCAGGTCTGTTCTGGTTTGTCCTGGTCTGTTTTGATCTGATCTGGTCTATCCTGGCCTGTTCTGGTATCTTCTGTTCAGGTCTGTCCGGGTCTGTTTTGATCTGGTCTGGTCTATTTTGGCCTGTTCTGGTATGTTCTGTTCTGGTGTGTCCTGTTCTTAGGTGTTCTGTTCTGGTCTGTCCTGGTCTGTTTTGATCTGGTCTGGTCTATTCTGGCCTGTTCTGGTATGTTCTGTTCTGGTGTGTTCTGGCCTGTTCTGGTATATTCTGTTCTGATCTGTTCTGATCTGTTCTTGCCTATTCTGATATGTTCTGTTCTGGCCTGTTCTGGTATGTTCTGTTCTGGTGTGTTCTGGCCTGTTCTAGTATGTTCTGTTCTGGTGTCTTCTGTTCTTACGTGTTCTGTTCTGGTCTGTCCTGGTCTGGTCTATTCTGGCCTGTTCTGGTATGTTCTGTTCTGGTGTGTTCTGGCCTGTTCTAGTATGTTCTGTTCTGGTGTCTTCTGTTCTTACGTGATCTGTTCTGGCCTGTCCTGGGCTGTTCTGATCTGGTCTGTTCTGATTTGTTCTTGCCTATTCTGATATGTTCTGTTCTGGTCTGCTCTGGCCTGTTCTGGTATGTTCTGTTCTGGTATGTTCTGTTCTGGTGTGTCCTGTTCTTAGGTGTTCTGTTCTGGTGTGTCCTGTTCTTAGGTGTTCTGTTCTGGTCTGTCCTGGTCTGTTTTGATCTGGTCTGGTCTATTTTGGCCTGTTCTGGTATGTTCTGTTCTGGTTTGTTTTGTTCTTATGTGTTCTGTTCTGGCCTGTTCTAGTATGTTCTGTTCTGGTCTGTTCTGATTTGTTCTTGCCTATTCTGATATGTTCTGTTCTGGTCTGTTCTGGCCTGTTCTGGTATGTTCTGTTCTGGTGTGTTCTGGCCTGTTCTGGTATGTTCTGTTCTGGTGTGTTGTGTTCTGGTCTGTCCTGGTCTGTTTTGATCTGGTCTGGTCTATTTTGGCCTGTTCTGGTATGTTCTGTTCTGGTGTGTTCTGATCTGGTCTGTCCCGGTCTGTTCTGATCTGGTCTGGTCTATTCCGGCCTGTTCTGGTATGTTCTGTTCTGGTGTGTCCTGTTCTTAGGTGTTTTGTTCTGGTCTGTCCTGGTCTGTTCTGATCTGTTCTGGCCTGTTCTGGTATGTTCTGTTCTGGTGTGTTCTGTTCTTAGGTGTTCTGTTCTGGTCTGTCCTGGTCTGTTTTGATCTGGTCTGGTCTATTTTGGCCTGTTCTGTTGTGTCCTGTTCTTAGGTGTTCTGTTCTGGTGTGTCCTGTTCTTAGGTGTTCTGTTCTGGTCTGTCCTGGTCTGTTTTGATCTGGTCTGGTCTATTTTGGCCTGTTCTGGTATGTTCTGTTCTGGTGTGTTTTGTTCTTATGTGTTCTGTTCTGGCCTGTTCTAGTATGTTCTGTTCTGGTCTGTTCTGATTTGTTCTTGCCTATTCTGATATGTTCTGTTCTGGTCTGCTCTGGCCTGTTCTGGTATGTTCTGTTCTGGCGTGTCCTGTTCTTAGGTGTTCTGTTCTGGCCTGTTCTAGTATGTTCTGTTCTTATGTGTTCTGTTCTTACGTGTTCTGTTCTGGTCTGTCCTGGTCTGTTCTGATCTGTTTGGCCTGTTCTAGTGTGTTCTGGCCTGTTCTAGTATGTTCTGTTCTGGTGTCTTCTGTTCTTACGTGTTCTGTTCTGGTCTGTCCTGGTCTGTTCTGATCTGTTTGGCCTGTTCTGGTATGTTCTGTTCTGGTGTGTTCTTGCCTGTTCTGGTATATTCTGTTCTGGTCTGTTCTGATCTGTTCTTGCCTATTGTGGTATGTTCTGTTCTGGTGTGTTCTGTTCTTAGGTGTTCTGTTCTGGTCTGTCCCGGTCTGTTCTGATGTGGTCTGGTCTATTCCGGCCTGTTCTGGTATGTTCTGTTCTTATGTGTTCTGTTCTGGTCTGTTCTGATCTGTTCTTGCCTATTCTGATATGTTCTGTTCTGGTCTGCTCTGGCCTGTTCTGGTATGTTCTGTTCTGGTATGTTCTGTTCTGGTGTGTCCTGTTCTTAGGTGTTCTGTTCTGATCTGTCCTGATCTGTTCTTGCCTATTCTGGTATGTTCTGTTCTTAGGTGTTCTGTTCTGATCTGTCCTGGTCTGTTTTGATCTGGTCTGGTCTATTTTGGCCTGTTCTGGTATGTTCTGTTCTTGTGTGTCCTGTTCTGATCTGTCCTGGTCTGTTCTGATCTGTTCTTGCCTATTCTGGTATGTTCTGTTCTTAGGTGTTCTGTTCTGGTCTGTCTTGGTCTGTTTTGATCAGGTCTGGTCTATTTTGGCCCGTTCTGGTATGTTCTGTTCTGGTGTGTCCTGTTCTTAGGTGTTCTGTTCTGGTCTGTTCTAGTATGTTCTGTTCTGGTGTCTTCTGTTCTTACGTGTTCTGTTCTGGTCTGTCCTGGCCTGTTCTGGTCTAGTCTATTCTGGCCTGTTCTGGTCTGTTCTGATCTGTTCTTGCCTATTCTGGTAAGTTCTGTTCTGGTTTGTTCTGTTCTTAGGTGTTCTGTTCTGGTCTGTCCTGGTCTGTTTTGATCTGGTCTGGTCTATTCCGGCCTGTTCTGGTATGTTCTGTTCTGGTGTGTTCTGTTCTTATGTGTTCTGTTCTGGCCTGTTCTAGTATGTTCTGTTCTGGTGTCTTCTGTTCTTACGTGGTCTGTTCTGGTCTGTCCTGGCCTGTTCTGGTATGTTCTGTTCTGGTGTGTTCTGATCTGGTCTGTCCCGGTCTGTTCTGATCTGGTCTGGTCTATTCCGGCCTGTTCTGGTATGTTCTGTTCTTATGTGTTCTGTTCTGGTCTGTTCTGATCTGTTCTTGCCTATTCTGATATGTTCTGTTCTGGTCTGCTCTGGCCTGTTCTGGTATGTTCTGTTCTGGTATGTTCTGTTCTGGTGTGTCCTGTTCTTAGGTGTTCTGTTCTGATCTGTCCTGGTCTGTTCTGATCTGTTCTTGCCTATTCTGGTATGTTCTGTTCTCGTGTGTTCTGTTCTTAGGTGTTCTGTTCTGATCTGTCCTGGTCTGTTTTGATCTGGTCTGGTCTATTTTGGCCTGTTCTGGTATGTTCTGTTCTGGTGTGTCCTGTTCTTAGGTGTTCTGTTCTGGTCTGTCTTGCTCTGTTTTGATCTGGTCTGGTCTATTTTGGCCCGTTCTGGTATGTTCTGTTCTGGTGTGTCCTGTTCTTAGGTGTTCTGTTCTGGTCTGTCCTGGTCTGTTTTGATCTGGTCTGGTCTATTTTGGCCTGTTCTGGTATGTTCTGTTCTTGTGTGTTCTGATCTGGTCTGTCCCGGTCTGTTCTGATGTGGTCTGGTCTATTCCGGCCTGTTCTGGTATGTTCTGTTCTGGTCTGTTCTGATCTGTTCTTGCCTATTCTGGTATGTTCTGTTCTCGTGTGTTCTGTTCTTAGGTGTTCTGTTCTGATCTGTCCTGGTCTGTTTTGATCTGGTCTGGTCTATTTTGGCCTGTTCTGGTATGTTCTGTTCTGGTGTGTCCTGTTCTTAGGTGTTCTGTTCTGGTCTGTCTTGGTCTGTTTTGATCTGGTCTGGTCTATTTTGGCCCGTTCTGGTATGTTCTGTTCTGGTGTGTCCTGTTCTTAGGTGTTCTGTTCTGGTCTGTCCTGGTCTGTTCTGATCTGTTTGGCCTGTTCTGGTATGTTCTGTTCTGGTGTGTTCTTGCCTGTTCTGGTATATTCTGTTCTGGTCTGTTCTGATCTGTTCTTGCCTATTCTGGTATGTTCTGTTCTGGTGTGTTCTGTTCTTAGGTGTTCTGTTCTGGTCTGTCCCGGTCTGTTCTGATGTGGTCTGGTCTATTCCGGCCTGTTCTGGTATGTTCTGTTCTTATGTGTTCTGTTCTGGTCTGTTCTGATCTGTTCTTGCCTATTCTGATATGTTCTGTTCTGGTCTGCTCTGGCCTGTTCTGGTATGTTCTGTTCTGGTATGTTCTGTTCTGGTGTGTCCTGTTCTTAGGTGTTCTGTTCTGATCTGTCCTGGTCTGTTTTGATCTGGTCTGGTCTATTTTGGCCTGTTCTGGTATGTTCTGTTCTGGTGTGTCCTGTTCTTATGTGATCTGTTCTGGCCTGTCCTGGGCTGTTCTGATCTGTTCTGGCCTGTTCTGGTATGTTCTGTTCTGGTGTGTTCTGTTCTTACGTGATCTGTTCTGGCCTGTCCTGGGCTGTTCTGATCTGTTCTGGCCTGTTCTGGTATGTTCTGTTCTGGTGTGTTCTGTTCTTAGGTGATCTGTTCTGGCCTGTCCTGGGCTGTTCTGATCTGTTCTGGCCTGTTCTGGTATGTTCTGTTCTGGTGTGTTCTGTTCTTAGGTGATCTGTTCTGGCCTGTCCTGGGCTGTTCTGATCTGTTCTGGCCTGTTCTGGTATGTTCTGTTCTGATGTGTTCTGGCCTGTTCTGGTATATTCTGTTCTGGTCTGTTCTGATCTGTTCTTGCCTATTCTGGTATGTTCTGTTCTGGTGAGTTCTGTTCTTAGGTGTTCTGTTCTGGTCTGTCCTGGTCTGTTTTGATCTGGTCTGGTCTATCCTGGCCTGTTCTCGTATCTTCTGTTCAGGTCTGTTCTGGTTTGTCCTGGTCTGTTTTGATCTGATCTGGTCTATCCTGGCCTGTTCTGGTATCTTCTGTTCAGGTCTGTCCGGGTCTGTTTTGATCTGGTCTGGTCTATTCTGGCCTGTTCTGGTATGTTCTGTTCTGGTGTGTTCTGGCCTGTTCTGGTATATTCTGTTCTGATCTGTTCTGATCTGTTCTTGCCTATTCTGATATGTTCTGTTCTGGTCTGTTCTGGCCTGTTCTGGTATGTTCTGTTCTGGTGTGTCCTGTTCTTAGGTGTTCTGTTCTGATCTGTCCTGGTCTGTTCTGATCTGTTCTTGCCTATTCTGGTATGTTCTGTTCTTAGGTGTTCTGTTCTGATCTGTCCTGGTCTGTTTTGATCTGGTCTGGTCTATTTTGGCCTGTTCTGGTATGTTCTGTTCTGGTGTGTCCTGTTCTTACGTGTTCTGTTCTGGCCTGTTCTAGTATGTTCTGTTCTGGTGTCTTCTGTTCTTAGGTGTTCTGTTCTGGTCTGTCCTGGTCTGTTTTGATCTGGTCTGGTCTATTCCGGCCTGTTCTGGTATGTTCTGTTCTGGTGTGTTCTGTTCTTATGTGTTCTGTTCTGGCCTGTTCTAGTATGTTCTGTTCTTACGTGTTCTGTTCTGGTCTGTCCTGGCCTGTTCTTGTCTGTTTTGATCTGGTCTGGTCTATTCTGGCCTGTTCTGGTATGTTCTGTTCTGGTGTGTTCTGTTCTTAGGTGATCTGTTCTGGCCTGTCCTGGGCTGTTCTGATCTGTTCTGGCCTGTTCTGGTATGTTCTGTTCTGGTGTGTTCTGGCCTGTTCTGGTATATTCTGTTCTGGTCTGTTCTGATCTGTTCTTGCCTATTCTGGTATGTTCTGTTCTGGTGAGTTCTGTTCTTAGGTGTTCTGTTCTGGTCTGTCCTGGTCTGTTTTGATCTGGTCTGGTCTATCCTGGCCTGTTCTCGTATCTTCTGTTCAGGTCTGTTCTGGTTTGTCCTGGTCTGTTTTGATCTGATCTGGTCTATCCTGGCCTGTTCTGGTATCTTCTGTTCAGGTCTGTCCGGGTCTGTTTTGATCTGGTCTGGTCTATTCTGGCCTGTTCTGGTATGTTCTGTTCTGGTGTGTTCTGGCCTGTTCTGGTATATTCTGTTCTGATCTGTTCTGATCTGTTCTTGCCTATTCTGGTATGTTCTGTTCTGGTGTGTTCTGTTCTTAGGTGTTCTGTTCTGGTCTGTCCTGGTCTGTTCTGATCTGTTTGGCCTGTTCTGGTATGTTCTGTTCTGGTGTGTTCTTGCCTGTTCTGGTATATTCTGTTCTGGTCTGTTCTGATCTGTTCTTGCCTATTCTGGTATGTTCTGTTCTGGTGTGTTCTGTTCTTAGGTGTTCTGTTCTGGTCTGTCCCGGTCTGTTCTGATGTGGTCTGGTCTATTCCGGCCTGTTCTGGTATGTTCTGTTCTTATGTGTTCTGTTCTGGTCTGTTCTGATCTGTTCTTGCCTATTCTGATATGTTCTGTTCTGGTCTGCTCTGGCCTGTTCTGGTATGTTCTGTTCTGGTATGTTCTGTTCTGGTGTGTCCTGTTCTTAGGTGTTCTGTTCTGATCTGTCCTGGTCTGTTCTGATCTGATCTTGCCTATTCTGGTATGTTCTGTTCTTAGGTGTTCTGTTCTGATCTGTCCTGGTCTGTTTTGATCTGGTCTGGTCTATTTTGGCCTGTTCTGGTATGTTCTGTTCTGGTGTGTCCTGTTCTTACGTGTTCTGTTCTGGCCTGTTCTAGTATGTTCTGTTCTGGTGTCTTCTGTTCTTAGGTGTTCTGTTCTGGTCTGTCCTGGTCTGTTTTGATCTGGTCTGGTCTATTCCGGCCTGTTCTGGTATGTTCTGTTCTGGTGTGTTCTGTTCTTATGTGTTCTGTTCTGGCCTGTTCTAGTATGTTCTGTTCTGGTGTCTTCTGTTCTTACGTGTTCTGTTCTGGTCTGTCCTGGCCTGTTCTTGTCTGTTTTGATCTGGTCTGGTCTATTCTGGCCTGTTCTGGTATGTTCTGTTCTGGTGTGTTCTGTTCTTAGGTGATCTGTTCTGGCCTGTCCTGGGCTGTTCTGATCTGTTCTGTCCTGATCTGTTCTTGCCTATTCTGGTATGTTCTGTTCTTAGGTGTTCTGTTCTGATCTGTCCTGGTCTGTTTTGATCTGGTCTGGTCTATTTTGGCCTGTTCTGTTCTGGTTTGTTCTGTTCTTAGGTGTTCTGTTCTGGTCTGTCCTGGTCTGTTTTGATCTGGTCTGGTCTATTCCGGCCTGTTCTGGTATGTTCTGTTCTGGTGTGTTCTGTTCTTATGTGTTCTGTTCTGGCCTGTTCTAGTATGTTCTGTTCTGGTGTCTTCTGTTCTTACGTGGTCTGTTCTGGTCTGTCCTGGCCTGTTCTGGTATGTTCTGTTCTGGTGTGTTCTGATCTGGTCTGTCCCGGTCTGTTCTGATCTGGTCTGGTCTATTCCGGCCTGTTCTGGTATGTTCTGTTCTTATGTGTTCTGTTCTGGTCTGTTCTGATCTGTTCTTGCCTATTCTGATATGTTCTGTTCTGGTCTGCTCTGGCCTGTTCTGGTATGTTCTGTTCTGGTATGTTCTGTTCTGGTGTGTCCTGTTCTTAGGTGTTCTGTTCTGATCTGTCCTGGTCTGTTCTGATCTGTTCTTGCCTATTCTGGTATGTTCTGTTCTCGTGTGTTCTGTTCTTAGGTGTTCTGTTCTGATCTGTCCTGGTCTGTTTTGATCTGGTCTGGTCTATTTTGGCCTGTTCTGGTATGTTCTGTTCTGGTGTGTCCTGTTCTTAGGTGTTCTGTTCTGGTCTGTCTTGCTCTGTTTTGATCTGGTCTGGTCTATTTTGGCCCGTTCTGGTATGTTCTGTTCTGGTGTGTCCTGTTCTTAGGTGTTCTGTTCTGGTCTGTCCTGGTCTGTTTTGATCTGGTCTGGTCTATTTTGGCCTGTTCTGGTATGTTCTGTTCTTGTGTGTTCTGATCTGGTCTGTCCCGGTCTGTTCTGATGTGGTCTGGTCTATTCCGGCCTGTTCTGGTATGTTCTGTTCTGGTCTGTTCTGATCTGTTCTTGCCTATTCTGGTATGTTCTGTTCTCGTGTGTTCTGTTCTTAGGTGTTCTGTTCTGATCTGTCCTGGTCTGTTTTGATCTGGTCTGGTCTATTTTGGCCTGTTCTGGTATGTTCTGTTCTGGTGTGTCCTGTTCTTAGGTGTTCTGTTCTGGTCTGTCTTGGTCTGTTTTGATCTGGTCTGGTCTATTTTGGCCCGTTCTGGTATGTTCTGTTCTGGTGTGTCCTGTTCTTAGGTGTTCTGTTCTGGTCTGTCCTGGTCTGTTCTGATCTGTTTGGCCTGTTCTGGTATGTTCTGTTCTGGTGTGTTCTTGCCTGTTCTGGTATATTCTGTTCTGGTCTGTTCTGATCTGTTCTTGCCTATTCTGGTATGTTCTGTTCTGGTGTGTTCTGTTCTTAGGTGTTCTGTTCTGGTCTGTCCCGGTCTGTTCTGATGTGGTCTGGTCTATTCCGGCCTGTTCTGGTATGTTCTGTTCTTATGTGTTCTGTTCTGGTCTGTTCTGATCTGTTCTTGCCTATTCTGATATGTTCTGTTCTGGTCTGCTCTGGCCTGTTCTGGTATGTTCTGTTCTGGTATGTTCTGTTCTGGTGTGTCCTGTTCTTAGGTGTTCTGTTCTGATCTGTCCTGGTCTGTTTTGATCTGGTCTGGTCTATTTTGGCCTGTTCTGGTATGTTCTGTTCTGGTGTGTCCTGTTCTTATGTGATCTGTTCTGGCCTGTCCTGGGCTGTTCTGATCTGTTCTGGCCTGTTCTGGTATGTTCTGTTCTGGTGTGTTCTGTTCTTACGTGATCTGTTCTGGCCTGTCCTGGGCTGTTCTGATCTGTTCTGGCCTGTTCTGGTATGTTCTGTTCTGGTGTGTTCTGTTCTTAGGTGATCTGTTCTGGCCTGTCCTGGGCTGTTCTGATCTGTTCTGGCCTGTTCTGGTATGTTCTGTTCTGGTGTGTTCTGTTCTTAGGTGATCTGTTCTGGCCTGTCCTGGGCTGTTCTGATCTGTTCTGGCCTGTTCTGGTATGTTCTGTTCTGATGTGTTCTGGCCTGTTCTGGTATATTCTGTTCTGGTCTGTTCTGATCTGTTCTTGCCTATTCTGGTATGTTCTGTTCTGGTGAGTTCTGTTCTTAGGTGTTCTGTTCTGGTCTGTCCTGGTCTGTTTTGATCTGGTCTGGTCTATCCTGGCCTGTTCTCGTATCTTCTGTTCAGGTCTGTTCTGGTTTGTCCTGGTCTGTTTTGATCTGATCTGGTCTATCCTGGCCTGTTCTGGTATCTTCTGTTCAGGTCTGTCCGGGTCTGTTTTGATCTGGTCTGGTCTATTCTGGCCTGTTCTGGTATGTTCTGTTCTGGTGTGTTCTGGCCTGTTCTGGTATATTCTGTTCTGATCTGTTCTGATCTGTTCTTGCCTATTCTGATATGTTCTGTTCTGGTCTGTTCTGGCCTGTTCTGGTATGTTCTGTTCTGGTGTGTCCTGTTCTTAGGTGTTCTGTTCTGATCTGTCCTGGTCTGTTCTGATCTGTTCTTGCCTATTCTGGTATGTTCTGTTCTTAGGTGTTCTGTTCTGATCTGTCCTGGTCTGTTTTGATCTGGTCTGGTCTATTTTGGCCTGTTCTGGTATGTTCTGTTCTGGTGTGTCCTGTTCTTACGTGTTCTGTTCTGGCCTGTTCTAGTATGTTCTGTTCTGGTGTCTTCTGTTCTTAGGTGTTCTGTTCTGGTCTGTCCTGGTCTGTTTTGATCTGGTCTGGTCTATTCCGGCCTGTTCTGGTATGTTCTGTTCTGGTGTGTTCTGTTCTTATGTGTTCTGTTCTGGCCTGTTCTAGTATGTTCTGTTCTTACGTGTTCTGTTCTGGTCTGTCCTGGCCTGTTCTTGTCTGTTTTGATCTGGTCTGGTCTATTCTGGCCTGTTCTGGTATGTTCTGTTCTGGTGTGTTCTGTTCTTAGGTGATCTGTTCTGGCCTGTCCTGGGCTGTTCTGATCTGTTCTGGCCTGTTCTGGTATGTTCTGTTCTGGTGTGTTCTGGCCTGTTCTGGTATATTCTGTTCTGGTCTGTTCTGATCTGTTCTTGCCTATTCTGGTATGTTCTGTTCTGGTGAGTTCTGTTCTTAGGTGTTCTGTTCTGGTCTGTCCTGGTCTGTTTTGATCTGGTCTGGTCTATCCTGGCCTGTTCTCGTATCTTCTGTTCAGGTCTGTTCTGGTTTGTCCTGGTCTGTTTTGATCTGATCTGGTCTATCCTGGCCTGTTCTGGTATCTTCTGTTCAGGTCTGTCCGGGTCTGTTTTGATCTGGTCTGGTCTATTCTGGCCTGTTCTGGTATGTTCTGTTCTGGTGTGTTCTGGCCTGTTCTGGTATATTCTGTTCTGATCTGTTCTGATCTGTTCTTGCCTATTCTGGTATGTTCTGTTCTGGTGTGTTCTGTTCTTAGGTGTTCTGTTCTGGTCTGTCCTGGTCTGTTCTGATCTGTTTGGCCTGTTCTGGTATGTTCTGTTCTGGTGTGTTCTTGCCTGTTCTGGTATATTCTGTTCTGGTCTGTTCTGATCTGTTCTTGCCTATTCTGGTATGTTCTGTTCTGGTGTGTTCTGTTCTTAGGTGTTCTGTTCTGGTCTGTCCCGGTCTGTTCTGATGTGGTCTGGTCTATTCCGGCCTGTTCTGGTATGTTCTGTTCTTATGTGTTCTGTTCTGGTCTGTTCTGATCTGTTCTTGCCTATTCTGATATGTTCTGTTCTGGTCTGCTCTGGCCTGTTCTGGTATGTTCTGTTCTGGTATGTTCTGTTCTGGTGTGTCCTGTTCTTAGGTGTTCTGTTCTGATCTGTCCTGGTCTGTTCTGATCTGATCTTGCCTATTCTGGTATGTTCTGTTCTTAGGTGTTCTGTTCTGATCTGTCCTGGTCTGTTTTGATCTGGTCTGGTCTATTTTGGCCTGTTCTGGTATGTTCTGTTCTGGTGTGTCCTGTTCTTACGTGTTCTGTTCTGGCCTGTTCTAGTATGTTCTGTTCTGGTGTCTTCTGTTCTTAGGTGTTCTGTTCTGGTCTGTCCTGGTCTGTTTTGATCTGGTCTGGTCTATTCCGGCCTGTTCTGGTATGTTCTGTTCTGGTGTGTTCTGTTCTTATGTGTTCTGTTCTGGCCTGTTCTAGTATGTTCTGTTCTGGTGTCTTCTGTTCTTACGTGTTCTGTTCTGGTCTGTCCTGGCCTGTTCTTGTCTGTTTTGATCTGGTCTGGTCTATGCTGGCCTGTTCTGGTATGTTCTGTTCTGGTGTGTTCTGTTCTTAGGTGATCTGTTCTGGCCTGTCCTGGGCTGTTCTGATCTGTTCTGGCCTGTTCTGGTATGTTCTGTTCTGGTGTGTTCTGTTCTTAGGTGATCTGTTCTGGCCTGTCCTGGGCTGTTCTGATCTGTTCTGGCCTGTTCTGGTATGTTCTGTTCTGATGTGTTCTGGCCTGTTCTGGTATATTCTGTTCTGGTCTGTTCTGATCTGTTCTTGCCTATTCTGGTATGTTCTGTTCTGGTGAGTTCTGTTCTTAGGTGTTCTGTTCTGGTCTGTCCTGGTCTGTTTTGATCTGGTCTGGTCTATCCTGGCCTGTTCTCGTATCTTCTGTTCAGGTCTGTTCTGGTTTGTCCTGGTCTGTTTTGATCTGATCTGGTCTATCCTGGCCTGTTCTGGTATCTTCTGTTCAGGTCTGTCCGGGTCTGTTTTGATCTGGTCTGGTCTATTCTGGCCTGTTCTGGTATGTTCTGTTCTGGTGTGTTCTGGCCTGTTCTGGTATATTCTGTTCTGATCTGTTCTGATCTGTTCTTGCCTATTCTGATATGTTCTGTTCTGGTCTGTTCTGGCCTGTTCTGGTATGTTCTGTTCTGGTGTGTCCTGTTCTTAGGTGTTCTGTTCTGATCTGTCCTGGTCTGTTCTGATCTGTTCTTGCCTATTCTGGTATGTTCTGTTCTTAGGTGTTCTGTTCTGATCTGTCCTGGTCTGTTTTGATCAGGTCTGGTCTATTTTGGCCCGTTCTGGTATGTTCTGTTCTGGTGTGTCCTGTTCTTAGGTGTTCTGTTCTGGTCTGTCCTGGTCTGTTTTGATCTGGTCTGGTCTATTTTGGCCTGTTCTGGTATGTTCTGTTCTTGTGTGTTCTGATCTGGTCTGTCCCGGTCTGTTCTGATGTGGTCTGGTCTATTCCGTCCTGTTCTGGTATGTTCTGTTCTTAGGTGTTCTGTTCTGGTCTGTCCCGGTCTGTTCTGATGTGGTCTGGTCTATTCCGGCCTGTTCTGGTATGTTCTGTTCTTATGTGTTCTGTTCTGGTCTGTTCTGATCTGTTCTTGCCTATTCTGATATGGTCTGTTCTGGTCTGCTCTGGCCTGTTCTGGTATGTTCTGTTCTGGTATGTTCTGTTCTTGTGTGTCCTGTTCTTAGGTGTTCTGTTCTGATCTGTCCTGGTCTGTTCTGATCTGTTCTTGCCTATTCTGGTATGTTCTGTTCTCGTGTGTTCTGTTCTTAGGTGTTCTGTTCTGATCTGTCCTGGTCTGTTTTGATCTGGTCTGGTCTATTTTGGCCTGTTCTGGTATGTTCTGTTCTGGTGTGTCCTGTTCTTAGGTGTTCTGTTCTGGTCTGTCTTGGTCTGTTTTGATCTGGTCTGGTCTATTTTGGCCCGTTCTGGTATGTTCTGTTCTGGTGTGTCCTGTTCTTAGGTGTTCTGTTCTGGTCTGTCCTGGTCTGTTTTGATCTGGTCTGGTCTATTTTGGAATGTTCTGGTATGTTCTGTTCTTGTGTGTTCTGATCTGGCCTGTCCCGGTCTGTTCTGATGTGGTCTGGTCTATTCCGGCCTGTTCTGGTATGTTCTGTTCTGGTCTGTTCTGATCTGTTCTTGCCTATTCTGATATGTTCTGTTCTGGTCTGTTCTGGCCTGTTCTGGTATGTTCTGTTCTGGTCTGTTCTGATCTGTTCTTGCCTAGTCTGATATGTTTTGTTCTGGTCTGTTCTGGCCTGTTCTGGTATGTTCTGTTCTGGTGTGTTCTGATCTGGTCTGTCCCGGTCTGTTCTGATCTGGTCTGGTCTATTCCGGCCTGTTCTGGTATGTTCTGTTCTGGTGTGTTCTGTTCTTATGTGTTCTGTTCTGGCCTGTTCTAGTATGTTCTGTTCTGGTGTCTTCTGTTCTTACGTGGTCTGTTCTGGTCTGTCCTGGCCTGTTCTGGTATGTTCTGTTCTGGTGTGTTCTGATCTGGTCTGTCCCGGTCTGTTCTGATCTGGTCTGGTCTATTCCGGCCTGTTCTGGTATGTTCTGTTCTTATGTGTTCTGTTCTGGTCTGTTCTGATCTGTTCTTGCCTATTCTGATATGTTCTGTTCTGGTCTGTTCTGATCTGTTCTTGCCTATTCTGATATGTTCTGTTCTGGTCTGCTCTGGCCTGTTCTGGTATGTTCTGTTCTGGTATGTTCTGTTCTGGTGTGTCCTGTTCTTAGGTGTTCTGTTCTGATCTGTCCTGGTCTGTTCTGATCTGTTCTTGCCTATTCTGGTATGTTCTGTTCTCGTGTGTTCTGTTCTTAGGTGTTCTGTTCTGATCTGTCCTGGTCTGTTTTGATCTGGTCTGGTCTATTTTGGCCTGTTCTGGTATGTTCTGTTCTGGTGTGTCCTGTTCTTAGGTGTTCTGTTCTGGTCTGTCTTGGTCTGTTTTGATCTGGTCTGGTCTATTTTGGCCCGTTCTGGTATGTTCTGTTCTGGTGTGTCCTGTTCTTAGGTGTTCTGTTCTGGTGTGTCCCGGTCTGTTCTGATGTGGTCTGGTCTATTCCGGCCTGTTCTGGTATGTTCTGTTCTTATGTGTTCTGTTCTGGTCTGTTCTGATCTGTTCTTGCCTATTCTGATATGGTCTGTTCTGGTCTGCTCTGGCCTGTTCTGGTATGTTCTGTTCTGGTATGTTCTGTTCTTGTGTGTCCTGTTCTTAGGTGTTCTGTTCTGATCTGTCCTGGTCTGTTCTGATCTGTTCTTGCCTATTCTGGTATGTTCTGTTCTCGTGTGTTCTGTTCTTAGGTGTTCTGTTCTGATCTGTCCTGGTCTGTTTTGATCTGGTCTGGTCTATTTTGGCCTGTTCTGGTATGTTCTGTTCTGGTGTGTCCTGTTCTTAGGTGTTCTGTTCTGGTCTGTCTTGGTCTGTTTTGATCTGGTCTGGTCTATTTTGGCCCGTTCTGGTATGTTCTGTTCTGGTGTGTCCTGTTCTTAGGTGTTCTGTTCTGGTCTGTCCTGGTCTGTTTTGATCTGGTCTGGTCTATTTTGGAATGTTCTGGTATGTTCTGTTCTTGTGTGTTCTGATCTGGCCTGTCCCGGTCTGTTCTGATGTGGTCTGGTCTATTCCGGCCTGTTCTGGTATGTTCTGTTCTGGTCTGTTCTGATCTGTTCTTGCCTATTCTGATATGTTCTGTTCTGGTCTGTTCTGGCCTGTTCTGGTATGTTCTGTTCTGGTGTGTTCTGGCCTGTTCTGGTATATTCTGTTCTGGTCTGTTCTGATCTGTTCTTGCCTATTCTGGTAAGTTCTGTTCTGGTTTGTTCTGTTCTTAGGTGTTCTGTTCTGGTCTGTCCTGGTCTGTTTTGATCTGGTCTGGTCTATTTTGGCCTGTTCTGGTGTGTCCTGTTCTTAGGTGTTCTGTTCTGGTCTGTTCTAGTATGTTCTGTTCTGGTGTCTTCTGTTCTTACGTGTTCTGTTCTGGTCTGTCCTGGCCTGTTCTGGTCTAGTCTATTCTGGCCTGTTCTGGTCTGTTCTGATCTGTTCTTGCCTAGTCTGATATGTTTTGTTCTGGTCTGTTCTGGCCTGTTCTGGTATGTTCTGTTCTGGTGTGTTCTGATCTGGTCTGTCCCGGTCTGTTCTGATCTGGTCTGGTCTATTCCGGCCTGTTCTGGTATGTTCTGTTCTGGTGTGTTCTGTTCTTATGTGTTCTGTTCTGGCCTGTTCTAGTATGTTCTGTTCTGGTGTCTTCTGTTCTTACGTGGTCTGTTCTGGTCTGTCCTGGCCTGTTCTGGTATGTTCTGTTCTGGTGTGTTCTGATCTGGTCTGTCCCGGTCTGTTCTGATCTGGTCTGGTCTATTCCGGCCTGTTCTGGTATGTTCTGTTCTTATGTGTTCTGTTCTGGTCTGTTCTGATCTGTTCTTGCCTATTCTGATATGTTCTGTTCTGGTCTGTTCTGATCTGTTCTTGCCTATTCTGATATGTTCTGTTCTGGTCTGCTCTGGCCTGTTCTGGTATGTTCTGTTCTGGTATGTTCTGTTCTGGTGTGTCCTGTTCTTAGGTGTTCTGTTCTGATCTGTCCTGGTCTGTTCTGATCTGTTCTTGCCTATTCTGGTATGTTCTGTTCTCGTGTGTTCTGTTCTTAGGTGTTCTGTTCTGATCTGTCCTGGTCTGTTTTGATCTGGTCTGGTCTATTTTGGCCTGTTCTGGTATGTTCTGTTCTGGTGTGTCCTGTTCTTAGGTGTTCTGTTCTGGTCTGTCTTGGTCTGTTTTGATCTGGTCTGGTCTATTTTGGCCCGTTCTGGTATGTTCTGTTCTGGTGTGTCCTGTTCTTAGGTGTTCTGTTCTGGTGTGTCCTGTTCTTAGGTGTTCTGTTCTGATCTGTCCTGGTCTGTTTTGATCTGGTCTGGTCTATTTTGGCCCGTTCTGGTATGTTCTGTTCTGGTGTGTCCTGTTCTTAGGTGTTCTGTTCTGGTCTGTCTTGGTCTGTTTTGATCTGGTCTGGTCTATTTTGGCCCGTACTGGTATGTTCTGTTCTGGTGTGTCCTGTTCTTAGGTGTTCTGTTCTGGTCTGTCTTGGTCTGTTTTGATCTGGTCTGGTCTATTTTGGCCCGTTCTGGTATGTTCTGTTCTGGTGTGTCCTGTTCTTAGGTGTTCTGTTCTGGTCTGTCCTGGTCTGTTTTGATCTGGTCTGGTCTATTTTGGCCTGTTCTGGTATGTTCTGTTCTGGTGTGTTCTGTTCTTATGTGTTCTGTTCTGGCCTGTTCTAGTATGTTCTGTTCTTACGTGTTCTGTTCTGGTCTGTCCTGGCCTGTTCTTGTCTGTTTTGATCTGGTCTGGTCTATTCTGGCCTGTTCTGGTATGTTCTGTTCTGGTGTGTTCTGTTCTTAGGTGATCTGTTCTGGCCTGTCCTGGGCTGTTCTGATCTGTTCTGGCCTGTTCTGGTATGTTCTGTTCTGGTGTGTTCTGTTCTTAGGTGATCTGTTCTGGCCTGTCCTGGGCTGTTCTGATCTGTTCTGGCCTGTTCTGGTATGTTCTGTTCTGATGTGTTCTGGCCTGTTCTGGTATATTCTGTTCTGGTCTGTTCTGATCTGTTCTTGCCTATTCTGGTATGTTCTGTTCTGGTGAGTTCTGTTCTTAGGTGTTCTGTTCTGGTCTGTCCTGGTCTGTTTTGATCTGGTCTGGTCTATCCTGGCCTGTTCTCGTATCTTCTGTTCAGGTCTGTTCTGGTTTGTCCTGGTCTGTTTTGATCTGATCTGGTCTATCCTGGCCTGTTCTGGTATCTTCTGTTCAGGTCTGTCCGGGTCTGTTTTGATCTGGTCTGGTCTATTCTGGCCTGTTCTGGTATGTTCTGTTCTGGTGTGTTCTGGCCTGTTCTGGTATATTCTGTTCTGATCTGTTCTGATCTGTTCTTGCCTATTCTGGTATGTTCTGTTCTGGTGTGTTCTGTTCTTAGGTGTTCTGTTCTGGTCTGTCCTGGTCTGTTCTGATCTGTTTGGCCTGTTCTGGTATGTTCTGTTCTGGTGTGTTCTTGCCTGTTCTGGTATATTCTGTTCTGGTCTGTTCTGATCTGTTCTTGCCTATTCTGGTATGTTCTGTTCTGGTGTGTTCTGTTCTTAGGTGTTCTGTTCTGGTCTGTCCCGGTCTGTTCTGATGTGGTCTGGTCTATTCCGGCCTGTTCTGGTATGTTCTGTTCTTATGTGTTCTGTTCTGGTCTGTTCTGATCTGTTCTTGCCTATTCTGTTCTTATGTGTTCTGTTCTGGTCTGTTCTGATCTGTTCTTGCCTATTCTGATATGTTCTGTTCTGGTCTGCTCTGGCCTGTTCTGGTATGTTCTGTTCTGGTATGTTCTGTTCTGGTGTGTCCTGTTCTTAGGTGTTCTGTTCTGATCTGTCCTGGTCTGTTCTGATCTGTTCTTGCCTATTCTGGTATGTTCTGTTCTTAGGTGTTCTGTTCTGATCTGTCCTGGTCTGTTTTGATCTGGTCTGGTCTATTTTGGCCTGTTCTGGTATGTTCTGTTCTGGTGTGTCCTGTTCTTACGTGTTCTGTTCTGGCCTGTTCTAGTATGTTCTGTTCTGGTGTCTTCTGTTCTTAGGTGTTCTGTTCTGGTCTGTCCTGGTCTGTTTTGATCTGGTCTGGTCTATTCCGGCCTGTTCTGGTATGTTCTGTTCTGGTGTGTTCTGTTCTTATGTGTTCTGTTCTGGCCTGTTCTAGTATGTTCTGTTCTGGTGTCTTCTGTTCTTACGTGTTCTGTTCTGGTCTGTCCTGGCCTGTTCTTGTCTGTTTTGATCTGGTCTGGTCTATTCTGGCCTGTTCTGGTATGTTCTGTTCTGGTGTGTTCTGTTCTTAGGTGATCTGTTCTGGCCTGTCCTGGGCTGTTCTGATCTGTTCTGGCCTGTTCTGGTATGTTCTGTTCTGGTGTGTTCTGTTCTTAGGTGATCTGTTCTGGCCTGTCCTGGGCTGTTCTGATCTGTTCTGGCCTGTTCTGGTATGTTCTGTTCTGATGTGTTCTGGCCTGTTCTGGTATATTCTGTTCTGGTCTGTTCTGATCTGTTCTTGCCTATTCTGGTATGTTCTGTTCTGGTGAGTTCTGTTCTTAGGTGTTCTGTTCTGGTCTGTCCTGGTCTGTTTTGATCTGGTCTGGTCTATCCTGGCCTGTTCTCGTATCTTCTGTTCAGGTCTGTTCTGGTCTGTCCTGGTCTGTTTTGATCTGATCTGGTCTATCCTGGCCTGTTCTGGTATCTTCTGTTCAGGTCTGTCCGGGTCTGTTTTGATCTGGTCTGGTCTATTCTGGCCTGTTCTGGTATGTTCTGTTCTGGTGTGTTCTGGCCTATTCTGATATGTTCTGTTCTGGTCTGTTCTGGCCTGTTCTGGTATGTTCTGTTCTGGTGTGTCCTGTTCTTAGGTGTTCTGTTCTGATCTGTCCTGGTCTGTTCTGATCTGTTCTTGCCTATTCTGGTATGTTCTGTTCTTAGGTGTTCTGTTCTGATCTGTCCTGGTCTGTTTTGATCAGGTCTGGTCTATTTTGGCCCGTTCTGGTATGTTCTGTTCTGGTGTGTCCTGTTCTTAGGTGTTCTGTTCTGGTCTGTCCTGGTCTGTTTTGATCTGGTCTGGTCTATTTTGGCCTGTTCTGGTATGTTCTGTTCTTGTGTGTTCTGATTTGGTCTGTCCCGGTCTGTTCTGATGTGGTCTGGTCTATTCCGTCCTGTTCTGGTATGTTCTGTTCTTAGGTGTTCTGTTCTGGTCTGTCCCGGTCTGTTCTGATGTGGTCTGGTCTATTCCGGCCTGTTCTGGTATGTTCTGTTCTTATGTGTTCTGTTCTGGTCTGTTCTGATCTGTTCTTGCCTATTCTGATATGGGCTGTTCTGATCTGTTCTGGCCTGTTCTGGTATGTTCTGTTCTGATGTGTTCTGGCCTGTTCTGGTATATTCTGTTCTGGTCTGTTCTGATCTGTTCTTGCCTATTCTGGTATGTTCTGTTCTGGTGAGTTCTGTTCTTAGGTGTTCTGTTCTGGTCTGTCCTGGTCTGTTTTGATCTGGTCTGGTCTATCCTGGCCTGTTCTCGTATCTTCTGTTCAGGTCTGTTCTGGTTTGTCCTGGTCTGTTTTGATCTGATCTGGTCTATCCTGGCCTGTTCTGGTATCTTCTGTTCAGGTCTGTCCGGGTCTGTTTTGATCTGGTCTGGTCTATTCTGGCCTGTTCTGGTATGTTCTGTTCTGGTGTGTTCTGGCCTGTTCTGGTATATTCTGTTCTGATCTGTTCTGATCTGTTCTTGCCTATTCTGATATGTTCTGTTCTGGTCTGTTCTGGCCTGTTCTGGTATGTTCTGTTCTGGTGTGTCCTGTTCTTAGGTGTTCTGTTCTGATCTGTCCTGGTCTGTTCTGATCTGTTCTTGCCTATTCTGGTATGTTCTGTTCTTAGGTGTTCTGTTCTGATCTGTCCTGGTCTGTTTTGATCAGGTCTGGTCTATTTTGGCCCGTTCTGGTATGTTCTGTTCTGGTGTGTCCTGTTCTTAGGTGTTCTGTTCTGGTCTGTCCTGGTCTGTTTTGATCTGGTCTGGTCTATTTTGGCCTGTTCTGGTATGTTCTGTTCTGGTGTGTCCTGTTCTTAGGTGTTCTGTTCTGGTCTGTCTTGGTCTGTTTTGATCTGGTCTGGTCTATTTTGGCCCGTTCTGGTATGTTCTGTTCTGGTGTGTCCTGTTCTTAGGTGTTCTGTTCTGGTCTGTCCTGGTCTGTTTTGATCTGGTCTGGTCTATTTTGGAATGTTCTGGTATGTTCTGTTCTTGTGTGTTCTGATCTGGCCTGTCCCGGTCTGTTCTGATGTGGTCTGGTCTATTCCGGCCTGTTCTGGTATGTTCTGTTCTTAGGTGTTCTGTTCTGATCTGTCCTGGTCTGTTTTGATCAGGTCTGGTCTATTTTGGCCCGTTCTGGTATGTTCTGTTCTGGTGTCTTCTGTTCTTACGTGTTCTGTTCTGGTCTGTCCTGGCCTGTTCTGGTCTAGTCTATTCTGGCCTGTTCTGGTCTGTTCTGATCTGTTCTTGCCTAGTCTGATATGTTTTGTTCTGGTCTGTTCTGGCCTGTTCTGGTATGTTCTGTTCTGGTGTGTTCTGATCTGGTCTGTCCCGGTCTGTTCTGATCTGGTCTGGTCTATTCCGGCCTGTTCTGGTATGTTCTGTTCTGGTGTGTTCTGTTCTTATGTGTTCTGTTCTGGCCTGTTCTAGTATGTTCTGTTCTGGTGTCTTCTGTTCTTACGTGGTCTGTTCTGGTCTGTCCTGGCCTGTTCTGGTATGTTCTGTTCTGGTGTGTTCTGATCTGGTCTGTCCCGGTCTGTTCTGATCTGGTCTGGTCTATTCCGGCCTGTTCTGGTATGTTCTGTTCTTATGTGTTCTGTTCTGGTCTGTTCTGATCTGTTCTTGCCTATTCTGATATGTTCTGTTCTGGTCTGTTCTGATCTGTTCTTGCCTATTCTGATATGTTCTGTTCTGGTCTGCTCTGGCCTGTTCTGGTATGTTCTGTTCTGGTATGTTCTGTTCTGGTGTGTCCTGTTCTTAGGTGTTCTGTTCTGATCTGTCCTGGTCTGTTCTGATCTGTTCTTGCCTATTCTGGTATGTTCTGTTCTCGTGTGTTCTGTTCTTAGCTGTTCTGTTCTGATCTGTCCTGGTCTGTTTTGATCTGGTCTGGTCTATTTTGGCCTGTTCTGGTATGTTCTGTTCTGGTGTGTCCTGTTCTTAGGTGTTCTGTTCTGGTCTGTCTTGGTCTGTTTTGATCTGGTCTGGTCTATTTTGGCCCGTTCTGGTATGTTCTGTTCTGGTGTGTCCTGTTCTTAGGTGTTCTGTTCTGGTGTGTCCTGTTCTTAGGTGTTCTGTTCTGGTCTGTCCTGGTCTGTTTTGATCTGGTCTGGTCTATTTTGGCCCGTTCTGGTATGTTCTGTTCTGGTGTGTCCTGTTCTTAGGTGTTCTGTTCTGGTCTGTCTTGGTCTGTTTTGATCTGGTCTGGTCTATTTTGGCCCGTACTGGTATGTTCTGTTCTGGTGTGTCCTGTTCTTAGGTGTTCTGTTCTGGTCTGTCTTGGTCTGTTTTGATCTGGTCTGGTCTATTTTGGCCCGTTCTGGTATGTTCTGTTCTGGTGTGTCCTGTTCTTAGGTGTTCTGTTCTGGTCTGTCCTGGTCTGTTTTGATCTGGTCTGGTCTATTTTGGCCTGTTCTGGTGTGTCCTGTTCTTAGGTGTTCTGTTCTGGTCTGTCCTGGTCTGTTTTGATCTGGTCTGGTCTATTTTGTCCTGTTCTGGTATGTTCTGTTCTGGTGTGTCCTGTTCTTAGGTGTTCTGTTCTGGTCTGTCCTGGTCTGTTTTGATCTGGTCTGGTCTATTTTGGCCTGTTCTGGTATGTTCTGTTCTGGTGTGTCCTGTTCTTAGGTGTTCTGTTCTGGTCTGTCCTGGTCTGTTTTGATCTGGTCTGGTCTATTCTGGCCTGTTCTGGCCTCTTCTGGTATGTTCTGTTCTGGTGTCTTCTGTTCTTACGTGTTCTGTGCTGGTCTGTCCTGGCCTGTTCTGGTCTAGTCTATTCTGGCCTGTTCTGGTATGTTCTGTTCTGGTGTGTTCTGATCTGGTCTGGTCTATTCCGGCCTGTTCTGGTCTGTTCTGATCTGTTCTTGCCTAGTCTGATATGTTTTGTTCTGGTCTGTTCTGGCCTGTTCTGGTATGTTCTGTTCTGGTGTGTTCTGATCTGGTCTGTCCCGGTCTGTTCTGATCTGGTCTGGTCTATTCCGGCCTGTTCTGGTATGTTCTGTTCTGGTGTGTTCTGTTCTTATGTGTTCTGTTCTGGCCTGTTCTAGTATGTTCTGTTCTGGTGTCTTCTGTTCTTACGTGTTCTGTTCTGGTCTGTCCTGGCCTGTTCTTGTCTGTTTTGATCTGGTCTGGTCTATTTTGGCCTGTTCTGGTGTGTCCTGTTCTTAGGTGTTCTGTTCTGGTCTGTCCTGGTCTGTTTTGATCTGGTCTGATCTATTTTGGCCTGTTCTGGTGTGTCCTGTTCTTAGGTGTTCTGTTCTGGTGTGTCCTGTTCTTAGGTGTTCTGTTCTGGTCTGTCCTGGTCTGTTTTGATCTGGTCTGGTCTATTTTGGCCTGTTCTGGTATGTTCTGTTCTGGTGTGTTTTGTTCTTATGTGTTCTGTTCTGGCCTGTTCTAGTATGTTCTGTTCTGGTCTGTTCTGATTTGTTCTTGCCTATTCTGATATGTTCTGTTCTGGTCTGCTCTGGCCTGTTCTGGTATGTTCTGTTCTGGTGTGTCCTGTTCTTAGGTGTTCTGTTCTGGTCTGTCTTGGTCTGTTTTGATCAGGTCTGGTCTATTTTGGCCCGTTCTGGTATGTTCTGTTCTGGTGTGTCCTGTTCTTAGGTGTTCTGTTCTGGTCTGTCCTGGTCTGTTTTGATCTGGTCTGGTCTATTTTGGCCTGTTCTGGTATGTTCTGTTCTGGTGTGTCCTGTTCTTAGGTGTTCTGTTCTGGTCTGTCCTGGTCTGTTTTGATCTGGTCTGGTCTATTTTGGCCTGTTCTGGTATGTTCTGTTCTGGTGTGTTCTGTTCTTATGTGTTCTGTTCTGGCCTGTTCTAGTATGTTCTGTTCTGGTGTGTTCTGTTCTTAGGTGTTCTGTTCTGGTCTGTCCTGGTCTGTTCTGATCTGTTTGGCCTGTTCTGGTATGTTCTGTTCTGGTGTGTTCTTGCCTGTTCTGGTATATTCTGTTCTGGTCTGTTCTGATCTGTTCTTGCCTATTCTGGTATGTTCTGTTCTTAGGTGTTCTGGTCTGTCCCGGTCTGTTCTGATGTGGTCTGGTCTATTCCGGCCTGTTCTGGTATGTTCTGTTCTTATGTGTTCTGTTCTGGTCTGTTCTGATCTGTTCTTGCCTATTCTGATATGTTCTGTTCTGGTCTGCTCTGGCCTGTTCTGGTATGTTCTGTTCTGGTATGTTCTGTTCTGGTGTGTCCTGTTCTTAGGTGTTCTGTTCTGATCTGTCCTGGTCTGTTCTGATCTGTTCTTGCCTATTCTGGTATGTTCTGTTCTTAGGTGTTCTGTTCTGATCTGTCCTGGTCTGTTTTGATCTGGTCTGGTCTATTTTGGCCTGTTCTGGTATGTTCTGTTCTGGTGTGTCCTGTTCTTAGGTGTTCTGTTCTGGTCTGTCTTGGTCTGTTTTGATCAGGTCTGGTCTATTTTGGCCCGTTCTGGTATGTTCTGTTCTGGTGTGTCCTGTTCTTAGGTGTTCTGTTCTGGTCTGTCCTGGTCTGTTTTGATCTGGTCTGGTCTATTTTGGCCTGTTCTGGTATGTTCTGTTCTTGTGTGTTCTGATCTGGTCTGTCCCGGTCTGTTCTGATGTGGTCTGGTCTATTCCGGCCTGTTCTGGTATGTTCTGTTCTTAGGTGTTCTGTTCTGGTCTGTCCCGGTCTGTTCTGATGTGGTCTGGTCTATTCCGGCCTGTTCTGGTATGTTCTGTTCTTATGTGTTCTGTTCTGGTCTGTTCTGATCTGTTCTTGCCTATTCTGATATGTTCTGTTCTGGTCTGCTCTGGCCTGTTCTGGTATGTTCTGTTCTGGTGTGTCCTGTTCTTAGGTGTTCTGTTCTGATCTGTCCTGGTCTGTTCTGATCTGTTCTTGCCTATTCTGGTATGTTCTGTTCTCGTGTGTTCTGTTCTTAGGTGTTCTGTTCTGGTCTGTCCTGGTCTGTTTTGATCTGGTCTGGTCTATTTTGGCCTGTTCTGGTGTGTTCTGTTCTTATGTGTTCTGTTCTGGCCTGTCCTGGTCTGTTTTCATCTGGTCTGGTCTATTTTGGCCTGTTCTGGTATGTTCTGTTCTGGTGTGTTCTGTTCTGGCCTGTTCTAGTATGTTCTGTTCTGGTGTGTCCTGTTCTTAGGTGTTCTGTTCTGGTCTGTCCTGGTCTGTTTTGATCTGGTCTGGTCTATTTTGGCCTGTTCTGGTATGTTCTGTTCTTGTGTGTTCTGATCTGGTCTGTCCCGGTCTGTTCTGATGTGGTCTGGTCTATTCCGGCCTGTTCTGGTATGTTCTGTTCTTAGGTGTTCTGTTCTGGTCTGTCCCGGTCTGTTCTGATGTGGTCTGGTCTATTCCGGCCTGTTCTGGTATGTTCTGTTCTTATGTGTTCTGTTCTGGTCTGTTCTGATCTGTTCTTGCCTATTCTGATATGTTCTGTTCTGGTCTGCTCTGGCCTGTTCTGGTATGTTCTGTTCTGGTGTGTCCTGTTCTTAGGTGTTCTGTTCTGGTCTGTCCCGGTCTGTTCTGATGTGGTCTGGTCTATTCCGGCCTGTTCTGGTATGTTCTGTTCTTATGTGTCCTGTTCTGGTCTGTTCTGATCTGTTCTGATCTGTTCTGATCTGTTCTTGCCTATTCTGATATGTTCTGTTCTAGTCTGTTCTGGCCTCTTCTGGTATGTTCTGTTCAGGTGTGTTCTGTTCTTACGTGTTCTGTTCTGGCCTGCTCTGGTGTGTCCTGTTCTTAGGTGTTCTGTTCTGGTCTGTCCTGGTCTGTTCTGATGTGGTCTGGTCTATTCCGGCCTGTTCTGGTATGTTCAGTTCTTATGTGTTCTGTTCTGGTCTGTTCTGATCTGTTCTTGCCTATTCTGATATGTTCTGTTCTGGTCTGCTCTGGCCTGTTCTGGTATGTTCTGTTCTGGTATGTTCTGTTCTGGTGTGTCCTGTTCTTAGGTGTTCTGTTCTGATCTGTCCTGGTCTGTTCTGATCTGTTCTTGCCTATTCTGGTATGTTCTGTTCTCGTGTGTTCTGTTCTTAGGTGTTCTGTTCTGATCTGTCCTGGTCTGTTTTGATCTGGTCTGGTCTATTTTGGCCTGTTCTGGTATGTTCTGTTCTTGTGTGTTCTGATCTGGTCTGTCCCGGTCTGTTCTGATGTGGTCTGGTCTATTCCGGCCTGTTCTGGTATGTTCTGTTCTTAGGTGTTCTGTTCTGGTCTGTCCCGGTCTGTTCTGATGTGGTCTGGTCTATTCCGGCCTGTTCTGGTATGTTCTGTTCTTATGTGTTCTGTTCTGGTCTGTTCTGATCTGTTCTTGCCTATTCTGATATGTTCTGTTCTGGTCTGCTCTGGCCTGTTCTGGTATGTTCTGTTCTGGTATGTTCTGTTCTGGTGTGTCCTGTTCTTAGGTGTTCTGTTCTGATCTGTCCTGGTCTGTTCTGATCTGTTCTTGCCTATTCTGGTATGTTCTGTTCTCGTGTGTTCTGTTCTTAGGTGTTCTGTTCTGATCTGTCCTGGTCTGTTTTGATCTGGTCTGGTCTATTTTGGCCTGTTCTGGTATGTTCTGTTCTGGTGTGTCCTGTTCTTAGGTGTTCTGTTCTGGTCTGTCTTGGTCTGTTTTGATCAGGTCTGGTCTATTTTGGCCCGTTCTGGTATGTTCTGTTCTGGTGTGTCCTGTTCTTAGGTGTTCTGTTCTGGTCTGTCCTGGTCTGTTTTGATCTGGTCTGGTCTATTTTGACCTGTTCTGGTATGTTCTGTTCTTGTGTGTTCTGATCTGGTCTGTCCCGGTCTGTTCTGATGTGGTCTGGTCTATTCCGGCCTGTTCTGGTATGTTCTGTTCTTAGGTGTTCTGTTCTGGTCTGTCCCGGTCTGTTCTGATGTGGTCTGGTCTATTCCGGCCTGTTCTGGTATGTTCTGTTCTTATGTGTTCTGTTCTGGTCTGTTCTGATCTGTTCTTGCCTATTCTGATATGTTCTGTTCTGGTCTGCTCTGGCCTGTTCTGGTATGTTCTGTTCTGGTATGTTCTGTTCTGGTGTGTCCTGTTCTTAGGTGTTCTGTTCTGATCTGTCCTGGTCTGTTCTGATCTGTTCTTGCCTATTCTGGTATGTTCTGTTCTTATGTGTTCTGTTCTGGTCTGTTCTGATCTGTTCTTGCCTATTCTGATATGTTCTGTTCTGGTCTGCTCTGGCCTGTTCTGGTATGTTCTGTTCTGGTATGTTCTGTTCTGGTGTGTCCTGTTCTTAGGTGTTCTGTTCTGATCTGTCCTGGTCTGTTCTGATCTGTTCTTGCCTATTCTGGTATGTTCTGTTCTCGTGTGTTCTGTTCTTAGGTGTTCTGTTCTGATCTGTCCTGGTCTGTTTTGATCTGGTCTGGTCTATTTTGGCCTGTTCTGGTATGTTCTGTTCTTGTGTGTTCTGATCTGGTCTGTCCCGGTCTGTTCTGATGTGGTCTGGTCTATTCCGGCCTGTTCTGGTATGTTCTGTTCTTAGGTGTTCTGTTCTGGTCTGTCCCGGTCTGTTCTGATGTGGTCTGGTCTATTCCGGCCTGTTCTGGTATGTTCTGTTCTTATGTGTTCTGTTCTGGTCTGTTCTGATCTGTTCTTGCCTATTCTGATATGTTCTGTTCTGGTCTGCTCTGGCCTGTTCTGGTATGTTCTGTTCTGGTATGTTCTGTTCTGGTGTGTCCTGTTCTTAGGTGTTCTGTTCTGATCTGTCCTGGTCTGTTCTGATCTGTTCTTGCCTATTCTGGTATGTTCTGTTCTCGTGTGTTCTGTTCTTAGGTGTTCTGTTCTGATCTGTCCTGGTCTGTTTTGATCTGGTCTGGTCTATTTTGGCCTGTTCTGGTATGTTCTGTTCTGGTGTGTCCTGTTCTTAGGTGTTCTGTTCTGGTCTGTCTTGGTCTGTTTTGATCAGGTCTGGTCTATTTTGGCCCGTTCTGGTATGTTCTGTTCTGGTGTGTCCTGTTCTTAGGTGTTCTGTTCTGGTCTGTCCTGGTCTGTTTTGATCTGGTCTGGTCTATTTTGACCTGTTCTGGTATGTTCTGTTCTTGTGTGTTCTGATCTGGTCTGTCCCGGTCTGTTCTGATGTGGTCTGGTCTATTCCGGCCTGTTCTGGTATGTTCTGTTCTTAGGTGTTCTGTTCTGGTCTGTCCCGGTCTGTTCTGATGTGGTCTGGTCTATTCCGGCCTGTTCTGGTATGTTCTGTTCTTATGTGTTCTGTTCTGGTCTGTTCTGATCTGTTCTTGCCTATTCTGATATGTTCTGTTCTGGTCTGCTCTGGCCTGTTCTGGTATGTTCTGTTCTGGTATGTTCTGTTCTGGTGTGTCCTGTTCTTAGGTGTTCTGTTCTGATCTGTCCTGGTCTGTTCTGATCTGTTCTTGCCTATTCTGGTATGTTCTGTTCTTAGGTGTTCTGTTCTGGTCTGTCCTGGTCTGTTTTGATCTGGTCTGGTCTATTCTGGCCTGTTCTGGTATGTTCTGTTCTGGTGTGTTCTGGCCTGTTCTGGTATATTCTGTTCTGATCTGTTCTTGCCTATTCTGATATGTTCTGTTCTGGTCTGTTCTGGCCTGTTCTGGTATGTTCTGTTCTGGTGTGTTCTGGCCTGTTCTAGTATGTTCTGTTCTGGTGTCTTCTGTTCTTACGTGTTCTGTTCTGGTCTGTCCTGGTCTGTTTTGATCTGGTCTGGTCTATTCTGGCCTGTTCTGGTATGTTCTGTTCTGGTGTGTTCTGGCCTGTTCTGGTATATTCTGTTCTGATCTGTTCTGATCTGTTCTTGCCTATTCTGATATGTTCTGTTCTGGTCTGTTCTGGCCTGTTCTGGTATGTTCTGTTCTGGTGTGTTCTGGCCTGTTCTAGTATGTTCTGTTCTGGTGTCTTCTGTTCTTTTGTGATCTGTTCTGGCCTGTCCTGGGCTGTTCTGATCTGGTCTGTTCTGATTTGTTCTTGCCTATTCTGATATGTTCTGTTCTGGTCTGCTCTGGCCTGTTCTGGTATGTTCTGTTCTGGTGTGTCCTGTTCTTAGGTGTTCTGTTCTGGCCTGTTCTAGTATGTTCTGTTCTTATGTGTTCTGTTCTGGTCTGTTCTGATCTGTTCTTGCCTATTCTGGTATGTTCTGTTCTGGTGTGTTCTGTTCTTAGGTGTTCTGTTCTGGTCTGTCCTGGTCTGTTCTGATCTGTTCTGGCCTGTTCTGGTATATTCTGTTCTGATCTGTTCTGATCTGTTCTTGCCTATTCTGATATGTTCTGCTCTGGTCTGCTCTGGCCTGTTCTGGTATGTTCTGTTCTGGTATGTTCTGTTCTGGTGTGTCCTGTTCTTAGGTGTTCTGTTCTGATCTGTCCTGGTCTGTTCTGATCTGTTCTTGCCTATTCTGGTATGTTCTGTTCTTAGGTGTTCTGTTCTGGTCTGTCCTGGTCTGTTTTGATCTGGTCTGGTCTATTCTGGCCTGTTCTGGTATGTTCTGTTCTGGTGTGTTCTGGCCTGTTCTGGTATATTCTGTTCTGATCTGTTCTTGCCTATTCTGATATGTTCTGTTCTGGTCTGTTCTGGCCTGTTCTGGTATGTTCTGTTCTGGTGTGTTCTGGCCTGTTCTAGTATGTTCTGTTCTGGTGTCTTCTGTTCTTACGTGTTCTGTTCTGGTCTGTCCTGGTCTGTTTTGATCTGGTCTGGTCTATTTTGGCCTGTTCTGGTGTGTCCTGTTCTTAGGTGTTCTGTTCTGGTCTGTCCTGGTCTGTTTTGATCTGGTCTGGTCTATTCTGGCCTGTTCTGGTATGTTCTGTTCTGGTGTGTTCTGGCCTGTTCTGGTATATTCTGTTCTGATCTGTTCTGATCTGTTCTTGCCTATTCTGATATGTTCTGTTCTGGTCTGTTCTGGCCTGTTCTGGTATGTTCTGTTCTGGTGTGTTCTGGCCTGTTCTAGTATGTTCTGTTCTGGTGTCTTCTGTTCTTACGTGTTCTGTTCTGGTCTGTCCTGGTCTGTTTTGATCTGGTCTGGTCTATTCTGGCCTGTTCTGGTATGTTCTGTTCTGGTGTGTTCTGGCCTGTTCTGGTATATTCTGTTCTGATCTGTTCTGATCTGTTCTTGCCTATTCTGATATGTTCTGTTCTGGTCTGTTCTGGCCTGTTCTGGTATGTTCTGTTCTGGTGTGTTCTGGCCTGTTCTAGTATGTTCTGTTCTGGTGTCTTCTGTTCTTTTGTGATCTGTTCTGGCCTGTCCTGGGCTGTTCTGATCTGGTCTGTTCTGATTTGTTCTTGCCTATTCTGATATGTTCTGTTCTGGTCTGCTCTGGCCTGTTCTGGTATGTTCTGTTCTGGTGTGTCCTGTTCTTAGGTGTTCTGTTCTGGCCTGTTCTAGTATGTTCTGTTCTTATGTGTTCTGTTCTGGTCTGTTCTGATCTGTTCTTGCCTATTCTGGTATGTTCTGTTCTGGTGTGTTCTGTTCTTAGGTGTTCTGTTCTGGTCTGTCCTGGTCTGTTCTGATCTGTTCTGGCCTGTTCTGGTATATTCTGTTCTGATCTGTTCTGATCTGTTCTTGCCTATTCTGATATGTTCTGCTCTGGTCTGCTCTGGCCTGTTCTGGTATGTTCTGTTCTGGTATGTTCTGTTCTGGTATGTTCTGTTCTGGTATGTTCTGTTCTGGTGTGTCCTGTTCTTAGGTGTTCTGTTCTGATCTGTCCTGGTCTGTTCTGATCTGTTCTTGCCTATTCTGGTATGTTCTGTTCTCGTGTGTTCTGTTCTTAGGTGTTCTGTTCTGATCTGTCCTGGTCTGTTTTGATCTGGTCTGGTCTATTTTGGCCTGTTCTGGTATGTTCTGTTCTTGTGTGTTCTGATCTGGTCTGTCCCGGTCTGTTCTGATCTGTTCTTGCCTATTCTGATATGTTCTGGTCTGGTCTATTCCGGCCTGTTCTGGTATGTTCTGTTCTGGTCTGTTCTGATCTGTTCTTGCCTATTCTGATATGTTCTGTTCTGGTCTGTTCTGGCCTGTTCTGGTATGTTCTGTTCTGGTGTGTTCTGGCCTGTTCTGGTATATTCTGTTCTGGTCTGTTCTGATCTGTTCTTGCCTATTCTGGTAAGTTCTGTTCTGGTTTGTTCTGTTCTTAGGTGTTCTGTTCTGGTCTGTCCTGGTCTGTTTTGATCTGGTCTGGTCTATTTTGGCCTGTTCTGGTGTGTCCTGTTCTTAGGTGTTCTGTTCTGGTCTGTCCCGGTCTGTTCTGATCTGGTCTGGTCTATTCCGGCCTGTTCTGGTATGTTCTGTTCTGGTGTGTCCTGTTCTTAGGTGTTTTGTTCTGGTCTGTCCTGGTCTGTTCTGATCTGTTCTGGCCTGTTCTGGTATGTTCTGTTCTGGTGTGTTCTGTTCTTAGGTGTTCTGTTCTGGTCTGTCCTGGTCTGTTTTGATCTGGTCTGGTCTATTTTGGCCTGTTCTGGTGTGTCCTGTTCTTAGGTGTTCTGTTCTGGTGTGTCCTGTTCTTAGGTGTTCTGTTCTGGTCTGTCCTGGTCTGTTTTGATCTGGTCTGGTCTATTTTGGCCTGTTCTGGTATGTTCTGTTCTCGTGTGTTCTGTTCTTAGGTGTTCTGTTCTGATCTGTCCTGGTCTGTTTTGATCTGGTCTGGTCTATTTTGGCCTGTTCTGGTATGTTCTGTTCTTGTGTGTTCTGATCTGGTCTGTCCCGGTCTGTTCTGATCTGTTCTTGCCTATTCTGATATGTTCTGGTCTGGTCTATTTTGGCCTGTTCTGGTATGTTCTGTTCTGGTGTGTCCTGTTCTTAGGTGTTCTGTTCTGGTCTGTCCTGGTCTGTTTTGATCTGGTCTGGTATGTTCTCTTCTGGTGTGTTCTGTTCTTAGGTGTTCTGTTCTGGTCTGTCCTGGTCTGTTTTGATCTGGTCTGGTCTATTTTGGCCTGTTCTGGTATGTTCTGTTCTGGTGTGTTCTGTTCTAGTCTGTTCTGTTCTGTTCTGGTCTGTTCTGGTCTGTTCTGGTCTGTTCTGGTCTGTTCTGGCCTGTTCTGGTATGTTCTCTTCTGGTGTGTTCTGTTCTCAGGTGTTCTGTTCTGGTCTGTCCAGGTCTGTTTTGATCTGGTCTGGTCTATTTTGGCCTGTTCTGGTATGTTCTGTTCTGGTGTGTTCTGATCTGGTCTGTCCCGGTCTGTTCTGATCTGGTCTGGTCTATTCCGGCCTGTTCTGGTATGTTCTGTTCTGGTGTGTCCTGTTCTTAGGTGTTTTGTTCTGGTCTGTCCTGGTCTGTTCTGATCTGTTCTGGCCTGTTCTGGTATGTTCTGTTCTGGTGTGTTCTGTTCTTAGGTGTTGTGTTCTGGTCTGTCCTGGTCTGTTTTGATCTGGTCTGGTCTATTTTGGCCTGTTCTGGTGTGTCCTGTTCTTAGGTGTTCTGTTCTGGTCTGTCCTGGTCTGTTTTGATCTGGTCTGGTCTATTTTGGCCTGTTCTGGTATGTTCTGTTCTGGTGTGTTTTGTTCTTATGTGTTCTGTTCTGGCCTGTTCTAGTATGTTCTGTTCTGGTCTGTTCTGATTTGTTCTTGCCTATTCTGATATGTTCTGTTCTGGTCTGCTCTGGCCTGTTCTGGTATGTTCTGTTCTGGTGTGTCCTGTTCTTAGGTGTTCTGTTCTGGCCTGTTCTAGTATGTTCTGTTCTTATGTGTTCTGTTCTGGTCTGTTCTGATCTGTTCTTGCCTATTCTGGTATGTTCTGTTCTGGTGTGTTCTGTTCTTAGGTGTTCTGTTCTGGTCTGTCCTGGTCTGTTCTGATCTGTTTGGCCTGTTCTGGTATGTTCTGTTCTGGTGTGTTCTTGCCTGTTCTGGTATATTCTGTTCTGGTCTGTTCTGATCTGTTCTTGCCTATTCTGATATGTTCTGTTCTGGTCTGTTCTGGCCTGTTCTGGTATGTTCTGTTCTGGTGTGTTCTGATCTGGTCTGTCCCGGTCTGTTCTGGTCTAGTCTATTCTGGCCTGTTCTGGTATGTTCTGTTCTGGTGTGTTCTGATCTGGTCTGGTCTATTCCGGCCTGTTCTGGTATGTTCTGTTCTGGTGTGTCCTGTTCTTAGGTGTTCTGTTCTGGTCTGTCCTAGTATGTTCTGTTCTGGTGTCTTCTGTTCTTACGTGTTCTGTTCTGGTCTGTCCTGGCCTGTTCTGGTATGTTCTGTTCTGGTGTGTTCTGATCTGGTCTGTCCCGGTCTGTTCTGATCTGGTCTGGTCTATTCCGGCCTGTTCTGGTATGTTCTGTTCTGGTGTGTTCTGTTCTGGCCTGTTCTAGTATGTTCTGTTCTCGTGTCTGCTGTTCTTACGTGTTCTGTTCTGGTCTGTCCTGGCCTGTTCTTGTCTGTTTTGATCTGGTCTGGTCTATTCTGGCCTGTTCTGGTATGTTCTGTTCTGGTGTGTTCTGTTCTTAGGTGATCTGTTCTGGCCTGTCCTGGGCTGTTCTGATCTGTTCTGGCCTGTTCTGGTATGTTCTGTTCTGGTGTGTTCTGTTCTTAGGTGATCTGTTCTGGCCTGTCCTGGGCTGTTCTGATCTGTTCTGGCCTGTTCTGGTATGTTCTGTTCTGATGTGTTCTGGCCTGTTCTGGTATATTCTGTTCTGGTCTGTTCTGATCTGTTCTTGCCTATTCTGGTATGTTCTGTTCTGGTGAGTTCTGTTCTTAGGTGTTCTGTTCTGGTCTGTCCTGGTCTGTTTTGATCTGGTCTGGTCTATCCTGGCCTGTTCTCGTATCTTCTGTTCAGGTCTGTTCTGGTTTGTCCTGGTCTGTTTTGATCTGATCTGGTCTATCCTGGCCTGTTCTGGTATCTTCTGTTCAGGTCTGTCCGGGTCTGTTTTGATCTGGTCTGGTCTATTCTGGCCTGTTCTGGTATGTTCTGTTCTGGTGTGTTCTGGCCTGTTCTGGTATATTCTGTTCTGATCTGTTCTGATCTGTTCTTGCCTACTCTGGTATGTTCTGTTCTGGTGTGTTCTGTTCTTAGGTGTTCTGTTCTGGTCTGTCCTGGTCTGTTCTGATCTGTTCTGGCCTGTTCTGGTATGTTCTGTTCTGGTGTGTTCTGATCTGTTCTTGCCTATTCTGGTATGTTCTGTTCTGGTGTGTTCTGTTCTTAGGTGTTCTGTTCTGGTCTGTCCCGGTCTGTTCTGATGTGGTCTGGTCTATTCTGGCCTGTTCTGGTATGTTCTGTTCTGGTGTGTTCTGGCCTGTTCTGGTATATTCTGTTCTGATCTGTTCTGATCTGTTCTTGCCTATTCTGATATGTTCTGCTCTGGTCTGCTCTGGCCTGTTCTGGTATGTTCTGTTCTGGTATGTTCTGTTCTGGTATGTTCTGTTCTGGTGTGTCCTGTTCTTAGGTGTTCTGTTCTGATCTGTCCCGGTCTGTTCTGATCTGTTCTTGCCTATTCTGGTATGTTCTGTTCTCGTGTGTTCTGTTCTTAGGTGTTCTGTTCTGATCTGTCCTGGTCTGTTTTGATCTGGTCTGGTCTATTTTGGCCTGTTCTGGTATGTTCTGTTCTTGTGTGTTCTGATCTGGTCTGTCCCGGTCTGTTCTGATGTGGTCTGGTCTATTCCGGCCTGTTCTGGTATGTTCTGTTCTGGTCTGTTCTGATCTGTTCTTGCCTATTCTGATATGTTCTGTTCTGGTCTGTTCTGGCCTGTTCTGGTATGTTCTGTTCTGGTGTGTTCTGGCCTGTTCTGGTATATTCTGTTCTGGTCTGTTCTGATCTGTTCTTGCCTATTCTGGTAAGTTCTGTTCTGGTTTGTTCTGTTCTTAGGTGTTCTGTTCTGGTCTGTCCTGGTCTGTTTTGATCTGGTCTGGTCTATTTTGGCCTGTTCTGGTGTGTCCTGTTCTTAGGTGTTCTGTTCTGGTCTGTCCTGGTCTGTTTTGATCTGGTCTGGTCTATTTTGGCCTGTTCTGGTATGTTCTGTTCTGGTGTGTCCTGTTCTTAGGTGTTCTGTTCTGGTCTGTCCTGGTCTGTTTTGATCTGGTCTGGTATGTTCTCTTCTGGTGTGTTCTGTTCTTAGGTGTTCTGTTCTGGTCTGTCCTGGTCTGTTTTGATCTGGTCTGGTCTATTTTGGCCTGTTCTGGTATGTTCTCTTCTGGTGTGTTCTGTTCTTAGGTGTTCTGTTCTGGTCTGTCCTGGTCTGTTTTGATCTGGTCTGGTCTATTTTGGCCTGTTCTGGTATGTTCTGTTCTGGTGTGTTCTGTTCTAGTCTGTTCTGTTCTGTTCTGGTCTGTTCTGGTCTGTTCTGGTCTGTTCTGGCCTGTTCTGGTATGTTCTCTTCTGGTGTGTTCTGTTCTTAGGTGTTCTGTTCTGGTCTGTCCTGGTCTGTTCTGATCTGTTTGGCCTGTTCTGGTATGTTCTGTTCTGGTGTGTTCTTGCCTGTTCTGGTATATTCTGTTCTGGTCTGTTCTGATCTGTTCTTGCCTATTCTGATATGTTCTGTTCTGGTCTGTTCTGGCCTGTTCTGGTATGTTCTGTTCTGGTGTGTTCTGATCTGGTCTGTCCCGGTCTGTTCTGGTCTAGTCTATTCTGGCCTGTTCTGGTATGTTCTGTTCTGGTGTGTTCTGATCTGGTCTGGTCTATTCCGGCCTGTTCTGGTATGTTCTGTTCTGGTGTGTCCTGTTCTTAGGTGTTCTGTTCTGGTCTGTCCTAGTATGTTCTGTTCTGGTGTCTTCTGTTCTTACGTGTTCTGTTCTGGTCTGTCCTGGCCTGTTCTGGTATGTTCTGTTCTGGTGTGTTCTGATCTGGTCTGTCCCGGTCTGTTCTGATCTGGTCTGGTCTATTCCGGCCTGTTCTGGTATGTTCTGTTCTGGTGTGTTCTGTTCTGGCCTGTTCTAGTATGTTCTGTTCTCGTGTCTGCTGTTCTTACGTGTTCTGTTCTGGTCTGTCCTGGCCTGTTCTTGTCTGTTTTGATCTGGTCTGGTCTATTCTGGCCTGTTCTGGTATGTTCTGTTCTGGTGTGTTCTGTTCTTAGGTGATCTGTTCTGGCCTGTCCTGGGCTGTTCTGATCTGTTCTGGCCTGTTCTGGTATGTTCTGTTCTGGTGTGTTCTGTTCTTAGGTGATCTGTTCTGGCCTGTCCTGGGCTGTTCTGATCTGTTCTGGCCTGTTCTGGTATGTTCTGTTCTGATGTGTTCTGGCCTGTTCTGGTATATTCTGTTCTGGTCTGTTCTGATCTGTTCTTGCCTATTCTGGTATGTTCTGTTCTGGTGAGTTCTGTTCTTAGGTGTTCTGTTCTGGTCTGTCCTGGTCTGTTTTGATCTGGTCTGGTCTATCCTGGCCTGTTCTCGTATCTTCTGTTCAGGTCTGTTCTGGTTTGTCCTGGTCTGTTTTGATCTGATCTGGTCTATCCTGGCCTGTTCTGGTATCTTCTGTTCAGGTCTGTCCGGGTCTGTTTTGATCTGGTCTGGTCTATTCTGGCCTGTTCTGGTATGTTCTGTTCTGGTGTGTTCTGGCCTGTTCTGGTATATTCTGTTCTGATCTGTTCTGATCTGTTCTTGCCTACTCTGGTATGTTCTGTTCTGGTGTGTTCTGTTCTTAGGTGTTCTGTTCTGGTCTGTCCTGGTCTGTTCTGATCTGTTCTGGCCTGTTCTGGTATGTTCTGTTCTGGTGTGTTCTGATCTGTTCTTGCCTATTCTGGTATGTTCTGTTCTGGTGTGTTCTGTTCTTAGGTGTTCTGTTCTGGTCTGTCCCGGTCTGTTCTGATGTGGTCTGGTCTATTCTGGCCTGTTCTGGTATGTTCTGTTCTGGTGTGTTCTGGCCTGTTCTGGTATATTCTGTTCTGATCTGTTCTGATCTGTTCTTGCCTATTCTGATATGTTCTGCTCTGGTCTGCTCTGGCCTGTTCTGGTATGTTCTGTTCTGGTATGTTCTGTTCTGGTATGTTCTGTTCTGGTGTGTCCTGTTCTTAGGTGTTCTGTTCTGATCTGTCCCGGTCTGTTCTGATCTGTTCTTGCCTATTCTGGTATGTTCTGTTCTCGTGTGTTCTGTTCTTAGGTGTTCTGTTCTGATCTGTCCTGGTCTGTTTTGATCTGGTCTGGTCTATTTTGGCCTGTTCTGGTATGTTCTGTTCTTGTGTGTTCTGATCTGGTCTGTCCCGGTCTGTTCTGATGTGGTCTGGTCTATTCCGGCCTGTTCTGGTATGTTCTGTTCTGGTCTGTTCTGATCTGTTCTTGCCTATTCTGATATGTTCTGTTCTGGTCTGTTCTGGCCTGTTCTGGTATGTTCTGTTCTGGTGTGTTCTGGCCTGTTCTGGTATATTCTGTTCTGGTCTGTTCTGATCTGTTCTTGCCTATTCTGGTAAGTTCTGTTCTGGTTTGTTCTGTTCTTAGGTGTTCTGTTCTGGTCTGTCCTGGTCTGTTTTGATCTGGTCTGGTCTATTTTGGCCTGTTCTGGTATGTTCTGTTCTGGTGTGTCCTGTTCTTAGGTGTTCTGTTCTGGTCTGTCCTGGTCTGTTTTGATCTGGTCTGGTCTATTTTGGCCTGTTCTGGTATGTTCTGTTCTGGTGTGTTCTGTTCTTATGTGTTCTGTTCTGGCCTGTTCTAGTATGTTCTGTTCTGGTGTGTTCTGTTCTTAGGTGTTCTGTTCTGGTCTGTCCTGGTCTGTTCTGATCTGTTTGGCCTGTTCTGGTATGTTCTGTTCTGGTGTGTTCTTGCCTGTTCTGGTATATTCTGTTCTGGTCTGTTCTGATCTGTTCTTGCCTATTCTGGTATGTTCTGTTCTTAGGTGTTCTGGTCTGTCCCGGTCTGTTCTGATGTGGTCTGGTCTATTCCGGCCTGTTCTGGTATGTTCTGTTCTTATGTGTTCTGTTCTGGTCTGTTCTGATCTGTTCTTGCCTATTCTGATATGTTCTGTTCTGGTCTGCTCTGGCCTGTTCTGGTATGTTCTGTTCTGGTATGTTCTGTTCTGGTGTGTCCTGTTCTTAGGTGTTCTGTTCTGATCTGTCCTGGTCTGTTCTGATCTGTTCTTGCCTATTCTGGTATGTTCTGTTCTTAGGTGTTCTGTTCTGATCTGTCCTGGTCTGTTTTGATCTGGTCTGGTCTATTTTGGCCTGTTCTGGTATGTTCTGTTCTGGTGTGTCCTGTTCTTAGGTGTTCTGTTCTGGTCTGTCTTGGTCTGTTTTGATCAGGTCTGGTCTATTTTGGCCCGTTCTGGTATGTTCTGTTCTGGTGTGTCCTGTTCTTAGGTGTTCTGTTCTGGTCTGTCCTGGTCTGTTTTGATCTGGTCTGGTCTATTTTGGCCTGTTCTGGTATGTTCTGTTCTTGTGTGTTCTGATCTGGTCTGTCCCGGTCTGTTCTGATGTGGTCTGGTCTATTCCGGCCTGTTCTGGTATGTTCTGTTCTTAGGTGTTCTGTTCTGGTCTGTCCCGGTCTGTTCTGATGTGGTCTGGTCTATTCCGGCCTGTTCTGGTATGTTCTGTTCTTATGTGTTCTGTTCTGGTCTGTTCTGATCTGTTCTTGCCTATTCTGATATGTTCTGTTCTGGTCTGCTCTGGCCTGTTCTGGTATGTTCTGTTCTGGTGTGTCCTGTTCTTAGGTGTTCTGTTCTGATCTGTCCTGGTCTGTTCTGATCTGTTCTTGCCTATTCTGGTATGTTCTGTTCTCGTGTGTTCTGTTCTTAGGTGTTCTGTTCTGGTCTGTCCTGGTCTGTTTTGATCTGGTCTGGTCTATTTTGGCCTGTTCTGGTGTGTTCTGTTCTTATGTGTTCTGTTCTGGCCTGTCCTGGTCTGTTTTCATCTGGTCTGGTCTATTTTGGCCTGTTCTGGTATGTTCTGTTCTGGTGTGTTCTGTTCTGGCCTGTTCTAGTATGTTCTGTTCTGGTGTGTCCTGTTCTTAGGTGTTCTGTTCTGGTCTGTCCTGGTCTGTTTTGATCTGGTCTGGTCTATTTTGGCCTGTTCTGGTATGTTCTGTTCTTGTGTGTTCTGATCTGGTCTGTCCCGGTCTGTTCTGATGTGGTCTGGTCTATTCCGGCCTGTTCTGGTATGTTCTGTTCTTAGGTGTTCTGTTCTGGTCTGTCCCGGTCTGTTCTGATGTGGTCTGGTCTATTCCGGCCTGTTCTGGTATGTTCTGTTCTTATGTGTTCTGTTCTGGTCTGTTCTGATCTGTTCTTGCCTATTCTGATATGTTCTGTTCTGGTCTGCTCTGGCCTGTTCTGGTATGTTCTGTTCTGGTGTGTCCTGTTCTTAGGTGTTCTGTTCTGGTCTGTCCCGGTCTGTTCTGATGTGGTCTGGTCTATTCCGGCCTGTTCTGGTATGTTCTGTTCTTATGTGTCCTGTTCTGGTCTGTTCTGATCTGTTCTGATCTGTTCTGATCTGTTCTTGCCTATTCTGATATGTTCTGTTCTAGTCTGTTCTGGCCTCTTCTGGTATGTTCTGTTCAGGTGTGTTCTGTTCTTACGTGTTCTGTTCTGGCCTGCTCTGGTGTGTCCTGTTCTTAGGTGTTCTGTTCTGGTCTGTCCTGGTCTGTTCTGATGTGGTCTGGTCTATTCCGGCCTGTTCTGGTATGTTCAGTTCTTATGTGTTCTGTTCTGGTCTGTTCTGATCTGTTCTTGCCTATTCTGATATGTTCTGTTCTGGTCTGCTCTGGCCTGTTCTGGTATGTTCTGTTCTGGTATGTTCTGTTCTGGTGTGTCCTGTTCTTAGGTGTTCTGTTCTGATCTGTCCTGGTCTGTTCTGATCTGTTCTTGCCTATTCTGGTATGTTCTGTTCTCGTGTGTTCTGTTCTTAGGTGTTCTGTTCTGATCTGTCCTGGTCTGTTTTGATCTGGTCTGGTCTATTTTGGCCTGTTCTGGTATGTTCTGTTCTTGTGTGTTCTGATCTGGTCTGTCCCGGTCTGTTCTGATGTGGTCTGGTCTATTCCGGCCTGTTCTGGTATGTTCTGTTCTTAGGTGTTCTGTTCTGGTCTGTCCCGGTCTGTTCTGATGTGGTCTGGTCTATTCCGGCCTGTTCTGGTATGTTCTGTTCTTATGTGTTCTGTTCTGGTCTGTTCTGATCTGTTCTTGCCTATTCTGATATGTTCTGTTCTGGTCTGCTCTGGCCTGTTCTGGTATGTTCTGTTCTGGTATGTTCTGTTCTGGTGTGTCCTGTTCTTAGGTGTTCTGTTCTGATCTGTCCTGGTCTGTTCTGATCTGTTCTTGCCTATTCTGGTATGTTCTGTTCTCGTGTGTTCTGTTCTTAGGTGTTCTGTTCTGATCTGTCCTGGTCTGTTTTGATCTGGTCTGGTCTATTTTGGCCTGTTCTGGTATGTTCTGTTCTGGTGTGTCCTGTTCTTAGGTGTTCTGTTCTGGTCTGTCTTGGTCTGTTTTGATCAGGTCTGGTCTATTTTGGCCCGTTCTGGTATGTTCTGTTCTGGTGTGTCCTGTTCTTAGGTGTTCTGTTCTGGTCTGTCCTGGTCTGTTTTGATCTGGTCTGGTCTATTTTGACCTGTTCTGGTATGTTCTGTTCTTGTGTGTTCTGATCTGGTCTGTCCCGGTCTGTTCTGATGTGGTCTGGTCTATTCCGGCCTGTTCTGGTATGTTCTGTTCTTAGGTGTTCTGTTCTGGTCTGTCCCGGTCTGTTCTGATGTGGTCTGGTCTATTCCGGCCTGTTCTGGTATGTTCTGTTCTTATGTGTTCTGTTCTGGTCTGTTCTGATCTGTTCTTGCCTATTCTGATATGTTCTGTTCTGGTCTGCTCTGGCCTGTTCTGGTATGTTCTGTTCTGGTATGTTCTGTTCTGGTGTGTCCTGTTCTTAGGTGTTCTGTTCTGATCTGTCCTGGTCTGTTCTGATCTGTTCTTGCCTATTCTGGTATGTTCTGTTCTTATGTGTTCTGTTCTGGTCTGTTCTGATCTGTTCTTGCCTATTCTGATATGTTCTGTTCTGGTCTGCTCTGGCCTGTTCTGGTATGTTCTGTTCTGGTATGTTCTGTTCTGGTGTGTCCTGTTCTTAGGTGTTCTGTTCTGATCTGTCCTGGTCTGTTCTGATCTGTTCTTGCCTATTCTGGTATGTTCTGTTCTCGTGTGTTCTGTTCTTAGGTGTTCTGTTCTGATCTGTCCTGGTCTGTTTTGATCTGGTCTGGTCTATTTTGGCCTGTTCTGGTATGTTCTGTTCTTGTGTGTTCTGATCTGGTCTGTCCCGGTCTGTTCTGATGTGGTCTGGTCTATTCCGGCCTGTTCTGGTATGTTCTGTTCTTAGGTGTTCTGTTCTGGTCTGTCCCGGTCTGTTCTGATGTGGTCTGGTCTATTCCGGCCTGTTCTGGTATGTTCTGTTCTTATGTGTTCTGTTCTGGTCTGTTCTGATCTGTTCTTGCCTATTCTGATATGTTCTGTTCTGGTCTGCTCTGGCCTGTTCTGGTATGTTCTGTTCTGGTATGTTCTGTTCTGGTGTGTCCTGTTCTTAGGTGTTCTGTTCTGATCTGTCCTGGTCTGTTCTGATCTGTTCTTGCCTATTCTGGTATGTTCTGTTCTCGTGTGTTCTGTTCTTAGGTGTTCTGTTCTGATCTGTCCTGGTCTGTTTTGATCTGGTCTGGTCTATTTTGGCCTGTTCTGGTATGTTCTGTTCTGGTGTGTCCTGTTCTTAGGTGTTCTGTTCTGGTCTGTCTTGGTCTGTTTTGATCAGGTCTGGTCTATTTTGGCCCGTTCTGGTATGTTCTGTTCTGGTGTGTCCTGTTCTTAGGTGTTCTGTTCTGGTCTGTCCTGGTCTGTTTTGATCTGGTCTGGTCTATTTTGACCTGTTCTGGTATGTTCTGTTCTTGTGTGTTCTGATCTGGTCTGTCCCGGTCTGTTCTGATGTGGTCTGGTCTATTCCGGCCTGTTCTGGTATGTTCTGTTCTTAGGTGTTCTGTTCTGGTCTGTCCCGGTCTGTTCTGATGTGGTCTGGTCTATTCCGGCCTGTTCTGGTATGTTCTGTTCTTATGTGTTCTGTTCTGGTCTGTTCTGATCTGTTCTTGCCTATTCTGATATGTTCTGTTCTGGTCTGCTCTGGCCTGTTCTGGTATGTTCTGTTCTGGTATGTTCTGTTCTGGTGTGTCCTGTTCTTAGGTGTTCTGTTCTGATCTGTCCTGGTCTGTTCTGATCTGTTCTTGCCTATTCTGGTATGTTCTGTTCTTAGGTGTTCTGTTCTGGTCTGTCCTGGTCTGTTTTGATCTGGTCTGGTCTATTCTGGCCTGTTCTGGTATGTTCTGTTCTGGTGTGTTCTGGCCTGTTCTGGTATATTCTGTTCTGATCTGTTCTTGCCTATTCTGATATGTTCTGTTCTGGTCTGTTCTGGCCTGTTCTGGTATGTTCTGTTCTGGTGTGTTCTGGCCTGTTCTAGTATGTTCTGTTCTGGTGTCTTCTGTTCTTACGTGTTCTGTTCTGGTCTGTCCTGGTCTGTTTTGATCTGGTCTGGTCTATTCTGGCCTGTTCTGGTATGTTCTGTTCTGGTGTGTTCTGGCCTGTTCTGGTATATTCTGTTCTGATCTGTTCTGATCTGTTCTTGCCTATTCTGATATGTTCTGTTCTGGTCTGTTCTGGCCTGTTCTGGTATGTTCTGTTCTGGTGTGTTCTGGCCTGTTCTAGTATGTTCTGTTCTGGTGTCTTCTGTTCTTTTGTGATCTGTTCTGGCCTGTCCTGGGCTGTTCTGATCTGGTCTGTTCTGATTTGTTCTTGCCTATTCTGATATGTTCTGTTCTGGTCTGCTCTGGCCTGTTCTGGTATGTTCTGTTCTGGTGTGTCCTGTTCTTAGGTGTTCTGTTCTGGCCTGTTCTAGTATGTTCTGTTCTTATGTGTTCTGTTCTGGTCTGTTCTGATCTGTTCTTGCCTATTCTGGTATGTTCTGTTCTGGTGTGTTCTGTTCTTAGGTGTTCTGTTCTGGTCTGTCCTGGTCTGTTCTGATCTGTTCTGGCCTGTTCTGGTATATTCTGTTCTGATCTGTTCTGATCTGTTCTTGCCTATTCTGATATGTTCTGCTCTGGTCTGCTCTGGCCTGTTCTGGTATGTTCTGTTCTGGTATGTTCTGTTCTGGTGTGTCCTGTTCTTAGGTGTTCTGTTCTGATCTGTCCTGGTCTGTTCTGATCTGTTCTTGCCTATTCTGGTATGTTCTGTTCTTAGGTGTTCTGTTCTGGTCTGTCCTGGTCTGTTTTGATCTGGTCTGGTCTATTCTGGCCTGTTCTGGTATGTTCTGTTCTGGTGTGTTCTGGCCTGTTCTGGTATATTCTGTTCTGATCTGTTCTTGCCTATTCTGATATGTTCTGTTCTGGTCTGTTCTGGCCTGTTCTGGTATGTTCTGTTCTGGTGTGTTCTGGCCTGTTCTAGTATGTTCTGTTCTGGTGTCTTCTGTTCTTACGTGTTCTGTTCTGGTCTGTCCTGGTCTGTTTTGATCTGGTCTGGTCTATTTTGGCCTGTTCTGGTGTGTCCTGTTCTTAGGTGTTCTGTTCTGGTCTGTCCTGGTCTGTTTTGATCTGGTCTGGTCTATTCTGGCCTGTTCTGGTATGTTCTGTTCTGGTGTGTTCTGGCCTGTTCTGGTATATTCTGTTCTGATCTGTTCTGATCTGTTCTTGCCTATTCTGATATGTTCTGTTCTGGTCTGTTCTGGCCTGTTCTGGTATGTTCTGTTCTGGTGTGTTCTGGCCTGTTCTAGTATGTTCTGTTCTGGTGTCTTCTGTTCTTACGTGTTCTGTTCTGGTCTGTCCTGGTCTGTTTTGATCTGGTCTGGTCTATTCTGGCCTGTTCTGGTATGTTCTGTTCTGGTGTGTTCTGGCCTGTTCTGGTATATTCTGTTCTGATCTGTTCTGATCTGTTCTTGCCTATTCTGATATGTTCTGTTCTGGTCTGTTCTGGCCTGTTCTGGTATGTTCTGTTCTGGTGTGTTCTGGCCTGTTCTAGTATGTTCTGTTCTGGTGTCTTCTGTTCTTTTGTGATCTGTTCTGGCCTGTCCTGGGCTGTTCTGATCTGGTCTGTTCTGATTTGTTCTTGCCTATTCTGATATGTTCTGTTCTGGTCTGCTCTGGCCTGTTCTGGTATGTTCTGTTCTGGTGTGTCCTGTTCTTAGGTGTTCTGTTCTGGCCTGTTCTAGTATGTTCTGTTCTTATGTGTTCTGTTCTGGTCTGTTCTGATCTGTTCTTGCCTATTCTGGTATGTTCTGTTCTGGTGTGTTCTGTTCTTAGGTGTTCTGTTCTGGTCTGTCCTGGTCTGTTCTGATCTGTTCTGGCCTGTTCTGGTATATTCTGTTCTGATCTGTTCTGATCTGTTCTTGCCTATTCTGATATGTTCTGCTCTGGTCTGCTCTGGCCTGTTCTGGTATGTTCTGTTCTGGTATGTTCTGTTCTGGTATGTTCTGTTCTGGTATGTTCTGTTCTGGTGTGTCCTGTTCTTAGGTGTTCTGTTCTGATCTGTCCTGGTCTGTTCTGATCTGTTCTTGCCTATTCTGGTATGTTCTGTTCTCGTGTGTTCTGTTCTTAGGTGTTCTGTTCTGATCTGTCCTGGTCTGTTTTGATCTGGTCTGGTCTATTTTGGCCTGTTCTGGTATGTTCTGTTCTTGTGTGTTCTGATCTGGTCTGTCCCGGTCTGTTCTGATCTGTTCTTGCCTATTCTGATATGTTCTGGTCTGGTCTATTCCGGCCTGTTCTGGTATGTTCTGTTCTGGTCTGTTCTGATCTGTTCTTGCCTATTCTGATATGTTCTGTTCTGGTCTGTTCTGGCCTGTTCTGGTATGTTCTGTTCTGGTGTGTTCTGGCCTGTTCTGGTATATTCTGTTCTGGTCTGTTCTGATCTGTTCTTGCCTATTCTGGTAAGTTCTGTTCTGGTTTGTTCTGTTCTTAGGTGTTCTGTTCTGGTCTGTCCTGGTCTGTTTTGATCTGGTCTGGTCTATTTTGGCCTGTTCTGGTGTGTCCTGTTCTTAGGTGTTCTGTTCTGGTCTGTCCCGGTCTGTTCTGATCTGGTCTGGTCTATTCCGGCCTGTTCTGGTATGTTCTGTTCTGGTGTGTCCTGTTCTTAGGTGTTTTGTTCTGGTCTGTCCTGGTCTGTTCTGATCTGTTCTGGCCTGTTCTGGTATGTTCTGTTCTGGTGTGTTCTGTTCTTAGGTGTTCTGTTCTGGTCTGTCCTGGTCTGTTTTGATCTGGTCTGGTCTATTTTGGCCTGTTCTGGTGTGTCCTGTTCTTAGGTGTTCTGTTCTGGTGTGTCCTGTTCTTAGGTGTTCTGTTCTGGTCTGTCCTGGTCTGTTTTGATCTGGTCTGGTCTATTTTGGCCTGTTCTGGTATGTTCTGTTCTCGTGTGTTCTGTTCTTAGGTGTTCTGTTCTGATCTGTCCTGGTCTGTTTTGATCTGGTCTGGTCTATTTTGGCCTGTTCTGGTATGTTCTGTTCTTGTGTGTTCTGATCTGGTCTGTCCCGGTCTGTTCTGATCTGTTCTTGCCTATTCTGATATGTTCTGGTCTGGTCTATTTTGGCCTGTTCTGGTATGTTCTGTTCTGGTGTGTCCTGTTCTTAGGTGTTCTGTTCTGGTCTGTCCTGGTCTGTTTTGATCTGGTCTGGTATGTTCTCTTCTGGTGTGTTCTGTTCTTAGGTGTTCTGTTCTGGTCTGTCCTGGTCTGTTTTGATCTGGTCTGGTCTATTTTGGCCTGTTCTGGTATGTTCTGTTCTGGTGTGTTCTGTTCTAGTCTGTTCTGTTCTGTTCTGGTCTGTTCTGGTCTGTTCTGGTCTGTTCTGGTCTGTTCTGGCCTGTTCTGGTATGTTCTCTTCTGGTGTGTTCTGTTCTCAGGTGTTCTGTTCTGGTCTGTCCAGGTCTGTTTTGATCTGGTCTGGTCTATTTTGGCCTGTTCTGGTATGTTCTGTTCTGGTGTGTTCTGATCTGGTCTGTCCCGGTCTGTTCTGATCTGGTCTGGTCTATTCCGGCCTGTTCTGGTATGTTCTGTTCTGGTGTGTCCTGTTCTTAGGTGTTTTGTTCTGGTCTGTCCTGGTCTGTTCTGATCTGTTCTGGCCTGTTCTGGTATGTTCTGTTCTGGTGTGTTCTGTTCTTAGGTGTTGTGTTCTGGTCTGTCCTGGTCTGTTTTGATCTGGTCTGGTCTATTTTGGCCTGTTCTGGTGTGTCCTGTTCTTAGGTGTTCTGTTCTGGTCTGTCCTGGTCTGTTTTGATCTGGTCTGGTCTATTTTGGCCTGTTCTGGTATGTTCTGTTCTGGTGTGTTTTGTTCTTATGTGTTCTGTTCTGGCCTGTTCTAGTATGTTCTGTTCTGGTCTGTTCTGATTTGTTCTTGCCTATTCTGATATGTTCTGTTCTGGTCTGCTCTGGCCTGTTCTGGTATGTTCTGTTCTGGTGTGTCCTGTTCTTAGGTGTTCTGTTCTGGCCTGTTCTAGTATGTTCTGTTCTTATGTGTTCTGTTCTGGTCTGTTCTGATCTGTTCTTGCCTATTCTGGTATGTTCTGTTCTGGTGTGTTCTGTTCTTAGGTGTTCTGTTCTGGTCTGTCCTGGTCTGTTCTGATCTGTTTGGCCTGTTCTGGTATGTTCTGTTCTGGTGTGTTCTTGCCTGTTCTGGTATATTCTGTTCTGGTCTGTTCTGATCTGTTCTTGCCTATTCTGATATGTTCTGTTCTGGTCTGTTCTGGCCTGTTCTGGTATGTTCTGTTCTGGTGTGTTCTGATCTGGTCTGTCCCGGTCTGTTCTGGTCTAGTCTATTCTGGCCTGTTCTGGTATGTTCTGTTCTGGTGTGTTCTGATCTGGTCTGGTCTATTCCGGCCTGTTCTGGTATGTTCTGTTCTGGTGTGTCCTGTTCTTAGGTGTTCTGTTCTGGTCTGTCCTAGTATGTTCTGTTCTGGTGTCTTCTGTTCTTACGTGTTCTGTTCTGGTCTGTCCTGGCCTGTTCTGGTATGTTCTGTTCTGGTGTGTTCTGATCTGGTCTGTCCCGGTCTGTTCTGATCTGGTCTGGTCTATTCCGGCCTGTTCTGGTATGTTCTGTTCTGGTGTGTTCTGTTCTGGCCTGTTCTAGTATGTTCTGTTCTCGTGTCTGCTGTTCTTACGTGTTCTGTTCTGGTCTGTCCTGGCCTGTTCTTGTCTGTTTTGATCTGGTCTGGTCTATTCTGGCCTGTTCTGGTATGTTCTGTTCTGGTGTGTTCTGTTCTTAGGTGATCTGTTCTGGCCTGTCCTGGGCTGTTCTGATCTGTTCTGGCCTGTTCTGGTATGTTCTGTTCTGGTGTGTTCTGTTCTTAGGTGATCTGTTCTGGCCTGTCCTGGGCTGTTCTGATCTGTTCTGGCCTGTTCTGGTATGTTCTGTTCTGATGTGTTCTGGCCTGTTCTGGTATATTCTGTTCTGGTCTGTTCTGATCTGTTCTTGCCTATTCTGGTATGTTCTGTTCTGGTGAGTTCTGTTCTTAGGTGTTCTGTTCTGGTCTGTCCTGGTCTGTTTTGATCTGGTCTGGTCTATCCTGGCCTGTTCTCGTATCTTCTGTTCAGGTCTGTTCTGGTTTGTCCTGGTCTGTTTTGATCTGATCTGGTCTATCCTGGCCTGTTCTGGTATCTTCTGTTCAGGTCTGTCCGGGTCTGTTTTGATCTGGTCTGGTCTATTCTGGCCTGTTCTGGTATGTTCTGTTCTGGTGTGTTCTGGCCTGTTCTGGTATATTCTGTTCTGATCTGTTCTGATCTGTTCTTGCCTACTCTGGTATGTTCTGTTCTGGTGTGTTCTGTTCTTAGGTGTTCTGTTCTGGTCTGTCCTGGTCTGTTCTGATCTGTTCTGGCCTGTTCTGGTATGTTCTGTTCTGGTGTGTTCTGATCTGTTCTTGCCTATTCTGGTATGTTCTGTTCTGGTGTGTTCTGTTCTTAGGTGTTCTGTTCTGGTCTGTCCCGGTCTGTTCTGATGTGGTCTGGTCTATTCTGGCCTGTTCTGGTATGTTCTGTTCTGGTGTGTTCTGGCCTGTTCTGGTATATTCTGTTCTGATCTGTTCTGATCTGTTCTTGCCTATTCTGATATGTTCTGCTCTGGTCTGCTCTGGCCTGTTCTGGTATGTTCTGTTCTGGTATGTTCTGTTCTGGTATGTTCTGTTCTGGTGTGTCCTGTTCTTAGGTGTTCTGTTCTGATCTGTCCCGGTCTGTTCTGATCTGTTCTTGCCTATTCTGGTATGTTCTGTTCTCGTGTGTTCTGTTCTTAGGTGTTCTGTTCTGATCTGTCCTGGTCTGTTTTGATCTGGTCTGGTCTATTTTGGCCTGTTCTGGTATGTTCTGTTCTTGTGTGTTCTGATCTGGTCTGTCCCGGTCTGTTCTGATGTGGTCTGGTCTATTCCGGCCTGTTCTGGTATGTTCTGTTCTGGTCTGTTCTGATCTGTTCTTGCCTATTCTGATATGTTCTGTTCTGGTCTGTTCTGGCCTGTTCTGGTATGTTCTGTTCTGGTGTGTTCTGGCCTGTTCTGGTATATTCTGTTCTGGTCTGTTCTGATCTGTTCTTGCCTATTCTGGTAAGTTCTGTTCTGGTTTGTTCTGTTCTTAGGTGTTCTGTTCTGGTCTGTCCTGGTCTGTTTTGATCTGGTCTGGTCTATTTTGGCCTGTTCTGGTGTGTCCTGTTCTTAGGTGTTCTGTTCTGGTCTGTCCTGGTCTGTTTTGATCTGGTCTGGTCTATTTTGGCCTGTTCTGGTATGTTCTGTTCTGGTGTGTCCTGTTCTTAGGTGTTCTGTTCTGGTCTGTCCTGGTCTGTTTTGATCTGGTCTGGTATGTTCTCTTCTGGTGTGTTCTGTTCTTAGGTGTTCTGTTCTGGTCTGTCCTGGTCTGTTTTGATCTGGTCTGGTCTATTTTGGCCTGTTCTGGTATGTTCTCTTCTGGTGTGTTCTGTTCTTAGGTGTTCTGTTCTGGTCTGTCCTGGTCTGTTTTGATCTGGTCTGGTCTATTTTGGCCTGTTCTGGTATGTTCTGTTCTGGTGTGTTCTGTTCTAGTCTGTTCTGTTCTGTTCTGGTCTGTTCTGGTCTGTTCTGGTCTGTTCTGGCCTGTTCTGGTATGTTCTCTTCTGGTGTGTTCTGTTCTTAGGTGTTCTGTTCTGGTCTGTCCTGGTCTGTTCTGATCTGTTTGGCCTGTTCTGGTATGTTCTGTTCTGGTGTGTTCTTGCCTGTTCTGGTATATTCTGTTCTGGTCTGTTCTGATCTGTTCTTGCCTATTCTGATATGTTCTGTTCTGGTCTGTTCTGGCCTGTTCTGGTATGTTCTGTTCTGGTGTGTTCTGATCTGGTCTGTCCCGGTCTGTTCTGGTCTAGTCTATTCTGGCCTGTTCTGGTATGTTCTGTTCTGGTGTGTTCTGATCTGGTCTGGTCTATTCCGGCCTGTTCTGGTATGTTCTGTTCTGGTGTGTCCTGTTCTTAGGTGTTCTGTTCTGGTCTGTCCTAGTATGTTCTGTTCTGGTGTCTTCTGTTCTTACGTGTTCTGTTCTGGTCTGTCCTGGCCTGTTCTGGTATGTTCTGTTCTGGTGTGTTCTGATCTGGTCTGTCCCGGTCTGTTCTGATCTGGTCTGGTCTATTCCGGCCTGTTCTGGTATGTTCTGTTCTGGTGTGTTCTGTTCTGGCCTGTTCTAGTATGTTCTGTTCTCGTGTCTGCTGTTCTTACGTGTTCTGTTCTGGTCTGTCCTGGCCTGTTCTTGTCTGTTTTGATCTGGTCTGGTCTATTCTGGCCTGTTCTGGTATGTTCTGTTCTGGTGTGTTCTGTTCTTAGGTGATCTGTTCTGGCCTGTCCTGGGCTGTTCTGATCTGTTCTGGCCTGTTCTGGTATGTTCTGTTCTGGTGTGTTCTGTTCTTAGGTGATCTGTTCTGGCCTGTCCTGGGCTGTTCTGATCTGTTCTGGCCTGTTCTGGTATGTTCTGTTCTGATGTGTTCTGGCCTGTTCTGGTATATTCTGTTCTGGTCTGTTCTGATCTGTTCTTGCCTATTCTGGTATGTTCTGTTCTGGTGAGTTCTGTTCTTAGGTGTTCTGTTCTGGTCTGTCCTGGTCTGTTTTGATCTGGTCTGGTCTATCCTGGCCTGTTCTCGTATCTTCTGTTCAGGTCTGTTCTGGTTTGTCCTGGTCTGTTTTGATCTGATCTGGTCTATCCTGGCCTGTTCTGGTATCTTCTGTTCAGGTCTGTCCGGGTCTGTTTTGATCTGGTCTGGTCTATTCTGGCCTGTTCTGGTATGTTCTGTTCTGGTGTGTTCTGGCCTGTTCTGGTATATTCTGTTCTGATCTGTTCTGATCTGTTCTTGCCTACTCTGGTATGTTCTGTTCTGGTGTGTTCTGTTCTTAGGTGTTCTGTTCTGGTCTGTCCTGGTCTGTTCTGATCTGTTCTGGCCTGTTCTGGTATGTTCTGTTCTGGTGTGTTCTGATCTGTTCTTGCCTATTCTGGTATGTTCTGTTCTGGTGTGTTCTGTTCTTAGGTGTTCTGTTCTGGTCTGTCCCGGTCTGTTCTGATGTGGTCTGGTCTATTCTGGCCTGTTCTGGTATGTTCTGTTCTGGTGTGTTCTGGCCTGTTCTGGTATATTCTGTTCTGATCTGTTCTGATCTGTTCTTGCCTATTCTGATATGTTCTGCTCTGGTCTGCTCTGGCCTGTTCTGGTATGTTCTGTTCTGGTATGTTCTGTTCTGGTATGTTCTGTTCTGGTGTGTCCTGTTCTTAGGTGTTCTGTTCTGATCTGTCCCGGTCTGTTCTGATCTGTTCTTGCCTATTCTGGTATGTTCTGTTCTCGTGTGTTCTGTTCTTAGGTGTTCTGTTCTGATCTGTCCTGGTCTGTTTTGATCTGGTCTGGTCTATTTTGGCCTGTTCTGGTATGTTCTGTTCTTGTGTGTTCTGATCTGGTCTGTCCCGGTCTGTTCTGATGTGGTCTGGTCTATTCCGGCCTGTTCTGGTATGTTCTGTTCTGGTCTGTTCTGATCTGTTCTTGCCTATTCTGATATGTTCTGTTCTGGTCTGTTCTGGCCTGTTCTGGTATGTTCTGTTCTGGTGTGTTCTGGCCTGTTCTGGTATATTCTGTTCTGGTCTGTTCTGATCTGTTCTTGCCTATTCTGGTAAGTTCTGTTCTGGTTTGTTCTGTTCTTAGGTGTTCTGTTCTGGTCTGTCCTGGTCTGTTTTGATCTGGTCTGGTCTATTTTGGCCTGTTCTGGTGTGTCCTGTTCTTAGGTGTTCTGTTCTGGTCTGTCCTGGTCTGTTTTGATCTGGTCTGGTCTATTTTGGCCTGTTCTGGTATGTTCTGTTCTGGTGTGTCCTGTTCTTAGGTGTTCTGTTCTGGTCTGTCCTGGTCTGTTTTGATCTGGTCTGGTATGTTCTCTTCTGGTGTGTTCTGTTCTTAGGTGTTCTGTTCTGGTCTGTCCTGGTCTGTTTTGATCTGGTCTGGTCTATTTTGGCCTGTTCTGGTATGTTCTCTTCTGGTGTGTTCTGTTCTTAGGTGTTCTGTTCTGGTCTGTCCTGGTCTGTTTTGATCTGGTCTGGTCTATTTTGGCCTGTTCTGGTATGTTCTGTTCTGGTGTGTTCTGTTCTAGTCTGTTCTGTTCTGTTCTGGTCTGTTCTGGTCTGTTCTGGTCTGTTCTGGCCTGTTCTGGTATGTTCTCTTCTGGTGTGTTCTGTTCTCAGGTGTTCTGTTCTGGTCTGTCCAGGTCTGTTTTGATCTGGTCTGGTCTATTTTGGCCTGTTCTGGTATGTTCTGTTCTGGTGTGTTCTGATCTGGTCTGTCCCGGTCTGTTCTGATCTGGTCTGGTCTATTCCGGCCTGTTCTGGTATGTTCTGTTCTGGTGTGTCCTGTTCTTAGGTGTTTTGTTCTGGTCTGTCCTGGTCTGTTCTGATCTGTTCTGGCCTGTTCTGGTATGTTCTGTTCTGGTGTGTTCTGTTCTTAGGTGTTCTGTTCTGGTCTGTCCTGGTCTGTTTTGATCTGGTCTGGTCTATTTTGGCCTGTTCTGGTGTGTCCTGTTCTTAGGTGTTCTGTTCTGGTGTGTCCTGTTCTTAGGTGTTCTGTTCTGGTCTGTCCTGGTCTGTTTTGATCTGGTCTGGTCTATTTTGGCCTGTTCTGGTATGTTCTGTTCTGGTGTGTTTTGTTCTTATGTGTTCTGTTCTGGCCTGTTCTAGTATGTTCTGTTCTGGTCTGTTCTGATTTGTTCTTGCCTATTCTGATATGTTCTGTTCTGGTCTGCTCTGGCCTGTTCTGGTATGTTCTGTTCTGGTGTGTCCTGTTCTTAGGTGTTCTGTTCTGGCCTGTTCTAGTATGTTCTGTTCTTATGTGTTCTGTTCTGGTCTGTTCTGATCTGTTCTTGCCTATTCTGGTATGTTCTGTTCTGGTGTGTTCTGTTCTTAGGTGTTCTGTTCTGGTCTGTCCTGGTCTGTTCTGATCTGTTTGGCCTGTTCTGGTATGTTCTGTTCTGGTGTGTTCTTGCCTGTTCTGGTATATTCTGTTCTGGTCTGTTCTGATCTGTTCTTGCCTATTCTGATATGTTCTGTTCTGGTCTGTTCTGGCCTGTTCTGGTATGTTCTGTTCTGGTGTGTTCTGATCTGGTCTGTCCCGGTCTGTTCTGATCTGGTCTAGTCTATTCTGGCCTGTTCTGGTATGTTCTGTTCTGGTGTGTTCTGATCTGGTCTGGTCTATTCCGGCCTGTTCTGGTATGTTCTGTTCTGGTGTGTCCTGTTCTTAGGTGTTCTGTTCTGGTCTGTCCTGGTCTGTTTTGATCTGGTCTGGTCTATTCTGGCCTGTTCTGGCCTCTTCTGGTATGTTCTGTTCAGGTGTGTTCTGTTCTTATGTGTTCTGTTCTGGCCTGTTCTAGTATGTTCTGTTCTGGTGTCTTCTGTTCTTACGTGTTCTGTTCTGGTCTGTCCTGGTCTGTTTTGATCTGGTCTGGTCTATTCTGGCCTGTTCTGGTATGTTCTGTTCTGGTGTGTTCTGTTCTAGTCTGTTCTGTTCTGTTCTGGTCTGTTCTGGTCTGTTCTGGTCTGTTCTGGCCTGTTCTGGTATGTTCTCTTCTGGTGTGTTCTGTTCTCAGGTGTTCTGTTCTGGTCTGTCCAGGTCTGTTTTGATCTGGTCTGGTCTATTTTGGCCTGTTCTGGTATGTTCTGTTCTGGTGTGTTCTGATCTGGTCTGTCCCGGTCTGTTCTGATCTGGTCTAGTCTATTCTGGCCTGTTCTGGTATGTTCTGTTCTGGTGTGTTCTGATCTGGTCTGGTCTATTCCGGCCTGTTCTGGTATGTTCTGTTCTGGTGTGTCCTGTTCTTAGGTGTTCTGTTCTGGTCTGTCCTGGTCTGTTTTGATCTGGTCTGGTCTATTCTGGCCTGTTCTGGCCTCTTCTGGTATGTTCTGTTCAGGTGTGTTCTGTTCTTATGTGTTCTGTTCTGGCCTGTTCTAGTATGTTCTGTTCTGGTGTCTTCTGTTCTTACGTGTTCTGTTCTGGTCTGTCCTGGCCTGTTCTGGTCTAGTCTATTCTGGCCTGTTCTGGTATGTTCTGTTCTGGTGTGTTCTGATCTGGTCTGGTCTATTCCGGCCTGTTCTGGTCTGTTCTGATCTGTTCTTGCCTAGTCTGATATGTTTTGTTCTGGTCTGTTCTGGCCTGTTCTGGTATGTTCTGTTCTGGTGTGTTCTGATCTGGTCTGTCCCGGTCTGTTCTGATCTGGTCTGGTCTATTCCGGCCTGTTCTGGTATGTTCTGTTCTGGTGTGTTCTGTTCTGGCCTGTTCTAGTATGTTCTGTTCTCGTGTCTGCTGTTCTTACGTGTTCTGTTCTGGTCTGTCCTGGCCTGTTCTTGTCTGTTTTGATCTGGTCTGGTCTATTCTGGCCTGTTCTGGTATGTTCTGTTCTGGTGTGTTCTGTTCTTAGGTGATCTGTTCTGGCCTGTCCTGGGCTGTTCTGATCTGTTCTGGCCTGTTCTGGTATGTTCTGTTCTGGTGTGTTCTGTTCTTAGGTGATCTGTTCTGGCCTGTCCTGGGCTGTTCTGATCTGTTCTGGCCTGTTCTGGTATGTTCTGTTCTGATGTGTTCTGGCCTGTTCTGGTATATTCTGTTCTGGTCTGTTCTGATCTGTTCTTGCCTATTCTGGTATGTTCTGTTCTGGTGAGTTCTGTTCTTAGGTGTTCTGTTCTGGTCTGTCCTGGTCTGTTTTGATCTGGTCTGGTCTATCCTGGCCTGTTCTCGTATCTTCTGTTCAGGTCTGTTCTGGTTTGTCCTGGTCTGTTTTGATCTGATCTGGTCTATCCTGGCCTGTTCTGGTATCTTCTGTTCAGGTCTGTCCGGGTCTGTTTTGATCTGGTCTGGTCTATTCTGGCCTGTTCTGGTATGTTCTGTTCTGGTGTGTTCTGGCCTGTTCTGGTATATTCTGTTCTGATCTGTTCTGATCTGTTCTTGCCTATTCTGATATGTTCTGTTCTGGTCTGTTCTGGCCTGTTCTGGTATGTTCTGTTCTGGTGTGTTCTGGCCTGTTCTAGTATGTTCTGTTCTGGTGTCTTCTGTTCTTACGTGTTCTGTTCTGGTCTGTCCTGGTCTGTTTTGATCTGGTCTGGTCTATTTTGGCCTGTTCTGGTATGTTCTGTTCTGGTGTGTCCTGTTCTGTTCTGTCCTGGTCTGTTTTGATCTGGTCTGGTCTATCCTGGCCTGTTCTCGTATCTTCTGTTCAGGTCTGTTCTGGTTTGTCCTGGTCTGTTTTGATCTGATCTGGTCTATCCTGGCCTGTTCTGGTATCTTCTGTTCAGGTCTGTCCGGGTCTGTTTTGATCTGGTCTGGTCTATTTTGGCCTGTTCTGGTATGTTCTGTTCTGGTGTGTCCTGTTCTTAGGTGTTCTGTTCTGGTCTGTCCTGGTCTGTTTTGATCTGGTCTGGTCTATTCTGGCCTGTTCTGGTATGTTCTGTTCTGGTGTGTTCTGGCCTGTTCTGGTATATTCTGTTCTGATCTGTTCTGATCTGTTCTTGCCTATTCTGATATGTTCTGTTCTGGCCTGTTCTGGTATGTTCTGTTCTGGTGTGTTCTGGCCTGTTCTAGTATGTTCTGTTCTGGTGTCTTCTGTTCTTACGTGTTCTGTTCTGGTCTGTCCTGGTCTGGTCTATTCTGGCCTGTTCTGGTATGTTCTGTTCTGGTGTGTTCTGGCCTGTTCTAGTATGTTCTGTTCTGGTGTCTTCTGTTCTTACGTGATCTGTTCTGGCCTGTCCTGGGCTGTTCTGATCTGGTCTGTTCTGATTTGTTCTTGCCTATTCTGATATGTTCTGTTCTGGTCTGCTCTGGCCTGTTCTGGTATGTTCTGTTCTGGTATGTTCTGTTCTGGTGTGTCCTGTTCTTAGGTGTTCTGTTCTGGTGTGTCCTGTTCTTAGGTGTTCTGTTCTGGTCTGTCCTGGTCTGTTTTGATCTGGTCTGGTCTATTTTGGCCTGTTCTGGTATGTTCTGTTCTGGTTTGTTTTGTTCTTATGTGTTCTGTTCTGGCCTGTTCTAGTATGTTCTGTTCTGGTCTGTTCTGATTTGTTCTTGCCTATTCTGATATGTTCTGTTCTGGTCTGTTCTGGCCTGTTCTGGTATGTTCTGTTCTGGTGTGTTCTGGCCTGTTCTGGTATGTTCTGTTCTGGTGTGTTGTGTTCTGGTCTGTCCTGGTCTGTTTTGATCTGGTCTGGTCTATTTTGGCCTGTTCTGGTATGTTCTGTTCTGGTGTGTTCTGATCTGGTCTGTCCCGGTCTGTTCTGATCTGGTCTGGTCTATTCCGGCCTGTTCTGGTATGTTCTGTTCTGGTGTGTCCTGTTCTTAGGTGTTTTGTTCTGGTCTGTCCTGGTCTGTTCTGATCTGTTCTGGCCTGTTCTGGTATGTTCTGTTCTGGTGTGTTCTGTTCTTAGGTGTTCTGTTCTGGTCTGTCCTGGTCTGTTTTGATCTGGTCTGGTCTATTTTGGCCTGTTCTGGTGTGTCCTGTTCTTAGGTGTTCTGTTCTGGTGTGTCCTGTTCTTAGGTGTTCTGTTCTGGTCTGTCCTGGTCTGTTTTGATCTGGTCTGGTCTATTTTGGCCTGTTCTGGTATGTTCTGTTCTGGTGTGTTTTGTTCTTATGTGTTCTGTTCTGGCCTGTTCTAGTATGTTCTGTTCTGGTCTGTTCTGATTTGTTCTTGCCTATTCTGATATGTTCTGTTCTGGTCTGCTCTGGCCTGTTCTGGTATGTTCTGTTCTGGCGTGTCCTGTTCTTAGGTGTTCTGTTCTGGCCTGTTCTAGTATGTTCTGTTCTTATGTGTTCTGTTCTTACGTGTTCTGTTCTGGTCTGTCCTGGTCTGTTCTGATCTGTTTGGCCTGTTCTGGTATGTTCTGTTCTGGTGTGTTCTGGCCTGTTCTAGTATGTTCTGTTCTGGTGTCTTCTGTTCTTACGTGTTCTGTTCTGGTCTGTCCTGGTCTGTTCTGATCTGTTTGGCCTGTTCTGGTATGTTCTGTTCTGGTGTGTTCTTGCCTGTTCTGGTATATTCTGTTCTGGTCTGTTCTGATCTGTTCTTGCCTATTGTGGTATGTTCTGTTCTGGTGTGTTCTGTTCTTAGGTGTTCTGTTCTGGTCTGTCCCGGTCTGTTCTGATGTGGTCTGGTCTATTCCGGCCTGTTCTGGTATGTTCTGTTCTTATGTGTTCTGTTCTGGTCTGTTCTGATCTGTTCTTGCCTATTCTGATATGTTCTGTTCTGGTCTGCTCTGGCCTGTTCTGGTATGTTCTGTTCTGGTATGTTCTGTTCTGGTGTGTCCTGTTCTTAGGTGTTCTGTTCTGATCTGTCCTGATCTGTTCTGATCTGTTCTTGCCTATTCTGGTATGTTCTGTTCTTAGGTGTTCTGTTCTGATCTGTCCTGGTCTGTTTTGATCTGGTCTGGTCTATTTTGGCCCGTTCTGGTATGTTCTGTTCTGGTGTGTCCTGTTCTTAGGTGTTCTGTTCTGGTCTGTCCTGGTCTGTTTTGATCTGGTCTGGTCTATTTTGGCCTGTTCTGGTATGTTCTGTTCTGGTGTGTTCTGTTCTTATGTGTTCTGTTCTGGCCTGTTCTAGTATGTTCTGTTCTTACGTGTTCTGTTCTGGTCTGTCCTGGCCTGTTCTTGTCTGTTTTGATCTGGTCTGGTCTATTCTGGCCTGTTCTGGTATGTTCTGTTCTGGTGTGTTCTGTTCTTAGGTGATCTGTTCTGGCCTGTCCTGGGCTGTTCTGATCTGTTCTGGCCTGTTCTGGTATGTTCTGTTCTGGTGTGTTCTGTTCTTAGGTGATCTGTTCTGGCCTGTCCTGGGCTGTTCTGATCTGTTCTGGCCTGTTCTGGTATGTTCTGTTCTGATGTGTTCTGGCCTGTTCTGGTATATTCTGTTCTGGTCTGTTCTGATCTGTTCTTGCCTATTCTGGTATGTTCTGTTCTGGTGTGTCCTGTTCTTAGGTGTTCTGTTCTGGTCTGTTCTAGTATGTTCTGTTCTGGTGTCTTCTGTTCTTACGTGTTCTGTTCTGGTCTGTCCTGGCCTGTTCTGGTCTAGTCTATTCTGGCCTGTTCTGGTCTGTTCTGATCTGTTCTTGCCTATTCTGGTAAGTTCTGTTCTGGTTTGTTCTGTTCTTAGGTGTTCTGTTCTGGTCTGTCCTGGTCTGTTTTGATCTGGTCTGGTCTATTCCGGCCTGTTCTGGTATGTTCTGTTCTGGTGTGTTCTGTTCTTATGTGTTCTGTTCTGGCCTGTTCTAGTATGTTCTGTTCTGGTGTCTTCTGTTCTTACGTGGTCTGTTCTGGTCTGTCCTGGCCTGTTCTGGTATGTTCTGTTCTGGTGTGTTCTGATCTGGTCTGTCCCGGTCTGTTCTGATCTGGTCTGGTCTATTCCGGCCTGTTCTGGTATGTTCTGTTCTTATGTGTTCTGTTCTGGTCTGTTCTGATCTGTTCTTGCCTATTCTGATATGTTCTGTTCTGGTCTGCTCTGGCCTGTTCTGGTATGTTCTGTTCTGGTATGTTCTGTTCTGGTGTGTCCTGTTCTTAGGTGTTCTGTTCTGATCTGTCCTGGTCTGTTCTGATCTGTTCTTGCCTATTCTGGTATGTTCTGTTCTCGTGTGTTCTGTTCTTAGGTGTTCTGTTCTGATCTGTCCTGGTCTGTTTTGATCTGGTCTGGTCTATTTTGGCCTGTTCTGGTATGTTCTGTTCTGGTGTGTCCTGTTCTTAGGTGTTCTGTTCTGGTCTGTCTTGCTCTGTTTTGATCTGGTCTGGTCTATTTTGGCCCGTTCTGGTATGTTCTGTTCTGGTGTGTCCTGTTCTTAGGTGTTCTGTTCTGGTCTGTCCTGGTCTGTTTTGATCTGGTCTGGTCTATTTTGGCCTGTTCTGGTATGTTCTGTTCTTGTGTGTTCTGATCTGGTCTGTCCCGGTCTGTTCTGATGTGGTCTGGTCTATTCCGGCCTGTTCTGGTATGTTCTGTTCTGGTCTGTTCTGATCTGTTCTTGCCTATTCTGGTATGTTCTGTTCTCGTGTGTTCTGTTCTTAGGTGTTCTGTTCTGATCTGTCCTGGTCTGTTTTGATCTGGTCTGGTCTATTTTGGCCTGTTCTGGTATGTTCTGTTCTGGTGTGTCCTGTTCTTAGGTGTTCTGTTCTGGTCTGTCTTGGTCTGTTTTGATCTGGTCTGGTCTATTTTGGCCCGTTCTGGTATGTTCTGTTCTGGTGTGTCCTGTTCTTAGGTGTTCTGTTCTGGTCTGTCCTGGTCTGTTCTGATCTGTTTGGCCTGTTCTGGTATGTTCTGTTCTGGTGTGTTCTTGCCTGTTCTGGTATATTCTGTTCTGGTCTGTTCTGATCTGTTCTTGCCTATTCTGGTATGTTCTGTTCTGGTGTGTTCTGTTCTTAGGTGTTCTGTTCTGGTCTGTCCCGGTCTGTTCTGATGTGGTCTGGTCTATTCCGGCCTGTTCTGGTATGTTCTGTTCTTATGTGTTCTGTTCTGGTCTGTTCTGATCTGTTCTTGCCTATTCTGATATGTTCTGTTCTGGTCTGCTCTGGCCTGTTCTGGTATGTTCTGTTCTGGTATGTTCTGTTCTGGTGTGTCCTGTTCTTAGGTGTTCTGTTCTGATCTGTCCTGGTCTGTTTTGATCTGGTCTGGTCTATTTTGGCCTGTTCTGGTATGTTCTGTTCTGGTGTGTCCTGTTCTTATGTGATCTGTTCTGGCCTGTCCTGGGCTGTTCTGATCTGTTCTGGCCTGTTCTGGTATGTTCTGTTCTGGTGTGTTCTGTTCTTACGTGATCTGTTCTGGCCTGTCCTGGGCTGTTCTGATCTGTTCTGGCCTGTTCTGGTATGTTCTGTTCTGGTGTGTTCTGTTCTTAGGTGATCTGTTCTGGCCTGTCCTGGGCTGTTCTGATCTGTTCTGGCCTGTTCTGGTATGTTCTGTTCTGGTGTGTTCTGTTCTTAGGTGATCTGTTCTGGCCTGTCCTGGGCTGTTCTGATCTGTTCTGGCCTGTTCTGGTATGTTCTGTTCTGATGTGTTCTGGCCTGTTCTGGTATATTCTGTTCTGGTCTGTTCTGATCTGTTCTTGCCTATTCTGGTATGTTCTGTTCTGGTGAGTTCTGTTCTTAGGTGTTCTGTTCTGGTCTGTCCTGGTCTGTTTTGATCTGGTCTGGTCTATCCTGGCCTGTTCTCGTATCTTCTGTTCAGGTCTGTTCTGGTTTGTCCTGGTCTGTTTTGATCTGATCTGGTCTATCCTGGCCTGTTCTGGTATCTTCTGTTCAGGTCTGTCCGGGTCTGTTTTGATCTGGTCTGGTCTATTCTGGCCTGTTCTGGTATGTTCTGTTCTGGTGTGTTCTGGCCTGTTCTGGTATATTCTGTTCTGATCTGTTCTGATCTGTTCTTGCCTATTCTGATATGTTCTGTTCTGGTCTGTTCTGGCCTGTTCTGGTATGTTCTGTTCTGGTGTGTCCTGTTCTTAGGTGTTCTGTTCTGATCTGTCCTGGTCTGTTCTGATCTGTTCTTGCCTATTCTGGTATGTTCTGTTCTTAGGTGTTCTGTTCTGATCTGTCCTGGTCTGTTTTGATCTGGTCTGGTCTATTTTGGCCTGTTCTGGTATGTTCTGTTCTGGTGTGTCCTGTTCTTACGTGTTCTGTTCTGGCCTGTTCTAGTATGTTCTGTTCTGGTGTCTTCTGTTCTTAGGTGTTCTGTTCTGGTCTGTCCTGGTCTGTTTTGATCTGGTCTGGTCTATTCCGGCCTGTTCTGGTATGTTCTGTTCTGGTGTGTTCTGTTCTTATGTGTTCTGTTCTGGCCTGTTCTAGTATGTTCTGTTCTTACGTGTTCTGTTCTGGTCTGTCCTGGCCTGTTCTTGTCTGTTTTGATCTGGTCTGGTCTATTCTGGCCTGTTCTGGTATGTTCTGTTCTGGTGTGTTCTGTTCTTAGGTGATCTGTTCTGGCCTGTCCTGGGCTGTTCTGATCTGTTCTGGCCTGTTCTGGTATGTTCTGTTCTGGTGTGTTCTGTTCTTAGGTGATCTGTTCTGGCCTGTCCTGGGCTGTTCTGATCTGTTCTGGCCTGTTCTGGTATGTTCTGTTCTGATGTGTTCTGGCCTGTTCTGGTATATTCTGTTCTGGTCTGTTCTGATCTGTTCTTGCCTATTCTGGTATGTTCTGTTCTGGTGAGTTCTGTTCTTAGGTGTTCTGTTCTGGTCTGTCCTGGTCTGTTTTGATCTGGTCTGGTCTATCCTGGCCTGTTCTCGTATCTTCTGTTCAGGTCTGTTCTGGTTTGTCCTGGTCTGTTTTGATCTGATCTGGTCTATCCTGGCCTGTTCTGGTATCTTCTGTTCAGGTCTGTCCGGGTCTGTTTTGATCTGGTCTGGTCTATTCTGGCCTGTTCTGGTATGTTCTGTTCTGGTGTGTTCTGGCCTGTTCTGGTATATTCTGTTCTGATCTGTTCTGATCTGTTCTTGCCTATTCTGGTATGTTCTGTTCTGGTGTGTTCTGTTCTTAGGTGTTCTGTTCTGGTCTGTCCTGGTCTGTTCTGATCTGTTTGGCCTGTTCTGGTATGTTCTGTTCTGGTGTGTTCTTGCCTGTTCTGGTATATTCTGTTCTGGTCTGTTCTGATCTGTTCTTGCCTATTCTGGTATGTTCTGTTCTGGTGTGTTCTGTTCTTAGGTGTTCTGTTCTGGTCTGTCCCGGTCTGTTCTGATGTGGTCTGGTCTATTCCGGCCTGTTCTGGTATGTTCTGTTCTTATGTGTTCTGTTCTGGTCTGTTCTGATCTGTTCTTGCCTATTCTGATATGTTCTGTTCTGGTCTGCTCTGGCCTGTTCTGGTATGTTCTGTTCTGGTATGTTCTGTTCTGGTGTGTCCTGTTCTTAGGTGTTCTGTTCTGATCTGTCCTGGTCTGTTCTGATCTGTTCTTGCCTATTCTGGTATGTTCTGTTCTTAGGTGTTCTGTTCTGATCTGTCCTGGTCTGTTTTGATCTGGTCTGGTCTATTTTGGCCTGTTCTGGTATGTTCTGTTCTGGTGTGTCCTGTTCTTACGTGTTCTGTTCTGGCCTGTTCTAGTATGTTCTGTTCTGGTGTCTTCTGTTCTTAGGTGTTCTGTTCTGGTCTGTCCTGGTCTGTTTTGATCTGGTCTGGTCTATTCCGGCCTGTTCTGGTATGTTCTGTTCTGGTGTGTTCTGTTCTTATGTGTTCTGTTCTGGCCTGTTCTAGTATGTTCTGTTCTGGTGTCTTCTGTTCTTACGTGTTCTGTTCTGGTCTGTCCTGGCCTGTTCTTGTCTGTTTTGATCTGGTCTGGTCTATTCTGGCCTGTTCTGGTATGTTCTGTTCTGGTGTGTTCTGTTCTTAGGTGATCTGTTCTGGCCTGTCCTGGGCTGTTCTGATCTGTTCTGGCCTGTTCTGGTATGTTCTGTTCTGGTGTGTTCTGTTCTTAGGTGATCTGTTCTGGCCTGTCCTGGGCTGTTCTGATCTGTTCTGGCCTGTTCTGGTATGTTCTGTTCTGATGTGTTCTGGCCTGTTCTGGTATATTCTGTTCTGGTCTGTTCTGATCTGTTCTTGCCTATTCTGGTATGTTCTGTTCTGGTGAGTTCTGTTCTTAGGTGTTCTGTTCTGGTCTGTCCTGGTCTGTTTTGATCTGGTCTGGTCTATCCTGGCCTGTTCTCGTATCTTCTGTTCAGGTCTGTTCTGGTTTGTCCTGGTCTGTTTTGATCTGATCTGGTCTATCCTGGCCTGTTCTGGTATCTTCTGTTCAGGTCTGTCCGGGTCTGTTTTGATCTGGTCTGGTCTATTCTGGCCTGTTCTGGTATGTTCTGTTCTGGTGTGTTCTGGCCTGTTCTGGTATATTCTGTTCTGATCTGTTCTGATCTGTTCTTGCCTATTCTGATATGTTCTGTTCTGGTCTGTTCTGGCCTGTTCTGGTATGTTCTGTTCTGGTGTGTCCTGTTCTTAGGTGTTCTGTTCTGATCTGTCCTGGTCTGTTCTGATCTGTTCTTGCCTATTCTGGTATGTTCTGTTCTTAGGTGTTCTGTTCTGATCTGTCCTGGTCTGTTTTGATCAGGTCTGGTCTATTTTGGCCCGTTCTGGTATGTTCTGTTCTGGTGTGTCCTGTTCTTAGGTGTTCTGTTCTGGTCTGTCCTGGTCTGTTTTGATCTGGTCTGGTCTATTTTGGCCTGTTCTGGTATGTTCTGTTCTTGTGTGTTCTGATCTGGTCTGTCCCGGTCTGTTCTGATGTGGTCTGGTCTATTCCGTCCTGTTCTGGTATGTTCTGTTCTTAGGTGTTCTGTTCTGGTCTGTCCCGGTCTGTTCTGATGTGGTCTGGTCTATTCCGGCCTGTTCTGGTATGTTCTGTTCTTATGTGTTCTGTTCTGGTCTGTTCTGATCTGTTCTTGCCTATTCTGATATGGTCTGTTCTGGTCTGCTCTGGCCTGTTCTGGTATGTTCTGTTCTGGTATGTTCTGTTCTTGTGTGTCCTGTTCTTAGGTGTTCTGTTCTGATCTGTCCTGGTCTGTTCTGATCTGTTCTTGCCTATTCTGGTATGTTCTGTTCTCGTGTGTTCTGTTCTTAGGTGTTCTGTTCTGATCTGTCCTGGTCTGTTTTGATCTGGTCTGGTCTATTTTGGCCTGTTCTGGTATGTTCTGTTCTGGTGTGTCCTGTTCTTAGGTGTTCTGTTCTGGTCTGTCTTGGTCTGTTTTGATCTGGTCTGGTCTATTTTGGCCCGTTCTGGTATGTTCTGTTCTGGTGTGTCCTGTTCTTAGGTGTTCTGTTCTGGTCTGTCCTGGTCTGTTTTGATCTGGTCTGGTCTATTTTGGAATGTTCTGGTATGTTCTGTTCTTGTGTGTTCTGATCTGGCCTGTCCCGGTCTGTTCTGATGTGGTCTGGTCTATTCCGGCCTGTTCTGGTATGTTCTGTTCTGGTCTGTTCTGATCTGTTCTTGCCTATTCTGATATGTTCTGTTCTGGTCTGTTCTGGCCTGTTCTGGTATGTTCTGTTCTGGTGTGTTCTGGCCTGTTCTGGTATATTCTGTTCTGGTCTGTTCTGATCTGTTCTTGCCTATTCTGGTAAGTTCTGTTCTGGTTTGTTCTGTTCTTAGGTGTTCTGTTCTGGTCTGTCCTGGTCTGTTTTGATCTGGTCTGGTCTATTTTGGCCTGTTCTGGTGTGTCCTGTTCTTAGGTGTTCTGTTCTGGTCTGTTCTAGTATGTTCTGTTCTGGTGTCTTCTGTTCTTACGTGTTCTGTTCTGGTCTGTCCTGGCCTGTTCTGGTCTAGTCTATTCTGGCCTGTTCTGGTCTGTTCTGATCTGTTCTTGCCTAGTCTGATATGTTTTGTTCTGGTCTGTTCTGGCCTGTTCTGGTATGTTCTGTTCTGGTGTGTTCTGATCTGGTCTGTCCCGGTCTGTTCTGATCTGGTCTGGTCTATTCCGGCCTGTTCTGGTATGTTCTGTTCTGGTGTGTTCTGTTCTTATGTGTTCTGTTCTGGCCTGTTCTAGTATGTTCTGTTCTGGTGTCTTCTGTTCTTACGTGGTCTGTTCTGGTCTGTCCTGGCCTGTTCTGGTATGTTCTGTTCTGGTGTGTTCTGATCTGGTCTGTCCCGGTCTGTTCTGATCTGGTCTGGTCTATTCCGGCCTGTTCTGGTATGTTCTGTTCTTATGTGTTCTGTTCTGGTCTGTTCTGATCTGTTCTTGCCTATTCTGATATGTTCTGTTCTGGTCTGTTCTGATCTGTTCTTGCCTATTCTGATATGTTCTGTTCTGGTCTGCTCTGGCCTGTTCTGGTATGTTCTGTTCTGGTATGTTCTGTTCTGGTGTGTCCTGTTCTTAGGTGTTCTGTTCTGATCTGTCCTGGTCTGTTCTGATCTGTTCTTGCCTATTCTGGTATGTTCTGTTCTCGTGTGTTCTGTTCTTAGGTGTTCTGTTCTGATCTGTCCTGGTCTGTTTTGATCTGGTCTGGTCTATTTTGGCCTGTTCTGGTATGTTCTGTTCTGGTGTGTCCTGTTCTTAGGTGTTCTGTTCTGGTCTGTCTTGGTCTGTTTTGATCTGGTCTGGTCTATTTTGGCCCGTTCTGGTATGTTCTGTTCTGGTGTGTCCTGTTCTTAGGTGTTCTGTTCTGGTGTGTCCTGTTCTTAGGTGTTCTGTTCTGATCTGTCCTGGTCTGTTTTGATCTGGTCTGGTCTATTTTGGCCCGTTCTGGTATGTTCTGTTCTGGTGTGTCCTGTTCTTAGGTGTTCTGTTCTGGTCTGTCTTGGTCTGTTTTGATCTGGTCTGGTCTATTTTGGCCCGTACTGGTATGTTCTGTTCTGGTGTGTCCTGTTCTTAGGTGTTCTGTTCTGGTCTGTCTTGGTCTGTTTTGATCTGGTCTGGTCTATTTTGGCCCGTTCTGGTATGTTCTGTTCTGGTGTGTCCTGTTCTTAGGTGTTCTGTTCTGGTCTGTCCTGGTCTGTTTTGATCTGGTCTGGTCTATTTTGGCCTGTTCTGGTATGTTCTGTTCTGGTGTGTTCTGTTCTTATGTGTTCTGTTCTGGCCTGTTCTAGTATGTTCTGTTCTTACGTGTTCTGTTCTGGTCTGTCCTGGCCTGTTCTTGTCTGTTTTGATCTGGTCTGGTCTATTCTGGCCTGTTCTGGTATGTTCTGTTCTGGTGTGTTCTGTTCTTAGGTGATCTGTTCTGGCCTGTCCTGGGCTGTTCTGATCTGTTCTGGCCTGTTCTGGTATGTTCTGTTCTGGTGTGTTCTGTTCTTAGGTGATCTGTTCTGGCCTGTCCTGGGCTGTTCTGATCTGTTCTGGCCTGTTCTGGTATGTTCTGTTCTGATGTGTTCTGGCCTGTTCTGGTATATTCTGTTCTGGTCTGTTCTGATCTGTTCTTGCCTATTCTGGTATGTTCTGTTCTGGTGAGTTCTGTTCTTAGGTGTTCTGTTCTGGTCTGTCCTGGTCTGTTTTGATCTGGTCTGGTCTATCCTGGCCTGTTCTCGTATCTTCTGTTCAGGTCTGTTCTGGTTTGTCCTGGTCTGTTTTGATCTGATCTGGTCTATCCTGGCCTGTTCTGGTATATTCTGTTCTGATCTGTTCTGATCTGTTCTTGCCTATTCTGATATGTTCTGTTCTGGTCTGTTCTGGCCTGTTCTGGTATGTTCTGTTCTGGTGTGTCCTGTTCTTAGGTGTTCTGTTCTGATCTGTCCTGGTCTGTTCTGATCTGTTCTTGCCTATTCTGGTATGTTCTGTTCTTAGGTGTTCTGTTCTGATCTGTCCTGGTCTGTTTTGATCAGGTCTGGTCTATTTTGGCCCGTTCTGGTATGTTCTGTTCTGGTGTGTCCTGTTCTTAGGTGTTCTGTTCTGGTCTGTCCTGGTCTGTTTTGATCTGGTCTGGTCTATTTTGGCCTGTTCTGGTATGTTCTGTTCTGGTGTGTCCTGTTCTTAGGTGTTCTGTTCTGGTCTGTCTTGGTCTGTTTTGATCTGGTCTGGTCTATTTTGGCCCGTTCTGGTATGTTCTGTTCTGGTGTGTCCTGTTCTTAGGTGTTCTGTTCTGGTCTGTCCTGGTCTGTTTTGATCTGGTCTGGTCTATTTTGGAATGTTCTGGTATGTTCTGTTCTTGTGTGTTCTGATCTGGCCTGTCCCGGTCTGTTCTGATGTGGTCTGGTCTATTCCGGCCTGTTCTGGTATGTTCTGTTCTGGTCTGTTCTGATCTGTTCTTGCCTATTCTGATATGTTCTGTTCTGGTCTGTTCTGGCCTGTTCTGGTATGTTCTGTTCTTAGGTGTTCTGTTCTGGTCTGTTCTAGTATGTTCTGTTCTGGTGTCTTCTGTTCTTACGTGTTCTGTTCTGGTCTGTCCTGGCCTGTTCTGGTCTAGTCTATTCTGGCCTGTTCTGGTCTGTTCTGATCTGTTCTTGCCTAGTCTGATATGTTTTGTTCTGGTCTGTTCTGGCCTGTTCTGGTATGTTCTGTTCTGGTGTGTTCTGATCTGGTCTGTCCCGGTCTGTTCTGATCTGGTCTGGTCTATTCCGGCCTGTTCTGGTATGTTCTGTTCTGGTGTGTTCTGTTCTTATGTGTTCTGTTCTGGCCTGTTCTAGTATGTTCTGTTCTGGTGTCTTCTGTTCTTACGTGGTCTGTTCTGGTCTGTCCTGGCCTGTTCTGGTATGTTCTGTTCTGGTGTGTTCTGATCTGGTCTGTCCCGGTCTGTTCTGATCTGGTCTGGTCTATTCCGGCCTGTTCTGGTATGTTCTGTTCTTATGTGTTCTGTTCTGGTCTGTTCTGATCTGTTCTTGCCTATTCTGATATGTTCTGTTCTGGTCTGTTCTGATCTGTTCTTGCCTATTCTGATATGTTCTGTTCTGGTCTGCTCTGGCCTGTTCTGGTATGTTCTGTTCTGGTATGTTCTGTTCTGGTGTGTCCTGTTCTTAGGTGTTCTGTTCTGATCTGTCCTGGTCTGTTCTGATCTGTTCTTGCCTATTCTGGTATGTTCTGTTCTCGTGTGTTCTGTTCTTAGCTGTTCTGTTCTGATCTGTCCTGGTCTGTTTTGATCTGGTCTGGTCTATTTTGGCCTGTTCTGGTATGTTCTGTTCTGGTGTGTCCTGTTCTTAGGTGTTCTGTTCTGGTCTGTCTTGGTCTGTTTTGATCTGGTCTGGTCTATTTTGGCCCGTTCTGGTATGTTCTGTTCTGGTGTGTCCTGTTCTTAGGTGTTCTGTTCTGGTGTGTCCTGTTCTTAGGTGTTCTGTTCTGGTCTGTCCTGGTCTGTTTTGATCTGGTCTGGTCTATTTTGGCCCGTTCTGGTATGTTCTGTTCTGGTGTGTCCTGTTCTTAGGTGTTCTGTTCTGGTCTGTCTTGGTCTGTTTTGATCTGGTCTGGTCTATTTTGGCCCGTACTGGTATGTTCTGTTCTGGTGTGTCCTGTTCTTAGGTGTTCTGTTCTGGTCTGTCTTGGTCTGTTTTGATCTGGTCTGGTCTATTTTGGCCCGTTCTGGTATGTTCTGTTCTGGTGTGTCCTGTTCTTAGGTGTTCTGTTCTGGTCTGTCCTGGTCTGTTTTGATCTGGTCTGGTCTATTTTGGCCTGTTCTGGTGTGTCCTGTTCTTAGGTGTTCTGTTCTGGTCTGTCCTGGTCTGTTTTGATCTGGTCTGGTCTATTTTGGCCTGTTCTGGTATGTTCTGTTCTGGTGTGTCCTGTTCTTAGGTGTTCTGTTCTGGTCTGTCCTGGTCTGTTTTGATCTGGTCTGGTCTATTCTGGCCTGTTCTGGCCTCTTCTGGTATGTTCTGTTCTGGTGTCTTCTGTTCTTACGTGTTCTGTGCTGGTCTGTCCTGGCCTGTTCTGGTCTAGTCTATTCTGGCCTGTTCTGGTATGTTCTGTTCTGGTGTGTTCTGATCTGGTCTGGTCTATTCCGGCCTGTTCTGGTCTGTTCTGATCTGTTCTTGCCTAGTCTGATATGTTTTGTTCTGGTCTGTTCTGGCCTGTTCTGGTATGTTCTGTTCTGGTGTGTTCTGATCTGGTCTGTCCCGGTCTGTTCTGATCTGGTCTGGTCTATTCCGGCCTGTTCTGGTATGTTCTGTTCTGGTGTGTTCTGTTCTTATGTGTTCTGTTCTGGCCTGTTCTAGTATGTTCTGTTCTGGTGTCTTCTGTTCTTACGTGTTCTGATCTGGTCTGTCCTGGCCTGTTCTTGTCTGTTTTGATCTGGTCTGGTCTATTTTGGCCTGTTCTGGTGTGTCCTGTTCTTAGGTGTTCTGTTCTGGTCTGTCCTGGTCTGTTTTGATCTGGTCTGATCTATTTTGGCCTGTTCTGGTGTGTCCTGTTCTTAGGTGTTCTGTTCTGGTGTGTCCTGTTCTTAGGTGTTCTGTTCTGGTCTGTCCTGGTCTGTTTTGATCTGGTCTGGTCTATTTTGGCCTGTTCTGGTATGTTCTGTTCTGGTGTGTTTTGTTCTTATGTGTTCTGTTCTGGCCTGTTCTAGTATGTTCTGTTCTGGTCTGTTCTGATTTGTTCTTGCCTATTCTGATATGTTCTGTTCTGGTCTGCTCTGGCCTGTTCTGGTATGTTCTGTTCTGGTGTGTCCTGTTCTTAGGTGTTCTGTTCTGGTCTGTCTTGGTCTGTTTTGATCAGGTCTGGTCTATTTTGGCCCGTTCTGGTATGTTCTGTTCTGGTGTGTCCTGTTCTTAGGTGTTCTGTTCTGGTCTGTCCTGGTCTGTTTTGATCTGGTCTGGTCTATTTTGGCCTGTTCTGGTATGTTCTGTTCTGGTGTGTCCTGTTCTTAGGTGTTCTGTTCTGGTCTGTCCTGGTCTGTTTTGATCTGGTCTGGTCTATTTTGGCCTGTTCTGGTATGTTCTGTTCTGGTGTGTTCTGTTCTTATGTGTTCTGTTCTGGCCTGTTCTAGTATGTTCTGTTCTGGTGTGTTCTGTTCTTAGGTGTTCTGTTCTGGTCTGTCCTGGTCTGTTCTGATCTGTTTGGCCTGTTCTGGTATGTTCTGTTCTGGTGTGTTCTTGCCTGTTCTGGTATATTCTGTTCTGGTCTGTTCTGATCTGTTCTTGCCTATTCTGGTATGTTCTGTTCTTAGGTGTTCTGGTCTGTCCCGGTCTGTTCTGATGTGGTCTGGTCTATTCCGGCCTGTTCTGGTATGTTCTGTTCTTATGTGTTCTGTTCTGGTCTGTTCTGATCTGTTCTTGCCTATTCTGATATGTTCTGTTCTGGTCTGCTCTGGCCTGTTCTGGTATGTTCTGTTCTGGTATGTTCTGTTCTGGTGTGTCCTGTTCTTAGGTGTTCTGTTCTGATCTGTCCTGGTCTGTTCTGATCTGTTCTTGCCTATTCTGGTATGTTCTGTTCTTAGGTGTTCTGTTCTGATCTGTCCTGGTCTGTTTTGATCTGGTCTGGTCTATTTTGGCCTGTTCTGGTATGTTCTGTTCTGGTGTGTCCTGTTCTTAGGTGTTCTGTTCTGGTCTGTCTTGGTCTGTTTTGATCAGGTCTGGTCTATTTTGGCCCGTTCTGGTATGTTCTGTTCTGGTGTGTCCTGTTCTTAGGTGTTCTGTTCTGGTCTGTCCTGGTCTGTTTTGATCTGGTCTGGTCTATTTTGGCCTGTTCTGGTATGTTCTGTTCTTGTGTGTTCTGATCTGGTCTGTCCCGGTCTGTTCTGATGTGGTCTGGTCTATTCCGGCCTGTTCTGGTATGTTCTGTTCTTAGGTGTTCTGTTCTGGTCTGTCCCGGTCTGTTCTGATGTGGTCTGGTCTATTCCGGCCTGTTCTGGTATGTTCTGTTCTTATGTGTTCTGTTCTGGTCTGTTCTGATCTGTTCTTGCCTATTCTGATATGTTCTGTTCTGGTCTGCTCTGGCCTGTTCTGGTATGTTCTGTTCTGGTGTGTCCTGTTCTTAGGTGTTCTGTTCTGATCTGTCCTGGTCTGTTCTGATCTGTTCTTGCCTATTCTGGTATGTTCTGTTCTCGTGTGTTCTGTTCTTAGGTGTTCTGTTCTGGTCTGTCCTGGTCTGTTTTGATCTGGTCTGGTCTATTTTGGCCTGTTCTGGTGTGTTCTGTTCTTATGTGTTCTGTTCTGGCCTGTCCTGGTCTGTTTTCATCTGGTCTGGTCTATTTTGGCCTGTTCTGGTATGTTCTGTTCTGGTGTGTTCTGTTCTGGCCTGTTCTAGTATGTTCTGTTCTGGTGTGTCCTGTTCTTAGGTGTTCTGTTCTGGTCTGTCCTGGTCTGTTTTGATCTGGTCTGGTCTATTTTGGCCTGTTCTGGTATGTTCTGTTCTTGTGTGTTCTGATCTGGTCTGTCCCGGTCTGTTCTGATGTGGTCTGGTCTATTCCGGCCTGTTCTGGTATGTTCTGTTCTTAGGTGTTCTGTTCTGGTCTGTCCCGGTCTGTTCTGATGTGGTCTGGTCTATTCCGGCCTGTTCTGGTATGTTCTGTTCTTATGTGTTCTGTTCTGGTCTGTTCTGATCTGTTCTTGCCTATTCTGATATGTTCTGTTCTGGTCTGCTCTGGCCTGTTCTGGTATGTTCTGTTCTGGTGTGTCCTGTTCTTAGGTGTTCTGTTCTGATCTGTCCTGGTCTGTTCTGATCTGTTCTTGCCTATTCTGGTATGTTCTGTTCTCGTGTGTTCTGTTCTTAGGTGTTCTGTTCTGGTCTGTCCTGGTCTGTTTTGATCTGGTCTGGTCTATTTTGGCCTGTTCTGGTGTGTTCTGTTCTTATGTGTTCTGTTCTGGCCTGTCCTGGTCTGTTTTCATCTGGTCTGGTCTATTTTGGCCTGTTCTGGTATGTTCTGTTCTGGTGTGTTCTGTTCTGGCCTGTTCTAGTATGTTCTGTTCTGGTGTGTCCTGTTCTTAGGTGTTCTGTTCTGGTCTGTCCTGGTCTGTTTTGATCTGGTCTGGTCTATTTTGGCCTGTTCTGGTATGTTCTGTTCTTGTGTGTTCTGATCTGGTCTGTCCCGGTCTGTTCTGATGTGGTCTGGTCTATTCCGGCCTGTTCTGGTATGTTCTGTTCTTAGGTGTTCTGTTCTGGTCTGTCCCGGTCTGTTCTGATGTGGTCTGGTCTATTCCGGCCTGTTCTGGTATGTTCTGTTCTTATGTGTTCTGTTCTGGTCTGTTCTGATCTGTTCTTGCCTATTCTGATATGTTCTGTTCTGGTCTGCTCTGGCCTGTTCTGGTATGTTCTGTTCTGGTGTGTCCTGTTCTTAGGTGTTCTGTTCTGATCTGTCCTGGTCTGTTCTGATCTGTTCTTGCCTATTCTGGTATGTTCTGTTCTCGTGTGTTCTGTTCTTAGGTGTTCTGTTCTGGTCTGTCCCGGTCTGTTCTGATGTGGTCTGGTCTATTCCGGCCTGTTCTGGTATGTTCTGTTCTTATGTGTCCTGTTCTGGTCTGTTCTGATCTGTTCTGATCTGTTCTGATCTGTTCTTGCCTATTCTGATATGTTCTGTTCTAGTCTGTTCTGGCCTCTTCTGGTATGTTCTGTTCAGGTGTGTTCTGTTCTTACGTGTTCTGTTCTGGCCTGCTCTGGTGTGTCCTGTTCTTAGGTGTTCTGTTCTGGTCTGTCCTGGTCTGTTCTGATGTGGTCTGGTCTATTCCGGCCTGTTCTGGTATGTTCAGTTCTTATGTGTTCTGTTCTGGTCTGTTCTGATCTGTTCTTGCCTATTCTGATATGTTCTGTTCTGGTCTGCTCTGGCCTGTTCTGGTATGTTCTGTTCTGGTATGTTCTGTTCTGGTGTGTCCTGTTCTTAGGTGTTCTGTTCTGATCTGTCCTGGTCTGTTCTGATCTGTTCTTGCCTATTCTGGTATGTTCTGTTCTCGTGTGTTCTGTTCTTAGGTGTTCTGTTCTGATCTGTCCTGGTCTGTTTTGATCTGGTCTGGTCTATTTTGGCCTGTTCTGGTATGTTCTGTTCTTGTGTGTTCTGATCTGGTCTGTCCCGGTCTGTTCTGATGTGGTCTGGTCTATTCCGGCCTGTTCTGGTATGTTCTGTTCTTAGGTGTTCTGTTCTGGTCTGTCCCGGTCTGTTCTGATGTGGTCTGGTCTATTCCGGCCTGTTCTGGTATGTTCTGTTCTTATGTGTTCTGTTCTGGTCTGTTCTGATCTGTTCTTGCCTATTCTGATATGTTCTGTTCTGGTCTGCTCTGGCCTGTTCTGGTATGTTCTGTTCTGGTATGTTCTGTTCTGGTGTGTCCTGTTCTTAGGTGTTCTGTTCTGATCTGTCCTGGTCTGTTCTGATCTGTTCTTGCCTATTCTGGTATGTTCTGTTCTCGTGTGTTCTGTTCTTAGGTGTTCTGTTCTGATCTGTCCTGGTCTGTTTTGATCTGGTCTGGTCTATTTTGGCCTGTTCTGGTATGTTCTGTTCTGGTGTGTCCTGTTCTTAGGTGTTCTGTTCTGGTCTGTCTTGGTCTGTTTTGATCAGGTCTGGTCTATTTTGGCCCGTTCTGGTATGTTCTGTTCTGGTGTGTCCTGTTCTTAGGTGTTCTGTTCTGGTCTGTCCTGGTCTGTTTTGATCTGGTCTGGTCTATTTTGACCTGTTCTGGTATGTTCTGTTCTTGTGTGTTCTGATCTGGTCTGTCCCGGTCTGTTCTGATGTGGTCTGGTCTATTCCGGCCTGTTCTGGTATGTTCTGTTCTTAGGTGTTCTGTTCTGGTCTGTCCCGGTCTGTTCTGATGTGGTCTGGTCTATTCCGGCCTGTTCTGGTATGTTCTGTTCTTATGTGTTCTGTTCTGGTCTGTTCTGATCTGTTCTTGCCTATTCTGATATGTTCTGTTCTGGTCTGCTCTGGCCTGTTCTGGTATGTTCTGTTCTGGTATGTTCTGTTCTGGTGTGTCCTGTTCTTAGGTGTTCTGTTCTGATCTGTCCTGGTCTGTTCTGATCTGTTCTTGCCTATTCTGGTATGTTCTGTTCTTATGTGTTCTGTTCTGGTCTGTTCTGATCTGTTCTTGCCTATTCTGATATGTTCTGTTCTGGTCTGCTCTGGCCTGTTCTGGTATGTTCTGTTCTGGTATGTTCTGTTCTGGTGTGTCCTGTTCTTAGGTGTTCTGTTCTGATCTGTCCTGGTCTGTTCTGATCTGTTCTTGCCTATTCTGGTATGTTCTGTTCTCGTGTGTTCTGTTCTTAGGTGTTCTGTTCTGATCTGTCCTGGTCTGTTTTGATCTGGTCTGGTCTATTTTGGCCTGTTCTGGTATGTTCTGTTCTTGTGTGTTCTGATCTGGTCTGTCCCGGTCTGTTCTGATGTGGTCTGGTCTATTCCGGCCTGTTCTGGTATGTTCTGTTCTTAGGTGTTCTGTTCTGGTCTGTCCCGGTCTGTTCTGATGTGGTCTGGTCTATTCCGGCCTGTTCTGGTATGTTCTGTTCTTAGGTGTTCTGTTCTGGTCTGTCCCGGTCTGTTCTGATGTGGTCTGGTCTATTCCGGCCTGTTCTGGTATGTTCTGTTCTTATGTGTTCTGTTCTGGTCTGTTCTGATCTGTTCTTGCCTATTCTGATATGTTCTGTTCTGGTCTGCTCTGGCCTGTTCTGGTATGTTCTGTTCTGGTATGTTCTGTTCTGGTGTGTCCTGTTCTTAGGTGTTCTGTTCTGATCTGTCCTGGTCTGTTCTGATCTGTTCTTGCCTATTCTGGTATGTTCTGTTCTCGTGTGTTCTGTTCTTAGGTGTTCTGTTCTGATCTGTCCTGGTCTGTTTTGATCTGGTCTGGTCTATTTTGGCCTGTTCTGGTATGTTCTGTTCTGGTGTGTCCTGTTCTTAGGTGTTCTGTTCTGGTCTGTCTTGGTCTGTTTTGATCAGGTCTGGTCTATTTTGGCCCGTTCTGGTATGTTCTGTTCTGGTGTGTCCTGTTCTTAGGTGTTCTGTTCTGGTCTGTCCTGGTCTGTTTTGATCTGGTCTGGTCTATTTTGACCTGTTCTGGTATGTTCTGTTCTTGTGTGTTCTGATCTGGTCTGTCCCGGTCTGTTCTGATGTGGTCTGGTCTATTCCGGCCTGTTCTGGTATGTTCTGTTCTTAGGTGTTCTGTTCTGGTCTGTCCCGGTCTGTTCTGATGTGGTCTGGTCTATTCCGGCCTGTTCTGGTATGTTCTGTTCTTATGTGTTCTGTTCTGGTCTGTTCTGATCTGTTCTTGCCTATTCTGATATGTTCTGTTCTGGTCTGCTCTGGCCTGTTCTGGTATGTTCTGTTCTGGTATGTTCTGTTCTGGTGTGTCCTGTTCTTAGGTGTTCTGTTCTGATCTGTCCTGGTCTGTTCTGATCTGTTCTTGCCTATTCTGGTATGTTCTGTTCTTAGGTGTTCTGTTCTGGTCTGTCCTGGTCTGTTTTGATCTGGTCTGGTCTATTCTGGCCTGTTCTGGTATGTTCTGTTCTGGTGTGTTCTGGCCTGTTCTGGTATATTCTGTTCTGATCTGTTCTTGCCTATTCTGATATGTTCTGTTCTGGTCTGTTCTGGCCTGTTCTGGTATGTTCTGTTCTGGTGTGTTCTGGCCTGTTCTAGTATGTTCTGTTCTGGTGTCTTCTGTTCTTACGTGTTCTGTTCTGGTCTGTCCTGGTCTGTTTTGATCTGGTCTGGTCTATTTTGGCCTGTTCTGGTATGTTCTGTTCTGGTGTGTCCTGTTCTTAGGTGTTCTGTTCTGGTCTGTCCTGGTCTGTTTTGATCTGGTCTGGTCTATTCTGGCCTGTTCTGGTATGTTCTGTTCTGGTGTGTTCTGGCCTGTTCTGGTATATTCTGTTCTGATCTGTTCTGATCTGTTCTTGCCTATTCTGATATGTTCTGTTCTGGTCTGTTCTGGCCTGTTCTGGTATGTTCTGTTCTGGTGTGTTCTGGCCTGTTCTAGTATGTTCTGTTCTGGTGTCTTCTGTTCTTTTGTGATCTGTTCTGGCCTGTCCTGGGCTGTTCTGATCTGGTCTGTTCTGATTTGTTCTTGCCTATTCTGATATGTTCTGTTCTGGTCTGCTCTGGCCTGTTCTGGTATGTTCTGTTCTGGTGTGTCCTGTTCTTAGGTGTTCTGTTCTGGCCTGTTCTAGTATGTTCTGTTCTTATGTGTTCTGTTCTGGTCTGTTCTGATCTGTTCTTGCCTATTCTGGTATGTTCTGTTCTGGTGTGTTCTGTTCTTAGGTGTTCTGTTCTGGTCTGTCCTGGTCTGTTCTGATCTGTTCTGGCCTGTTCTGGTATATTCTGTTCTGATCTGTTCTGATCTGTTCTTGCCTATTCTGATATGTTCTGCTCTGGTCTGCTCTGGCCTGTTCTGGTATGTTCTGTTCTGGTATGTTCTGTTCTGGTGTGTCCTGTTCTTAGGTGTTCTGTTCTGATCTGTCCTGGTCTGTTCTGATCTGTTCTTGCCTATTCTGGTATGTTCTGTTCTTAGGTGTTCTGTTCTGGTCTGTCCTGGTCTGTTTTGATCTGGTCTGGTCTATTCTGGCCTGTTCTGGTATGTTCTGTTCTGGTGTGTTCTGGCCTGTTCTGGTATATTCTGTTCTGATCTGTTCTTGCCTATTCTGATATGTTCTGTTCTGGTCTGTTCTGGCCTGTTCTGGTATGTTCTGTTCTGGTGTGTTCTGGCCTGTTCTAGTATGTTCTGTTCTGGTGTCTTCTGTTCTTACGTGTTCTGTTCTGGTCTGTCCTGGTCTGTTTTGATCTGGTCTGGTCTATTTTGGCCTGTTCTGGTATGTTCTGTTCTGGTGTGTCCTGTTCTTAGGTGTTCTGTTCTGGTCTGTCCTGGTCTGTTTTGATCTGGTCTGGTCTATTCTGGCCTGTTCTGGTATGTTCTGTTCTGGTGTGTTCTGGCCTGTTCTGGTATATTCTGTTCTGATCTGTTCTGATCTGTTCTTGCCTATTCTGATATGTTCTGTTCTGGTCTGTTCTGGCCTGTTCTGGTATGTTCTGTTCTGGTGTGTTCTGGCCTGTTCTAGTATGTTCTGTTCTGGTGTCTTCTGTTCTTACGTGTTCTGTTCTGGTCTGTCCTGGTCTGTTTTGATCTGGTCTGGTCTATTCTGGCCTGTTCTGGTATGTTCTGTTCTGGTGTGTTCTGGCCTGTTCTGGTATATTCTGTTCTGATCTGTTCTGATCTGTTCTTGCCTATTCTGATATGTTCTGTTCTGGTCTGTTCTGGCCTGTTCTGGTATGTTCTGTTCTGGTGTGTTCTGGCCTGTTCTAGTATGTTCTGTTCTGGTGTCTTCTGTTCTTTTGTGATCTGTTCTGGCCTGTCCTGGGCTGTTCTGATCTGGTCTGTTCTGATTTGTTCTTGCCTATTCTGATATGTTCTGTTCTGGTCTGCTCTGGCCTGTTCTGGTATGTTCTGTTCTGGTGTGTCCTGTTCTTAGGTGTTCTGTTCTGGCCTGTTCTAGTATGTTCTGTTCTTATGTGTTCTGTTCTGGTCTGTTCTGATCTGTTCTTGCCTATTCTGGTATGTTCTGTTCTGGTGTGTTCTGTTCTTAGGTGTTCTGTTCTGGTCTGTCCTGGTCTGTTCTGATCTGTTCTGGCCTGTTCTGGTATATTCTGTTCTGATCTGTTCTGATCTGTTCTTGCCTATTCTGATATGTTCTGCTCTGGTCTGCTCTGGCCTGTTCTGGTATGTTCTGTTCTGGTATGTTCTGTTCTGGTATGTTCTGTTCTGGTATGTTCTGTTCTGGTGTGTCCTGTTCTTAGGTGTTCTGTTCTGATCTGTCCTGGTCTGTTCTGATCTGTTCTTGCCTATTCTGGTATGTTCTGTTCTCGTGTGTTCTGTTCTTAGGTGTTCTGTTCTGATCTGTCCTGGTCTGTTTTGATCTGGTCTGGTCTATTTTGGCCTGTTCTGGTATGTTCTGTTCTTGTGTGTTCTGATCTGGTCTGTCCCGGTCTGTTCTGATCTGTTCTTGCCTATTCTGATATGTTCTGGTCTGGTCTATTCCGGCCTGTTCTGGTATGTTCTGTTCTGGTCTGTTCTGATCTGTTCTTGCCTATTCTGATATGTTCTGTTCTGGTCTGTTCTGGCCTGTTCTGGTATGTTCTGTTCTGGTGTGTTCTGGCCTGTTCTGGTATATTCTGTTCTGGTCTGTTCTGATCTGTTCTTGCCTATTCTGGTAAGTTCTGTTCTGGTTTGTTCTGTTCTTAGGTGTTCTGTTCTGGTCTGTCCTGGTCTGTTTTGATCTGGTCTGGTCTATTTTGGCCTGTTCTGGTGTGTCCTGTTCTTAGGTGTTCTGTTCTGGTCTGTCCCGGTCTGTTCTGATCTGGTCTGGTCTATTCCGGCCTGTTCTGGTATGTTCTGTTCTGGTGTGTCCTGTTCTTAGGTGTTTTGTTCTGGTCTGTCCTGGTCTGTTCTGATCTGTTCTGGCCTGTTCTGGTATGTTCTGTTCTGGTGTGTTCTGTTCTTAGGTGTTCTGTTCTGGTCTGTCCTGGTCTGTTTTGATCTGGTCTGGTCTATTTTGGCCTGTTCTGGTGTGTCCTGTTCTTAGGTGTTCTGTTCTGGTGTGTCCTGTTCTTAGGTGTTCTGTTCTGGTCTGTCCTGGTCTGTTTTGATCTGGTCTGGTCTATTTTGGCCTGTTCTGGTATGTTCTGTTCTCGTGTGTTCTGTTCTTAGGTGTTCTGTTCTGATCTGTCCTGGTCTGTTTTGATCTGGTCTGGTCTATTTTGGCCTGTTCTGGTATGTTCTGTTCTTGTGTGTTCTGATCTGGTCTGTCCCGGTCTGTTCTGATCTGTTCTTGCCTATTCTGATATGTTCTGGTCTGGTCTATTTTGGCCTGTTCTGGTATGTTCTGTTCTGGTGTGTCCTGTTCTTAGGTGTTCTGTTCTGGTCTGTCCTGGTCTGTTTTGATCTGGTCTGGTATGTTCTCTTCTGGTGTGTTCTGTTCTTAGGTGTTCTGTTCTGGTCTGTCCTGGTCTGTTTTGATCTGGTCTGGTCTATTTTGGCCTGTTCTGGTATGTTCTGTTCTGGTGTGTTCTGTTCTAGTCTGTTCTGTTCTGTTCTGGTCTGTTCTGGTCTGTTCTGGTCTGTTCTGGTCTGTTCTGGTCTGTTCTGGCCTGTTCTGGTATGTTCTCTTCTGGTGTGTTCTGTTCTCAGGTGTTCTGTTCTGGTCTGTCCAGGTCTGTTTTGATCTGGTCTGGTCTATTTTGGCCTGTTCTGGTATGTTCTGTTCTGGTGTGTTCTGATCTGGTCTGTCCCGGTCTGTTCTGATCTGGTCTGGTCTATTCCGGCCTGTTCTGGTATGTTCTGTTCTGGTGTGTCCTGTTCTTAGGTGTTTTGTTCTGGTCTGTCCTGGTCTGTTCTGATCTGTTCTGGCCTGTTCTGGTATGTTCTGTTCTGGTGTGTTCTGTTCTTAGGTGTTGTGTTCTGGTCTGTCCTGGTCTGTTTTGATCTGGTCTGGTCTATTTTGGCCTGTTCTGGTGTGTCCTGTTCTTAGGTGTTCTGTTCTGGTCTGTCCTGGTCTGTTTTGATCTGGTCTGGTCTATTTTGGCCTGTTCTGGTATGTTCTGTTCTGGTGTGTTTTGTTCTTATGTGTTCTGTTCTGGCCTGTTCTAGTATGTTCTGTTCTGGTCTGTTCTGATTTGTTCTTGCCTATTCTGATATGTTCTGTTCTGGTCTGCTCTGGCCTGTTCTGGTATGTTCTGTTCTGGTGTGTCCTGTTCTTAGGTGTTCTGTTCTGGCCTGTTCTAGTATGTTCTGTTCTTATGTGTTCTGTTCTGGTCTGTTCTGATCTGTTCTTGCCTATTCTGGTATGTTCTGTTCTGGTGTGTTCTGTTCTTAGGTGTTCTGTTCTGGTCTGTCCTGGTCTGTTCTGATCTGTTTGGCCTGTTCTGGTATGTTCTGTTCTGGTGTGTTCTTGCCTGTTCTGGTATATTCTGTTCTGGTCTGTTCTGATCTGTTCTTGCCTATTCTGATATGTTCTGTTCTGGTCTGTTCTGGCCTGTTCTGGTATGTTCTGTTCTGGTGTGTTCTGATCTGGTCTGTCCCGGTCTGTTCTGGTCTAGTCTATTCTGGCCTGTTCTGGTATGTTCTGTTCTGGTGTGTTCTGATCTGGTCTGGTCTATTCCGGCCTGTTCTGGTATGTTCTGTTCTGGTGTGTCCTGTTCTTAGGTGTTCTGTTCTGGTCTGTCCTAGTATGTTCTGTTCTGGTGTCTTCTGTTCTTACGTGTTCTGTTCTGGTCTGTCCTGGCCTGTTCTGGTATGTTCTGTTCTGGTGTGTTCTGATCTGGTCTGTCCCGGTCTGTTCTGATCTGGTCTGGTCTATTCCGGCCTGTTCTGGTATGTTCTGTTCTGGTGTGTTCTATTCTGGCCTGTTCTAGTATGTTCTGTTCTCGTGTCTGCTGTTCTTACGTGTTCTGTTCTGGTCTGTCCTGGCCTGTTCTTGTCTGTTTTGATCTGGTCTGGTCTATTCTGGCCTGTTCTGGTATGTTCTGTTCTGGTGTGTTCTGTTCTTAGGTGATCTGTTCTGGCCTGTCCTGGGCTGTTCTGATCTGTTCTGGCCTGTTCTGGTATGTTCTGTTCTGGTGTGTTCTGTTCTTAGGTGATCTGTTCTGGCCTGTCCTGGGCTGTTCTGATCTGTTCTGGCCTGTTCTGGTATGTTCTGTTCTGATGTGTTCTGGCCTGTTCTGGTATATTCTGTTCTGGTCTGTTCTGATCTGTTCTTGCCTATTCTGGTATGTTCTGTTCTGGTGAGTTCTGTTCTTAGGTGTTCTGTTCTGGTCTGTCCTGGTCTGTTTTGATCTGGTCTGGTCTATCCTGGCCTGTTCTCGTATCTTCTGTTCAGGTCTGTTCTGGTTTGTCCTGGTCTGTTTTGATCTGATCTGGTCTATCCTGGCCTGTTCTGGTATCTTCTGTTCAGGTCTGTCCGGGTCTGTTTTGATCTGGTCTGGTCTATTCTGGCCTGTTCTGGTATGTTCTGTTCTGGTGTGTTCTGGCCTGTTCTGGTATATTCTGTTCTGATCTGTTCTGATCTGTTCTTGCCTACTCTGGTATGTTCTGTTCTGGTGTGTTCTGTTCTTAGGTGTTCTGTTCTGGTCTGTCCTGGTCTGTTCTGATCTGTTCTGGCCTGTTCTGGTATGTTCTGTTCTGGTGTGTTCTGATCTGTTCTTGCCTATTCTGGTATGTTCTGTTCTGGTGTGTTCTGTTCTTAGGTGTTCTGTTCTGGTCTGTCCCGGTCTGTTCTGATGTGGTCTGGTCTATTCTGGCCTGTTCTGGTATGTTCTGTTCTGGTGTGTTCTGGCCTGTTCTGGTATATTCTGTTCTGATCTGTTCTGATCTGTTCTTGCCTATTCTGATATGTTCTGCTCTGGTCTGCTCTGGCCTGTTCTGGTATGTTCTGTTCTGGTATGTTCTGTTCTGGTATGTTCTGTTCTGGTGTGTCCTGTTCTTAGGTGTTCTGTTCTGATCTGTCCCGGTCTGTTCTGATCTGTTCTTGCCTATTCTGGTATGTTCTGTTCTCGTGTGTTCTGTTCTTAGGTGTTCTGTTCTGATCTGTCCTGGTCTGTTTTGATCTGGTCTGGTCTATTTTGGCCTGTTCTGGTATGTTCTGTTCTTGTGTGTTCTGATCTGGTCTGTCCCGGTCTGTTCTGATGTGGTCTGGTCTATTCCGGCCTGTTCTGGTATGTTCTGTTCTGGTCTGTTCTGATCTGTTCTTGCCTATTCTGATATGTTCTGTTCTGGTCTGTTCTGGCCTGTTCTGGTATGTTCTGTTCTGGTGTGTTCTGGCCTGTTCTGGTATATTCTGTTCTGGTCTGTTCTGATCTGTTCTTGCCTATTCTGGTAAGTTCTGTTCTGGTTTGTTCTGTTCTTAGGTGTTCTGTTCTGGTCTGTCCTGGTCTGTTTTGATCTGGTCTGGTCTATTTTGGCCTGTTCTGGTGTGTCCTGTTCTTAGGTGTTCTGTTCTGGTCTGTCCTGGTCTGTTTTGATCTGGTCTGGTCTATTTTGGCCTGTTCTGGTATGTTCTGTTCTGGTGTGTCCTGTTCTTAGGTGTTCTGTTCTGGTCTGTCCTGGTCTGTTTTGATCTGGTCTGGTATGTTCTCTTCTGGTGTGTTCTGTTCTTAGGTGTTCTGTTCTGGTCTGTCCTGGTCTGTTTTGATCTGGTCTGGTCTATTTTGGCCTGTTCTGGTATGTTCTCTTCTGGTGTGTTCTGTTCTTAGGTGTTCTGTTCTGGTCTGTCCTGGTCTGTTTTGATCTGGTCTGGTCTATTTTGGCCTGTTCTGGTATGTTCTGTTCTGGTGTGTTCTGTTCTAGTCTGTTCTGTTCTGTTCTGGTCTGTTCTGGTCTGTTCTGGTCTGTTCTGGCCTGTTCTGGTATGTTCTCTTCTGGTGTGTTCTGTTCTCAGGTGTTCTGTTCTGGTCTGTCCAGGTCTGTTTTGATCTGGTCTGGTCTATTTTGGCCTGTTCTGGTATGTTCTGTTCTGGTGTGTTCTGATCTGGTCTGTCCCGGTCTGTTCTGATCTGGTCTGGTCTATTCCGGCCTGTTCTGGTATGTTCTGTTCTGGTGTGTCCTGTTCTTAGGTGTTTTGTTCTGGTCTGTCCTGGTCTGTTCTGATCTGTTCTGTTCTGGTGTGTTCTGTTCTTAGGTGTTCTGTTCTGGTCTGTCCTGGTCTGTTTTGATCTGGTCTGGTCTATTTTGGCCTGTTCTGGTGTGTCCTGTTCTTAGGTGTTCTGTTCTGGTGTGTCCTGTTCTTAGGTGTTCTGTTCTGGTCTGTCCTGGTCTGTTTTGATCTGGTCTGGTCTATTTTGGCCTGTTCTGGTATGTTCTGTTCTGGTGTGTTTTGTTCTTATGTGTTCTGTTCTGGCCTGTTCTAGTATGTTCTGTTCTGGTCTGTTCTGATTTGTTCTTGCCTATTCTGATATGTTCTGTTCTGGTCTGCTCTGGCCTGTTCTGGTATGTTCTGTTCTGGTGTGTCCTGTTCTTAGGTGTTCTGTTCTGGCCTGTTCTAGTATGTTCTGTTCTTATGTGTTCTGTTCTGGTCTGTTCTGATCTGTTCTTGCCTATTCTGGTATGTTCTGTTCTGGTGTGTTCTGTTCTTAGGTGTTCTGTTCTGGTCTGTCCTGGTCTGTTCTGATCTGTTTGGCCTGTTCTGGTATGTTCTGTTCTGGTGTGTTCTTGCCTGTTCTGGTATATTCTGTTCTGGTCTGTTCTGATCTGTTCTTGCCTATTCTGATATGTTCTGTTCTGGTCTGTTCTGGCCTGTTCTGGTATGTTCTGTTCTGGTGTGTTCTGATCTGGTCTGTCCCGGTCTGTTCTGGTCTAGTCTATTCTGGCCTGTTCTGGTATGTTCTGTTCTGGTGTGTTCTGATCTGGTCTGGTCTATTCCGGCCTGTTCTGGTATGTTCTGTTCTGGTGTGTCCTGTTCTTAGGTGTTCTGTTCTGGTCTGTCCTGGTCTGTTTTGATCTGGTCTGGTCTATTTTGGTCTGTTCTAGTATGTTCTGTTCTGGTGTCTTCTGTTCTTACGTGTTCTGTTCTGGTCTGTCCTGGCCTGTTCTGGTCTAGTCTATTCTGGCCTGTTCTGGTCTGTTCTGATCTGTTCTTGCCTATTCTGGTAAGTTCTGTTCTGGTTTGTTCTGTTCTTAGGTGTTCTGTTCTGGTCTGTCCTGGTCTGTTTTGATCTGGTCTGGTCTATTCCGGCCTGTTCTGGTATGTTCTGTTCTGGTGTGTTCTGTTCTTATGTGTTCTGTTCTGGCCTGTTCTAGTATGTTCTGTTCTGGTGTCTTCTGTTCTTACGTGGTCTGTTCTGGTCTGTCCTGGCCTGTTCTGGTATGTTCTGTTCTGGTGTGTTCTGATCTGGTCTGTCCCGGTCTGTTCTGATCTGGTCTGGTCTATTCCGGCCTGTTCTGGTATGTTCTGTTCTTATGTGTTCTGTTCTGGTCTGTTCTGATCTATTCTTGCCTATTCTGATATGTTCTGTTCTGGTCTGTTCTGATCTGTTCTTGCCTATTCTGATATGTTCTGTTCTGGTCTGCTCTGGCCTGTTCTGGTATGTTCTGTTCTGGTATGTTCTGTTCTGGTGTGTCCTGTTCTTAGGTGTTCTGTTCTGATCTGTCCTGGTCTGTTCTGATCTGTTCTTGCCTATTCTGGTATGTTCTGTTCTGGTGTGTTCTGTTCTTAGGTGTTCTGTTCTGGTCTGTCCCGGTCTGTTCTGATGTGGTCTGGTCTATTCCGGCCTGTTCTGGTATGTTCTGTTCTTGTGTGTTCTGATCTGGTCTGTCCCGGTCTGTTCTGATGTGGTCTGGTCTATTCCGGCCTGTTCTGGTATGTTCTGTTCTGGTCTGTTCTGATCTGTTCTTGCCTATTTTGGCCTGTTCTGGTATGTTCTGTTCTGGTGTGTCCTGTTCTTACGTGTTCTGTTCTGGCCTGTTCTAGTATGTTCTGTTCTGGTGTCTTCTGTTCTTAGGTGTTCTGTTCTGGTCTGTCCTGGTCTGTTTTGATCTGGTCTGGTCTATTCCGGCCTGTTCTGGTATGTTCTGTTCTGGTGTGTTCTGTTCTTATGTGTTCTGTTCTGGCCTGTTCTAGTATGTTCTGTTCTGGTGTCTTCTGTTCTTACGTGTTCTGTTCTGGTCTGTCCTGGCCTGTTCTTGTCTGTTTTGATCTGGTCTGGTCTATTCTGGCCTGTTCTGGTATGTTCTGTTCTGGTGTGTTCTGTTCTTAGGTGATCTGTTCTGGCCTGTCCTGGGCTGTTCTGATCTGTTCTAGCCTGTTCTGGTATGTTCTGTTCTGGTGTGTTCTGTTCTTAGGTGATCTGTTCTGGCCTGTCCTGGGCTGTTCTGATCTGTTCTGGCCTGTTCTGGTATGTTCTGTTCTGATGTGTTCTGGCCTGTTCTGGTATATTCTGTTCTGGTCTGTTCTGATCTGTTCTTGCCTATTCTGGTATGTTCTGTTCTGGTGAGTTCTGTTCTTAGGTGTTCTGTTCTGGTCTGTCCTGGTCTGTTTTGATCTGGTCTGGTCTATCCTGGCCTGTTCTCGTATCTTCTGTTCAGGTCTGTTCTGGTTTGTCCTGGTCTGTTTTGATCTGATCTGGTCTATCCTGGCCTGTTCTGGTATCTTCTGTTCAGGTCTGTCCGGGTCTGTTTTGATCTGGTCTGGTCTATTCTGGCCTGTTCTGGTATGTTCTGTTCTGGTGTGTTCTGGCCTGTTCTGGTATATTCTGTTCTGATCTGTTCTGATCTGTTCTTGCCTATTCTGATATGTTCTGTTCTGGTCTGTTCTGGCCTGTTCTGGTATGTTCTGTTCTGGTGTGTCCTGTTCTTAGGTGTTCTGTTCTGATCTGTCCTGGTCTGTTCTGATCTGTTCTTGCCTATTCTGGTATGTTCTGTTCTTAGGTGTTCTGTTCTGATCTGTCCTGGTCTGTTTTGATCAGGTCTGGTCTATTTTGGCCCGTTCTGGTATGTTCTGTTCTGGTGTGTCCTGTTCTTAGGTGTTCTGTTCTGGTCTGTCCTGGTCTGTTTTGATCTGGTCTGGTCTATTTTGGCCTGTTCTGGTATGTTCTGTTCTTGTGTGTTCTGATCTGGTCTGTCCCGGTCTGTTCTGATGTGGTCTGGTCTATTCCGTCCTGTTCTGGTATGTTCTGTTCTTAGGTGTTCTGTTCTGGTCTGTCCCGGTCTGTTCTGATGTGGTCTGGTCTATTCCGGCCTGTTCTGGTATGTTCTGTTCTTATGTGTTCTGTTCTGGTCTGTTCTGATCTGTTCTTGCCTATTCTGATATGGTCTGTTCTGGTCTGCTCTGGCCTGTTCTGGTATGTTCTGTTCTGGTATGTTCTGTTCTGGTGTGTCCTGTTCTTAGGTGTTCTGTTCTGATCTGTCCTGGTCTGTTCTGATCTGTTCTTGCCTATTCTGGTATGTTCTGTTCTCGTGTGTTCTGTTCTTAGGTGTTCTGTTCTGATCTGTCCTGGTCTGTTTTGATCTGGTCTGGTCTATTTTGGCCTGTTCTGGTATGTTCTGTTCTGGTGTGTCCTGTTCTTAGGTGTTCTGTTCTGGTCTGTCTTGGTCTGTTTTGATCTGGTCTGGTCTATTTTGGCCCGTTCTGGTATGTTCTGTTCTGGTGTGTCCTGTTCTTAGGTGTTCTGTTCTGGTCTGTCCTGGTCTGTTTTGATCTGGTCTGGTCTATTTTGGCCTGTTCTGGTATGTTCTGTTCTTGTGTGTTCTGATCTGGCCTGTCCCGGTCTGTTCTGATGTGGTCTGGTCTATTCCGGCCTGTTCTGGTATGTTCTGTTCTGGTCTGTTCTGATCTGTTCTTGCCTATTCTGATATGTTCTGTTCTGGTCTGTTCTGGCCTGTTCTGGTATGTTCTGTTCTGGTGTGTTCTGGCCTGTTCTGGTATATTCTGTTCTGGTCTGTTCTGATCTGTTCTTGCCTATTCTGGTAAGTTCTATTCTGGTTTGTTCTGTTCTTAGGTGTTCTGTTCTGGTCTGTCCTGGTCTGTTTTGATCTGGTCTGGTCTATTTTGGCCTGTTCTGGTGTGTCCTGTTCTTAGGTGTTCTGTTCTGGTCTGTTCTAGTATGTTCTGTTCTGGTGTCTTCTGTTCTTACGTGTTCTGTTCTGGTCTGTCCTGGCCTGTTCTGGTCTAGTCTATTCTGGCCTGTTCTGGTCTGTTCTGATCTGTTCTTGCCTAGTCTGATATGTTTTGTTCTGGTCTGTTCTGGCCTGTTCTGGTATGTTCTGTTCTGGTGTGTTCTGATCTGGTCTGTCCCGGTCTGTTCTGATCTGGTCTGGTCTATTCCGGCCTGTTCTGGTATGTTCTGTTCTGGTGTGTTCTGTTCTTATGTGTTCTGTTCTGGCCTGTTCTAGTATGTTCTGTTCTGGTGTCTTCTGTTCTTACGTGTTCTGTTCTGGTCTGTCCTGGCCTGTTCTTGTCTGTTTTGATCTGGTCTGGTCTATTTTGGCCTGTTCTGGTGTGTCCTGTTCTTAGGTGTTCTGTTCTGGTCTGTCCTGGTCTGTTTTGATCTGGTCTGATCTATTTTGGCCTGTTCTGGTGTGTCCTGTTCTTAGGTGTTCTGTTCTGGTGTGTCCTGTTCTGGTCTGTCCTGGTCTGTTTTGATCTGGTCTGGTCTATTTTGGCCTGTTCTGGTATGTTCTGTTCTGGTGTGTTTTGTTCTTATGTGTTCTGTTCTGGCCTGTTCTAGTATGTTCTGTTCTGGTCTGTTCTGATTTGTTCTTGCCTATTCTGATATGTTCTGTTCTGGTCTGCTCTGGCCTGTTCTGGTATGTTCTGTTCTGGTGTGTTCTGATCTGGTCTGTCCCGGTCTGTTCTGGTCTAGTCTATTCTGGCCTGTTCTGGTATGTTCTGTTCTGGTGTGTTCTGATCTGGTCTGGTCTATTCCGGCCTGTTCTGGTATGTTCTGTTCTGGTGTGTCCTGTTCTTAGGTGTTCTGTTCTGGTCTGTCCTAGTATGTTCTGTTCTGGTGTCTTCTGTTCTTACGTGTTCTGTTCTGGTCTGTCCTGGCCTGTTCTGGTATGTTCTGTTCTGGTGTGTTCTGATCTGGTCTGTCCCGGTCTGTTCTGATCTGGTCTGGTCTATTCCGGCCTGTTCTGGTATGTTCTGTTCTGGTGTGTTCTGTTCTGGCCTGTTCTAGTATGTTCTGTTCTCGTGTCTGCTGTTCTTACGTGTTCTGTTCTGGTCTGTCCTGGCCTGTTCTTGTCTGTTTTGATCTGGTCTGGTCTATTCTGGCCTGTTCTGGTATGTTCTGTTCTGGTGTGTTCTGTTCTTAGGTGATCTGTTCTGGCCTGTCCTGGGCTGTTCTGATCTGTTCTGGCCTGTTCTGGTATGTTCTGTTCTGGTGTGTTCTGTTCTTAGGTGATCTGTTCTGGCCTGTCCTGGGCTGTTCTGATCTGTTCTGGCCTGTTCTGGTATGTTCTGTTCTGGTGTGTTCTGTTCTTAGGTGATCTGTTCTGGCCTGTCCTGGGCTGTTCTGATCTGTTCTGGCCTGTTCTGGTATGTTCTGTTCTGATGTGTTCTGGCCTGTTCTGGTATATTCTGTTCTGGTCTGTTCTGATCTGTTCTTGCCTATTCTGGTATGTTCTGTTCTGGTGAGTTCTGTTCTTAGGTGTTCTGTTCTGGTCTGTCCTGGTCTGTTTTGATCTGGTCTGGTCTATCCTGGCCTGTTCTCGTATCTTCTGTTCAGGTCTGTTCTGGTTTGTCCTGGTCTGTTTTGATCTGATCTGGTCTATCCTGGCCTGTTCTGGTATCTTCTGTTCAGGTCTGTCCGGGTCTGTTTTGATCTGGTCTGGTCTATTCTGGCCTGTTCTGGTATGTTCTGTTCTGGTGTGTTCTGGCCTGTTCTGGTATATTCTGTTCTGATCTGTTCTGATCTGTTCTTGCCTACTCTGGTATGTTCTGTTCTGGTGTGTTCTGTTCTTAGGTGTTCTGTTCTGGTCTGTCCTGGTCTGTTCTGATCTGTTCTGGCCTGTTCTGGTATGTTCTGTTCTGGTGTGTTCTGATCTGTTCTTGCCTATTCTGGTATGTTCTGTTCTGGTGTGTTCTGTTCTTAGGTGTTCTGTTCTGGTCTGTCCCGGTCTGTTCTGATGTGGTCTGGTCTATTCTGGCCTGTTCTGGTATGTTCTGTTCTGGTGTGTTCTGGCCTGTTCTGGTATATTCTGTTCTGATCTGTTCTGATCTGTTCTTGCCTATTCTGATATGTTCTGCTCTGGTCTGCTCTGGCCTGTTCTGGTATGTTCTGTTCTGGTATGTTCTGTTCTGGTATGTTCTGTTCTGGTGTGTCCTGTTCTTAGGTGTTCTGTTCTGATCTGTCCCGGTCTGTTCTGATCTGTTCTTGCCTATTCTGGTATGTTCTGTTCTCGTGTGTTCTGTTCTTAGGTGTTCTGTTCTGATCTGTCCTGGTCTGTTTTGATCTGGTCTGGTCTATTTTGGCCTGTTCTGGTATGTTCTGTTCTGGTCTGTTCTGATCTGTTCTTGCCTATTCTGATATGTTCTGTTCTGGTCTGTTCTGGCCTGTTCTGGTATGTTCTGTTCTGGTGTGTTCTGGCCTGTTCTGGTATATTCTGTTCTGGTCTGTTCTGATCTGTTCTTGCCTATTCTGGTAAGTTCTGTTCTGGTTTGTTCTGTTCTTAGGTGTTCTGTTCTGGTCTGTCCTGGTCTGTTTTGATCTGGTCTGGTCTATTTTGGCCTGTTCTGGTGTGTCCTGTTCTTAGGTGTTCTGTTCTGGTCTGTCCTGGTCTGTTTTGATCTGGTCTGGTCTATTTTGGCCTGTTCTGGTATGTTCTGTTCTGGTGTGTCCTGTTCTTAGGTGTTCTGTTCTGGTCTGTCCTGGTCTGTTTTGATCTGGTCTGGTATGTTCTCTTCTGGTGTGTTCTGTTCTTAGGTGTTCTGTTCTGGTCTGTCCTGGTCTGTTTTGATCTGGTCTGGTCTATTTTGGCCTGTTCTGGTATGTTCTCTTCTGGTGTGTTCTGTTCTTAGGTGTTCTGTTCTGGTCTGTCCTGGTCTGTTTTGATCTGGTCTGGTCTATTTTGGCCTGTTCTGGTATGTTCTGTTCTGGTGTGTTCTGTTCTAGTCTGTTCTGTTCTGTTCTGGTCTGTTCTGGTCTGTTCTGGTCTGTTCTGGCCTGTTCTGGTATGTTCTCTTCTGGTGTGTTCTGTTCTCAGGTGTTCTGTTCTGGTCTGTCCAGGTCTGTTTTGATCTGGTCTGGTCTATTTTGGCCTGTTCTGGTATGTTCTGTTCTGGTGTGTTCTGATCTGGTCTGTCCCGGTCTGTTCTGATCTGGTCTGGTCTATTCCGGCCTGTTCTGGTATGTTCTGTTCTGGTGTGTCCTGTTCTTAGGTGTTTTGTTCTGGTCTGTCCTGGTCTGTTCTGATCTGTTCTGGCCTGTTCTGGTATGTTCTGTTCTGGTGTGTTCTGTTCTTAGGTGTTCTGTTCTGGTCTGTCCTGGTCTGTTTTGATCTGGTCTGGTCTATTTTGGCCTGTTCTGGTATGTTCTGTTCTGGTGTGTTTTGTTCTTATGTGTTCTGTTCTGGCCTGTTCTAGTATGTTCTGTTCTGGTCTGTTCTGATTTGTTCTTGCCTATTCTGATATGTTCTGTTCTGGTCTGCTCTGGCCTGTTCTGGTATGTTCTGTTCTGGTGTGTCCTGTTCTTAGGTGTTCTGTTCTGGCCTGTTCTAGTATGTTCTGTTCTTATGTGTTCTGTTCTGGTCTGTTCTGATCTGTTCTTGCCTATTCTGGTATGTTCTGTTCTGGTGTGTTCTGTTCTTAGGTGTTCTGTTCTGGTCTGTCCTGGTCTGTTCTGATCTGTTTGGCCTGTTCTGGTATGTTCTGTTCTGGTGTGTTCTTGCCTGTTCTGGTATATTCTGTTCTGGTCTGTTCTGATCTGTTCTTGCCTATTCTGATATGTTCTGTTCTGGTCTGTTCTGGCCTGTTCTGGTATGTTCTGTTCTGGTGTGTTCTGATCTGGTCTGTCCCGGTCTGTTCTGGTCTAGTCTATTCTGGCCTGTTCTGGTATGTTCTGTTCTGGTGTGTTCTGATCTGGTCTGGTCTATTCCGGCCTGTTCTGGTATGTTCTGTTCTGGTGTGTCCTGTTCTTAGGTGTTCTGTTCTGGTCTGTCCTGGTCTGTTTTGATCTGGTCTGGTCTATTTTGGTCTGTTCTAGTATGTTCTGTTCTGGTGTCTTCTGTTCTTACGTGTTCTGTTCTGGTCTGTCCTGGCCTGTTCTGGTCTAGTCTATTCTGGCCTGTTCTGGTCTGTTCTGATCTGTTCTTGCCTATTCTGGTAAGTTCTGTTCTGGTTTGTTCTGTTCTTAGGTGTTCTGTTCTGGTCTGTCCTGGTCTGTTTTGATCTGGTCTGGTCTATTCCGGCCTGTTCTGGTATGTTCTGTTCTGGTGTGTTCTGTTCTTATGTGTTCTGTTCTGGCCTGTTCTAGTATGTTCTGTTCTGGTGTCTTCTGTTCTTACGTGGTCTGTTCTGGTCTGTCCTGGCCTGTTCTGGTATGTTCTGTTCTGGTGTGTTCTGATCTGGTCTGTCCCGGTCTGTTCTGATCTGGTCTGGTCTATTCCGGCCTGTTCTGGTATGTTCTGTTCTTATGTGTTCTGTTCTGGTCTGTTCTGATCTGTTCTTGCCTATTCTGATATGTTCTGTTCTGGTCTGTTCTGATCTGTTCTTGCCTATTCTGATATGTTCTGTTCTGGTCTGCTCTGGCCTGTTCTGGTATGTTCTGTTCTGGTATGTTCTGTTCTGGTGTGTCCTGTTCTTAGGTGTTCTGTTCTGATCTGTCCTGGTCTGTTCTGATCTGTTCTTGCCTATTCTGGTATGTTCTGTTCTGGTGTGTTCTGTTCTTAGGTGTTCTGTTCTGGTCTGTCCCGGTCTGTTCTGATGTGGTCTGGTCTATTCCGGCCTGTTCTGGTATGTTCTGTTCTTGTGTGTTCTGATCTGGTCTGTCCCGGTCTGTTCTGATGTGGTCTGGTCTATTCCGGCCTGTTCTGGTATGTTCTGTTCTGGTCTGTTCTGATCTGTTCTTGCCTATTTTGGCCTGTTCTGGTATGTTCTGTTCTGGTGTGTCCTGTTCTTACGTGTTCTGTTCTGGCCTGTTCTAGTATGTTCTGTTCTGGTGTCTTCTGTTCTTAGGTGTTCTGTTCTGGTCTGTCCTGGTCTGTTTTGATCTGGTCTGGTCTATTCCGGCCTGTTCTGGTATGTTCTGTTCTGGTGTGTTCTGTTCTTATGTGTTCTGTTCTGGCCTGTTCTAGTATGTTCTGTTCTGGTGTCTTCTGTTCTTACGTGTTCTGTTCTGGTCTGTCCTGGCCTGTTCTTGTCTGTTTTGATCTGGTCTGGTCTATTCTGGCCTGTTCTGGTATGTTCTGTTCTGGTGTGTTCTGTTCTTAGGTGATCTGTTCTGGCCTGTCCTGGGCTGTTCTGATCTGTTCTAGCCTGTTCTGGTATGTTCTGTTCTGGTGTGTTCTGTTCTTAGGTGATCTGTTCTGGCCTGTCCTGGGCTGTTCTGATCTGTTCTGGCCTGTTCTGGTATGTTCTGTTCTGATGTGTTCTGGCCTGTTCTGGTATATTCTGTTCTGGTCTGTTCTGATCTGTTCTTGCCTATTCTGGTATGTTCTGTTCTGGTGAGTTCTGTTCTTAGGTGTTCTGTTCTGGTCTGTCCTGGTCTGTTTTGATCTGGTCTGGTCTATCCTGGCCTGTTCTCGTATCTTCTGTTCAGGTCTGTTCTGGTTTGTCCTGGTCTGTTTTGATCTGATCTGGTCTATCCTGGCCTGTTCTGGTATCTTCTGTTCAGGTCTGTCCGGGTCTGTTTTGATCTGGTCTGGTCTATTCTGGCCTGTTCTGGTATGTTCTGTTCTGGTGTGTTCTGGCCTGTTCTGGTATATTCTGTTCTGATCTGTTCTGATCTGTTCTTGCCTATTCTGATATGTTCTGTTCTGGTCTGTTCTGGCCTGTTCTGGTATGTTCTGTTCTGGTGTGTCCTGTTCTTAGGTGTTCTGTTCTGATCTGTCCTGGTCTGTTCTGATCTGTTCTTGCCTATTCTGGTATGTTCTGTTCTTAGGTGTTCTGTTCTGATCTGTCCTGGTCTGTTTTGATCAGGTCTGGTCTATTTTGGCCCGTTCTGGTATGTTCTGTTCTGGTGTGTCCTGTTCTTAGGTGTTCTGTTCTGGTCTGTCCTGGTCTGTTTTGATCTGGTCTGGTCTATTTTGGCCTGTTCTGGTATGTTCTGTTCTTGTGTGTTCTGATCTGGTCTGTCCCGGTCTGTTCTGATGTGGTCTGGTCTATTCCGTCCTGTTCTGGTATGTTCTGTTCTTAGGTGTTCTGTTCTGGTCTGTCCCGGTCTGTTCTGATGTGGTCTGGTCTATTCCGGCCTGTTCTGGTATGTTCTGTTCTTATGTGTTCTGTTCTGGTCTGTTCTGATCTGTTCTTGCCTATTCTGATATGGTCTGTTCTGGTCTGCTCTGGCCTGTTCTGGTATGTTCTGTTCTGGTATGTTCTGTTCTGGTGTGTCCTGTTCTTAGGTGTTCTGTTCTGATCTGTCCTGGTCTGTTCTGATCTGTTCTTGCCTATTCTGGTATGTTCTGTTCTCGTGTGTTCTGTTCTTAGGTGTTCTGTTCTGATCTGTCCTGGTCTGTTTTGATCTGGTCTGGTCTATTTTGGCCTGTTCTGGTATGTTCTGTTCTGGTGTGTCCTGTTCTTAGGTGTTCTGTTCTGGTCTGTCTTGGTCTGTTTTGATCTGGTCTGGTCTATTTTGGCCCGTTCTGGTATGTTCTGTTCTGGTGTGTCCTGTTCTTAGGTGTTCTGTTCTGGTCTGTCCTGGTCTGTTTTGATCTGGTCTGGTCTATTTTGGCCTGTTCTGGTATGTTCTGTTCTTGTGTGTTCTGATCTGGCCTGTCCCGGTCTGTTCTGATGTGGTCTGGTCTATTCCGGCCTGTTCTGGTATGTTCTGTTCTGGTCTGTTCTGATCTGTTCTTGCCTATTCTGATATGTTCTGTTCTGGTCTGTTCTGGCCTGTTCTGGTATGTTCTGTTCTGGTGTGTTCTGGCCTGTTCTGGTATATTCTGTTCTGGTCTGTTCTGATCTGTTCTTGCCTATTCTGGTAAGTTCTATTCTGGTTTGTTCTGTTCTTAGGTGTTCTGTTCTGGTCTGTCCTGGTCTGTTTTGATCTGGTCTGGTCTATTTTGGCCTGTTCTGGTGTGTCCTGTTCTTAGGTGTTCTGTTCTGGTCTGTTCTAGTATGTTCTGTTCTGGTGTCTTCTGTTCTTACGTGTTCTGTTCTGGTCTGTCCTGGCCTGTTCTGGTCTAGTCTATTCTGGCCTGTTCTGGTCTGTTCTGATCTGTTCTTGCCTAGTCTGATATGTTTTGTTCTGGTCTGTTCTGGCCTGTTCTGGTATGTTCTGTTCTGGTGTGTTCTGATCTGGTCTGTCCCGGTCTGTTCTGATCTGGTCTGGTCTATTCCGGCCTGTTCTGGTATGTTCTGTTCTGGTGTGTTCTGTTCTTATGTGTTCTGTTCTGGCCTGTTCTAGTATGTTCTGTTCTGGTGTCTTCTGTTCTTACGTGTTCTGTTCTGGTCTGTCCTGGCCTGTTCTGGTCTAGTCTATTCTGGCCAGTTCTGGTCTGTTCTGATCTGTTCTTGCCTAGTCTGATATGTTTTGTTCTGGTCTGTTCTGGCCTGTTCTGGTATGTTCTGTTCTGGTGTGTTCTGATCTGGTCTGTCCCGGTCTGTTCTGATGTGGTCTGGTCTATTCCGTCCTGTTCTGGTATGTTCTGTTCTTAGGTGTTCTGTTCTGGTCTGTCCCGGTCTGTTCTGATGTGGTCTGGTCTATTCCGGCCTGTTCTGGTATGTTCTGTTCTTATGTGTTCTGTTCTGGTCTGTTCTGATCTGTTCTTGCCTATTCTGATATGGTCTGTTCTGGTCTGCTCTGGCCTGTTCTGGTATGTTCTGTTCTGGTATGTTCTGTTCTGGTGTGTCCTGTTCTTAGGTGTTCTGTTCTGGTCTGTCCTGGCCTGTTCTGGTATGTTCTGTTCTGGTGTGTTCTGATCTGGTCTGTCCCGGTCTGTTCTGATCTGGTCTGGTCTATTCCGGCCTGTTCTGGTATGTTCTGTTCTTATGTGTTCTGTTCTGGTCTGTTCTGATCTGTTCTTGCCTATTCTGATATGTTCTGTTCTGGTCTGTTCTGATCTGTTCTTGCCTATTCTGATATGTTCTGTTCTTGTCTGCTCTGGCCTGTTCTGGTATGTTCTGTTCTGGTATGTTCTGTTCTGGTGTGTCCTGTTCTTAGGTGTTCTGTTCTGATCTGTCCTGGTCTGTTCTGATCTGTTCTTGCCTATTCTGGTATGTTCTGTTCTCGTGTGTTCTGTTCTTAGGTGTTCTGTTCTGATCTGTCCTGGTCTGTTTTGATCTGGTCTGGTCTATTTTGGCCTGTTCTGGTATGTTCTGTTCTGGTGTGTCCTGTTCTTAGGTGTTCTGTTCTGGTCTGTCTTGGTCTGTTTTGATCTGGTCTGGTCTATTTTGGCCCGTTCTGGTATGTTCTGTTCTGGTGTGTCCTGTTCTTAGGTGTTCTGTTCTGGTGTGTCCTGTTCTTAGGTGTTCTGTTCTGGTCTGTCCTGGTCTGTTTTGATCTGGTCTGGTCTATTTTGGCCCGTTCTGGTATGTTCTGTTCTGGTGTGTCCTGTTCTTAGGTGTTCTGTTCTGGTCTGTCTTGGTCTGTTTTGATCTGGTCTGGTCTATTTTGGCCCGTTCTGGTATGTTCTGTTCTGGTGTGTCCTGTTCTTAGGTGTTCTGTTCTGGTCTGTCTTGGTCTGTTTTGATCTGGTCTGGTCTATTTTGGCCCGTTCTGGTATGTTCTGTTCTGGTGTGTCCTGTTCTTAGGTGTTCTGTTCTGGTCTGTCCTGGTCTGTTTTGATCTGGTCTGGTCTATTTTGGCCTGTTCTGGTGTGTCCTGTTCTTAGGTGTTCTGTTCTGGTCTGTCCTGGTCTGTTTTGATCTGGTCTGGTCTATTTTGGCCTGTTCTGGTATGTTCTGTTCTGGTGTGTCCTGTTCTTAGGTGTTCTGTTCTGGTCTGTCCTGGTCTGTTTTGATCTGTTCTGGTCTATTTTGGCCTGTTCTGGTATGTTCTGTTCTGGTGTGTCCTGTTCTTAGGTGTTCTGTTCTGGTCTGTCCTGGTCTGTTTTGATCTGGTCTGGTCTATTTTGGCCTGTTCTGGTATGTTCTGTTCTGGTGTGTCCTGTTCTTAGGTGTTCTCTTCTGGTCTGTCCCGGTCTGTTCTGATGTGGTCTGGTCTATTCCGGCCTGTTCTGGTATGTTCAGTTCTTATGTGTTCTGTTCTGGTCTGTTCTGATCTGTTCTTGCCTATTCTGATATGTTCTGTTCTGGTCTGCTCTGGCCTGTTCTGGTATGTTCTGTTCTGGTATGTTCTGTTCTGGTGTGTCCTGTTCTTAGGTGTTCTGTTCTGATCTGTCCTGGTCTGTTCTGATCTGTTCTTGCCTATTCTGGTATGTTCTGTTCTCGTGTGTTCTGTTCTTAGGTGTTCTGTTCTGATCTGTCCTGGTCTGTTTTGATCTGGTCTGGTCTATTTTGGCCTGTTCTGGTATGTTCTGTTCTTGTGTGTTCTGATCTGGTCTGTCCCGGTCTGTTCTGATGTGGTCTGGTCTATTCCGGCCTGTTCTGGTATGTTCTGTTCTTAGGTGTTCTGTTCTGGTCTGTCCCGGTCTGTTCTGATGTGGTCTGGTCTATTCCGGCCTGTTCTGGTATGTTCTGTTCTTATGTGTTCTGTTCTGGTCTGTTCTGATCTGTTCTTGCCTATTCTGATATGTTCTGTTCTGGTCTGCTCTGGCCTGTTCTGGTATGTTCTGTTCTGGTATGTTCTGTTCTGGTGTGTCCTGTTCTTAGGTGTTCTGTTCTGATCTGTCCTGGTCTGTTCTGATCTGTTCTTGCCTATTCTGGTATGTTCTGTTCTCGTGTGTTCTGTTCTTAGGTGTTCTGTTCTGATCTGTCCTGGTCTGTTTTGATCTGGTCTGGTCTATTTTGGCCTGTTCTGGTATGTTCTGTTCTGGTGTGTCCTGTTCTTAGGTGTTCTGTTCTGGTCTGTCTTGGTCTGTTTTGATCAGGTCTGGTCTATTTTGGCCCGTTCTGGTATGTTCTGTTCTGGTGTGTCCTGTTCTTAGGTGTTCTGTTCTGGTCTGTCCTGGTCTGTTTTGATCTGGTCTGGTCTATTTTGACCTGTTCTGGTATGTTCTGTTCTTGTGTGTTCTGATCTGGTCTGTCCCGGTCTGTTCTGATGTGGTCTGGTCTATTCCGGCCTGTTCTGGTATGTTCTGTTCTTAGGTGTTCTGTTCTGGTCTGTCCCGGTCTGTTCTGATGTGGTCTGGTCTATTCCGGCCTGTTCTGGTATGTTCTGTTCTTATGTGTTCTGTTCTGGTCTGTTCTGATCTGTTCTTGCCTATTCTGATATGTTCTGTTCTGGTCTGCTCTGGCCTGTTCTGGTATGTTCTGTTCTGGTGTGTCCTGTTCTTAGGTGTTCTGTTCTGATCTGTCCTGGTCTGTTCTGATCTGTTCTTGCCTATTCTGGTATGTTCTGTTCTTAGGTGTTCTGTTCTGGTCTGTCCTGGTCTGTTTTGATCTGGTCTGGTCTATTCTGGCCTGTTCTGGTATGTTCTGTTCTGGTGTGTTCTGGCCTGTTCTGGTATATTCTGTTCTGATCTGTTCTTGCCTATTCTGATATGTTCTGTTCTGGTCTGTTCTGGCCTGTTCTGGTATGTTCTGTTCTGGTGTGTTCTGGCCTGTTCTAGTATGTTCTGTTCTGGTGTCTTCTGTTCTTACGTGTTCTGTTCTGGTCTGTCCTGGTCTGTTTTGATCTGGTCTGGTCTATTTTGGCCTGTTCTGGTATGTTCTGTTCTGGTGTGTCCTGTTCTTAGGTGTTCTGTTCTGGTCTGTCCTGGTCTGTTTTGATCTGGTCTGGTCTATTCTGGCCTGTTCTGGTATGTTCTGTTCTGGTGTGTTCTGGCCTGTTCTGGTATATTCTGTTCTGATCTGTTCTGATCTGTTCTTGCCTATTCTGATATGTTCTGTTCTGGTCTGTTCTGGCCTGTTCTGGTATGTTCTGTTCTGGTGTGTTCTGGCCTGTTCTAGTATGTTCTGTTCTGGTGTCTTCTGTTCTTACGTGTTCTGTTCTGGTCTGTCCTGGTCTGTTTTGATCTGGTCTGGTCTATTCTGGCCTGTTCTGGTATGTTCTGTTCTGGTGTGTTCTGGCCTGTTCTAGTATGTTCTGTTCTGGTGTCTTCTGTTCTTTTGTGATCTGTTCTGGCCTGTCCTGGGCTGTTCTGATCTGGTCTGTTCTGATTTGTTCTTGCCTATTCTGATATGTTCTGTTCTGGTCTGCTCTGGCCTGTTCTGGTATGTTCTGTTCTGGTGTGTCCTGTTCTTAGGTGTTCTGTTCTGGCCTGTTCTAGTATGTTCTGTTCTTATGTGTTCTGTTCTGGTCTGTTCTGATCTGTTCTTGCCTATTCTGGTATGTTCTGTTCTGGTGTGTTCTGTTCTTAGGTGTTCTGTTCTGGTCTGTCCTGGTCTGTTCTGATCTGTTCTGGCCTGTTCTGGTATATTCTGTTCTGATCTGTTCTGATCTGTTCTTGCCTATTCTGATATGTTCTGCTCTGGTCTGCTCTGGCCTGTTCTGGTATGTTCTGTTCTGGTGTGTCCTGTTCTTAGGTGTTCTGTTCTGATCTGTCCTGGTCTGTTCTGACCTGTTCTTGCCTATTCTGGTATGTTCTGTTCTTAGGTGTTCTGTTCTGGTCTGTCCTGGTCTGTTTTGATCTGGTCTGGTCTATTCTGGCCTGTTCTGGTATGTTCTGTTCTGGTGTGTTCTGGCCTGTTCTGGTATATTCTGTTCTGATCTGTTCTTGCCTATTCTGATATGTTCTGTTCTGGTCTGTTCTGGCCTGTTCTGGTATGTTCTGTTCTGGTGTGTTCTGGCCTGTTCTAGTATGTTCTGTTCTGGTGTCTTCTGTTCTTACGTGTTCTGTTCTGGTCTGTCCTGGTCTGTTTTGATCTGGTCTGGTCTATTTTGGCCTGTTCTGGTATGTTCTGTTCTGGTCTGTCCTGGTCTGTTTTGATCTGGTCTGGTCTATTCTGGCCTGTTCTGGTATGTTCTGTTCTGGTGTGTTCTGGCCTGTTCTGGTATATTCTGTTCTGATCTGTTCTGATCTGTTCTTGCCTATTCTGATATGTTCTGTTCTGGTCTGTTCTGGCCTGTTCTGGTATGTTCTGTTCTGGTGTGTTCTGGCCTGTTCTAGTATGTTCTGTTCTGGTGTCTTCTGTTCTTACGTGTTCTGTTCTGGTCTGTCCTGGTCTGTTTTGATCTGGTCTGGTCTATTCTGGCCTGTTCTGGTATGTTCTGTTCTGGTGTGTTCTGGCCTGTTCTGGTATATTCTGTTCTGATCTGTTCTGATCTGTTCTTGCCTATTCTGATATGTTCTGTTCTGGTCTGTTCTGGCCTGTTCTGGTATGTTCTGTTCTGGTGTGTTCTGGCCTGTTCTAGTATGTTCTGTTCTGGTGTCTTCTGTTCTTTTGTGATCTGTTCTGGCCTGTCCTGGGCTGTTCTGATCTGGTCTGTTCTGATTTGTTCTTGCCTATTCTGATATGTTCTGTTCTGGTCTGCTCTGGCCTGTTCTGGTATGTTCTGTTCTGGTGTGTCCTGTTCTTAGGTGTTCTGTTCTGGCCTGTTCTAGTATGTTCTGTTCTTATGTGTTCTGTTCTGGTCTGTTCTGATCTGTTCTTGCCTATTCTGGTATGTTCTGTTCTGGTGTGTTCTGTTCTTAGGTGTTCTGTTCTGGTCTGTCCTGGTCTGTTCTGATCTGTTCTGGCCTGTTCTGGTATATTCTGTTCTGATCTGTTCTGATCTGTTCTTGCCTATTCTGATATGTTCTGCTCTGGTCTGCTCTGGCCTGTTCTGGTATGTTCTGTTCTGGTATGTTCTGTTCTGGTATGTTCTGTTCTGGTGTGTCCTGTTCTTAGGTGTTCTGTTCTGATCTGTCCTGGTCTGTTCTGATCTGTTCTTGCCTATTCTGGTATGTTCTGTTCTCGTGTGTTCTGTTCTTAGGTGTTCTGTTCTGATCTGTCCTGGTCTGTTTTGATCTGGTCTGGTCTATTTTGGCCTGTTCTGGTATGTTCTGTTCTTGTGTGTTCTGATCTGGTCTGTCCCGGTCTGTTCTGATCTGTTCTTGCCTATTCTGATATGTTCTGGTCTGGTCTATTCCGGCCTGTTCTGGTATGTTCTGTTCTGGTCTGTTCTGATCTGTTCTGATCTGTTCTTGCCTACTCTGGTATGTTCTGTTCTGGTGTGTTCTGTTCTTAGGTGTTCTGTTCTGGTCTGTCCTGGTCTGTTCTGATCTGTTCTGGCCTGTTCTGGTATGTTCTGTTCTGGTGTGTTCTGATCTGTTCTTGCCTATTCTGGTATGTTCTGTTCTGGTGTGTTCTGTTCTTAGGTGTTCTGTTCTGGTCTGTCCCGGTCTGTTCTGATGTGGTCTGGTCTATTCTGGCCTGTTCTGGTATGTTCTGTTCTGGTGTGTTCTGGCCTGTTCTGGTATATTCTGTTCTGATCTGTTCTGATCTGTTCTTGCCTATTCTGATATGTTCTGCTCTGGTCTGCTCTGGCCTGTTCTGGTATGTTCTGTTCTGGTATGTTCTGTTCTGGTATGTTCTGTTCTGGTGTGTCCTGTTCTTAGGTGTTCTGTTCTGATCTGTCCCGGTCTGTTCTGATCTGTTCTTGCCTATTCTGGTATGTTCTGTTCTCGTGTGTTCTGTTCTTAGGTGTTCTGTTCTGATCTGTCCTGGTCTGTTTTGATCTGGTCTGGTCTATTTTGGCCTGTTCTGGTATGTTCTGTTCTGGTCTGTTCTGATCTGTTCTTGCCTATTCTGATATGTTCTGTTCTGGTCTGTTCTGGCCTGTTCTGGTATGTTCTGTTCTGGTGTGTTCTGGCCTGTTCTGGTATATTCTGTTCTGGTCTGTTCTGATCTGTTCTTGCCTATTCTGGTAAGTTCTGTTCTGGTTTGTTCTGTTCTTAGGTGTTCTGTTCTGGTCTGTCCTGGTCTGTTTTGATCTGGTCTGGTCTATTTTGGCCTGTTCTGGTGTGTCCTGTTCTTAGGTGTTCTGTTCTGGTCTGTCCTGGTCTGTTTTGATCTGGTCTGGTCTATTTTGGCCTGTTCTGGTATGTTCTGTTCTGGTGTGTCCTGTTCTTAGGTGTTCTGTTCTGGTCTGTCCTGGTCTGTTTTGATCTGGTCTGGTATGTTCTCTTCTGGTGTGTTCTGTTCTTAGGTGTTCTGTTCTGGTCTGTCCTGGTCTGTTTTGATCTGGTCTGGTCTATTTTGGCCTGTTCTGGTATGTTCTCTTCTGGTGTGTTCTGTTCTTAGGTGTTCTGTTCTGGTCTGTCCTGGTCTGTTTTGATCTGGTCTGGTCTATTTTGGCCTGTTCTGGTATGTTCTGTTCTGGTGTGTTCTGTTCTAGTCTGTTCTGTTCTGTTCTGGTCTGTTCTGGTCTGTTCTGGTCTGTTCTGGCCTGTTCTGGTATGTTCTCTTCTGGTGTGTTCTGTTCTCAGGTGTTCTGTTCTGGTCTGTCCAGGTCTGTTTTGATCTGGTCTGGTCTATTTTGGCCTGTTCTGGTATGTTCTGTTCTGGTGTGTTCTGATCTGGTCTGTCCCGGTCTGTTCTGATCTGGTCTGGTCTATTCCGGCCTGTTCTGGTATGTTCTGTTTTGGTGTGTCCTGTTCTTAGGTGTTTTGTTCTGGTCTGTCCTGGTCTGTTCTGATCTGTTCTGGCCTGTTCTGGTATGTTCTGTTCTGGTGTGTTCTGTTCTTAGGTGTTCTGTTCTGGTCTGTCCTGGTCTGTTTTGATCTGGTCTGGTCTATTTTGGCCTGTTCTGGTATGTTCTGTTCTGGTGTGTTTTGTTCTTATGTGTTCTGTTCTGGCCTGTTCTAGTATGTTCTGTTCTGGTCTGTTCTGATTTGTTCTTGCCTATTCTGATATGTTCTGTTCTGGTCTGCTCTGGCCTGTTCTGGTATGTTCTGTTCTGGTGTGTCCTGTTCTTAGGTGTTCTGTTCTGGCCTGTTCTAGTATGTTCTGTTCTTATGTGTTCTGTTCTGGTCTGTTCTGATCTGTTCTTGCCTATTCTGGTATGTTCTGTTCTGGTGTGTTCTGTTCTTAGGTGTTCTGTTCTGGTCTGTCCTGGTCTGTTCTGATCTGTTTGGCCTGTTCTGGTATGTTCTGTTCTGGTGTGTTCTTGCCTGTTCTGGTATATTCTGTTCTGGTCTGTTCTGATCTGTTCTTGCCTATTCTGATATGTTCTGTTCTGGTCTGTTCTGGCCTGTTCTGGTATGTTCTGTTCTGGTGTGTTCTGATCTGGTCTGTCCCGGTCTGTTCTGGTCTAGTCTATTCTGGCCTGTTCTGGTATGTTCTGTTCTGGTGTGTTCTGATCTGGTCTGGTCTATTCCGGCCTGTTCTGGTATGTTCTGTTCTGGTGTGTCCTGTTCTTAGGTGTTCTGTTCTGGTCTGTCCTGGTCTGTTTTGATCTGGTCTGGTCTATTTTGGTCTGTTCTAGTATGTTCTGTTCTGGTGTCTTCTGTTCTTACGTGTTCTGTTCTGGTCTGTCCTGGCCTGTTCTGGTCTAGTCTATTCTGGCCTGTTCTGGTCTGTTCTGATCTGTTCTTGCCTATTCTGGTAAGTTCTGTTCTGGTTTGTTCTGTTCTTAGGTGTTCTGTTCTGGTCTGTCCTGGTCTGTTTTGATCTGGTCTGGTCTATTCCGGCCTGTTCTGGTATGTTCTGTTCTGGTGTGTTCTGTTCTTATGTGTTCTGTTCTGGCCTGTTCTAGTATGTTCTGTTCTGGTGTCTTCTGTTCTTACGTGGTCTGTTCTGGTCTGTCCTGGCCTGTTCTGGTATGTTCTGTTCTGGTGTGTTCTGATCTGGTCTGTCCCGGTCTGTTCTGATCTGGTCTGGTCTATTCCGGCCTGTTCTGGTATGTTCTGTTCTTATGTGTTCTGTTCTGGTCTGTTCTGATCTGTTCTTGCCTATTCTGATATGTTCTGTTCTGGTCTGTTCTGATCTGTTCTTGCCTATTCTGATATGTTCTGTTCTGGTCTGCTCTGGCCTGTTCTGGTATGTTCTGTTCTGGTATGTTCTGTTCTGGTGTGTCCTGTTCTTAGGTGTTCTGTTCTGATCTGTCCTGGTCTGTTCTGATCTGTTCTTGCCTATTCTGGTATGTTCTGTTCTGGTGTGTTCTGTTCTTAGGTGTTCTGTTCTGGTCTGTCCCGGTCTGTTCTGATGTGGTCTGGTCTATTCCGGCCTGTTCTGGTATGTTCTGTTCTTGTGTGTTCTGATCTGGTCTGTCCCGGTCTGTTCTGATGTGGTCTGGTCTATTCCGGCCTGTTCTGGTATGTTCTGTTCTGGTCTGTTCTGATCTGTTCTTGCCTATTTTGGCCTGTTCTGGTATGTTCTGTTCTGGTGTGTCCTGTTCTTACGTGTTCTGTTCTGGCCTGTTCTAGTATGTTCTGTTCTGGTGTCTTCTGTTCTTAGGTGTTCTGTTCTGGTCTGTCCTGGTCTGTTTTGATCTGGTCTGGTCTATTCCGGCCTGTTCTGGTATGTTCTGTTCTGGTGTGTTCTGTTCTTATGTGTTCTGTTCTGGCCTGTTCTAGTATGTTCTGTTCTGGTGTCTTCTGTTCTTACGTGTTCTGTTCTGGTCTGTCCTGGCCTGTTCTTGTCTGTTTTGATCTGGTCTGGTCTATTCTGGCCTGTTCTGGTATGTTCTGTTCTGGTGTGTTCTGTTCTTAGGTGATCTGTTCTGGCCTGTCCTGGGCTGTTCTGATCTGTTCTAGCCTGTTCTGGTATGTTCTGTTCTGGTGTGTTCTGTTCTTAGGTGATCTGTTCTGGCCTGTCCTGGGCTGTTCTGATCTGTTCTGGCCTGTTCTGGTATGTTCTGTTCTGATGTGTTCTGGCCTGTTCTGGTATATTCTGTTCTGGTCTGTTCTGATCTGTTCTTGCCTATTCTGGTATGTTCTGTTCTGGTGAGTTCTGTTCTTAGGTGTTCTGTTCTGGTCTGTCCTGGTCTGTTTTGATCTGGTCTGGTCTATCCTGGCCTGTTCTCGTATCTTCTGTTCAGGTCTGTTCTGGTTTGTCCTGGTCTGTTTTGATCTGATCTGGTCTATCCTGGCCTGTTCTGGTATCTTCTGTTCAGGTCTGTCCGGGTCTGTTTTGATCTGGTCTGGTCTATTCTGGCCTGTTCTGGTATGTTCTGTTCTGGTGTGTTCTGGCCTGTTCTGGTATATTCTGTTCTGATCTGTTCTGATCTGTTCTTGCCTATTCTGATATGTTCTGTTCTGGTCTGTTCTGGCCTGTTCTGGTATGTTCTGTTCTGGTGTGTCCTGTTCTTAGGTGTTCTGTTCTGATCTGTCCTGGTCTGTTCTGATCTGTTCTTGCCTATTCTGGTATGTTCTGTTCTTAGGTGTTCTGTTCTGATCTGTCCTGGTCTGTTTTGATCAGGTCTGGTCTATTTTGGCCCGTTCTGGTATGTTCTGTTCTGGTGTGTCCTGTTCTTAGGTGTTCTGTTCTGGTCTGTCCTGGTCTGTTTTGATCTGGTCTGGTCTATTTTGGCCTGTTCTGGTATGTTCTGTTCTTGTGTGTTCTGATCTGGTCTGTCCCGGTCTGTTCTGATGTGGTCTGGTCTATTCCGTCCTGTTCTGGTATGTTCTGTTCTTAGGTGTTCTGTTCTGGTCTGTCCCGGTCTGTTCTGATGTGGTCTGGTCTATTCCGGCCTGTTCTGGTATGTTCTGTTCTTATGTGTTCTGTTCTGGTCTGTTCTGATCTGTTCTTGCCTATTCTGATATGGTCTGTTCTGGTCTGCTCTGGCCTGTTCTGGTATGTTCTGTTCTGGTATGTTCTGTTCTGGTGTGTCCTGTTCTTAGGTGTTCTGTTCTGATCTGTCCTGGTCTGTTCTGATCTGTTCTTGCCTATTCTGGTATGTTCTGTTCTCGTGTGTTCTGTTCTTAGGTGTTCTGTTCTGATCTGTCCTGGTCTGTTTTGATCTGGTCTGGTCTATTTTGGCCTGTTCTGGTATGTTCTGTTCTGGTGTGTCCTGTTCTTAGGTGTTCTGTTCTGGTCTGTCTTGGTCTGTTTTGATCTGGTCTGGTCTATTTTGGCCCGTTCTGGTATGTTCTGTTCTGGTGTGTCCTGTTCTTAGGTGTTCTGTTCTGGTCTGTCCTGGTCTGTTTTGATCTGGTCTGGTCTATTTTGGCCTGTTCTGGTATGTTCTGTTCTTGTGTGTTCTGATCTGGCCTGTCCCGGTCTGTTCTGATGTGGTCTGGTCTATTCCGGCCTGTTCTGGTATGTTCTGTTCTGGTCTGTTCTGATCTGTTCTTGCCTATTCTGATATGTTCTGTTCTGGTCTGTTCTGGCCTGTTCTGGTATGTTCTGTTCTGGTGTGTTCTGGCCTGTTCTGGTATATTCTGTTCTGGTCTGTTCTGATCTGTTCTTGCCTATTCTGGTAAGTTCTATTCTGGTTTGTTCTGTTCTTAGGTGTTCTGTTCTGGTCTGTCCTGGTCTGTTTTGATCTGGTCTGGTCTATTTTGGCCTGTTCTGGTGTGTCCTGTTCTTAGGTGTTCTGTTCTGGTCTGTTCTAGTATGTTCTGTTCTGGTGTCTTCTGTTCTTACGTGTTCTGTTCTGGTCTGTCCTGGCCTGTTCTGGTCTAGTCTATTCTGGCCTGTTCTGGTCTGTTCTGATCTGTTCTTGCCTAGTCTGATATGTTTTGTTCTGGTCTGTTCTGGCCTGTTCTGGTATGTTCTGTTCTGGTGTGTTCTGATCTGGTCTGTCCCGGTCTGTTCTGATCTGGTCTGGTCTATTCCGGCCTGTTCTGGTATGTTCTGTTCTGGTGTGTTCTGTTCTTATGTGTTCTGTTCTGGCCTGTTCTAGTATGTTCTGTTCTGGTGTCTTCTGTTCTTACGTGTTCTGTTCTGGTCTGTCCTGGCCTGTTCTGGTCTAGTCTATTCTGGCCAGTTCTGGTCTGTTCTGATCTGTTCTTGCCTAGTCTGATATGTTTTGTTCTGGTCTGTTCTGGCCTGTTCTGGTATGTTCTGTTCTGGTGTGTTCTGATCTGGTCTGTCCCGGTCTGTTCTGATGTGGTCTGGTCTATTCCGTCCTGTTCTGGTATGTTCTGTTCTTAGGTGTTCTGTTCTGGTCTGTCCCGGTCTGTTCTGATGTGGTCTGGTCTATTCCGGCCTGTTCTGGTATGTTCTGTTCTTATGTGTTCTGTTCTGGTCTGTTCTGATCTGTTCTTGCCTATTCTGATATGGTCTGTTCTGGTCTGCTCTGGCCTGTTCTGGTATGTTCTGTTCTGGTATGTTCTGTTCTGGTGTGTCCTGTTCTTAGGTGTTCTGTTCTGGTCTGTCCTGGCCTGTTCTGGTATGTTCTGTTCTTATGTGTTCTGTTCTGGTCTGTTCTGATCTGTTCTTGCCTATTCTGATATGTTCTGTTCTGGTCTGTTCTGATCTGTTCTTGCCTATTCTGATATGTTCTGTTCTTGTCTGCTCTGGCCTGTTCTGGTATGTTCTGTTCTGGTATGTTCTGTTCTGGTGTGTCCTGTTCTTAGGTGTTCTGTTCTGATCTGTCCTGGTCTGTTCTGATCTGTTCTTGCCTATTCTGGTATGTTCTGTTCTCGTGTGTTCTGTTCTTAGGTGTTCTGTTCTGATCTGTCCTGGTCTGTTTTGATCTGGTCTGGTCTATTTTGGCCTGTTCTGGTATGTTCTGTTCTGGTGTGTCCTGTTCTTAGGTGTTCTGTTCTGGTCTGTCTTGGTCTGTTTTGATCTGGTCTGGTCTATTTTGGCCCGTTCTGGTATGTTCTGTTCTGGTGTGTCCTGTTCTTAGGTGTTCTGTTCTGGTGTGTCCTGTTCTTAGGTGTTCTGTTCTGGTCTGTCCTGGTCTGTTTTGATCTGGTCTGGTCTATTTTGGCCCGTTCTGGTATGTTCTGTTCTGGTGTGTCCTGTTCTTAGGTGTTCTGTTCTGGTCTGTCTTGGTCTGTTTTGATCTGGTCTGGTCTATTTTGGCCTGTTCTGGTATGTTCTGTTCTGGTGTGTCCTGTTCTTAGGTGTTCTGTTCTGGTCTGTCTTGGTCTGTTTTGATCTGGTCTGGTCTATTTTGGCCCGTTCTGGTATGTTCTGTTCTGGTGTGTCCTGTTCTTAGGTGTTCTGTTCTGGTGTGTCCTGTTCTTAGGTGTTCTGTTCTGGTCTGTCCTGGTCTGTTTTGATCTGGTCTGGTCTATTTTGGCCCGTTCTGGTATGTTCTGTTCTGGTGTGTCCTGTTCTTAGGTGTTCTGTTCTGGTCTGTCTTGGTCTGTTTTGATCTGGTCTGGTCTATTTTGGCCCGTTCTGGTATGTTCTGTTCTGGTGTGTCCTGTTCTTAGGTGTTCTGTTCTGGTCTGTCTTGGTCTGTTTTGATCTGGTCTGGTCTATTTTGGCCCGTTCTGGTATGTTCTGTTCTGGTGTGTCCTGTTCTTAGGTGTTCTGTTCTGGTCTGTCCTGGTCTGTTTTGATCTGGTCTGGTCTATTTTGGCCTGTTCTGGTGTGTCCTGTTCTTAGGTGTTCTGTTCTGGTCTGTCCTGGTCTGTTTTGATCTGGTCTGGTCTATTTTGGCCTGTTCTGGTATGTTCTGTTCTGGTGTGTCCTGTTCTTAGGTGTTCTGTTCTGGTCTGTCCTGGTCTGTTTTGATCTGTTCTGGTCTATTTTGGCCTGTTCTGGTATGTTCTGTTCTGGTGTGTCCTGTTCTTAGGTGTTCTGTTCTGGTCTGTCCTGGTCTGTTTTGATCTGGTCTGGTCTATTTTGGCCTGTTCTGGTATGTTCTGTTCTGGTGTGTCCTGTTCTTAGGTGTTCTCTTCTGGTCTGTCCCGGTCTGTTCTGATGTGGTCTGGTCTATTCCGGCCTGTTCTGGTATGTTCAGTTCTTATGTGTTCTGTTCTGGTCTGTTCTGATCTGTTCTTGCCTATTCTGATATGTTCTGTTCTGGTCTGCTCTGGCCTGTTCTGGTATGTTCTGTTCTGGTATGTTCTGTTCTGGTGTGTCCTGTTCTTAGGTGTTCTGTTCTGATCTGTCCTGGTCTGTTCTGATCTGTTCTTGCCTATTCTGGTATGTTCTGTTCTCGTGTGTTCTGTTCTTAGGTGTTCTGTTCTGATCTGTCCTGGTCTGTTTTGATCTGGTCTGGTCTATTTTGGCCTGTTCTGGTATGTTCTGTTCTTGTGTGTTCTGATCTGGTCTGTCCCGGTCTGTTCTGATGTGGTCTGGTCTATTCCGGCCTGTTCTGGTATGTTCTGTTCTTATGTGTTCTGTTCTGGTCTGTTCTGATCTGTTCTTGCCTATTCTGATATGTTCTGTTCTGGTCTGCTCTGGCCTGTTCTGGTATGTTCTGTTCTGGTATGTTCTGTTCTGGTGTGTCCTGTTCTTAGGTGTTCTGTTCTGATCTGTCCTGGTCTGTTCTGATCTGTTCTTGCCTATTCTGGTATGTTCTGTTCTCGTGTGTTCTGTTCTTAGGTGTTCTGTTCTGATCTGTCCTGGTCTGTTTTGATCTGGTCTGGTCTATTTTGGCCTGTTCTGGTATGTTCTGTTCTGGTGTGTCCTGTTCTTAGGTGTTCTGTTCTGGTCTGTCTTGGTCTGTTTTGATCAGGTCTGGTCTATTTTGGCCCGTTCTGGTATGTTCTGTTCTGGTGTGTCCTGTTCTTAGGTGTTCTGTTCTGGTCTGTCCTGGTCTGTTTTGATCTGGTCTGGTCTATTTTGACCTGTTCTGGTATGTTCTGTTCTTGTGTGTTCTGATCTGGTCTGTCCCGGTCTGTTCTGATGTGGTCTGGTCTATTCCGGCCTGTTCTGGTATGTTCTGTTCTTAGGTGTTCTGTTCTGGTCTGTCCCGGTCTGTTCTGATGTGGTCTGGTCTATTCCGGCCTGTTCTGGTATGTTCTGTTCTTATGTGTTCTGTTCTGGTCTGTTCTGATCTGTTCTTGCCTATTCTGATATGTTCTGTTCTGGTCTGCTCTGGCCTGTTCTGGTATGTTCTGTTCTGGTGTGTCCTGTTCTTAGGTGTTCTGTTCTGATCTGTCCTGGTCTGTTCTGATCTGTTCTTGCCTATTCTGGTATGTTCTGTTCTTAGGTGTTCTGTTCTGGTCTGTCCTGGTCTGTTTTGATCTGGTCTGGTCTATTCTGGCCTGTTCTGGTATGTTCTGTTCTGGTGTGTTCTGGCCTGTTCTGGTATATTCTGTTCTGATCTGTTCTTGCCTATTCTGATATGTTCTGTTCTGGTCTGTTCTGGCCTGTTCTGGTATGTTCTGTTCTGGTGTGTTCTGGCCTGTTCTAGTATGTTCTGTTCTGGTGTCTTCTGTTCTTACGTGTTCTGTTCTGGTCTGTCCTGGTCTGTTTTGATCTGGTCTGGTCTATTTTGGCCTGTTCTGGTATGTTCTGTTCTGGTGTGTCCTGTTCTTAGGTGTTCTGTTCTGGTCTGTCCTGGTCTGTTTTGATCTGGTCTGGTCTATTCTGGCCTGTTCTGGTATGTTCTGTTCTGGTGTGTTCTGGCCTGTTCTGGTATATTCTGTTCTGATCTGTTCTGATCTGTTCTTGCCTATTCTGATATGTTCTGTTCTGGTCTGTTCTGGCCTGTTCTGGTATGTTCTGTTCTGGTGTGTTCTGGCCTGTTCTAGTATGTTCTGTTCTGGTGTCTTCTGTTCTTACGTGTTCTGTTCTGGTCTGTCCTGGTCTGTTTTGATCTGGTCTGGTCTATTCTGGCCTGTTCTGGTATGTTCTGTTCTGGTGTGTTCTGGCCTGTTCTAGTATGTTCTGTTCTGGTGTCTTCTGTTCTTTTGTGATCTGTTCTGGCCTGTCCTGGGCTGTTCTGATCTGGTCTGTTCTGATTTGTTCTTGCCTATTCTGATATGTTCTGTTCTGGTCTGCTCTGGCCTGTTCTGGTATGTTCTGTTCTGGTGTGTCCTGTTCTTAGGTGTTCTGTTCTGGCCTGTTCTAGTATGTTCTGTTCTTATGTGTTCTGTTCTGGTCTGTTCTGATCTGTTCTTGCCTATTCTGGTATGTTCTGTTCTGGTGTGTTCTGTTCTTAGGTGTTCTGTTCTGGTCTGTCCTGGTCTGTTCTGATCTGTTCTGGCCTGTTCTGGTATATTCTGTTCTGATCTGTTCTGATCTGTTCTTGCCTATTCTGATATGTTCTGCTCTGGTCTGCTCTGGCCTGTTCTGGTATGTTCTGTTCTGGTGTGTCCTGTTCTTAGGTGTTCTGTTCTGATCTGTCCTGGTCTGTTCTGACCTGTTCTTGCCTATTCTGGTATGTTCTGTTCTTAGGTGTTCTGTTCTGGTCTGTCCTGGTCTGTTTTGATCTGGTCTGGTCTATTCTGGCCTGTTCTGGTATGTTCTGTTCTGGTGTGTTCTGGCCTGTTCTGGTATATTCTGTTCTGATCTGTTCTTGCCTATTCTGATATGTTCTGTTCTGGTCTGTTCTGGCCTGTTCTGGTATGTTCTGTTCTGGTGTGTTCTGGCCTGTTCTAGTATGTTCTGTTCTGGTGTCTTCTGTTCTTACGTGTTCTGTTCTGGTCTGTCCTGGTCTGTTTTGATCTGGTCTGGTCTATTTTGGCCTGTTCTGGTATGTTCTGTTCTGGTCTGTCCTGGTCTGTTTTGATCTGGTCTGGTCTATTCTGGCCTGTTCTGGTATGTTCTGTTCTGGTGTGTTCTGGCCTGTTCTGGTATATTCTGTTCTGATCTGTTCTGATCTGTTCTTGCCTATTCTGATATGTTCTGTTCTGGTCTGTTCTGGCCTGTTCTGGTATGTTCTGTTCTGGTGTGTTCTGGCCTGTTCTAGTATGTTCTGTTCTGGTGTCTTCTGTTCTTACGTGTTCTGTTCTGGTCTGTCCTGGTCTGTTTTGATCTGGTCTGGTCTATTCTGGCCTGTTCTGGTATGTTCTGTTCTGGTGTGTTCTGGCCTGTTCTGGTATATTCTGTTCTGATCTGTTCTGATCTGTTCTTGCCTATTCTGATATGTTCTGTTCTGGTCTGTTCTGGCCTGTTCTGGTATGTTCTGTTCTGGTGTGTTCTGGCCTGTTCTAGTATGTTCTGTTCTGGTGTCTTCTGTTCTTTTGTGATCTGTTCTGGCCTGTCCTGGGCTGTTCTGATCTGGTCTGTTCTGATTTGTTCTTGCCTATTCTGATATGTTCTGTTCTGGTCTGCTCTGGCCTGTTCTGGTATGTTCTGTTCTGGTGTGTCCTGTTCTTAGGTGTTCTGTTCTGGCCTGTTCTAGTATGTTCTGTTCTTATGTGTTCTGTTCTGGTCTGTTCTGATCTGTTCTTGCCTATTCTGGTATGTTCTGTTCTGGTGTGTTCTGTTCTTAGGTGTTCTGTTCTGGTCTGTCCTGGTCTGTTCTGATCTGTTCTGGCCTGTTCTGGTATATTCTGTTCTGATCTGTTCTGATCTGTTCTTGCCTATTCTGATATGTTCTGCTCTGGTCTGCTCTGGCCTGTTCTGGTATGTTCTGTTCTGGTATGTTCTGTTCTGGTATGTTCTGTTCTGGTGTGTCCTGTTCTTAGGTGTTCTGTTCTGATCTGTCCTGGTCTGTTCTGATCTGTTCTTGCCTATTCTGGTATGTTCTGTTCTCGTGTGTTCTGTTCTTAGGTGTTCTGTTCTGATCTGTCCTGGTCTGTTTTGATCTGGTCTGGTCTATTTTGGCCTGTTCTGGTATGTTCTGTTCTTGTGTGTTCTGATCTGGTCTGTCCCGGTCTGTTCTGATCTGTTCTTGCCTATTCTGATATGTTCTGGTCTGGTCTATTCCGGCCTGTTCTGGTATGTTCTGTTCTGGTCTGTTCTGATCTGTTCTTGCCTATTCTGATATGTTCTGTTCTGGTCTGTTCTGGCCTGTTCTGGTATGTTCTGTTCTGGTGTGTTCTGGCCTGTTCTGGTATATTCTGTTCTGGTCTGTTCTGATCTGTTCTTGCCTATTCTGGTAAGTTCTGTTCTGGTTTGTTCTGTTCTTAGGTGTTCTGTTCTGGTCTGTCCCGGTCTGTTCTGATCTGGTCTGGTCAATTCCGGCCTGTTCTGGTATGTTCTGTTCTGGTGTGTCCTGTTCTTAGGTGTTTTGTTCTGGTCTGTCCTGGTCTGTTCTGATCTGTTCTGGCCTGTTCTGGTATGTTCTGTTCTGGTGTGTTCTGTTCTTAGGTGTTCTGTTCTGGTCTGTCCTGGTCTGTTTTGATCTGGTCTGGTCTATTTTGGCCTGTTCTGGTGTGTCCTGTTCTTAGGTGTTCTGTTCTGGTCTGTCCTGGTCTGTTTTGATCTGGTCTGGTCTATTTTGGCCTGTTCTGGTATGTTCTGTTCTCGTGTGTTCTGTTCTTAGGTGTTCTGTTCTGATCTGTCCTGGTCTGTTTTGATCTGGTCTGGTCTATTTTGGCCTGTTCTGGTATGTTCTGTTCTTGTGTGTTCTGATCTGGTCTGTCCCGGTCTGTTCTGATCTGTTCTTGCCTATTCTGATATGTTCTGGTCTGGTCTATTTTGGCCTGTTCTGGTATGTTCTGTTCTGGTGTGTCCTGTTCTTAGGTGTTCTGTTCTGGTCTGTCCTGGTCTGTTTTGATCTGGTCTGGTATGTTCTCTTCTGGTGTGTTCTGTTCTTAGGTGTTCTGTTCTGGTCTGTCCTGGTCTGTTTTGATCTGGTCTGATCTGTTTGGCCTGTTCTGGTATGTTCTGTTCTGGTGTGTTCTTGCCTGTTCTGGTATATTCTGTTCTGGTCTGTTCTGATCTGTTCTTGCCTATTCTGATATGTTCTGTTCTGGTCTGTTCTGGCCTGTTCTGGTATGTTCTGTTCTGGTGTGTTCTGATCTGGTCTGTCCCGGTCTGTTCTGGTCTAGTCTATTCTGGCCTGTTCTGGTGTGTTCTGATCTGGTCTGTTCTGATCTGTTCTTGCCTATTCTGATATGTTCTGTTCTGGTCTGTTCTGGCCTGTTCTGGTATGTTCTGTTCTGGTGTGTTCTGGCCTGTTCTGGTATATTCTGTTCTGGTCTGTTCTGATCTGTTCTTGCCTATTCTGGTAAGTTCTATTCTGGTTTGTTCTGTTCTTAGGTGTTCTGTTCTGGTCTGTCCTGGTCTGTTTTGATCTGGTCTGGTCTATTTTGGCCTGTTCTGGTGTGTCCTGTTCTTAGGTGTTCTGTTCTGGTCTGTTCTAGTATGTTCTGTTCTGGTGTCTTCTGTTCTTACGTGTTCTGTTCTGGTCTGTCCTGGCCTGTTCTGGTCTAGTCTATTCTGGCCTGTTCTGGTCTGTTCTGATCTGTTCTTGCCTAGTCTGATATGTTTTGTTCTGGTCTGTTCTGGCCTGTTCTGGTATGTTCTGTTCTGGTGTGTTCTGATCTGGTCTGTCCCGGTCTGTTCTGATCTGGTCTGGTCTATTCCGGCCTGTTCTGGTATGTTCTGTTCTGGTGTGTTCTGTTCTTATGTGTTCTGTTCTGGCCTGTTCTAGTATGTTCTGTTCTGGTGTCTTCTGTTCTTACGTGTTCTGTTCTGGTCTGTCCTGGCCTGTTCTGGTCTAGTCTATTCTGGCCAGTTCTGGTCTGTTCTGATCTGTTCTTGCCTAGTCTGATATGTTTTGTTCTGGTCTGTTCTGGCCTGTTCTGGTATGTTCTGTTCTGGTGTGTTCTGATCTGGTCTGTCCCGGTCTGTTCTGATGTGGTCTGGTCTATTCCGTCCTGTTCTGGTATGTTCTGTTCTTAGGTGTTCTGTTCTGGTCTGTCCCGGTCTGTTCTGATGTGGTCTGGTCTATTCCGGCCTGTTCTGGTATGTTCTGTTCTTATGTGTTCTGTTCTGGTCTGTTCTGATCTGTTCTTGCCTATTCTGATATGGTCTGTTCTGGTCTGCTCTGGCCTGTTCTGGTATGTTCTGTTCTGGTATGTTCTGTTCTGGTGTGTCCTGTTCTTAGGTGTTCTGTTCTGGTCTGTCCTGGCCTGTTCTGGTATGTTCTGTTCTTATGTGTTCTGTTCTGGTCTGTTCTGATCTGTTCTTGCCTATTCTGATATGTTCTGTTCTGGTCTGTTCTGATCTGTTCTTGCCTATTCTGATATGTTCTGTTCTTGTCTGCTCTGGCCTGTTCTGGTATGTTCTGTTCTGGTATGTTCTGTTCTGGTGTGTCCTGTTCTTAGGTGTTCTGTTCTGATCTGTCCTGGTCTGTTCTGATCTGTTCTTGCCTATTCTGGTATGTTCTGTTCTCGTGTGTTCTGTTCTTAGGTGTTCTGTTCTGATCTGTCCTGGTCTGTTTTGATCTGGTCTGGTCTATTTTGGCCTGTTCTGGTATGTTCTGTTCTTGTGTGTTCTGATCTGGTCTGTCCCGGTCTGTTCTGATCTGTTCTTGCCTATTCTGATATGTTCTGGTCTGGTCTATTTTGGCCTGTTCTGGTATGTTCTGTTCTGGTGTGTCCTGTTCTTAGGTGTTCTGTTCTGGTCTGTCCTGGTCTGTTTTGATCTGGTCTGGTATGTTCTCTTCTGGTGTGTTCTGTTCTTAGGTGTTCTGTTCTGGTCTGTCCTGGTCTGTTTTGATCTGGTCTGGTCTATTTTGGCCTGTTCTGGTATGTTCTGTTCTGGTGTGTTCTGTTCTAGTCTGTTCTGTTCTGTTCTGGCCTGTTCTGGTCTGTTCTGGTCTGTTCTGGTCTGTTCTGGCCTGTTCTGGTATGTTCTCTTCTGGTGTGTTCTGTTCTCAGGTGTTCTGTTCTGGTCTGTCCAGGTCTGTTTTGATCTGGTCTGGTCTATTTTGGCCTGTTCTGGTATGTTCTGTTCTGGTGTGTTCTGATCTGGTCTGTCCCGGTCTGTTCTGATCTGGTCTGGTCTATTCCGGCCTGTTCTGGTATGTTCTGTTCTGGTGTGTCCTGTTCTTAGGTGTTTTGTTCTGGTCTGTCCTGGTCTGTTCTGATCTGTTCTGGCCTGTTCTGGTATGTTCTGTTCTGGTGTGTTCTGTTCTTAGGTGTTCTGTTCTGGTCTGTCCTGGTCTGTTTTGATCTGGTCTGGTCTATTTTGGCCTGTTCTGGTGTGTCCTGTTCTTAGGTGTTCTGTTCTGGTGTGTCCTGTTCTTAGGTGTTCTGTTCTGGTCTGTCCTGGTCTGGTCTATTTTGGCCTGTTCTGGTATGTTCTGTTCTGGTGTGTTTTGTTCTTATGTGTTCTGTTCTGGCCTGTTCTAGTATGTTCTGTTCTGGTCTGTTCTGATTTGTTCTTGCCTATTCTGATATGTTCTGTTCTGGTGTGTCCTGTTCTTAGGTGTTCTGTTCTGGCCTGTTCTAGTATGTTCTGTTCTTATGTGTTCTGTTCTGGTCTGTTCTGATCTGTTCTTGCCTATTCTGGTATGTTCTGTTCTGGTGTGTTCTGTTCTTAGGTGTTCTGTTCTGGTCTGTCCTGGTCTGTTCTGATCTGTTTGGCCTGTTCTGGTATGTTCTGTTCTGGTGTGTTCTTGCCTGTTCTGGTATATTCTGTTCTGGTCTGTTCTGATCTGTTCTTGCCTATTCTGATATGTTCTGTTCTGGTCTGTTCTGGCCTGTTCTGGTATGTTCTGTTCTGGTGTGTTCTGATCTGGTCTGTCCCGGTCTGTTCTGGTCTAGTCTATTCTGGCCTGTTCTGGTGTGTTCTGATCTGGTCTGGTCTATTCCGGCCTGTTCTGGTATGTTCTGTTCTGGTGTGTCCTGTTCTTAGGTGTTCTGTTCTGGTCTGTCCTGGTCTGTTTTGATCTGGTCTGGTCTATTCTGGCCTGTTCTGGCCTCTTCTGGTATGTTCTGTTCAGGTGTGTTCTGTTCTTATGTGTTCTGTTCTGGCCTGTTCTAGTATGTTCTGTTCTGGTGTCTTCTGTTCTTACGTGTTCTGTTCTGGTCTGTCCTGGCCTGTTCTGGTCTAGTCTATTCTGGCCTGTTCTGGTATGTTCTGTTCTGGTGTGTTCTGATCTGGTCTGGTCTATTCCGGCCTGTTCTGGTCTGTTCTGATCTGTTCTTGCCTAGTCTGATATGTTTTGTTCTGGTCTGTTCTGGCCTGTTCTGGTATGTTCTGTTCTGGTGTGTTCTGATCTGGTCTGTCCCGGTCTGTTCTGATCTGGTCTGGTCTATTCCGGCCTGTTCTGGTATGTTCTGTTCTGGTGTGTTCTGTTCTTATGTGTTCTGTTCTGGCCTGTTCTAGTATGTTTTGATCTGGTCTGGTCTATTTTGGCCTGTTCTGGTGTGTCCTGTTCTTAGGTGTTCTGTTCTGGTGTGTCCTGTTCTTAGGTGTTTTGTTCTGGTCTGTCCTGGTCTGTTCTGATCTGTTCTGGCCTGTTCTGGTATGTTCTGTTCTGGTGTGTTCTGTTCTTAGGTGTTCTGTTCAGGTCTGTCCGGGTCTGTTTTGATCTGGTCTGGTCTATTCTGGCCTGTTCTGGTATGTTCTGTTCTGGTGTGTTCTGGCCTGTTCTGGTATATTCTGTTCTGATCTGTTCTGATCTGTTCTTGCCTACTCTGGTATGTTCTGTTCTGGTGTGTTCTGTTCTTAGGTGTTTTGTTCTGGTCTGTCCTGGTCTGTTCTGATCTGTTCTGGCCTGTTCTGGTATGTTCTGTTCTGGTGTGTTCTGTTCTTAGGTGTTCTGTTCTGGTCTGTCCTGGTCTGTTTTGATCTGGTCTGGTCTATTTTGGCCTGTTCTGGTATGTTCTGTTCTGGTGTGTTTTGTTCTTATGTGTTCTGTTCTGGCCTGTTCTAGTATGTACTGTTCTGGTCTGTTCTGATTTGTTCTTGCCTATTCTGATGTGTTCTGTTCTGGTCTGCTCTGGCCTGTTCTGGTATGTTCTGTTCTGGTGTGTCCTGTTCTTAGGTGTTCTGTTCTGGCCTGTTCTAGTATGTTCTGTTCTTATGTGTTCTGTTCTGGTCTGTTCTGATCTGTTCTTGCCTATTCTGGTATGTTCTGTTCTGGTGTGTTCTGTTCTTAGGTGTTCTGTTCTGGTCTGTCCCGGTCTGTTCTGATGTGGTCTGGTCTATTCCGGCCTGTTCTGGTATGTTCTGTTCTTATGTGTTCTGTTCTGGTCTGTTCTGATCTGTTCTTGCCTATTCTGATATGTTCTGTTCTGGTCTGCTCTGGCCTGTTCTGGTATGTTCTGTTCTGGTATGTTCTGTTCTGGTGTGTCCTGTTCTTAGGTGTTCTGTTCTGGTCTGTCCTGGTCTGTTTTGATCTGGTCTGGTCTATTTTGGCCTGTTCTGGTATGTTCTGTTCTTGTGTGTTCTGATCTGGTCTGTCCCGGTCTGTTCTGATGTGGTCTGGTCTATTCCGGCCTGTTCTGGTATGTTCTGTTCTGGTCTGTTCTGATCTGTTCTTGCCTATTCTGGTATGTTCTGTTCTCGTGTGTTCTGTTCTTAGGTGTTCTGTTCTGATCTGTCCTGGTCTGTTTTGATCTGGTCTGGTCTATTTTGGCCTGTTCTGGTATGTTCTGTTCTGGTGTGTCCTGTTCTTAGGTGTTCTGTTCTGGTGTGTCCTGTTCTTAGGTGTTCTGTTCTGGTCTGTCCTGGTCTGTTTTGATCTGGTCTGGTCTATTTTGGCCTGTTCTGGTATGTTCTGTTCTTGTGTGTTCTGATCTGGTCTGTCCCGGTCTGTTCTGATGTGGTCTGGTCTATTCCGGCCTGTTCTGGTATGTTCTGTTCTGGTCTGTTCTGATCTGTTCTTGCCTATTCTGGTATGTTCTGTTCTGGTGTGTTCTGTTCTTAGGTGTTCTGTTCTGGTCTGTCCTGGTCTGTTCTGATCTGTTTGGCCTGTTCTGGTATGTTCTGTTCTGGTGTGTTCTTGCCTGTTCTGGTATATTCTGTTCTGGTCTGTTCTGATCTGTTCTTGCCTATTCTGGTATGTTCTGTTCTGGTGTGTTCTGTTCTTAGGTGTTCTGTTCTGGTCTGTCCCGGTCTGTTCTGATGTGGTCTGGTCTATTCCGGCCTGTTCTGGTATGTTCTGTTCTTATGTGTTCTGTTCTGGTCTGTTCTGATGTGTTCTTGCCTATTCTGATATGTTCTGTTCTGGTCTGCTCTGGCCTGTTCTGGTATGTTCTGTTCTGGTATGTTCTGTTCTGGTGTGTCCTGTTCTTAGGTGTTCTGTTCTGATCTGTCCTGGTCTGTTCTGATCTGTTCTTGCCTATTCTGGTATGTTCTGTTCTTAGGTGTTCTGTTCTGATCTGTCCTGGTCTGTTTTGATCTGGTCTGGTCTATTTTGGCCTGTTCTGGTATGTTCTGTTCTGGTGTGTCCTGTTCTTAGGTGTTCTGTTCTGGTCTGTCTTGGTCTGTTTTGATCAGGTCTGGTCTATTTTGGCCCGTTCTGGTATGTTCTGTTCTGGTGTGTCCTGTTCTTAGGTGTTCTGTTCTGGTCTGTCCTGGTCTGTTTTGATCTGGTCTGGTCTATTTTGGCCTGTTCTGGTATGTTCTGTTCTTGTGTGTTCTGATCTGGTCTGTCCCGGTCTGTTCTGATGTGGTCTGGTCTATTCCGTCCTGTTCTGGTATGTTCTGTTCTTAGGTGTTCTGTTCTGGTCTGTCCCGGTCTGTTCTGATGTGGTCTGGTCTATTCCGGCCTGTTCTGGTATGTTCTGTTCTTATGTGTTCTGTTCTGGTCTGTTCTGATCTGTTCTTGCCTATTCTGATATGGTCTGTTCTGGTCTGCTCTGGCCTGTTCTGGTATGTTCTGTTCTGGTATGTTCTGTTCTGGTGTGTCCTGTTCTTAGGTGTTCTGTTCTGATCTGTCCTGGTCTGTTCTGATCTGTTCTTGCCTATTCTGGTATGTTCTGTTCTCGTGTGTTCTGTTCTTAGGTGTTCTGTTCTGATCTGTCCTGGTCTGTTTTGATCTGGTCTGGTCTATTTTGGCCTGTTCTGGTATGTTCTGTTCTGGTGTGTCCTGTTCTTAGGTGTTCTGTTCTGGTCTGTCTTGGTCTGTTTTGATCTGGTCTGGTCTATTTTGGCCCGTTCTGGTATGTTCTGTTCTGGTGTGTCCTGTTCTTAGGTGTTCTGTTCTGGTCTGTCCTGGTCTGTTTTGATCTGGTCTGGTCTATTTTGGCCTGTTCTGGTATGTTCTGTTCTTGTGTGTTCTGATCTGGCCTGTCCCGGTCTGTTCTGATGTGGTCTGGTCTATTCCGGCCTGTTCTGGTATGTTCTGTTCTGGTCTGTTCTGATCTGTTCTTGCCTATTCTGATATGTTCTGTTCTGGTCTGTTCTGGCCTGTTCTGGTATGTTCTGTTCTGGTGTGTTCTGGCCTGTTCTGGTATATTCTGTTCTGGTCTGTTCTGATCTGTTCTTGCCTATTCTGGTAAGTTCTGTTCTGGTTTGTTCTGTTCTTAGGTGTTCTGTTCTGGTCTGTCCTGTTCTTAGGTGTTCTGTTCTGATCTGTCCTGGTCTGTTCTGATCTGTTCTTGCCTATTCTGGTATGTTCTGTTCTCGTGTGTTCTGTTCTTAGGTGTTCTGTTCTGATCTGTCCTGGTCTGTTTTGATCTGGTCTGGTCTATTTTGGCCTGTTCTGGTATGTTCTGTTCTGGTGTGTCCTGTTCTTAGGTGTTCTGTTCTGGTCTGTCTTGGTCTGTTTTGATCAGGTCTGGTCTATTTTGGCCCGTTCTGGTATGTTCTGTTCTTGTGTGTTCTGTTCTTAGGTGTTCTGTTCTGGTGTGTCCTGTTCTTAGGTGTTCTGTTCTGGTCTGTCCTGGTCTGTTTTGATCTGGTCTGGTCTATTTTGGCCCGTTCTGGTATGTTCTGTTCTGGTGTGTCCTGTTCTTAGGTGTTCTGTTCTGGTCTGTCCTGGTCTGTTTTGATCTGGTCTGGTCTATTTTGGCCTGTTCTGGTATGTTCTGTTCTGGTGTGTCCTGTTCTTAGGTGTTCTGTTCTGGTCTGTCCTGGTCTGTTTTGATCTGGTCTGGTCTATTTTGGCCTGTTCTGGTATGTTCTGTTCTGGTGTGTCCTGTTCTTAGGTGTTCTGTTCTGGTCTGTCCTGGTCTGTTTTGATCTGGTCTGGTCTATTCCGGCCTGTTCTGGTATGTTCTGTTCTTATGTGTTCTGTTCTGGTCTGTTCTGATCTGTTCTTGCCTATTCTGATATGTTCTGTTCTGGTCTGCTCTGGCCTGTTCTGGTATGTTCTGTTCTGGTATGTTCTGTTCTGGTGTGTCCTGTTCTTAGGTGTTCTGTTCTGATCTGTCCTGGTCTGTTCTGATCTGTTCTTGCCTATTCTGGTATGTTCTGTTCTTAGGTGTTCTGTTCTGATCTGTCCTGGTCTGTTTTGATCTGGTCTGGTCTATTTTGGCCTGTTCTGGTATGTTCTGTTCTGGTGTGTCCTGTTCTTAGGTGTTCTGTTCTGGTCTGTCTTGGTCTGTTTTGATCAGGTCTGGTCTATTTTGGCCCGTTCTGGTATGTTCTGTTCTGGTGTGTCCTGTTCTTAGGTGTTCTGTTCTGGTCTGTCCTGGTCTGTTTTGATCTGGTCTGGTCTATTTTGGCCTGTTCTGGTATGTTCTGTTCTTGTGTGTTCTGATCTGGTCTGTCCCGGTCTGTTCTGATGTGGTCTGGTCTATTCCGTCCTGTTCTGGTATGTTCTGTTCTTAGGTGTTCTGTTCTGGTCTGTCCCGGTCTGTTCTGATGTGGTCTGGTCTATTCCGGCCTGTTCTGGTATGTTCTGTTCTTATGTGTTCTGTTCTGGTCTGTTCTGATCTGTTCTTGCCTATTCTGATATGGTCTGTTCTGGTCTGCTCTGGCCTGTTCTGGTATGTTCTGTTCTGGTATGTTCTGTTCTGGTGTGTCCTGTTCTTAGGTGTTCTGTTCTGATCTGTCCTGGTCTGTTCTGATCTGTTCTTGCCTATTCTGGTATGTTCTGTTCTCGTGTGTTCTGTTCTTAGGTGTTCTGTTCTGATCTGTCCTGGTCTGTTTTGATCTGGTCTGGTCTATTTTGGCCTGTTCTGGTATGTTCTGTTCTGGTGTGTCCTGTTCTTAGGTGTTCTGTTCTGGTCTGTCTTGGTCTGTTTTGATCTGGTCTGGTCTATTTTGGCCCGTTCTGGTATGTTCTGTTCTGGTGTGTCCTGTTCTTAGGTGTTCTGTTCTGGTCTGTCCTGGTCTGTTTTGATCTGGTCTGGTCTATTTTGGCCTGTTCTGGTATGTTCTGTTCTTGTGTGTTCTGATCTGGCCTGTCCCGGTCTGTTCTGATGTGGTCTGGTCTATTCCGGCCTGTTCTGGTATGTTCTGTTCTGGTCTGTTCTGATCTGTTCTTGCCTATTCTGATATGTTCTGTTCTGGTCTGTTCTGGCCTGTTCTGGTATGTTCTGTTCTGGTGTGTTCTGGCCTGTTCTGGTATATTCTGTTCTGGTCTGTTCTGATCTGTTCTTGCCTATTCTGGTAAGTTCTGTTCTGGTTTGTTCTGTTCTTAGGTGTTCTGTTCTGGTCTGTCCTGTTCTTAGGTGTTCTGTTCTGATCTGTCCTGGTCTGTTCTGATCTGTTCTTGCCTATTCTGGTATGTTCTGTTCTCGTGTGTTCTGTTCTTAGGTGTTCTGTTCTGATCTGTCCTGGTCTGTTTTGATCTGGTCTGGTCTATTTTGGCCTGTTCTGGTATGTTCTGTTCTGGTGTGTCCTGTTCTTAGGTGTTCTGTTCTGGTCTGTCTTGGTCTGTTTTGATCAGGTCTGGTCTATTTTGGCCCGTTCTGGTATGTTCTGTTCTTGTGTGTTCTGTTCTTAGGTGTTCTGTTCTGGTGTGTCCTGTTCTTAGGTGTTCTGTTCTGGTCTGTCCTGGTCTGTTTTGATCTGGTCTGGTCTATTTTGGCCCGTTCTGGTATGTTCTGTTCTGGTGTGTCCTGTTCTTAGGTGTTCTGTTCTGGTCTGTCCTGGTCTGTTTTGATCTGGTCTGGTCTATTTTGGCCTGTTCTGGTATGTTCTGTTCTGGTGTGTCCTGTTCTTAGGTGTTCTGTTCTGGTCTGTCCTGGTCTGTTTTGATCTGGTCTGGTCTATTTTGGCCTGTTCTGGTATGTTCTGTTCTGGTGTGTCCTGTTCTTAGGTGTTCTGTTCTGGTCTGTCCTGGTCTGTTTTGATCTGGTCTGGTCTATTTTGGCCTGTTCTGGTATGTTCTGTTCTGGTGTGTCCTGTTCTTAGGTGTTCTGTTCTGGTCTGTCCTGGTCTGTTTTGATCTGGTCTGGTCTATTTTGGCCTGTTCTGGTATGTTCTGTTCTGGTGTGTCCTGTTCTTAGGTGTTCTGTTCTGGTCTGTCCTGGTCTGTTTTGATCTGGTCTGGTCTATTCTGGCCTGTTCTGGCCTCTTCTGGTATGTTCTGTTCTGGTGTCTTCTGTTCTTACGTGTTCTGTGCTGGTCTGTCCTGGCCTGTTCTGGTCTAGTCTATTCTGGCCTGTTCTGGTATGTTCTGTTCTGGTGTGTTCTGATCTGGTCTGGTCTATTCCGGCCTGTTCTGGTCTGTTCTGATCTGTTCTTGCCTAGTCTGATATGTTTTGTTCTGGTCTGTTCTGGCCTGTTCTGGTATGTTCTGTTCTGGTGTGTTCTGATCTGGTCTGTCCCGGTCTGTTCTGATCTGGTCTGGTCTATTCCGGCCTGTTCTGGTATGTTCTGTTCTGGTGTGTTCTGTTCTTATGTGTTCTGTTCTGGCCTGTTCTAGTATGTTCTGTTCTGGTGTCTTCTGTTCTTACGTGTTCTGTTCTGGTCTGTCCTGGCCTGTTCTTGTCTGTTTTGATCTGGTCTGGTCTATTTTGGCCTGTTCTGGTGTGTCCTGTTCTTAGGTGTTCTGTTCTGGTGTGTCCTGTTCTTAGGTGTTCTGTTCTCGTCTGTCCTGGTCTGTTTTGATCTGGTCTGGTCTATTTTGGCCTGTTCTGGTATGTTCTGTTCTGGTGTGTTTTGTTCTTATGTGTTCTGTTCTGGCCTGTTCTAGTATGTTCTGATCTGGTCTGTTCTAATTTGTTCTTGCCTATTCTGATATGTTCTGTTCTGGTCTGCTCTGGCCTGTTCTGGTATGTTCTGTTCTGGTGTGTCCTGTTCTTAGGTGTTCTGTTCTGGCCTGTTCTAGTATGTTCTGTTCTTATGTGTTCTGTTCTGGTCTGTTCTGATCTGTTCTTGCCTATTCTGGTATGTTCTGTTCTGGTGTGTTCTGTTCTTAGGTGTTCTGTTCTGGTCTGTCCTGGTCTGTTCTGATCTGTTTGGCCTGTTCTGGTATGTTCTGTTCTGGTGTGTTCTTGCCTGTTCTGGTATATTCTGTTCTGGTCTGTTCTGATCTGTTCTTGCCTATTCTGGTATGTTCTGTTCTTAGGTGTTCTGTTCTGATCTGTCCTGGTCTGTTTTGATCTGGTCTGGTCTATTTTGGCCTGTTCTGGTATGTTCTGTTCTGGTGTGTCCTGTTCTTGTGTGTTCTGATCTGGTCTGTCCCGGTCTGTTCTGATGTGGTCTGGTCTATTCCGGCCTGTTCTGGTATGTTCTGTTCTTAGGTGTTCTGTTCTGGTCTGTCCCGGTCTGTTCTGATGTGGTCTGGTCTATTCCGGCCTGTTCTGGTATGTTCTGTTCTTATGTGGTCTGTTCTGGTCTGTTCTGATCTGTTCTTGCCTATTCTGATATGTTCTGTTCTGGTCTGCTCTGGCCTGTTCTGGTATGTTCTGTTCTGGTGTGTCCTGTTCTTAGGTGTTCTGTTCTGATCTGTCCTGGTCTGTTCTGATCTGTTCTTGCCTATTCTGGTAAGTTCTGTTCTGGTTTGTTCTGTTCTTAGGTGTTCTGTTCTGGTCTGTCCTGGTCTGTTTTGATCTGGTCTGGTCTATTTTGGCCTGTTCTGGTGTGTCCTGTTCTTAGGTGTTCTGTTCTGGTCTGTCCTGGTCTGTTTTGATCTGGTCTGGTCTATTTTGGCCTGTTCTGGTATGTTCTGTTCTTATGTGTTCTGTTCTGGCCTGTTCTAGTATGTTCCGTTCTGGTGTCTTCTGTTCTTACGTGTTCTGTTCTGGTCTGTCCTGGCCTGTTCTGGTCTAGTCTATTCTGGCCTGTTCTGGTATGTTCTGTTCTGGTGTGTTCTGATGTGGTCTGGTCTATTCCGGCCTGTTCTGGTATGTTCTGTTCTGGTCTGTCCTGGTCTGTTTTGATCTGGTCTGGTCTATTCTGGCCTGTTCTGGCCTCTTCTGGTATGTTCTGTTCAGGTGTCTTCTGTTCTTACGTGTTCTGTTCTGGTCTGTCCTGGCCTGTTCTGGTATGTTCTGTTCTGGTGTGTTCTGATCTGGTCTGGTCTATTCCGGCCTGTTCTGGTCTGTTCTGATCTGTTCTTGCCTAGTCTGATATGTTTTGTTCTGGTCTGTTCTGGCCTGTTCTGGTATGTTCTGTTCTGGTGTGTTCTGATCTGGTCTGTCCCGGTCTGTTCTGATCTGGTCTGGTCTATTCCGGCCTGTTCTGGTATGTTCTGTTCTTATGTGTTCTGTTCTGGTCTGTTCTGATCTGTTCTTGCCTATTCTGGTATGTTCTGTTCTCGTGTGTTCTGTTCTTAGGTGTTCTGTTCTGATCTGTCCTGGTCTGTTTTGATCTGGTCTGGTCTATTTTGGCCTGTTCTGGTATGTTCTGTTCTGGTGTGTCCTGTTCTTAGGTGTTCTGTTCTGGTCTGTCTTGGTCTGTTTTGATCTGGTCTGGTCTATTTTGGCCCGTTCTGGTATGTTCTGTTCTGGTGTGTCCTGTTCTTAGGTGTTCTGTTCTGGTGTGTCCTGTTCTTAGGTGTTCTGTTCTGGTCTGTCCTGGTCTGTTTTGATCTGGTCTGGTCTATTTTGGCCCGTTCTGGTATGTTCTGTTCTGGTGTGTCCTGTTCTTAGGTGTTCTGTTCTGGTCTGTCTTGGTCTGTTTTGATCTGGTCTGGTCTATTTTGGCCCGTTCTGGTATGTTCTGTTCTGGTGTGTCCTGTTCTTAGGTGTTCTGTTCTGGTCTGTCTTGGTCTGTTTTGATCTGGTCTGGTCTATTTTGGCCCGTTCTGGTATGTTCTGTTCTGGTGTGTCCTGTTCTTAGGTGTTCTGTTCTGGTCTGTCTTGGTCTGTTTTGATCTGGTCTGGTCTATTTTGGCCCGTTCTGGTATGTTCTGTTCTGGTGTGTCCTGTTCTTAGGTGTTCTGTTCTGGTCTGTCCTGGTCTGTTTTGATCTGGTCTGGTCTATTTTGGCCTGTTCTGGTGTGTCCTGTTCTTAGGTGTTCTGTTCTGGTCTGTCCTGGTCTGTTTTGATCTGGTCTGGTCTATTTTGGCCTGTTCTGGTATGTTCTGTTCTGGTGTGTCCTGTTCTTAGGTGTTCTGTTCTGGTCTGTCCTGGTCTGTTTTGATCTGGTCTGGTCTATTCCGGCCTGTTCTGGTATGTTCTGTTCTGGTGTGTTCTGTTCTTAGGTGTTCTGTTCTGGTCTGTCCTGGTCTGTTTTGATCTTGTCTGGTCTATTTTGGCCTGTTCTGGTATATTATGTTCTGGTCTGTTCTGATCTGTTCTTGCCTATTCTGGTATGTTCTGTTCTGGTGTGTCCTGTTCTTAGGTGTTCTGTTCTGGTCTGTCCTGGTCTGTTTTGATCTGGTCTGGTCTATTTTGGCCTGTTCTGGTCTGGTCTATTCTGGCCTGTTCTGGTATGTTCTGTTCTGGTGTGTTCTGTTCTGGTCTGTCCTGGTCTGTTTTGATCTGGTCTGGTCTATTCTGGCCTGTTCTGGTATGTCCTGATCTGGTGTCTTCTGTTCTTACGTGTTCTGTTCTGGTCTGTCCTGGTATGTTCTGTTCTGGTGTGTTCTGTTCTTAGGTGTTCTGTTCTGGTCTGTCCTGGTCTGTTTTGATCTTGTCTGGTCTATTTTGGCCTGTTCTGGTATATTCTGTTCTGGTCTGTTCTGATCTGTTCTTGCCTATTCTGGTATGTTCTATTCTGGTGTCTTCTGTTCTTACGTGTTCTGTTCTGGTCTGTCCTGGCCTGTTCTTGTCAGGTCTATTCTGGCCTGTTCTGGTATGTTCTGTTCTGGTGTGTTCTGTTCTGGTCTGTCCTGGTCTGTTTTGATCTGGTCTGGTCTATTCTGGCCTGTTCTGGTATGTCCTGATCTGGTGTCTTCTGTTCTTACGTGTTCTGTTCTGGTCTGTCCTGGTCTGTTTTGATCTGGTCTGGTCTATTCTGGCCTGTTCTGGTATGTTCTGATCTGGTGTGTTCTGTTCTTAGGTGTTCTGTTCTGGTCTGTCCTGGTCTGTTTTGATCTGGTCTGGTCTATTTTGGCCTGTTCTGGTGTGTCCTGTTCTTAGGTGATCTGTTCTGGTCTGTCCTGGTCTGTTTGGATCTGGTCTGGTCTATTTTGGCCTGTTCTGGTATGTTCTGTTCTGGTGTGTTCTGGCCTGTTCTGGTATATTCTGTTCTGGTCTGTTCTGATCTGTTCTTGCCTATTCTGGTATGTTCTGGTCTGGTGAGTTCTGTTCTTAGGTGTTCTGTTCTGGTCTGTCCTGGTCTGTTTTGATCTGATCTGGTCTATCCTGGCCTGTTCTGGTATCTTCTGTTCAGGTCTGTCCGGGTCTGTTTTGATCTGGTCTGGTCTATTTTGGCCTGTTCTGGTATGTTCTGTTCTGGTGTGTCCTGGTCTGGTCTGTCCTGGTCTGTTTTGATCTGATCTGGTCTATCCTGGCCTGTTCTTGTATCTTCTGTTCAGGTCTGTTCTGGTCTGTTTTGATCTGTTCTGGTATGTTCTGGTCTGTCCTGGTCTGTTCTGGTATGTTCTGTTGTGGTGTGTTCTGTTCTTATGTGTTCTGTTCTGGTCTGTCCGGGTCTGTTTTGATCTGGTCTGGTCTATTTTGGCCTGTTCTGGTATGTTCTGTTCTGGTGTGTCCTGTTCTTAGGTGTTCTGTTCTGGTCTGTCCTGGTCTGTTTTGATCTGGTCTGGTCTATTTTGGCCTGTTCTGGTATGTTCTGTTCTGGTGTGTTCTGTTCTTATGTGTTCTGTTCTGGCCTGTTCTAGTATGTTCTGTTCTGGTGTCTTCTGTTCTTACGTGTTCTGTTCTGGTCTGTCCTGGCCTGTTCTGGTCTGGTCTATTCTGGCCTGTTCTGGTATGTTCTGTTCTGGTGTGTTCTGTTCTGGTCTGTCCTGGTCTGTTTTGATCTGGTCTGGTCTATCCTGGCCTGTTCTCGTATCTTCTGTTCAGGTCTGTTCTGGTTTGTCCTGGTCTGTTTTGATCTGATCTGGTCTATCCTGGCCTGTTCTGGTATCTTCTGTTCAGGTCTGTCCGGGTCTGTTTTGATCTGGTCTGGTGTATTTTGGCCTGTTCTGGTATGTTCTGTTCTGGTGTGTTCTGTTCTTATGTGTTCTGTTCTGGCCTGTTCTAGTATGTTCTGTTCTGGTGTCTTCTGTTCTTACGTGTTCTGTTCTGGTCTGTCCTGGCCTGTTCTGGTCTGGTCTATTCTGGCCTGTTCTGGTATGTTCTGTTCTGGTGTGTTCTGTTCTGGTCTGTCCTGGTCTGTTTTGATCTGGTCTGGTCTATTCTGGCCTGTTCTGGTCTGTTCTGGTCTGTTCTGGTCTGTTCTGGTATGTTTTGTTCTTATGTGTTCTGTTCTGGTCTGTCCTGGTCTGTTTTGATATAGTCTGGTCTATCCTGGCCTGTTCTGGTATCTTCTGTTCAGGTCTGTTCTGGTCTGTTTTGACCTGTTCTGGTATGTTCTGGTCTGTTCTGGTCTGTTCTGGTCTGTTCTGATCTGGTGTGTTTTGACCTGTTCTGGTATGTTCTGTTCTGGTGTGTTCTGATCTGGTCTGTTCTGGTCTGTTCTGGTCTGTTCTGGTCTGTTCTGGTCTGTTCTGATCTGTTCTGGTCTGTTCTGATCTGGTCTATTCTGGCCTGTTCTGGTATGTTCTGGTCTGTTTTGGCCTGTTCTGGTAAGTTCTGGTATGTTCTGTTCTGGTCTGTTCTGGTCTGTTCTGGTCTGTTCTGGTCTGTCCTGGTCTGTCCTGATCTGTTCTGGTCTGTTCTGGTCTGTCCTGATCTGTTCTTGCCTATTCTGGTATGTTCTGTTCTGGTGTGTTCTGTTCTGGTCTGTTCTGGTATGTTCTGGTATGGTCTGTTCTTATGTGGTCTGTTCTGGTCTGTCCTGGTCTGTCCTGGTCTGTTCTGGTCTGTTCTGGTCTGTTCTGGTCTGTTCTGGTCTGTTCTGATCTGTTCTGGTCTGTTCTGATCTGGTCTATTCTGGCCTGTTCTGGTATGTTGTGTTCTGGTCTGTCCTGGTCTGTTCTGGTCTGTTCTGGTCTGTTCTGGTCTGTTCTGGTCTGTTCTGGTCTGTTCTGTTCTGTTCTGTTCTGGTCTGTTCTGGTCTGTTCTGATCTGTTCTTGCCTATTCTGGTATCTTCTTTTCAGGTCTGGTCTGGTCTGTTCTGGCCTGTTCTGGTATGTTCTGTCCTGGTCTGGTCTATTCTGGCCTGTTCTGGTATGTTCTGTTCTGGTGTGTTCTGTTCTGTTTTGACCTGTTCTGGTATGTTCTGGTCTGTTCTGGTCTGTTCTGGTCTGTTCTGGTATGTTTTGTTCTTATGTGTTCTGTTCTGGTCTGTCCTGGTCTGTTTTGATATAGTCTGGTCTATCCTGGCCTGTTCTGGTATCTTCTGTTCAGGTCTGTTCTGGTCTGTTTTGACCTGTTCTGGTATGTTCTGGTCTGTTCTGGTCTGTTCTGGTCTGTTCTGATCTGGTGTGTTTTGACCTGTTCTGGTATGTTCTGTTCTGGTGTGTTCTGTTCTAGTCTGTTCTGGTATGTTCTGGTATGGTCTGTTCTGATCTGTTCTGGTCTGTTCTGGTCTGTTCTGGTCTGTTCTGGTCTGTTCTGGTCTGTTCTGGTCTGTTCTGATCTGTTCTGGTCTGTTCTGATCTGGTCTATTCTGGCCTGTTCTGGTATGTTCTGGTCTGTTTTGGCCTGTTCTGGTAAGTTCTGGTATGTTCTGTTCTGGTCTGTTCTGGTCTGTTCTGGTCTGTTCTGGTCTGTCCTGGTCTGTCCTGATCTGTTCTGGTCTGTTCTGGTCTGTCCTGATCTGTTCTTGCCTATTCTGGTATGTTCTGTTCTGGTGTGTTCTGGTATGTTCTGGTATGGTCTGTTCTTATGTGGTCTGTTCTGGTCTGTCCTGGTCTGTCCTGGTCTGTTCTGGTCTGTTCTGGTCTGTTCTGGTCTGTTCTGGTCTGTTCTGATCTGTTCCGGTCTGTTCTGATCTGGTCTATTCTGGCCTGTTCTGGTATGTTGTGTTCTGGTCTGTCCTGGTCTGTTCTGGTCTGTTCTGTTCTGGTCTGTTCTGGTCTGTTCTGGTCTGTTCTGTTCTGGTCTGGTCTGTTCTGGTCTGTTCTGATCTGTTCTTGCCTATTCTGGTATCTTCTGTTCAGGTCTGGTCTGGTCTGTTCTGGCCTGTTCTGGTATGTTCTGTCCTGGTCTGGTCTATTCTGGCCTGTTCTGGTATGTTCTGTTCTGGTGTGTTCTGTTCTGTTTTGACCTGTTCTGGTATGTTCTGGTCTGTTCTGGTCTGTTCTGATCTGGTCTATTCTGGCCTGTTCTGGTATGTTCTGGTCTGTTTTGGCCTGTTCTAGTAAGTTCTGGTATGTTCTGTTCTGGTCTGTTCTGGACTGTCCTGGTCTGTTTTGATGTGGTCTGGTCTATTCTGGCCTGTTCTGGTATGTTCTGTTCTGGTGTGTTCTGTTCTGGTCTGTCCTGGTCTGTTTTGATATAGTCTGGTCTATCCTGGCCTGTTCTGGTATCTTCTGTTCAGGTCTGTTCTGGTCTGTTTTGACCTGTTCTGGTATGTTCTGGTCTGTTCTGGTCTGTTCTGGTCTGTTCTGATGTGGTGTGTTTTGACCTGTTCTGGTATGTTCTGTTCTGGTGTGTTCTGTTCTAGTCTGTTCTGGTATGTTCTGGTATGGTCTCTTCTGATCTGGTCTGATCTGGTCTGTTCTGGTCTGTTCTGGTCTGTTCTGGTCTGTTCTGATCTGTTCTGGTCTGTTCTGATCTGGTCTATTCTGGCCTGTTCTGGTATGTTCTGGTCTGTTTTGGCCTGTTCTGGTAAGTTCTGGTATGTTCTGTTCTGGTCTGTTCTGGTCTGTCCTGGTCTGTCCTGATCTGTTCTGATCTGTTCTGGTCTGTTCTGATCTGGTCTATTCTGGCCTGTTCTGGTATGTTGTGTTCTGGTCTGTCCTGGTCTGTTCTGGTCTGTTCTGGTCTGTTCTGGTCTGTTCTGGTCTGTTCTGGTCTGTTCTGTTCTGTTCTGTTCTGGTCTGTTCTGGTCTGTTCTGATCTGTTCTTGCCTATTCTGGTATCTTCTTTTCAGGTCTGGTCTGGTCTGTTCTGGCCTGTTCTGGTATGTTCTGTCCTGGTCTGGTCTATTCTGGCCTGTTCTGGTATGTTCTGTTCTGGTGTGTTCTGTTCTGTTTTGACCTGTTCTGGTATGTTCTGGTCTGTTCTGGTCTGTTCTGGTCTGTTCTGGTATGTTTTGTTCTTATGTGTTCTGTTCTGGTCTGTCCTGGTCTGTTTTGATATAGTCTGGTCTATCCTGGCCTGTTCTGGTATCTTCTGTTCAGGTCTGTTCTGGTCTGTTTTGACCTGTTCTGGTATGTTCTGGTCTGTTCTGGTCTGTTCTGGTCTGTTCTGATCTGGTGTGTTTTGACCTGTTCTGGTATGTTCTGTTCTGGTGTGTTCTGTTCTAGTCTGTTCTGGTATGTTCTGGTATGGTCTGTTCTGATCTGTTCTGGTCTGTTCTGGTCTGTTCTGGTCTGTTCTGGTCTGTTCTGGTCTGTTCTGGTCTGTTCTGATCTGTTCTGGTCTGTTCTGATCTGGTCTATTCTGGCCTGTTCTGGTATGTTCTGGTCTGTTTTGGCCTGTTCTGGTAAGTTCTGGTATGTTCTGTTCTGGTCTGTTCTGGTCTGTTCTGGTCTGTTCTGGTCTGTCCTGGTCTGTCCTGATCTGTTCTGGTCTGTTCTGGTCTGTCCTGATCTGTTCTTGCCTATTCTGGTATGTTCTGTTCTGGTGTGTTCTGGTATGTTCTGGTATGGTCTGTTCTTATGTGGTCTGTTCTGGTCTGTCCTGGTCTGTCCTGGTCTGTTCTGGTCTGTTCTGGTCTGTTCTGGTCTGTTCTGGTCTGTTCTGGTCTGTTCTGATCTGTTCTGGTCTGTTCTGATCTGGTCTATTCTGGCCTGTTCTGGTATGTTGTGTTCTGGTCTGTCCTGGTCTGTTCTGGTCTGTTCTGTTCTGGTCTGTTCTGGTCTGTTCTGGTCTGTTCTGTTCTGTTCTGGTCTGTTCTGGTCTGTTCTGATCTGTTCTTGCCTATTCTGGTATCTTCTGTTCAGGTCTGGTCTGGTCTGTTCTGGCCTGTTCTGGTATGTTCTGTCCTGGTCTGGTCTATTCTGGCCTGTTCTGGTATGTTCTGTTCTGGTGTGTTCTGTTCTGTTTTGACCTGTTCTGGTATGTTCTGGTCTGTTCTGGTCTGTTCTGATCTGGTCTATTCTGGCCTGTTCTGGTATGTTCTGGTCTGTTTTGGCCTGTTCTAGTAAGTTCTGGTATGTTCTGTTCTGGTCTGTTCTGGACTGTCCTGGTCTGTTTTGATGTGGTCTGGTCTATTCTGGCCTGTTCTGGTATGTTCTGTTCTGGTGTGTTCTGTTCTGGTCTGTCCTGGTCTGTTTTGATATAGTCTGGTCTATCCTGGCCTGTTCTGGTATCTTCTGTTCAGGTCTGTTCTGGTCTGTTCTGGTCTGTTCTGATGTGGTGTGTTTTGACCTGTTCTGGTATGTTCTGTTCTGGTGTGTTCTGTTCTAGTCTGTTCTGGTATGTTCTGGTATGGTCTCTTCTGATCTGGTCTGTTCTGGTCTGTTCTGGTCTGTTCTGGTCTGTTCTGGTCTGTTCTGATCTGTTCTGGTCTGTTCTGATCTGGTCTATTCTGGCCTGTTCTGGTATGTTCTGGTCTGTTTTGGCCTGTTCTGGTAAGTTCTGGTATGTTCTGTTCTGGTCTGTTCTGGTCTGTCCTGGTCTGTCCTGATCTGTTCTGGTCTGTTCTGGTCTGTTCTGATCTGGTCTATTCTGGCCTGTTCTGGTATGTTCTGGTCTGTTTTGGCCTGTTCTGGTAAGTTCTGGTATGTTCTGTTCTGGTCTGTTCTGGACTGTTCTGGTCTGTTTTGATCTGGTCTGGTCTATTCTGGCCTGTTCTGGTATGTTCTGTTCTGGTGTGTTGTGTTCTGTTCTGTCCTGGTCTGTTCTGATCTGTTCTGGCCTGTTCTGATCTGTTCTGGTCTGTTCTGATCTGGTCTGGTCTATTCTGGCCTGTTCTGGCCTGTTCTGGTATATTCTGTCCTGGTCTGTTTTGGTATGTTCTGTTCTGGTGTGTTCTGTTCTTAAGTGTTCTGTTCTGGTCTGTCCTGGTCTGTTTTTATCTGTTCTGGCCTGTTTTGATCTGTTCTGGCCTGTTCTGGTATGTTCTGTTCTGGTGTGTTCTGGCCTGTTCTGGTACCTTCTGTTCTGGTCTGTCCTGGTCTGTTTTGATCTGGTCTGGTCTATTCTGGTCTGTTCTGGTAGGTTCTGTTCTGGTCTGTCCTGGTCTGTCCTGGTCTGTTCTGGTCTGTTCTGGTCTGTTCTGGTCTGTTCTGGTCTGTTCTGATCTGTTCTGGTCTGTTCTGATCTGGTCTATTCTGGCCTGTTCTGGTATGTTGTGTTCTGGTATGTTCTGGTCTGCCCTGGTCTGTCCTGGTCTGTTCTGATCTGGTCTGGTCTATTCCGGCCTATTCTGGTATGTTCTGTTCTGGTGTGTTCTGTTCTTAGGTGTTCTGTTCTGGTCTGTCCTGGTCTGTTTTGATGTGGTCTGGTCTATTCTGGCCTGTTCTGGTATGTTCTGTTCTGGTGTGTTCTGTTCTGGTCTGTCCTGGTCTGTTTTGATATAGTCTGGTCTATCCTGGCCTGTTCTGGTATCTTCTGTTCAGGTCTGTTCTGGTCTGTTTTGACCTGTTCTGGTCTGTTCTGGTCTGTTCTGGTCTGTTCTGGTCTGTTCTGGTCTGTTCTGATCTGGTGTGTTTTGACCTGTTCTGGTATGTTCTGTTCTGGTGTGTTCTGTTCTAGTCTGTTCTGGTATGTTCTGGTATGGTCTGTTCTGATCTGGTCTGTTCTGGTCTGTTCTGGTCTGTTCTGGTCTGTTCTGGTCTGTTCTGATCTGTTCTGGTCTGTTCTGATCTGGTCTATTCTGGCCTGTTCTGGTATGTTCTGGTCTGTTTTGGCCTGTTCTGGTAAGTTCTGGTATGTTCTGTTCTGGTCTGTTCTGGTCTGTCCTGGTCTGTCCTGATCTGTTCTGGTCTGTTCTGGTCTGTTCTGATCTGGTCTAGTCTGGCCTGTTCTGGTATGTTCTGGTCTGTTTTGGCCTGTTCTGGTAAGTTCTGGTATGTTCTGTTCTGGTCTGTTCTGGACTGTCCTGGTCTGTTTTGATCTGATCTGGTCTATTCTGATCTGTTCTGGTCTGTTCTGATCTGGTCTGGTCTATTCTGGCCTGTTCTGGTAGGTTCTGTTCTGGTCTGTCCTGGTCTGTCCTGGTCTGTTCTGGTCTGTTCTGGTCTGTTCTGGTCTGTTCTGATCTGTTCTGGTCTGTTCTGATCTGGTCTATTCTGGCCTGTTCTGGTATGTTCTGGTCTGTTTTGGCCTGTTCTGGTAAGTTCTGGTATGTTCTGTTCTGGTCTGTTCTGGACTGTCCTGGTCTGTTTTGATCTGGTCTGGTCTATTCTGATCTGTTCTGTTCTGGTCTGTTCTGGTCTGGTCTGCTTGGTCTGTTCTGGTGTGTTCTGTTCTGTTCTGTCCTGGTCTGTTCTGATCTGTTCTGGCCTGTTTTGATCTGTTCTGGCCTGTTCTGGTATGTTCTGTTCTGGTGTGTTCTGGCCTGTTCTGGTACCTTCTGTTCTGGTCTGTCCTGGTCTGTTTTGATCTGGTCTGGTCTATTCTGGTCTGTTCTGGTAGGTTCTGTTCTGGTCTGTCCTGGTCTGTCCTGGTCTGTTCTGGTCTGTTCTGGTCTGTTCTGGTCTGTTCTGGTCTGTTCTGATCTGTTCTGGTCTGTTCTGATCTGGTCTATTCTGGCCTGTTCTGGTATGTTGTGTTCTGGTATGTTCTGGTCTGCCCTGGTCTGTCCTGGTCTGTTCTGATCTGGTCTGGTCTATTCCAGCCTATTCTGGTATGTTCTGTTCTGGTGTGTTCTGTTCTTAGGTGTTCTGTTCTGGTCTGTCCTGGTCTGTTTTGATGTGGTCTGGTCTATTCTGGCCTGTTCTGGTATGTTCTGTTCTGGTGTGTTCTGTTCTGGTCTGTCCTGGTCTGTTTTGATATAGTCTGGTCTATCCTGGCCTGTTCTGGTATCTTCTGTTCAGGTCTGTTCTGGTCTGTTCTGGTCTGTTCTGATCTGTTCTGGTCTGTTCTGATCTGGTCTATTCTGGCCTGTTCTGGTATGTTGTGTTCTGGTATGTTCTGGTCTGCCCTGGTCTGTCCTGGTCTGTTCTGATCTGGTCTGGTCTATTCCGGCCTATTCTGGTATGTTCTGTTCTGGTGTGTTCTGTTCTTAGGTGTTCTGTTCTGGTCTGTCCTGGTCTGTTTTGATGTGGTCTGGTCTATTCTGGCCTGTTCTGGTATGTTCTGTTCTGGTGTGTTCTGTTCTGGTCTGTCCTGGTCTGTTTTGATATAGTCTGGTCTATCCTGGCCTGTTCTGGTATCTTCTGTTCAGGTCTGTTCTGGTCTGTTTTGACCTGTTCTGGTCTGTTCTGGTCTGTTCTGGTCTGTTCTGGTCTGTTCTGGTCTGTTCTGATCTGGTGTGTTTTGACCTGTTCTGGTATGTTCTGTTCTGGTGTGTTCTGTTCTAGTCTGTTCTGGTATGTTCTGTTCTGGTCTGTTCTGGTCTGGTCTGCTTGGTCTGTTCTGGTGTGTTCTGTTCTGTTCTGTCCTGGTCTGTTCTGATCTGTTCTGGCCTGTTCTGATCTGTTCTGGTCTGTTCTGATCTGGTCTGGTCTATTCTGGCCTGTTCTGGCCTGTTCTGGTATATTCTGTCCTGGTCTGTTTTGGTATGTTCTGTTCTTAGGTGTTCTGTTCTGGTCTGTCCTGGTCTGTTTTGATCTGTTCTGGTCTATTCTGGCCTGTTCTGGCCTGTTCTGGTATATTCTGTTCTGGTCTGTTCTTATCTGTTCTTGTCTATTCTGGTATGTTCTGTTCTGGTGTGTTCTGTTCTGGTCTGTTCTGATCTGTTCTTGCCTATTCTGGTATGTTCTATTCTGGTGTCTTCTGTTCTTACGTGTTCTGTTCTGGTCTGTCCTGGCCTGTTCTGGTCTGGTCTATTCTGGCCTGTTCTGGTATGTTCTGTTCTGGTGTGTTCTGTTCTGGTCTGTCCTGGTCTGTTTTGATCTGGTCTGGTCTATTCTGGCCTGTTCTGGTATGTCCTGATCTGGTGTCTTCTGTTCTTACGTGTTCTGTTCTGGTCTGTCCTGGTATGTTCTGTTCTGGTGTGTTCTGTTCTTAGGTGTTCTGTTCTGGTCTGTCCTGGTCTGTTTTGATCTTGTCTGGTCTATTTTGGCCTGTTCTGGTATATTCTGTTCTGGTCTGTTCTGATCTGTTCTTGCCTATTCTGGTATGTTCTATTCTGGTGTCTTCTGTTGTTACGTGTTCTGTTCTGGTCTGTCCTGGCCTGTTCTGGTCTGGTCTATTCTGGCCTGTTCTGGTATGTTCTGTTCTGGTGTGTTCTGTTCTGGTCTGTCCTGGTCTGTTTTGATCTGGTCTGGTCTATTCTGGCCTGTTCTGGTATGTCCTGATCTGGTGTCTTCTGTTCTTACGTGTTCTGTTCTGGTCTGTCCTGGTCTGTTTTGATCTGGTCTGGTCTATTCTGGCCTGTTCTGGTATGTTCTGATCTGGTGTGTTCTGTTCTTAGGTGTTCTGTTCTGGTCTGTCCTGGTCTGTTTTGATCTGGTCTGGTCTATTTTGGCCTGTTCTGGTGTGTCCTGTTCTTAGGTGATCTGTTCTGGTCTGTCCTGGTCTGTTTGGATCTGGTCTGGTCTATTTTGGCCTGTTCTGGTGTGTTCTGGCCTGTTCTGGTATATTCTGTTCTGGTCTGTTCTGATCTGTTCTTGCCTATTCTGGTATGTTCTGGTCTGGTGAGTTCTGTTCTTAGGTGTTCTGTTCTGGTCTGTCCTGGTCTGTTTTGATCTGATCTGGTCTATCCTGGCCTGTTCTGGTATCTTCTGTTCAGGTCTGTCCGGGTCTGTTTTGATCTGGTCTGGTCTATTTTGGCCTGTTTTGGTATATTCTGTTCTGGTGTGTCCTGTTCTGGTCTGTCCTGGTCTGTTTTGATCTGATCTGGTCTATCCTGGCCTGTTCTGGTATCTTCTGTTCAGGTCTGTCCGGGTCTGTTTTGTTCTGGTCTGGTCTATTTTGGCCTGTTTTGGTATATTCTGTTCTGGTGTGTCCTGGTCTGGTCTGTCCTGGTCTGTTTTGATCTGATCTGGTCTATCCTGGCCTGTTCTGGTATCTTCTGTTCAGGTCTGTCCGGGTCTGTTTTGATCTGGTCTGGTCTATTTTGGCCTGTTTTGGTATATTCTGTTCTGGTGTGTCCTGGTCTGGTCTGTCCTGGTCTGTTTTGATCTGATCTGGTCTATCCTGGCCTGTTCTGGTATCTTCTGTTCAGGTCTGTTCTTATCTGTTCTTGTCTATTCTGGTATGTTCTGTTCTGGTGTGTTCTGTTCTGGTCTGTTCTGATCTGTTCTTGCCTATTCTGGTATGTTCTATTCTGGTGTCTTCTGTTCTTACGTGTTCTGTTCTGGTCTGTCCTGGCCTGTTCTGGTCTGGTCTATTCTGGCCTGTTCTGGTATGTTCTGTTCTGGTGTGTTCTGTTCTGGTCTGTCCTGGTCTGTTTTGATCTGGTCTGGTCTATTCTGGCCTGTTCTGGTATGTCCTGATCTGGTGTCTTCTGTTCTTACGTGTTCTGTTCTGGTCTGTCCTGGTATGTTCTGTTCTGGTGTGTTCTGTTCTTAGGTGTTCTGTTCTGGTCTGTCCTGGTCTGTTTTGATCTTGTCTGGTCTATTTTGGCCTGTTCTGGTATATTCTGTTCTGGTCTGTTCTGATCTGTTCTTGCCTATTCTGGTATGTTCTATTCTGGTGTCTTCTGTTGTTACGTGTTCTGTTCTGGTCTGTCCTGGCCTGTTCTGGTCTGGTCTATTCTGGCCTGTTCTGGTATGTTCTGTTCTGGTGTGTTCTGTTCTGGTCTGTCCTGGTCTGTTTTGATCTGGTCTGGTCTATTCTGGCCTGTTCTGGTATGTCCTGATCTGGTGTCTTCTGTTCTTACGTGTTCTGTTCTGGTCTGTCCTGGTCTGTTTTGATCTGGTCTGGTCTATTCTGGCCTGTTCTGGTATGTTCTGATCTGGTGTGTTCTGTTCTTAGGTGTTCTGTTCTGGTCTGTCCTGGTCTGTTTTGATCTGGTCTGGTCTATTTTGGCCTGTTCTGGTGTGTCCTGTTCTTAGGTGATCTGTTCTGGTCTGTCCTGGTCTGTTTGGATCTGGTCTGGTCTATTTTGGCCTGTTCTGGTATGTTCTGTTCTGGTGTGTTCTGGCCTGTTCTGGTATATTCTGTTCTGGTCTGTTCTGATCTGTTCTTGCCTATTCTGGTATGTTCTGGTCTGGTGAGTTCTGTTCTTAGGTGTTCTGTTCTGGTCTGTCCTGGTCTGTTTTGATCTGATCTGGTCTATCCTGGCCTGTTCTGGTATCTTCTGTTCAGGTCTGTCCGGGTCTGTTTTGATCTGGTCTGGTCTATTTTGGCCTGTTTTGGTATATTCTGTTCTGGTGTGTCCTGGTCTGGTCTGTTCTGATCTGTTCTGGTCTGTTCTGATCTGGTCTGTTCTGGTCTGTCCTGGTCTGTTCTGGTCTGTTCTGGTCTGTTCTGGTCTGTTCTGGTCTGTTCTGGTCTGTTCTGGTCTGTTCTGGTCTGTTCTGATCTGTTCTGGTCTGTTCTGATCTGGTCTATTCTGGCCTGTTCTGGTATGTTGTGTTCTGGTGTGTTCTGTTCTTAGGTGTTCTGTTCTGGTCTGTCCTGGTCTGTTTTGATGTGGTCTGGTCTATTCTGGCCTGTTCTGGTATGTTCTGTTCTGGTGTGTTCTGTTCTGGTCTGTCCTGGTCTGTTTGGATCTGGTCTGGTCTATTTTGGCCTGTTCTGGTATGTTCTGTTCTGGTGTGTTCTGGCCTGTTCTGGTATATTCTGTTCTGGTCTGTTCTGATCTGTTCTTGCCTATTCTGGTATGTTCTGGTCTGGTGAGTTCTGTTCTTAGGTGTTCTGTTCTGGTCTGTCCTGGTCTGTTTTGATCTGATCTGGTCTATCCTGGCCTGTTCTGGTATCTTCTGTTCAGGTCTGTCCGGGTCTGTTTTGATCTGGTCTGGTCTATTTTGGCCTGTTTTGGTATATTCTGTTCTGGTGTGTCCTGGTCTGGTCTGTTCTGATCTGTTCTGGTCTGTTCTGATCTGGTCTGTTCTGGTCTGTCCTGGTCTGTTCTGGTCTGTTCTGGTCTGTTCTGGTCTGTTCTGGTCTGTTCTGGTCTGTTCTGGTCTGTTCTGGTCTGTTCTGGTCTGTTCTGATCTGTTCTGGTCTGTTCTGATCTGGTCTATTCTGGCCTGTTCTGGTATGTTGTGTTCTGGTGTGTTCTGTTCTTAGGTGTTCTGTTCTGGTCTGTCCTGGTCTGTTTTGATGTGGTCTGGTCTATTCTGGCCTGTTCTGGTATGTTCTGTTCTGGTGTGTTCTGTTCTGGTCTGTCCTAGTCTGTTTTGATATAGTCTGGTCTATCCTGGCCTGTTCTGGTATCTTCTGTTCAGGTCTGTTCTGGTCTGTTCTGATCTGTTCTGGCCTGTTCTGATCTGTTCTGGTCTGTTCTGATCTGGTCTGGTCTATTCTGGCCTGTTCTGGCCTGTTCTGGTATATTCTGTCCTGGTCTGTTTTGGTATGTTCTGTTCTTAGGTGTTCTGTTCTGGTCTGTGCTGGTCTGTTTTTATCTGTTCTGGCCTGTTTTGATCTGTTCTGACCTGTTCTGGTATGTTCTGTTCTGGTGTGTTCTGGCCTGTTCTGGTACCTTCTGTTCTGGTCTGTCCTGGTCTGTTTTGATCTGGTCTGGTCTATTCTGGTCTGTTCTGGTCTGTCCTGGTCTGTCCTGGTCTGTTCTGGTCTGTTCTGGTCTGTTCTGGTCTGTTCTGGTCTGTTCTGATCTGTTCTGGTCTGTTCTGATCTGGTCTATTCTGGCCTGTTCTGGTATGTTGTGTTCTGGTATGTTCTGGTCTGCCCTGGTCTGTCCTGGTCTGTTCTGATCTGGTCTGGTCTATTCCGGCCTATTCTGGTGTGTTCTGTTCTTAGGTGTTCTGTTCTGGTCTGTCCTGGTCTGTTTTGATGTGGTCTGGTCTATTCTGGCCTGTTCTGGTATGTTCTGGTCTGTTTTGGCCTGTTCTGGTAAGTTCTGGTATGTTCTGTTCTGGTCTGTTCTGGTCTGTCCTGGTCTGTCCTGATCTGTTCTGGTCTGTTCTGGTCTGTTCTGATCTGGTCTATTCTGGCCTGTTCTGGTATGTTCTGGTCTGTTTTGGCCTGTTCTAGTAAGTTCTGGTATGTTCTGTTCTGGTCTGTTCTGGACTGTCCTGGTCTGTTTTGATGTGGTCTGGTCTATTCTGGCCTGTTCTGGTATGTTCTGTTCTGGTGTGTTCTGTTCTGGTCTGTCCTGGTCTGTTTTGATATAGTCTGGTCTATCCTGGCCTGTTCTGGTATCTTCTGTTCAGGTCTGTTCTGGTCTGTTTTGACCTGTTCTGGTATGTTCTGGTCTGTTCTGGTCTGTTCTGGTCTGTTCTGATGTGGTGTGTTTTGACCTGTTCTGGTATGTTCTGTTCTGGTGTGTTCTGTTCTAGTCTGTTCTGGTATGTTCTGGTATGGTCTCTTCTGATCTGGTCTGTTCTGGTCTGTTCTGGTCTGTTCTGGTCTGTTCTGATCTGTTCTATTCTGGCCTGTTCTGGTATGTTCTGGTCTGTTTTGGCCTGTTCTGGTAAGTTCTGGTATGTTCTGTTCTGGTCTGTTCTGATCTGGTCTGTTCTGGTCTGTTCTGTTCTTAGGTGTTCTGTTCTGGTCTGTCCTGGTCTGTTTTGATGTGGTCTGGTCTATTCGGGCCTGTTCTGGTATGTTCTGTTCTGGTGTGTTCTGTTCTGGTCTGTCCTGGTCTGTTTTGATATAGTCTGGTCTATCCTGGCCTGTTCTGGTATCTTCTGTTCAGGTCTGTTCTGGTCTGTTTTGACCTGTTCTGCTATGTTCTGGTCTGTTCTGGTCTGTTCTGGTCTGTTCTGGTCTGTTCTGATCTGGTGTGTTTTGACCTGTTCTGGTATGTTCTGTTCTGGTGTGTTCTGTTCTAGTCTGTTCTGGTATGTTCTGGTATGGTCTGTTCTGATCTGGTCTGTTCTGGTATGGTCTGTTCTGATCTGGTCTGTTCTGGTCTGTTCTGGTCTGTTCTGGTCTGTTCTGGTCTGTTCTGATCTGTTCTGGTCTGTTCTGATCTGTTCTGGTCTGTTCTGATCTGGTCTATTCTGGCCTGTTCTGGTATGTTCTGGTCTGTTTTGGCCTGTTCTGGTAAGTTCTGGTATGTTCTGTTCTGGTCTGTTCTGGTCTGTCCTGGTCTGTCCTGATCTGTTCTGGTCTGTTCTGGTCTGTTCTGATCTGGTCTAGTCTGGCCTGTTCTGGTATGTTCTGGTCTGTTTTGGCCTGTTCTGGTAAGTTCTGGTATGTTCTGTTCTGGTCTGTTCTGGACTGTCCTGGTCTGTTTTGATCTGGTCTGGTCTATTCTGGCCTGTTCTGGTATGTTCTGTTCTGGTGTGTTCTGTTCTGTTCTGTCCTGGTCTGTTCTGATCTGTTCTGGCCTGTTCTGATCTGTTCTGGTCTGTTCTGATCTGGTCTGGTCTATTCTGGCCTGTTCTGGCCTGTTCTGGTATATTCTGTCCTGGTCTGTTTTGGTATGTTCTGTTCTGGTGTGTTCTGTTCTTAGGTGTTCTGTTCTGGTCTGCCCTGGTCTGTTTTGATCTGGTCTGGTCTATTCTGGTCTGTTCTGGTATGTTCTGTTCTGGTGTGTTCTGGTCTGTTCTGGCCTGTTCTGGTATGTTCTGTTCTGGTGTGTTCTGTTCTTAGGTGTTCCGTTCTGGTCTATCCTGGTCTGTTTTGATCTCGTCTGGTCTGTCCTGGTCTGTTATTGCCTATTCTGGTATGTTCTGTTCTGGTCTGTTCTGGCCTGTTCTAGTATGTTCTGTTCTGGTATCTTCTGTTCAGGTGTGTTTTGACCTGTTCTGGTATGTTCTGTTCTGGTGTGTTCTGTTCTGGTCTGTCCTGGTCTGGTCTATTCTGGTCTGGTCTGGTATGTTCTCTTCTTGTGTGTTCTGTTCTTATGTGTTCTGTTCTGGTCTGTTCTGGTCTGGTCTGCTTGGTCTGTTCTGGTGTGTTCTGTTCTGGTGTGTTCTGTTCTTAGGTGTTCTGTTCTGGTCTGTTCTGATCTGGTCTGGTCTATTCTGGCCTGTTCTGGCCTCTTCTGGTATATTCTGTCCTGGTCTGTTTTGGTATGTTCTGTTCTGGTGTGTTCTGTTCTTAGGTGTTCTGTTCTGGTCTGTCCTGGCCTGTTCTGGTATGTTCTGTTCTGGTGTGTTCTGTTCTTAGGTGTTCCGTTCTGGTCTATCCTGGTCTGTTTTGATCTCGTCTGGTCTGTCCTGATCTGTTCTTGCCTATTCTGGTGTGTTCTGTTCTGGTCTGTCCTGGTCTGGTCTATTCTGGTCTGGTCTGGTCTGCTTGGTCTGTTCTGGTGTGTTCTGTTCTGTTCTGTCCTGGTCTGTTCTGATCTGTTCTGGCCTGTTCTGATCTGTTCTGGTCTGTTCTGATCTGGTCTGGTCTATTCTGGCCTGTTCTGGCCTCTTCTGGTATATTCTGTCCTGGTCTGTTTTGGTATGTTCTGTTCTGGTGTGTTCTGTTCTTAGGTGTTCTGTTCTGGTCTGTCCTGGCCTGTTCTGGTATGTTCTGTTCTGGTGTGTTCTGTTCTTAGGTGTTCCGTTCTGGTCTATCCTGGTCTGTTTTGATCTCGTCTGGTCTGTCCTGATCTGTTCTTGCCTATTCTGGTGTGTTCTGTTCTGGTCTGTCCTGGTCTGGTCTATTCTGGTCTGGTCTGGTATGTTCTGTTCTGGTGTGTTCTGTTCTTATGTGTTCTGTTCTGGTCTGTTCTGGTCTGGTCTGCTTGGTCTGTTCTGGTGTGTTCTGTTCTGTTCCGTCCTGGTCTGTTCTGATCTGTTCTGGCCTGTTCTGATCTGTTCTGGTCTGTTCTGATCTGGTCTGGTCTATTCTGGCCTGTTCTGGCCTGTTCTGGTATATTCTGTCCTGGTCTGTTTTGGTATGTTCTGTTCTTAGGTGTTCTGTTCTGGTCTGTCCTGGTCTGTTTTGATCTGGTCTGGTCTATTCTGGCCTGTTCTGGCCTGTTCTGGTATATTCTGTTCTGGTCTGTTCTTATCTGTTCTTGTCTATTCTGGTATGTTCTGTTCTGGTGTGTTCTGTTCTGGTCTGTTCTGGTCTGTTCTGGTATGTTCTGGTATGGTCTGTTCTTATGTGTTCTGTTCTGTCCTGGTCTGTCGTGGTCTGGTCTATTCTGGCCTGTTCTGGTATGTTGTGTTCTGGTATGTTCTGGTCTGCCCTGGTCTGTCCTGGTCTGTTTTGATGTGGTCTGGTCTATTCTGGCCTGTTCTGGTATCTTCTGTTCAGGTCTGTTCTGGTCTGTTTTGACCTGTTCTGGTATGTTCTGGTCTGTTCTGGTCTGTTCTGATATGTTCTGTTGTGGTGTGTTCTGTTCTGGTCTGTCCGGGTCTGTTTTGATCTGGTCTGGTCTATTTTGGCCTGTTCTGGTATGTTCTGTTCTGGTGTGTCCTGTTCTTAGGTGTTCTGTTCTGGTCTGTCCTGGTCTGTTTTGATCTGGTTTGGTCTATTTTGGCCTGTTCTGGTATGTTCTGTTCTGGTGTGTTCTGGCCTGTTCTGGTATATTCTGTTCTGATCTGTTCTGATCTGTTCTTGCCTATTCTGATATGTTCTGTTCTGGTCTGTTCTGGCCTGTTCTGGTATGTTCTGTTCTGGTGTGTTCTGTTCTTAGGTGTTCCGTTCTGGTCTATCCTGGTCTGTTTTGATCTCGTCTGGTCTGTCCTGATCTGTTCTTGCCTATTCTGGTATGTTCTGTTCTGGTCTGTTCTGATCTGTTCTTGCCTATTCTGGTATGTTCTGTTCTGGTGTGTCCTGTTCTTAGGTGTTCTGTTCTGGTCTGTCCTGGTCTGTTTTGATCTGGTCTGGTCTATTTTGGCCTGTTCTGGTATATTCTGTTCTGGTCTGTTCTGATCTGTTCTTGCCTATTCTGGTATGTTCTATTCTGGTGTCTTCTGTTGTTACGTGTTCTGTTCTGGTCTGTCCTGGCCTGTTCTGGTCTGGTCTATTCTGGCCTGTTCTGGTATGTTCTGTTCTGGTGTGTTCTGTTCTGGTCTGTCCTGGTCTGTTTTGATCTGGTCTGGTCTATTCTGGCCTGTTCTGGTATGTCCTGATCTGGTGTCTTCTGTTCTTACGTGTTCTGTTCTGGTCTGTCCTGGTCTGTTTTGATCTGGTCTGGTCTATTCTGGCCTGTTCTGGTATGTTCTGATCTGGTGTGTTCTGTTCTTAGGTGTTCTGTTCTGGTCTGTCCTGGTCTGTTTTGATCTGGTCTGGTCTATTTTGGCCTGTTCTGGTGTGTCCTGTTCTTAGGTGATCTGTTCTGGTCTGTCCTGGTCTGTTTGGATCTGGTCTGGTCTATTTTGGCCTGTTCTGGTATGTTCTGTTCTGGTGTGTTCTGGCCTGTTCTGGTATATTCTGTTCTGGTCTGTTCTGATCTGTTCTTGCCTATTCTGGTATGTTCTGGTCTGGTGAGTTCTGTTCTTAGGTGTTCTGTTCTGGTCTGTCCTGGTCTGTTTTGATCTGATCTGGTCTATCCTGGCCTGTTCTGGTATCTTCTGTTCAGGTCTGTCCGGGTCTGTTTTGATCTGGTCTGGTCTATTTTGGCCTGTTCTGGTATGTTCTGTTCTGGTGTGTCCTGGTCTGGTCTGTCCTGGTCTGTTTTGATCTGATCTGGTCTATCCTGGCCTGTTCTGGTATCTTCTGTTCAGGTCTGTTCTGGTCTGTTTTGATCTGTTCTGGTATGTTCTGGTCTGTCCTGGTCTGTTCTGGTATGTTCTGTTGTGGTGTGTTCTGTTCTTATGTGTTCTGTTCTGGTCTGTCCGGGTCTGTTTTGATCTGGTCTGGTCTATTTTGGCCTGTTCTGGTATGTTCTGTTCTGGTGTGTCCTGTTCTGGTGTGTTCTGTTCTGGTCTGTCCTGGTCTGTTTTGATCTGGTCTGGTCTATCCTGGCCTGTTCTCGTATCTTCTGTTCAGGTCTGTCCGGGTCTGTTTTGATCTGGTCTGGTGTATTTTGGCCTGTTCTGGTATGTTCTGTTCTGGTGTGTCCTGTTCTTAGGTGTTCTGTTCTGGTCTGTCCTGGTCTGTTTTGATCTGGTCTGGTCTATTCTGGCCTGTTCTGGTCTGTTCTGGTCTGTTCTGGTCTGTTCTGGTATGTTTTGTTCTTATGTGTTCTGTTCTGGTCTGTCCTGGTCTGTTTTGATATAGTCTGGTCTATCCTGGCCTGTTCTGGTATCTTCTGTTCAGGTCTGTTCTGGTCTGTTTTGACCTGTTCTGGTATGTTCTGGTCTGTTCTGGTCTGTTCTGGTCTGTTCTGATCTGGTGTGTTTTGACCTGTTCTGGTATGTTCTGTTCTGGTGTGTTCTGTTCTAGTCTGTTCTGGTATGTTCTGGTATGGTCTGTTCTGATCTGTTCTGGTCTGTTCTGATCTGGTCTGTTCTGGTCTGTTCTGGTCTGTTCTGGTCTGTTCTGGTCTGTTCTGGTCTGTTCTGATCTGTTCTGGTCTGTTCTGATCTGGTCTATTCTGGCCTGTTCTGGTATGTTCTGGTCTGTTTTGGCCTGTTCTGGTAAGTTCTGGTATGTTCTGTTCTGGTCTGTTCTGGTCTGTTCTGGTCTGTCCTGGTCTGTCCTGATCTGTTCTGGTCTGTTCTGGTCTGTCCTGATCTGTTCTTGCCTATTCTGGTATGTTCTGTTCTGGTGTGTTCTGTCCTGGTCTGTTCTGGTATGTTCTGGTATGGTCTGTTCTTATGTGGTCTGTTCTGGTCTGTCCTGGTCTGTTCTGGTCTGTTCTGGTCTGTCCTGGTCTGTTCTGGTCTGTTCTGGTATGTTCTGGTATGGTCTCTTCTGATCTGGTCTGTTCTGGTCTGTTCTGGTCTGTTCTTGTCTGTTCTGGTCTGTTCTGATCTGTTCTGGTCTGTTCTGATCTGGTCTATTCTGGCCTGTTCTGGTATGTTCTGGTCTGTTTTGGCCTGTTCTGGTAAGTTCTGGTATGTTCTGTTCTGGTCTGTTCTGGTCTGTCCTGGTCTGTCCTGATCTGTTCTGGTCTGTTCTGGTCTGTTCTGATCTGGTCTATTCTGGCCTGTTCTGGTAAGTTCTGGTCTGTCCTGGTCTGTCCTGATCTGTCCTGGTCTGTTTTGATCTGGTCTGGTCTATTCTGGCCTGTTCTGGTATGTTCTGTTCTGGTGTGTTGTGTTCTGTTCTGTCCTGGTCTGTTCTGATCTGTTCTGGCCTGTTCTGATCTGTTCTGGTCTGTTCTGATCTGGTCTGGTCTATTCTGGCCTGTTCTGGCCTGTTCTGGTATATTCTGTCCTGGTCTGTTTTGGTATGTTCTGTTCTGGTGTGTTCTGTTCTTAAGTGTTCTGTTCTGGTCTGTCCTGGTCTGTTTTTATCTGTTGTGGCCTGTTTTGATCTGTTCTGGCCTGTTCTGGTACCTTCTGTTCTGGTCTGTCCTGGTCTGTTTTGATCTGGTCTGGTCTATTCTGGTCTGTTCTGGTAGGTTCTGTTCTGGTCTGTCCTGGTCTGTCCTGGTCTGTTCTGGTCTGTTCTGGTCTGTTCTGGTCTGTTCTGGTCTGTTCTGATCTGTTCTGGTCTGTTCTGATCTGTTCTGGTCTGTTCTGATCTGGTCTATTCTGGCCTGTTCTGGTATGTTGTGTTCTGGTATGTTCTGGTCTGCCCTGGTCTGTCCTGGTCTGTTCTGATCTGGTCTGGTCTATTCCGGCCTATTCTGGTATGTTCTGTTCTGGTGTGTTCTGTTCTTAGGTGTTCTGTTCTGGTCTGTCCTGGTCTGTTTTGATCTGGTCTGGTCTATTTTGGCCTGTTCTGGTATGTTCTGTTCTGGTGTGTCCTGTTCTGGTGTGTTCTGTTCTGGTCTGTCCTGGTCTGTTTTGATCTGGTCTGGTCTATCCTGGCCTGTTCTCGTATCTTCTGTTCAGGTCTGTCCGGGTCTGTTTTGATCTGGTCTGGTGTATTTTGGCCTGTTCTGGTATGTTCTGTTCTGGTGTGTCCTGTTCTTAGGTGTTCTGTTCTGGTCTGTCCTGGTCTGTTTTGATCTGGTCTGGTCTATTCTGGCCTGTTCTGGTCTGTTCTGGTCTGTTCTGGTCTGTTCTGGTATGTTTTGTTCTTATGTGTTCTGTTCTGGTCTGTCCTGGTCTGTTTTGATATAGTCTGGTCTATCCTGGCCTGTTCTGGTATCTTCTGTTCAGGTCTGTTCTGGTCTGTTTTGACCTGTTCTGGTATGTTCTGGTCTGTTCTGGTCTGTTCTGGTCTGTTCTGATCTGGTGTGTTTTGACCTGTTCTGGTATGTTCTGTTCTGGTGTGTTCTGTTCTAGTCTGTTCTGGTATGTTCTGGTATGGTCTGTTCTGATCTGTTCTGGTCTGTTCTGATCTGGTCTGTTCTGGTCTGTTCTGGTCTGTTCTGGTCTGTTCTGGTCTGTTCTGGTCTGTTCTGATCTGTTCTGGTCTGTTCTGATCTGGTCTATTCTGGCCTGTTCTGGTATGTTCTGGTCTGTTTTGGCCTGTTCTGGTAAGTTCTGGTATGTTCTGTTCTGGTCTGTTCTGGTCTGTTCTGGTCTGTCCTGGTCTGTCCTGATCTGTTCTGGTCTGTTCTGGTCTGTCCTGATCTGTTCTTGCCTATTCTGGTATGTTCTGTTCTGGTATGTTCTGGTATGGTCTGTTCTTATGTGGTCTGTTCTGGTCTGTCCTGGTCTGTTCTGGTCTGTTCTGGTATGTTCTGGTATGGTCTCTTCTGATCTGGTCTGTTCTGGTCTGTTCTGGTCTGTTCTTGTCTGTTCTGGTCTGTTCTGATCTGTTCTGGTCTGTTCTGATCTGGTCTATTCTGGCCTGTTCTGGTATGTTCTGGTCTGTTTTGGCCTGTTCTGGTAAGTTCTGGTATGTTCTGTTCTGGTCTGTTCTGGTCTGTCCTGGTCTGTCCTGATCTGTTCTGGTCTGTTCTCGTCTGTTCTGATCTGGTCTATTCTGGCCTGTTCTGGTAAGTTCTGGTCTGTCCTGGTCTGTCCTGATCTGTCCTGGTCTGTTTTGATCTGGTCTGGTCTATTCTGGCCTGTTCTGGTATGTTCTGTTCTGGTGTGTTGTGTTCTGTTCTGTCCTGGTCTGTTCTGATCTGTTCTGGCCTGTTCTGATCTGTTCTGGTCTGTTCTGATCTGGTCTGGTCTATTCTGGCCTGTTCTGGCCTGTTCTGGTATATTCTGTCCTGGTCTGTTTTGTTATGTTCTGTTCTGGTGTGTTCTGTTCTTAGGTGTTCTGTTCTGGTCTGCCCTGGTCTGTTTTGATCTGGTCTGGTCTATTCTGGTCTGTTCTGGTGTGTTCTGGTCTGTTCTGGCCTGTTCTGGTCTGTTCTGTTCTGGTGTGTTCTGTTCTGGTCTGTCCTGGTCTGGTCTATTCTGGTCTGGTCTGGTATGTTCTCTTCTGGTGTGTTCTGTTCTTATGTGTTCTGTTCTGGTCTGTTCTGGTCTGGTCTGCTTGGTCTGTTCTGGTGTGTTCTGTTCTGTTCTGTCCTGGTCTGTTCTGATCTGTTCTGGCCGGTTCTGATCTGTTCTGGTCTGTTCTGGCCTGTTCTGATCTGTTCTGGTCTGTTCTGATCTGGTCTGGTCTATTCTGGCCTGTTCTGGCCTGTTCTGGTATATTCTGTCCTGGTCTGTTTTGTTATGTTCTGTTCTGGTGTGTTCTGTTCTTAGGTGTTCTGTTCTGGTCTGCCCTGGTCTGTTTTGATCTGGTCTGGTCTATTCTGGCCTGTTCTGGCCTGTTCTGGTATATTCTGTCCTGGTCTGTTTTGTTATGTTCTGTTCTGGTGTGTTCTGTTCTTAGGTGTTCTGTTCTGGTCTGCCCTGGTCTGTTTTGATCTGGTCTGGTCTATTCTGGTCTGTTCTGGCCTGTTCTGGTATATTCTGTCCTGGTCTGTTTTGGTATGTTCTGTTCTGGTGTGTTCTGTTCTTAGGTGTTCTGTTCTGGTCTGTCCTGGCCTGTTCTGGTATGTTCTGTTCTGGTGTGTTCTGTTCTTAGGTGTTCCGTTCTGGTCTATCCTGGTCTGTTTTGATCTCGTCTGGTCTGTCCTGATCTGTTCTTGCCTATTCTGGTATGTTCTGTTCTGGTCTAGTCTGGCCTGTTCTAGTATGTTCTGTTCTGGTATCTTCTGTTCAGGTGTGTTTTGACCTGTTCTGGTATGTTCTGTTCTGGTGTGTTCTGTTCTGGTCTGTCCTGGTCTGGTCTATTCTGGTCTGGTCTGGTATGTTCTGTTCTGGTGTGTTCTGTTCTTATGTGTTCTGTTCTGGTCTGTTCTGGTCTGGTCTGCTTGGTCTGTTCTGGTGTGTTCTGTTCTGTTCCGTCCTGGTCTGTTCTGATCTGTTCTGGCCTGTTCTGATCTGTTCTGGTCTGTTCTGATCTGGTCTGGTCTATTCTGGCCTGTTCTGGCCTGTTCTGGTATATTCTGTCCTGGTCTGTTTTGGTATGTTCTGTTCTTAGGTGTTCTGTTCTGGTCTGTCCTGGTCTGTTTTGATCTTGTCTGGTCTATTCTGGCCTGTTCTGGCCTGTTCTGGTATATTCTGTTCTGGTCTGTTCTTATCTGTTCTTGTCTATTCTGGTATGTTCTGTTCTGGTGTGTTCTGTTCTGGTCTGTTCTGGTCTGTTCTGGTATGTTCTGGTATGGTCTGTTCTTATGTGTTCTGTTCTGTCCTGGTCTGTCGTGGTCTGGTCTATTCTGGCCTGTTCTGGTATGTTGTGTTCTGGTATGTTCTGGTCTGCCCTGGTCTGTCCTGGTCTGTTTTGATGTGGTCTGGTCTATTCTGGTCTGTTCTGGTATCTTCTGTTCAGGTCTGTTCTGGTCTGTTTTGACCTGTTCTGGTATGTTCTGGTCTGTTCTGGTCTGTTCTGATATGTTCTGTTGTGGTGTGTTCTGTTCTGGTCTGTCCGGGTCTGTTTTGATCTGGTCTGGTCTATTTTGGCCTGTTCTGGTATGTTCTGTTCTGGTGTGTCCTGTTCTTAGGTGTTCTGTTCTGGTCTGTCCTGGTCTGTTTTGATCTGGTTTGGTCTATTTTGGCCTGTTCTGGTATGTTCTGTTCTGGTGTGTTCTCTTCTTATGTGTTCTGTTCTGGCCTGTTCTAGTATGTTCTGTTCTGGTGTCTTCTGTTCTTACGTGTTCTGTTCTGGTCTGTCCTGGTCTGTTTTGATCTGGTCTGGTCTATTCTGGCCTGTTCTGGTATGTTCTGTTCTGGTGTGTTCTGTTCTGGTCTGTCCTGGTCTGTTTTGATCTGGACTGGTCTATTCTGGCCTGTTCTGGTATGTCCTGATCTGGTGTCTTCTGTTCTTACTTGTTCTGTTCTGGTCTGTCCTGGTCTGTTTTGATCTGGTCTGGTCTATTCTGGCCTGTTCTGGTATGTTCTGATCTGGTGTGTTCTGTTCTTAGGTGTTCTGTTCTGGTCTGTCCTGGTCTGTTTTGATCTGGTCTGGTCTATTTTGGCCTGTTCTGGTGTGTCCTGTTCTTAGGTGATCTGTTCTGGTCTGTCCTGGTCTGTTTTGATCTGGTCTGGTCTATTTTGGCCTGTTCTGGTATGTTCTGTTCTGGTGTGTTCTGGCCTGTTCCGGTATATTCTGTTCTGATCTGTTCTGATCTGTTCTTGCCTATTCTGATATGTTCTGTTCTGGTCCGTTCTGGCCTGTTCTGGTATGTTCTGTTCTGGTGTGTTCTGTTCTTATGTGTTCTGTTCTGGCCTGTTCTAGTATGTTCTGTTCTGGTGTGTTCTGGCCTGTTCTGGTATATTCTGTTCTGGTCTGTTCTGATCTGTTCTTGCCTATTCTGGTATGTTCTGTTCTGGTGTGTTCTGTTCTTAGGTGTTCTGTTCTGGTCTGTCCTGGTCTGTTTTGATCTGGTCTGGTCTATTCTGGTCTGTTCTGGTATGTTCTGTTCTGGTGTGTTCTGGTCTGTTCTGGCCTGTTCTGGTATGTTCTGTTCTTAGGTGTTCCGTTCTGGTCTATCCTGGTCTGTTTTGATCTCGTCTGGTCTGTCCTGGTCTGTTCTTGCCTATTCTGGTATGTTCTGTTCTGGTCTGTTCTGGCCTGTTCTAGTATGTTCTGTTCTGGTATCTTCTGTTCAGGTGTGTTTTGACCTGTTCTGGTATGTTCTGTTCTGGTGTGTTCTGTTCTGGTCTGTCCTGGTCTGGTCTATTCTGGTCTGGTCTGGTATGTTCTCTTCTGGTGTGTTCTGTTCTTATGTGTTCTGTTCTGGCCTGTTCTAGTATGTTCTGTTCTGGTGTGTTCTGGCCTGTTCTGGTATATTCTGTTCTGGTCTGTTCTGATCTGTTCTTGCCTATTCTGGTATGTTCTCTTCTGGTGTGTTCTGTTCTTATGTGTTCTGTTCTGGTCTGTTCTGGTCTGGTCTGCTTGGTCTGTTCTGGTGTGTTCTGTTCTGTTCTGTCCTGGTCTGTTTTGATCTGGTCTGGTCTATTCTGGTCTGTTCTGGTATGTTCTGTTCTGGTCTGTTCTGTTCTGGTATCTTCTGTTCAGGTGTGTTTTGACCTGTTCTGGTATGTTCTGTTCTGGTGTGTTCTGTTCTGGTCTGTCCTGGTCTGGTCTATTCTGGTCTGGTCTGGTATGTTCTCTTCTGGTGTGTTCTGTTCTTATGTGTTCTGTTCTGGCCTGTTCTAGTATGTTCTGTTCTGGTGTGTTCTGGCCTGTTCTGGTATATTCTGTTCTGGTCTGTTCTGATCTGTTCTTGCCTATTCTGGTATGTTCTCTTCTGGTGTGTTCTGTTCTTATGTGTTCTGTTCTGGTCTGTTCTGGTCTGGTCTGCTTGGTCTGTTCTGGTGTGTTCTGTTCTGTTCTGTCCTGGTCTGTTTTGATCTGGTCTGGTCTATTCTGGTCTGTTCTGGTATGTTCTGTTCTGGTCTGTTCTGTTCTGGTATCTTCTGTTCAGGTGTGTTTTGACCTGTTCTGGTATGTTCTGTTCTGGTGTGTTCTGTTCTGGTCTGTCCTGGTCTGGTCTATTCTGGTCTGGTCTGGTATGTTCTCTTCTGGTGTGTTCTGTTCTTATGTGTTCTGTCCTGGTCTGTTTTGATCTGGTCTGGTCTATTTTGGCCTGTTCTGGTGTGTCCTGTTCTTAGGTGATCTGTTCTGGTCTGTCCTGGTCTGTTTGGATCTGGTCTGGTCTATTTTGGCCTGTTCTGGTATGTTCTGTTCTGGTGTGTTCTGGCCTGTTCTGGTATATTCTGTTCTGATCTGTTCTGATCTGTTCTTGCCTATTCTGTTTTGATCTGGTCTGGTCTATTTTGGCCTGTTCTGGTATGTTCTGTTCTGGTGTGTCCTGTTCTTAGGTGTTCCGTTCTGGTCTATCCTGGTCTGTTTTGATCTCGTCTGGTCTGTCCTGATCTGTTCTTGCCTATTCTGGTATGTTCTGTTCTGGTCTGTTCTGATCTGTTCTTGCCTATTCTGGTATGTTCTGTTCTGGTGTGTCCTGTTCTTAGGTGTTCTGTTCTGGTCTGTCCTGGTCTGTTTTGATCTGGTCTGGTCTATTTTGGCCTGTTCTGGTATGTTCTGTTCTGGTGTGTCCTGTTCTTAGGTGTTCTGTTCTGGTCTGTCCTGGTCTGTTTTGATCTGGTCTGGTCTATTCCGGCCTGTTCTGGTATGTTCTGTTCTGGTGTGTTCTGTTCTTAGGTGTTCTGTTCTGGTCTGTCCTGGTCTGTTTTGATCTTGTCTGGTCTATTTTGGCCTGTTCTGGTATATTCTGTTCTGGTCTGTTCTGATCTGTTCTTGCCTATTCTGGTATGTTCTATTCTGGTGTCTTCTGTTCTTACGTGTTCTGTTCTGGTCTGTCCTGGCCTGTTCTGGTCTGGTCTATTCTGGCCTGTTCTGGTATGTTCTGTTCTGGTGTGTTCTGTTCTGGTCTGTCCTGGTCTGTTTTGATCTGGTCTGGTCTATTCTGGCCTGTTCTGGTATGTCCTGATCTGGTGTCTTCTGTTCTTACGTGTTCTGTTCTGGTCTGTCCTGGTATGTTCTGTTCTGGTGTGTTCTGTTCTTAGGTGTTCTGTTCTGGTCTGTCCTGGTCTGTTTTGATCTTGTCTGGTCTATTTTGGCCTGTTCTGGTATATTCTGTTCTGGTCTGTTCTGATCTGTTCTTGCCTATTCTGGTATGTTCTATTCTGGTGTCTTCTGTTGTTACGTGTTCTGTTCTGGTCTGTCCAGGCCTGTTCTGGTCTGGTCTATTCTGGCCTGTTCTGGTATGTTCTGTTCTGGTGTGTTCTGTTCTGGTCTGTCCTGGTCTGTTTTGATCTGGTCTGGTCTATTCTGGCCTGTTCTGGTATGTCCTGATCTGGTGTCTTCTGTTCTTACGTGTTCTGTTCTGGTCTGTCCTGGTCTGTTTTGATCTGGTCTGGTCTATTCTGGCCTGTTCTGGTATGTTCTGATCTGGTGTGTTCTGTTCTTAGGTGTTCTGTTCTGGTCTGTCCTGGTCTGTTTTGATCTGGTCTGGTCTATTTTGGCCTGTTCTGGTGTGTCCTGTTCTTAGGTGATCTGTTCTGGTCTGTCCTGGTCTGTTTGGATCTGGTCTGGTCTATTTTGGCCTGTTCTGGTATGTTCTGTTCTGGTGTGTTCTGGCCTGTTCTGGTATATTCTGTTCTGGTCTGTTCTGATCTGTTCTTGCCTATTCTGGTATGTTCTGGTCTGGTGAGTTCTGTTCTTAGGTGTTCTGTTCTGGTCTGTCCTGGTCTGTTTTGATCTGATCTGGTCTATCCTGGCCTGTTCTGGTATCTTCTGTTCAGGTCTGTTCTGGTCTGTTTTGATCTGTTCTGGTATGTTCTGGTCTGTCCTGGTCTGTTCTGGTATGTTCTGTTGTGGTGTGTTCTGTTCTTATGTGTTCTGTTCTGGTCTGTCCGGGTCTGTTTTGATCTGGTCTGGTCTATTTTGGCCTGTTCTGGTATGTTCTGTTCTGGTGTGTCCTGTTCTGGTGTGTTCTGTTCTGGTCTGTCCTGGTCTGTTTTGATCTGGTCTGGTCTATCCTGGCCTGTTCTCGTATCTTCTGTTCAGGTCTGTTCTGGTTTGTCCTGGTCTGTTTTGATCTGATCTGGTCTATCCTGGCCTGTTCTGGTATCTTCTGTTCAGGTCTGTCCGGGTCTGTTTTGATCTGGTCTGGTGTATTTTGGCCTGTTCTGGTATGTTCTGTTCTGGTGTGTCCTGTTCTTAGGTGTTCTGTTCTGGTCTGTCCTGGTCTGTTTTGATCTGGTCTGGTCTATTCTGGCCTGTTCTGGTCTGTTCTGGTCTGTTCTGGTCTCTTCTGGTATGTTTTGTTCTTATGTGTTCTGTTCTGGTCTGTCCTGGTCTGTTTTGATATAGTCTGGTCTATCCTGGCCTGTTCTGGTATCTTCTGTTCAGGTCTGTTCTGGTCTGTTTTGACCTGTTCTGGTATGTCCTGGTCTGTTTTGATCTGGTCTGGTCTATTCTGGCCTGTTCTGGTCTGTTCTGGTCTGTTCTGGTCTGTTCTGGTATGTTTTGTTCTTATGTGTTCTGTTCTGGTCTGTCCGGGTCTGTTTGGTCTGGTCTGGTCTATTTTGGCCTGTTCTGGTATGTTCTGTTCTGGTGTGTTCTGTTCTAGTCTGTTCTGGTATGTTCTGGTATGGTCTGTTCTGATCTGTTCTGGTCTGTTCTGATCTGGTCTGTTCTGGTCTGTTCTGGTCTGTTCTGGTCTGTTCTGGTCTGTTCTGGTCTGTTCTGATCTGTTCTGGTCTGTTCTGATCTGGTCTATTCTGGCCTGTTCTAGTATGTTCTGGTCTGTTTTGGCCTGTTCTGGTAAGTTCTGGTATGTTCTGTTCTGGTCTGTTCTGGTCTGTTCTGGTCTGTCCTGGTCTGTCCTGATCTGTTCTGGTCTGTTCTGGTCTGTTCTGGTCTGTCCTGATCTGTTCTTGCCTATTCTGGTATGTTCTGTTCTGGTGTGTTCTGTTCTGGTCTGTTCTGGTATGTTCTGGTATGGTCTGTTCTTATGTGGTCTGTTCTGGTCTGTCCTGGTCTGTTCTGGTCTGTTCTGGTCTGTTCTGGTCTGTTCTGGTCTGTTCTGGTCTGTTCTGGTCTGTTCTGATCTGTTCTGGTCTGTTCTGATCTGGTCTATTCTGGCCTGTTCTGGTATGTTGTGTTCTGGTGTGTTCTGTTCTTAGGTGTTCTGTTCTGGTCTGTCCTGGTCTGTTTTGATGTGGTCTGGTCTATTCTGGCCTGTTCTGGTATGTTCTGTTCTGGTGTGTTCTGTTCTGGTCTGTCCTGGTCTGTTTTGATATAGTCTGGTCTATCCTGGCCTGTTCTGGTATCTTCTGTTCAGGTCTGTTCTGGTCTGTTCTGATCTGTTCTGGCCTGTTCTGATCTGTTCTGGTCTGTTCTGATCTGGTCTGGTCTATTCTGGCCTGTTCTGGCCTGTTCTGGTATATTCTGTCCTGGTCTGTTTTGGTATGTTCTGTTCTTAGGTGTTCTGTTCTGGTCTGTGCTGGTCTGTTTTTATCTGTTCTGGCCTGTTTTGATCTGTTCTGACCTGTTCTGGTATGTTCTGTTCTGGTGTGTTCTGGCCTGTTCTGGTACCTTCTGTTCTGGTCTGTCCTGGTCTGTTTTGATCTGGTCTGGTCTATTCTGGTCTGTTCTGGTCTGTCCTGGTCTGTCCTGGTCTGTTCTGGTCTGTTCTGGTCTGTTCTGGTCTGTTCTGGTCTGTTCTGATCTGTTCTGGTCTGTTCTGATCTGGTCTATTCTGGCCTGTTCTGGTATGTTGTGTTCTGGTATGTTCTGGTCTGCCCTGGTCTGTCCTGGTCTGTTCTGATCTGGTCTGGTCTATTCCGGCCTATTCTGGTGTGTTCTGTTCTTAGGTGTTCTGTTCTGGTCTGTCCTGGTCTGTTTTGATGTGGTCTGGTCTATTCTGGCCTGTTCTGGTATGTTCTGGTCTGTTTTGGCCTGTTCTGGTAAGTTCTGGTATGTTCTGTTCTGGTCTGTTCTGGTCTGTCCTGGTCTGTCCTGATCTGTTCTGGTCTGTTCTGGTCTGTTCTGATCTGGTCTATTCTGGCCTGTTCTGGTATGTTCTGGTCTGTTTTGGCCTGTTCTAGTAAGTTCTGGTATGTTCTGTTCTGGTCTGTTCTGGACTGTCCTGGTCTGTTTTGATGTGGTCTGGACTATTCGGGCCTGTTCTGGTATGTTCTGTTCTGGTGTGTTCTGTTCTGGTCTGTCCTGGTCTGTTTTGATATAGTCTGGTCTATCCTGGCCTGTTCTGGTATCTTCTGTTCAGGTCTGTTCTGGTCTGTTTTGACCTGTTCTGCTATGTTCTGGTCTGTTCTGGTCTGTTCTGGTCTGTTCTGATCTGGTGTGTTTTGACCTGTTCTGGTATGTTCTGTTCTGGTGTGTTCTGTTCTAGTCTGTTCTGGTATGTTCTGGTATGGTCTATTCTGATCTGGTCTGTTCTGGTCTGTTCTGGTCTGTTCTGGTCTGTTCTGGTCTGTTCTGATCTGTTCTGGTCTGTTCTGATCTGTTCTGGTCTGTTCTGATCTGGTCTATTCTGGCCTGTTCTGGTATGTTCTGGTCTGTTTTGGCCTGTTCTGGTAAGTTCTGGTATGTTCTGTTCTGGTCTGTTCTGGTCTGTCCTGGTCTGTCCTGATCTGTTCTGGTCTGTTCTGGTCTGTTCTGATCTGGTCTAGTCTGGCCTGTTCTGGTATGTTCTGGTCTGTTTTGGCCTGTTCTGGTAAGTTCTGGTATGTTCTGTTCTGGTCTGTTCTGGACTGTCCTGGTCTGTTTTGATCTGGTCTGGTCTATTCTGGCCTGTTCTGGTATGTTCTGTTCTGGTGTGTTCTGTTCTGTTCTGTCCTGGTCTGTTCTGATCTGTTCTGGCCTGTTCTGACCTGTTCTGGTCTGTTCTGATCTGGTCTGGTCTATTCTGGCCTGTTCTGGCCTGTTCTGGTATATTCTGTCCTGGTCTGTTTTGGTATGTTCTGTTCTGGTGTGTTCTGTTCTTAGGTGTTCTGTTCTGGTCTGCCCTGGTCTGTTTTGATCTGGTCTGGTCTATTCTGGTCTGTTCTGGTATGTTCTGTTCTGGTGTGTTCTGGTCTGTTCTGGCCTGTTCTGGTATGTTCTGTTCTGGTGTGTTCTGTTCTTAGGTGTTCCGTTCTGGTCTATCCTGGTCTGTTTTGATCTCGTCTGGTCTGTCCTGGTCTGTTATTGCCTATTCTGGTATGTTCTGTTCTGGTCTGTTCTGGCCTGTTCTAGTATGTTCTGTTCTGGTATCTTCTGTTCAGGTGTGTTTTGACCTGTTCTGGTATGTTCTGTTCTGGTGTGTTCTGTTCTGGTCTGTCCTGGTCTGGTCTATTCTGGTCTGGTCTGGTATGTTCTCTTCTGGTGTGTTCTGTTCTTATGTGTTCTGTTCTGGTCTGTTCTGGTCTGGTCTGCTTGGTCTGTTCTGGTGTGTTCTGTTCTGTTCTGTCCAGGTCTGTTCTGATCTGTTCTGGCCTGTTCTGATCTGTTCTGGTCTGTTCTGATCTGGTCTGGTCTATTCTGGCCTGTTCTGGCCTCTTCTGGTATATTCTGTCCTGGCCTGTTTTGGTATGTTCTGTTCTGGTGTGTTCTGTTCTTAAGTGTTCTGTTCTGGTCTGTCCTGGTCTGTTTTTATCTGTTCTGGCCTGTTTTGATCTGTTCTGGCCTGTTCTGGTATGTTCTGTTCTGGTGTGTTCTGGCCTGTTCTGGTACCTTCTGTTCTGGTCTGTCCTGGTCTGTTCTGATCTGTTCTGGCCGGTTCTGATCTGTTCTGGTCTGTTCTGATCTGGTCTGGTCTATTCTGGCCTGTTCTGGCCTGTTCTGGTATATTCTGTTCTGGTGTGTTCTGTTCTTAGGTGTTCCGTTCTGGTCTATCCTGGTCTGTTTTGATCTCGTCTGGTCTGTCCTGATCTGTTCTTGCCTATTCTGGTATGTTCTGTTCTGGTCTAGTCTGGCCTGTTCTAGTATGTTCTGTTCTGGTATCTTCTGTTCAGGTGTGTTTTGACCTGTTCTGGTATGTTCTGTTCTGGTGTGTTCTGTTCTGGTCTGTCCTGGTCTGGTCTATTCTGGTCTGGTCTGGTATGTTCTGTTCTGGTGTGTTCTGTTCTTATGTGTTCTGTTCTGGTCTGTTCTGGTCTGGTCTGCTTGGTCTGTTCTGGTGTGTTCTGTTCTGTTCCGTCCTGGTCTGTTCTGATCTGTTCTGGCCTGTTCTGATCTGTTCTGGTCTGTTCTGATCTGGTCTGGTCTATTCTGGCCTGTTCTGGCCTGTTCTGGTATATTCTGTCCTGGTCTGTTTTGGTATGTTCTGTTCTTAGGTGTTCTGTTCTGGTCTGTCCTGGTCTGTTTTGATCTGGTCTGGTCTATTCTGGCCTGTTCTGGCCTGTTCTGGTATATTCTGTTCTGGTCTGTTCTTATCTGTTCTTGTCTATTCTGGTATGTTCTGTTCTGGTGTGTTCTGTTCTGGTCTGTTCTGGTCTGTTCTGGTATGTTCTGGTATGGTCTGTTCTTATGTGTTCTGTTCTGTCCTGGTCTGTCGTGGTCTGGTCTATTCTGGCCTGTTCTGGTATGTTGTGTTCTGGTATGTTCTGGTCTGCCCTGGTCTGTCCTGGTCTGTTTTGATGTGGTCTGGTCTATTCTGGCCTGTTCTGGTATCTTCTGTTCAGGTCTGTTCTGGTCTGTTTTGACCTGTTCTGGTATGTTCTGGTCTGTTCTGGTCTGTTCTGATATGTTCTGTTGTGGTGTGTTCTGTTCTGGTCTGTCCGGGTCTGTTTTGATCTGGTCTGGTCTATTTTGGCCTGTTCTGGTATGTTCTGTTCTGGTGTGTCCTGTTCTTAGGTGTTCTGTTCTGGTCTGTCCTGGTCTGTTTTGATCTGGTTTGGTCTATTTTGGCCTGTTCTGGTATGTTCTGTTCTGGTGTGTTCTGTTCTTAAGTGTTCTGTTCTGGTCTGTCCTGGTCTGTTTTTATCTGTTCTGGCCTGTTTTGATCTGTTCTGGCCTGTTCTGGTATGTTCTGTTCTGGTGTGTTCTGGCCTGTTCTGGTACCTTCTGTTCTGGTCTGTCCTGGTCTGTTCTGATCTGTTCTGGCCGGTTCTGATCTGTTCTGGTCTGTTCTGATCTGGTCTGGTCTATTCTGGCCTGTTCTGGCCTGTTCTGGTATATTCTGTCCTGGTCTGTTTTGGTATGTTCTGTTCTGGTGTGTTCTGTTCTTAGGTGTTCTGTTCTGGTCTGTCCTGGCCTGTTCTGGTATGTTCTGTTCTGGTGTGTTCTGTTCTTAGGTGTTCCGTTCTGGTCTATCCTGGTCTGTTTTGATCTCGTCTGGTCTGTCCTGATCTGTTCTTGCCTATTCTGGTATGTTCTGTTCTGGTCTAGTCTGGCCTGTTCTAGTATGTTCTGTTCTGGTATCTTCTGTTCAGGTGTGTTTTGACCTGTTCTGGTATGTTCTGTTCTGGTGTGTTCTGTTCTGGTCTGTCCTGGTCTGGTCTATTCTGGTCTGGTCTGGTATGTTCTGTTCTGGTGTGTTCTGTTCTTATGTGTTCTGTTCTGGTCTGTTCTGGTCTGGTCTGCTTGGTCTGTTCTGGTGTGTTCTGTTCTGTTCCGTCCTGGTCTGTTCTGATCTGTTCTGGCCTGTTCTGATCTGTTCTGGTCTGTTCTGATCTGGTCTGGTCTATTCTGGCCTGTTCTGGCCTGTTCTGGTATATTCTGTCCTGGTCTGTTTTGGTATGTTCTGTTCTTAGGTGTTCTGTTCTGGTCTGTCCTGGTCTGTTTTGATCTGGTCTGGTCTATTCTGGCCTGTTCTGGCCTGTTCTGGTATATTCTGTTCTGGTCTGTTCTTATCTGTTCTTGTCTATTCTGGTATGTTCTGTTCTGGTGTGTTCTGTTCTGGTCTGTTCTGGTCTGTTCTGGTATGTTCTGGTATGGTCTGTTCTTATGTGTTCTGTTCTGTCCTGGTCTGTCGTGGTCTGGTCTATTCTGGCCTGTTCTGGTATGTTGTGTTCTGGTATGTTCTGGTCTGCCCTGGTCTGTCCTGGTCTGTTTTGATGTGGTCTGGTCTATTCTGGCCTGTTCTGGTATCTTCTGTTCAGGTCTGTTCTGGTCTGTTTTGACCTGTTCTGGTATGTTCTGGTCTGTTCTGGTCTGTTCTGATATGTTCTGTTGTGGTGTGTTCTGTTCTGGTCTGTCCGGGTCTGTTTTGATCTGGTCTGGTCTATTTTGGCCTGTTCTGGTATGTTCTGTTCTGGTGTGTCCTGTTCTTAGGTGTTCTGTTCTGGTCTGTCCTGGTCTGTTTTGATCTGGTTTGGTCTATTTTGGCCTGTTCTGGTATGTTCTGTTCTGGTGTGTCCTGTTCTTACGTGTTCTGTTCTGGTCTGTCCTGGTCTGTTTTGATCTGGTCTGGTCTATTCTGGCCTGTTCTGGTATGTTCTGTTCTGGTGTGTTCTGTTCTGGTCTGTCCTGGTCTGTTTTGATCTGGACTGGTCTATTCTGGCCTGTTCTGGTATGTCCTGATCTGGTGTCTTCTGTTCTTACTTGTTCTGTTCTGGTCTGTCCTGGTCTGTTTTGATCTGGTCTGGTCTATTCTGGCCTGTTCTGGTATGTTCTGATCTGGTGTGTTCTGTTCTTAGGTGTTCTGTTCTGGTCTGTCCTGGTCTGTTTTGATCTGGTCTGGTCTATTTTGGCCTGTTCTGGTGTGTCCTGTTCTTAGGTGATCTGTTCTGGTCTGTCCTGGTCTGTTTGGATCTGGTCTGGTCTATTTTGGCCTGTTCTGGTATGTTCTGTTCTGGTGTGTTCTGGCCTGTTCCGGTATATTCTGTTCTGATCTGTTCTGATCTGTTCTTGCCTATTCTGATATGTTCTGTTCTGGTCCGTTCTGGCCTGTTCTGGTATGTTCTGTTCTGGTGTGTTCTGTTCTTATGTGTTCTGTTCTGGCCTGTTCTAGTATGTTCTGTTCTGGTGTGTTCTGGCCTGTTCTGGTATATTCTGTTCTGGTCTGTTCTGATCTGTTCTTGCCTATTCTGGTATGTTCTGTTCTGGTGTGTTCTGTTCTTAGGTGTTCTGTTCTGGTCTGTCCTGGTCTGTTTTGATCTGGTCTGGTCTATTCTGGTCTGTCCTGGTCTGTTTTGATCTGGTCTGGTCTATTCTGGCCTGTTCTGGCCTGTTCTGGTATATTCTGTTCTGGTCTGTTCTTATCTGTTCTTGTCTATTCTGGTATGTTCTGTTCTGGTGTGTTCTGTTCTGGTCTGTTCTGGTCTGTTCTGGTATGTTCTGGTATGGTCTGTTCTTATGTGTTCTGTTCTGTCCTGGTCTGTCGTGGTCTGGTCTATTCTGGCCTGTTCTGGTATGTTGTGTTCTGGTATGTTCTGGTCTGCCCTGGTCTGTCCTGGTCTGTTTTGATGTGGTCTGGTCTATTCTGGCCTGTTCTGGTATCTTCTGTTCAGGTCTGTTCTGGTCTGTTTTGACCTGTTCTGGTATGTTCTGGTCTGTTCTGGTCTGTTCTGATATGTTCTGTTGTGGTGTGTTCTGTTCTGGTCTGTCCGGGTCTGTTTTGATCTGGTCTGGTCTATTTTGGCCTGTTCTGGTATGTTCTGTTCTGGTGTGTCCTGTTCTTAGGTGTTCTGTTCTGGTCTGTCCTGGTCTGTTTTGATCTGGTTTGGTCTATTTTGGCCTGTTCTGGTATGTTCTGTTCTGGTGTGTCCTGTTCTTACGTCTTCTGTTCTGGTCTGTCCTGGTCTGTTTTGATCTGGTCTGGTCTATTCTGGCCTGTTCTGGTATGTTCTGTTCTGGTGTGTTCTGTTCTGGTCTGTCCTGGTCTGTTTTGATCTGGACTGGTCTATTCTGGCCTGTTCTGGTATGTCCTGATCTGGTGTCTTCTGTTCTTACTTGTTCTGTTCTGGTCTGTCCTGGTCTGTTTTGATCTGGTCTGGTCTATTCTGGCCTGTTCTGGTATGTTCTGATCTGGTGTGTTCTGTTCTTAGGTGTTCTGTTCTAGTCTGTCCTGGTCTGTTTTGATCTGGTCTGGTCTATTTTGGCCTGTTCTGGTGTGTCCTGTTCTTAGGTGATCTGTTCTGGTCTGTCCTGGTCTGTTTGGATCTGGTCTGGTCTATTTTGGCCTGTTCTGGTATGTTCTGTTCTGGTGTGTTCTGGCCTGTTCCGGTATATTCTGTTCTGATCTGTTCTGATCTGTTCTTGCCTATTCTGATATGTTCTGTTCTGGTCCGTTCTGGCCTGTTCTGGTATGTTCTGTTCTGGTGTGTTCTGTTCTTATGTGTTCTGTTCTGGCCTGTTCTAGTATGTTCTGTTCTGGTGTGTTCTGGCCTGTTCTGGTATATTCTGTTCTGGTCTGTTCTGATCTGTTCTTGCCTATTCTGGTATGTTCTGTTCTGGTGTGTTCTGTTCTTAGGTGTTCTGTTCTGGTCTGTCCTGGTCTGTTTTGATCTGGTCTGGTCTATTCTGGTCTGTTCTGGTATGTTCTGTTCTGGTGTGTTCTGGTCTGTTCTGGCCTGTTCTGGTATGTTCTGTTCTTAGGTGTTCCGTTCTGGTCTATCCTGGTCTGTTTTGATCTCGTCTGGTCTGTCCTGGTCTGTTCTTGCCTATTCTGGTATGTTCTGTTCTGGTCTGTTCTGGCCTGTTCTAGTATGTTCTGTTCTGGTATCTTCTGTTCAGGTGTGTTTTGACCTGTTCTGGTATGTTCTGTTCTGGTGTGTTCTGTTCTGGTCTGTCCTGGTCTGGTCTATTCTGGTCTGGTCTGGTATGTTCTCTTCTGGTGTGTTCTGTTCTTATGTGTTCTGTTCTGGTCTGTTCTGGTCTGGTCTGCTTGGTCTGTTCTGGTGTGTTCTGTTCTGTTCTGTCCTGGTCTGTTTTGATCTGGTCTGGTCTATTCTGGCCTGTTCTGGTATGTCCTGATCTGGTGTCTTCTGTTCTTACTTGTTCTGTTCTGGTCTGTCCTGGTCTGTTTTGATCTGGTCTGGTCTATTCTGGCCTGTTCTGGTATGTTCTGTTCTGGTGTGTTCTGTTCTGGTCTGTCCTGGTCTGTTTTGATCTGGTCTGGTCTATTCTGGTCTGTTCTGGTATGTTCTGTTCTGGTGTGTTCTGGTCTGTTCTGGCCTGTTCTGGTATGTTCTGTTCTTAGGTGTTCCGTTCTGGTCTATCCTGGTCTGTTTTGATCTCGTCTGGTCTGTCCTGGTCTGTTCTTGCCTATTCTGGTATGTTCTGTTCTGGTCTGTTCTGTTCTGGTATCTTCTGTTCAGGTGTGTTTTGACCTGTTCTGGTATGTTCTGTTCTGGTGTGTTCTGTTCTGGTCTGTCCTGGTCTGGTCTATTCTGGTCTGGTCTGGTATGTTCTCTTCTGGTGTGTTCTGTTCTTATGTGTTCTGTCCTGGTCTGTTTTGATCTGGTCTGTTCTATTTTGGCCTGTTCTGGTGTGTCCTGTTCTTAGGTGATCTGTTCTGGTCTGTCCTGGTCTGTTTGGATCTGGTCTGGTCTATTTTGGCCTGTTCTGGTATGTTCTGTTCTGGTGTGTTCTGGCCTGTTCTGGTATATTCTGTTCTGATCTGTTCTGATCTGTTCTTGCCTATTCTGATATGTTCTGTTCTGGTCTGTTCTGGCCTGTTCTGGTATGTTCTGTTCTGGTGTGTTCTGTTCTTATGTGTTCTGTTCTGGCCTGTTCTAGTATGTTCTGTTCTGGTGTGTTCTGGCCTGTTCTGGTATATTCTGTTCTGGTCTGTTCTGATCTGTTCTTGCCTATTCTGGTATGTTCTGTTCTGGTGTGTTCTGTTCTTAGGTGTTCTGTTCTGGTCTGTCCTGGTCTGTTTTGATCTGGTCTGGTCTATTCTGGTCTGTTCTGGTATGTTCTGTTCTGGTGTGTTCTGGTCTGTTCTGGCCTGTTCTGGTATGTTCTGTTCTTAGGTGTTCCGTTCTGGTCTATCCTGGTCTGTTTTGATCTCGTCTGGTCTGTCCTGGTCTGTTCTTGCCTATTCTGGTATGTTCTGTTCTGGTCTGTTCTGGCCTGTTCTGGTATGTTCTGTTCTGGTGTGTCCTGTTCTTAGGTGTTCTGTTCTGGTCTGTCCTGGTCTGTTCTGATCTGTTCTGGCCTGTTCTGGTATGTTCTGTTCTGGTGTGTTCTGGCCTGTTCTGGTATATTCTGTTCTGATCTGTTCTGATCTGTTCTTGCCTATTCTGATATGTTCTGTTCTGGTCTGTTCTGGCCTGTTCTGGTATGTTCTGTTCAGGTGTGTTCTGTTCTTATGTGTTCTGTTCTGGCCTGTTCTAGTATGTTCTGTTCTGGTGTCTTCTGTTCTTACGTGTTCTGTTCTGGTCTGTCCTGGCCTGTTCTGGTCTGTTCTGGTCTGTTCTGGTCTGTTCTGGTATGTTTTGTTCTTATGTGTTCTGTTCTGGTCTGTCCTGGTCTGTTTTGATCTGGTCTGGTCTATTTTGGCCTGTTCTGGTGTGTCCTGTTCTTAGGTGTTCTGTTCTGGTCTGTCCTGGTCTGTTTTGATCTGGTCTGGTCTATTCCGGCCTGTTCTGGTATGTTCTGTTCTGGTGTGTTCTGTTCTTAGGTGTTCTGTTCTGGTCTGTCCTGGTCTGTTTTGATCTTGTCTGGTCTATTCTGGCCTGTTCTGGTCTGTTCTGGTCTGTTCTGGTCTGTTCTGGTATGTTCTGTTCTTATGTGTTCTGTTCTGGTCTGTCCTGGTCTGTTTTGATCTGGTCCGGTCTATTTTGGCCTGTTCTGGTGTGTCCTGTTCTTAGGTGTTCTGTTCTGGTCTGTCCTGGTCTGTTTTGATCTGGTCTGGTCTATTCCGGCCTGTTCTGGTATGTTCTGTTCTGGTGTCTTCTGTTCTTACGTGTTCTGTTCTGGTCTGTCCTGGCCTGTTCTGGTCTGGTCTATTCTGGCCTGTTCTGGTGTGTTCTGTTCTGGTCTGTCCTGGTCTGTTTTGATCTGGTCTGGTCTATTTTGGCCTGTTCTGGTGTGTCCTGTTCTTAGGTGTTCTGTTCTGGTCTGTCCTGGTCTGTTTTGATCTGGTCTGGTCTATTCCGGCCTGTTCTGGTATGTTCTGTTCTGGTGTCTTCTGTTCTTACGTGTTCTGTTCTGGTCTGTCCTGGTCTGTTTTGATATAGTCTGGTCTATCCTGGCCTGTTCTGGTATCTTCTGTTCAGGTCTGTTCTGGTCTGTTTTGACCTGTTCTGGTATGTTCTGGTCTGTTCTGGTCTGTTCTGGTCTGTTCTGATCTGGTCTGTTTTGACCTATTCTGGTATGTTCTGTTCTGGTGTGTTCTGTTCTAGTCTGTTCTGGTCTGTTCTGGTATGTTCTGGTATGGTCTGTTCTGATCTGGTCTGTTCTGGTCTGTTCTGATCTGTTCTGGTCTGTTCTGATCTGGTCTATTCTGGCCTGTTCTGGTATGTTCTGGTCTGTTTTGGCCTGTTCTGGTAAGTTCTGGTATGTTCTGTTCTGGTCTGTTCTGGTCTGTCCTGGTCTGTCCTGATCTGTTCTGGTCTGTTCTGGTCTGTTCTGATCTGGTCTATTCTGGCCTGTTCTGGTATGTTCTGGTCTGTTTTGGCCTGTTCTGGTAAGTTCTGGTATGTTCTGTTCTGGTCTGTTCTGGACTGTCCTGGTCTGTTTTGATCTGGTCTGGTCTATTCTGGCCTGTTCTGGTATGTTCTGTTCTGGTGTGTTCTGTTCTGTTCTGTCCTGGTCTGTTCTGATCTGTTCTGGCCTGTTCTGATCTGTTCTGGTCTGTTCTGATCTGGTCTGGTCTATTCTGGCCTGTTCTGGCCTGTTCTGGTATATTCTGTCCTGGTCTGTTTTGGTATGTTCTGTTCTGGTGTGTTCTGTTCTTAGGTGTTCTGTTCTGGTCTGTCCTGGTCTGTTTTGATCTGGTCTGGTCTATTCTGGTCTGTTCTGGTATGTTCTGTTCTGGTGTGTTCTGATCTGTTCTGGCCTGTTCTGGTCTGTTCTGATCTGGTCTGTTTTGACCTGTTCTGGTATGTTCTGTTCTGGTGTGTTCTGTTCTGGTCTGTCCTGGTCTGGTCTATTCTGGTCTGGTCTGGTATGTTCTCTTCTGGTGTGTTCTGTTCTTATGTGTTCTGTTCTGGTCTGTTCTGGTCTGGTCTGCTTGGTCTGTTCGGGTGTGTTCTGTTCTGTTCTGTCCTGGTCTGTTCTGATCTGTTCTGGCCTGTTCTGATCTGTTCTGGTCTGTTCTGATCTGGTCTGGTCTATTCTGGCCTGTTCTGGCCTGTTCTGGTATATTCTGTTCTGGTCTGTTCTTATCTGTTCTTGCCTATTCTGGTATGTTCTGTTCTGGTGTGTTCTGTTCTTAGGTGTTCTGTCCTGGTCTGTTTTGATCTGGTCTGGTCTATTCTGGCCTGTTCTGGTATGTTCTGTTCTGGTGTGTTCTGTTCTGTTCTGTCCTGGTCTGTTCTGATCTGTTCTGGCCTGTTCTGATCTGTTCTGGTCTGTCCTGGTCTGGTCTATTCTGGTCTGGTCTGGTATGTTCTCTTCTGGTGTGTTCTGTTCTTATGTGTTCTGTTCTGGTCTGTTCTGGTCTGGTCTGCTTGGTCTGTTCGGGTGTGTTCTGTTCTGTTCTGTCCTGGTCTGTTCTGATCTGTTCTGGCCTGTTCTGATCTGTTCTGGTCTGTTCTGATCTGGTCTGGTCTATTCTGGCCTGTTCTGGCCTGTTCTGGTGTGTTCTGTTCTGGTCTGTTCTGGTCTGTTCTGGTATGTTCTGGTATGGTCTGTTCTTATGTGTTCTGTTCTGTCCTGGTCTGTCCTGGTCTGGTCTATTCTGGCCTGTTCTGGCCTGTTCTGGTATGTTCTGTCCTGGTCTGTTCTTGCCTATTCTGGTATGTTCTGTCCTGGTCTGTTTTGGTATGTTCTGTTCTGGTGTGTTCTGTTCTTAGGTGTTCTCTTCTGGACTGTCCTGGTCTGTTTTGATCTGGTCTGGTCTATTCTGGCCTGTTCTGGTATGTTCTGTTCTGGTGTGTTCTGTTCTGTTCTGTCCTGGTCTGTTCTGATCTGTTCTGGCCGGTTCTGATCTGTTCTGGTCTGTTCTGATCTGGTCTGGTCTATTCTGGCCTGTTCTGGCCTGTTCTGGTATATTCTGTCCTGGTCTGTTTTGGTATGTTCCGTTCTGGTGTGTTCTGTTCTTAGGTGTTCTGTCCTGGTCTGTTTTGATCTGGTCTGGTCTATTCTGGCCTGTTCTGGTATGTTCTGTTCTGGTGTGTTCTGTTCTGTTCTGTCCTGGTCTGTTCTGATCTGTTCTGGCCGGTTCTGATCTGTTCTGGTCTGTTCTGATCTGGTCTGGTCTATTCTGGCCTGTTCTGGCCTGTTCTGGTATATTCTGTTCTGGTCTGTTCTGATCTGTTCTTGCCTATTCTGGTATGTTCTGTTCTGGTGTGTTCTGTTCTTAGGTGTTCTGTTCTGGTCTGTCCTGGTCTGTTTTGATCTGGTCTGGTCTATTCTGGTCTGTTCTGGTATGTTCTGTTCTGGTGTGGTCTATTCTGGCCTGTTCTGGCCTGTTCTGGTGTGTTCTGTTCTGGTCTGTTCTGGTCTGTTCTGGTATGTTCTGGTATGGTCTGTTCTTATGTGTTCTGTTCTGTCCTGGTCTGTCCTGGTCTGGTCTATTCTGGCCTGTTCTGGCCTGTTCTGGTATGTTCTGTCCTGGTCTGTTCTTGCCTATTCTGGTATGTTCTGTCCTGGTCTGTTTTGGTATGTTCTGTTCTGGTGTGTTCTGTTCTTAGGTGTTCTCTTCTGGACTGTCCTGGTCTGTTTTGATCTGGTCTGGTCTATTCTGGCCTGTTCTGGTATGTTCTGTTCTGGTGTGTTCTGTTCTGTTCTGTCCTGGTCTGTTCTGATCTGTTCTGGCCGGTTCTGATCTGTTCTGGTCTGTTCTGATCTGGTCTGGTCTATTCTGGCCTGTTCTGGCCTGTTCTGGTATATTCTGTCCTGGTCTGTTTTGGTATGTTCCGTTCTGGTGTGTTCTGTTCTTAGGTGTTCTGTCCTGGTCTGTTTTGATCTGGTCTGGTCTATTCTGGCCTGTTCTGGTATGTTCTGTTCTGGTGTGTTCTGTTCTGTTCTGTCCTGGTCTGTTCTGATCTGTTCTGGCCGGTTCTGATCTGTTCTGGTCTGTTCTGATCTGGTCTGGTCTATTCTGGCCTGTTCTGGCCTGTTCTGGTATATTCTGTTCTGGTCTGTTCTGATCTGTTCTTGCCTATTCTGGTATGTTCTGTTCTGGTGTGTTCTGTTCTTAGGTGTTCTGTTCTGGTCTGTCCTGGTCTGTTTTGATCTGGTCTGGTCTATTCTGGTCTGTTCTGGTATGTTCTGTTCTGGTGTGTTCTGGTCTGTTCTGGCCTGTTCTGGTATGTTCTGTTCTGGTGTGTTCTGTTCTTAGGTGTTCCGTTCTGGTCTATCCTGGTCTGTTTTGATCTCGTCTGGTCTGTCCTGGTCTGTTCTTGCCTATTCTGGTATGTTCTGTTCTGGTCTGTTCTGGCCTGTTCTAGTATGTTCTGTTCTGGTATCTTCTGTTCTTATGTGTTCTGTTCTGTTCTGTTCTGTCCTGGTCTGGTCTATTCTGGCCTGTTCTGGTATGTTCTGGTCTGTTCTGGTCTGTTCTGATATGTTCTGGTGTGTTCTGTTCTGTTCTGTCCTGGTCTGTTCTGTTCTGTCCTGGTCTGTTCTGATCTGTTCTGGCCGGTTCTGATCTGTTCTGGTCTGTTCTGATCTGGTCTGGTCTATTCTGGCCTGTTCTGGCCTGTTCTGGTATATTCTGTTCTGGTCTGTTCTGATCTGTTCTTGCCTATTCTGGTATGTTCTGTTCTGGTGTGTTCTGTTCTTAGGTGTTCTGTTCTGGTCTGTCCTGGTCTGTTTTGATCTGGTCTGGTCTATTCTGGTCTGTTCTGGTATGTTCTGTTCTGGTGTGGTCTATTCTGGCCTGTTCTGGCCTGTTCTGGTGTGTTCTGTTCTGGTCTGTTCTGGTCTGTTCTGGTATGTTCTGGTATGGTCTGTTCTTATGTGTTCTGTTCTGTCCTGGTCTGTCCTGGTCTGGTCTATTCTGGCCTGTTCTGGCCTGTTCTGGTATGTTCTGTCCTGGTCTGTTCTTGCCTATTCTGGTATGTTCTGTCCTGGTCTGTTTTGGTATGTTCTGTTCTGGTGTGTTCTGTTCTTAGGTGTTCTCTTCTGGACTGTCCTGGTCTGTTTTGATCTGGTCTGGTCTATTCTGGCCTGTTCTGGTATGTTCTGTTCTGGTGTGTTCTGTTCTGTTCTGTCCTGGTCTGTTCTGATCTGTTCTGGCCGGTTCTGATCTGTTCTGGTCTGTTCTGATCTGGTCTGGTCTATTCTGGCCTGTTCTGGCCTGTTCTGGTATATTCTGTCCTGGTCTGTTTTGGTATGTTCCGTTCTGGTGTGTTCTGTTCTTAGGTGTTCTGTCCTGGTCTGTTTTGATCTGGTCTGGTCTATTCTGGCCTGTTCTGGTATGTTCTGTTCTGGTGTGTTCTGTTCTGTTCTGTCCTGGTCTGTTCTGATCTGTTCTGGCCGGTTCTGATCTGTTCTGGTCTGTTCTGATCTGGTCTGGTCTATTCTGGCCTGTTCTGGCCTGTTCTGGTATATTCTGTTCTGGTCTGTTCTGATCTGTTCTTGCCTATTCTGGTATGTTCTGTTCTGGTGTGTTCTGTTCTTAGGTGTTCTGTTCTGGTCTGTCCTGGTCTGTTTTGATCTGGTCTGGTCTATTCTGGTCTGTTCTGGTATGTTCTGTTCTGGTGTGTTCTGGTCTGTTCTGGCCTGTTCTGGTATGTTCTGTTCTGGTGTGTTCTGTTCTTAGGTGTTCCGTTCTGGTCTATCCTGGTCTGTTTTGATCTCGTCTGGTCTGTCCTGGTCTGTTCTTGCCTATTCTGGTATGTTCTGTTCTGGTCTGTTCTGGCCTGTTCTAGTATGTTCTGTTCTGGTATCTTCTGTTCTTATGTGTTCTGTTCTGTTCTGTTCTGTCCTGGTCTGGTCTATTCTGGCCTGTTCTGGTATGTTCTGGTCTGTTCTGGTCTGTTCTGATATGTTCTGTTGTGGTGTGTTCTGTTCTGGTCTGTCCGGGTCTGTTTTGATCTGGTCTGGTCTATTTTGGCCTGTTCTGGTATGTTCTGTTCTGGTGTGTCCTGTTCTTAGGTGTTCTGTTCTGGTCTGTCCTGGTCTGTTCTGGTCTGTTCTGATCTGGTCTGGTCTATTCTGGCCTGTTCTGGCCTGTTCTGGTATATTCTGTCCTGGTCTGTTTTGGTATGTTCTGTTCTTAGGTGTTCTGTTCTGGTCTGCCCTGGTCTGTCCTGGTCTGTTTTGATGTGGTCTGGTCTATTCTGGCCTGTTCTGGTATCTTCTGTTCAGGTCTGTTCTGGTCTGTTTTGATCTGTTCTGGTATGTTCTGGTCTGTTCTGGTCTGTTCTGATATGTTCTGTTGTGGTGTGTTCTGTTCTGGTCTGTCCGGGTCTGTTTTGATCTGGTCTGGTCTATTTTGGCCTGTTCTGGTATGTTCTGTTCTGGTGTGTCCTGTTCTTAGGTGTTCTGTTCTGGTCTGTCCTGGTCTGTTTTGATCTGGTCTGGTCTATTTTGGCCTGTTCTGGTATGTTCTGTTCTGGTGTGTTCTCTTCTTATGTGTTCTGTTCTGGCCTGTTCTAGTATGTTCTGTTCTGGTGTCTTCTGTTCTGGTCTGTCCTAGTCTGTTTTGATCTGGTCTGGTCTATTCTGGCCTGTTCTGGTATGTTCTGTTCTGGTGTGTTCTGTTCTGGTCTGTCCTGGTCTGTTTTGATCTGGTCTGGTCTATTCTGGCCTGTTCTGGTATGTCCTGATCTGGTGTCTTCTGTTCTTACTTGTTCTGTTCTGGTCTGTCCTGGTCTGTTTTGATCTGGTCTGGTCTATTCTGGCCTGTTCTGGTATGTTCTGATCTGGTGTGTTCTGTTCTTAGGTGTTCTGTTCTGGTCTGTCCTGGTCTGTTTTGATCTGGTCTGGTCTATTTTGGCCTGTTCTGGTGTGTCCTGTTCTTAGGTGATCTGTTCTGGTCTGTCCTGGTCTGTTTGGATCTGGTCTGGTCTATTTTGGCCTGTTCTGGTATGTTCTGTTCTGGTGTGTTCTGGCCTGTTCTGGTATATTCTGTTCTGATCTGTTCTGATCTGTTCTTGCCTATTCTGATATGTTCTGTTCTGGTCTGTTCTGGCCTGTTCTGGTATGTTCTGTTCTGGTCTGTTCTGATCTGTTCTTGCCTATTCTGGTATGTTCTGTTCTGGTGTGTTCTGTTCTGGTCTGTCCTGGTCTGGTCTATTCTGGTCTGGTCTGGTATGTTCTCTTCTGGTGTGTTCTGTTCTTATGTGTTCTGTTCTGGTCTGTTCTGGTCTGGTCTGCTTGGTCTATTCTGGTCTGTTCTGGTATGTTCTGTTCTGGTGTGTTCTGGTCTGTTCTGGCCTGTTCTGGTATGTTCTGTTCTTAGGTGTTCCATTCTGGTCTATCCTGGTCTGTTTTGATCTCGTCTGGTCTGTCCTGGTCTGTTTTTGCCTATTCTGGTATGTTCTGTTCTGGTGTGTTCTGGCCTGTTCTGGTATATTCTGTTCTGGTCTGTTCTGATCTGTTCTTGCCTATTCTGGTATGTTCTGTTCTGGTGTGTTCTGTTCTTATGTGTTCTGTTCTGGTCTGTCCTGGTCTGTTCTGATCTGTTCTGATCTGTTCTTGCCTATTCTGATATGTTCTGTTCTGGTCTGTTCTGGCCTGTTCTGGTATGTTCTGTTCTGGTGTGTCCTGTTCTTAGGTGTTCTGTTCTGGTCTGTCCTGGTCTGTTCTGATCTGTTCTGGCCTGTTCTGGTATGTTCTGTTCTGGTGTGTTCTGGCCTGTTCTGGTATCTTCTGTTCTGGTATCTTCTGTTCCGGTGTGTTTTTACCTGTTCTCGTCTGTCCTGGTCTGTTTTGATCTGGTCTGGTCTATTCTGGTCTGTTCTGGTATGTTCTGTTCTGGTGTGTTCTGGTCTGTTCTGGCCTGTTCTGGTATGTTCTGGTCTGGTCTATTCTGGCCTGTTCTGGCCTGTTCTGGTATGTTCTGTCCTGGTCTGTTCTTGCCTATTCTGGTATGTTCTGTTCTGGTGTGTTCTGTTCTTAGGTGTTCTGTTCTGGACTGTCCTGTTCTGTTTTGATCTGGTCTGGTCTATTCTGGCCTGTTCTGGTATGTTCTGTTCTGGTGTGTTCTGTTCTGTTCTGTCCTGGTCTGTTCTGATCTGTTCTGGCCTGTTCTCATCTGTTCTGGTCTGTTCTGATCTGGTCTGGTCTATTCTGGCCTGTTCTGGCCTGTTCTGGCCTGTTCTGGTATATTCTGTCCTGGTCTGTTTTGGTATGTTCTGTTCTGGTCTGTCCTGGTCTGTTTTGATCTGGTCTGTTCTGGTATATTCTGTTCTGGTGTGTTCTGGCCTGTTCTAGTATGTTCTGTTCTGGTATCTTCTGTTCAGGTGTGTTTTGACCTGTTCTGGTATGTTCTGTTCTGGTGTGTTCTGTTCTGGTCTGTCCTGGTCTGGTCTATTCTGGTCTGGTCTGGTATGTTCTGTTCTGGTGTGTTCTGTTCTTATGTGTTCTGTTCTGGTCTGTTCTGGTCTATTCTGGCCTGTTCTGGTCTGTTCTGATCCGTTGTTGCCTATTCTGGTATGTTCTGGTCTGTTCTCGTACCTTCTGTTCTGTTCTGTTCTGATCTGGTCTGGTCTATTATGGCCTGTTCTGGCCTGTTCTGGTATGTTCTGTCCTGGTCTGTTCTTGCCTATTCTGGTATGTTCTGTTCTGGTCTGTTCTGGCCTGTTCTGGTATCTTCTGTTCTGGTATCTTCTGTTCAGGTGTGTTTTGACCTGTTCTGGTGTGTTGTGTTCTGGTCTGTCCTGGTCTGTTTTGATCTGGTCTGGTCTATTCTGGCCTGTTCTGGTATGTTCTGTCCTGGTCTGTTCTTGCCTGTTCTAGTATGTTCTGTTCTGGTATCTTCTGTTCAGGTGTGTTTTGACCTGTTCTGGTATGTTCTGTTCTGGTGTGTTCTGTTCTGGTCTGTCCTGGTCTGGTCTGTTCTGGCCCGTTCTGGTATGTTCTGGTCTGTTCTGGTCTGTTCTGATATGTTCTGTTGTGGTGTGTTCTGTTCTTATGTGTTCTGTTCTGGTCTGTCCTGGTCTGTTCTGGTCTGTTCTGGTCTGTTCTGGTCTGTTCTGATCTGTTCTGGTCTGTTCTGATCTGTGCTGGTCTGTTCTGTCCTGGTCTGTTCTTGCCTATTCTGGTATGTTCTGTCCTGGTCTGTTTTGGTATGTTCTGTTCTGGTGTGTTCTGTTCTTAGGTGTTCCGTTCTGGTCTATCCTGGTCTGTTTTGATCTCGTCTGGTCTGTCCTGGTCTGTTCTTGCCTATTCTGGTATGTTCTGTTCTGGTCTGTTCTGGTCTGTTCTGGTATGTTCTGTTCTGGTGTGTTCTGGTCTGTTCTGGCCTGTTCTGGTATGTTCTGTTCTGGTCTGTTCTGATCTGGTCTCGTCTATTCTGGCCTGTTCTGGTATGTTCTGTTCTGGTGTGTTCTGTTCTGTTCTGTCCTGGTCTGTTCTGATCTGTTCTGGCCTGTTCTGATCTGTTCTGGTCTGTTCTGATCTGGTCTGGTCTATTCTGGCCTATTCTGGCCTGTTCTGGTATATTCTGTCCTGGTCTGTTTTGGTATGTTCTGTTCTGGTGTGTTCTGTTCTTAGGTGTTCTGTTCTGGTCTGTTTTGATCTGGTCTGGTCTATTCTGGTCTGTTCTGGTATGTTCTGTTCTGGTGTGTTCTGGTCTGTTCTGGCCTGTTCTGGTATGTTCTGTTCTGGTGTGTTGTGTTCTGGTCTGTCCTGGTCTGTTTTGATCTGGTCTGGTCTATTCTGGCCTGTTCTGGTATGTTCTGTCCTGGTCTGTTCTTGCCTATTCTGGTATGTTCTGTCCTGGACTGTTTTGGTATGTTCTGTTCTGGTGTGTTCTGTTCTTAGGTGTTCTGTTCTTAGGTGTTCTGTTCTGGACTGTCCTGGTCTGTTTTGATCTGGTCTGGACTGTTCTGGCCTGTTCTGGTATGTTCTGTCCTGGTCTGTTCTTGCCTATTCTGGTATGTTCTGTCCTGGTCTGTTTTGGTATGTTCTGTTCTGGTGTGTTCTGTTCTTAGGTGTTCTGTTCTGGACTGTCCTGGTCTGTTTTGATCTGGTCTGGTCTATTCTGGCCTATTCTGGTATGTTCTGTTCTGGTCTGTTCTGGCCTGTTCTAGTATGTTCTGTTCTGGTATCTTCTGTTCAGGTGTGTTTTGACCAGTTCTGGTATGTTCTGTTCTGGTGTGTTCTGTTCTGGTCTGTCCTGGTCTGGTCTGTTCTGGCCTGTTCTGGTATGTTCTGTCCTGGTCTGGTCTATTCTGGCCTGTTCTGGTATGTTCTGTTCTGGTGTGTTCTGTTCTGTTTTGACCTCTTCTGGTATGTTCTGGTCTGTTCTGGTCTGTTCTGATATGTTCTGTTGTGGTGTGTTCTGTTCTTATGTGTTCTGTTCTGGTCTGTCCTGGTCTGTTCTGGTCTGTTCTGATCTGTTCTGGTCTGTTCTGATCTGTTCTGGTCTGTTCTGATCTGTGCTGGTCTGTTCTGTCCTGGTCTGTTCTTGCCTATTCTGGTATGTTCTGTCCTGGTCTGTTTTGGTATGTTCTGTTCTGGTGTGTTCTGTTCTTAGGTGTTCCGTTCTGGTCTATCCTGGTCTGTTTTGATCTCGTCTGGTCTGTCCTGGTCTGTTCTTGCCTATTCTGGTATGTTCTGTTCTGGTCTGTTCTTGCCTATTCTGGTATGTTCTGTCCTGGTCTGTTTTGGTATGTTCTGTTCTGGTGTGTTCTGTTCTTAGGTGTTCTCTTCTGGACTGTCCTGGTCTGTTTTGATCTGGTCTGGTCTATTCTGGCCTGTTCTGGTATGTTCTGTTCTGGTGTGTTCTGTTCTGTTCTGTCCTGGTCTGTTCTGATCTGTTCTGGCCTGTTCTGATCTGTTCTGGTCTGTTCTGATCTGGTCTGGTCTATTCTGGCCTGTTCTGGTATGTTCTGTTCTGGTGTGTTCTGTTCTTAGGTGTTCCGTTCTGGTCTGTCCTGGTCTGTTTTGATCTGGTCTGGTCTATTCTGGTCTGTTCTGGTATGTTCTGTTCTGGTGTGTTCTGGTCTGTTCTGGCCTGTTCTGGTATGTTCTGTTCTGGTGTGTTGTGTTCTGGTCTGTCCTGGTCTGTTTTGATCTGGTCTGGTCTATTCTGGTCTGTTCTGGTATGTTCTGTTCTGGTGTGTTCTGGTCTGTTCTGGCCTGTTCTGGTATGTTCTGTTCTGGTGTGTTCTGTTCTTAGGTGTTCCGTTCTGGTTGTAAGGACAGCGGAGCGGGTCAAGTGAAGACGCGGGTCTTGGGACTAATCTTTTATTAGGACCTTTCGAGTCGAGGGCGAGTTTGGGACTGACTGTCGGTGTAGGGCCGAGTGCTTCGGGACTGCGGCCCTGTCACGTGGAGGGACGTTCGGGGGTGCGGAGGCCCGCGCGCTGATAGCGCGGTGCCGCGTTACACTCCCCCGCTTTCAAAATGGGCACTCCGTGCCATGCATCCGATTGGGTGGTGTCTTGGTGTCGTGGTGTAATGCGGTTCCCAGGTGTTTCTGACGTGGTGGTGTGTGATGTGGTTCCTTGATGTCGTGATGTATGTTGTTTCTTCATTCCTGATGCGGTGTGGTTCCTTTGGTTTCTGTGGGGTGGTGTGTTTTGATTCCTTCTCATTTTTTATATCCTGGAATTAGATCTTGCGAGTATAACGTTGTTATTGTTGGCTTTGTTAGTAAGGTTTGGTTGTTTATGGAGGAAGAGGGTAGGGTGTGTATGAGTATGTAAAAGAAAGTTGTTACCGTTCCGTGTCCTTTTTTTTTTTTTTTTTTGCCAATTTTGTGTTGGGATTGGTTATTTTGTTGTTAATTAGATTAGTTCTCCTTTGTTTTTCCCAGTTAGTGTGTTCGTCCTTCTTATCCTTTGGTTTTGTATATGTATCCATGCGTTTATCTTTTGGTTTCCTGTTTTAATGTGATCGTTTTCTGTGGGGGTTCTTGGGGGTTTGTTTGAGTAAAAACAAGTGTCTGTTATGTTTTTATATATATATATATATATATATATATATATATATATATATATATATATATATATATATATACATATATGTCTATGATATCTGTTATATATATATATTTACATGGTTATATCGATATGTATATATATATATATATGTGTGTACTTAAATCTATGCTGACGTAATTATTGTACTGCTTGTGAGCAGGTGTGTAAGTGTGTTGGTGTGTGTTTTGTTTTATGTGAGTTGCTGTCTGTCTAGTGTGTTCGTTAGTTTGTCGATGTGTCTGTTTTGTAATTCCTGTCTTGCCTGTTTAATTATCTGTTCAATTTCCTGTATGGTCATGGCTCTGAAAATTGTTTTGTCTGTCTGTGTTGTCTCGTCTCTGTGTCGTATACATGTTTGGGTGCTTACGTTGATATTTTGTTTGGTGCTGTGAGTGTGTCGTAGTTCTTTCCGGAGAGTGTGCGTATCGTTTGTGTACAGTCTAGTACGTATGTTGAGTAGTGTCCTGGTCCTGTCGGTCACGTTGTTGCGTTTTAATCGTCTGTCTTGTGTCGTTGTCCTTGGTTGTTTTTGTGTTTTATGTATTCGTAGTATCGGATCTATTTTTATGGGTGGTTGGCGTCTTCGTGGTCTGTAAATTCCTCCTGGTCCGTACCAGTGGAGATGTGGTGGTTTTCCAGGTGTTTGTAGTAGGGGGACTCCCCAGTTGGTGAGTGGTGGTTGTTGGTCCTCAGTGTCTCTGTCTTTATGTTCCATGTTTGTGTGTGTCCGCTTTTACTGTTGTCTTCTGGTCCTTATCTTTTGTTGTGTACGTAGTTGGGTTGTTGTTTTGGGGTTTCTTGTCGTTGTCGTTGTCGTTGGTTTAGCCTCTACCCCGTCTATATTTGATTGTATGTTTTTTATAGTGATGTCGGTTTGTGTTCTAATGCTTGCGTATGAGGTTTTGCTGGTCTGTGTGCTCTGGTCTGTCGTTTGTGGGGATGTCTTTGTGTATGCGGGTCTTTGGGTGGTTGTGGGTTTTTGGGTGGTTGTGGCTCTGTTCGTTGGTATGGGTGTTGGTGTTGGTGTGAATGTTGGTGTTGGTGTGACTGTCGGTGTAAGTGTGTGTGTTTGTCTGTGGTGCGCGGCTTCTGCCCTTGCGGAGCAATTGTGTATGTGATCAATAAGTGCCTGGCCGCACATTTCTGTTCGGCACACCGGACACAGGAACCTGTTTGTAGGTTTTTCCATTATGATGGTGGTATAGTTTTTTGCGCATCTCTGGATGTGCAGCTGTTGATGTGAGCGAGGGATCTCGCAGCCGCAAAGGGGGCATTGCTCCCAATTTTGTGTGTCCATTTTATGTGTGTGTTTGTGTTTTGTCTAAGTTTAACTAAAAATGGAACAGAAGAGCGTGAGTATGCAGTGAAGGGTTATATGATGGTAGTTACTTTATGGTATAATGTTTTGTCTGTTGCACTGCAACATCTGCACCGGGATCATTTCGATTTGGTTATTGTTTGTTTGTGGAGGGAGATTCGCTAGGATTTGGATTCTGGCGGCTTGGGATGGTTCCGTATTCTGTAGGTTTTGTTGTGGATTGCGTCTTTGTGTGATTGATCTAATTATGTTGATTATGGATGATGCTTTGTTAAATAAGGAGAACTTCCAGCATAGTCCGAAAATCAGTGCTAGTGGTCTGATTGAAAATCCTGTGTATTTAACGAGCTTTTCTATGGTTGATAATCTGTTATGTAGGTGGTGCAGTTTTCTCATGGTTTTAGCTTTTGCGATTATTGTTTTTAGTTGTATTTCGCTGTCTGCGAAGTCATTGTTTATGGGGGATGCTTCTATCGTCCGGGTTAATTGTTCGGTCTCTTTTAAAATTTCTGTTAAATTAATTGGATTGTCTAACTCGACGGAGTTTTCTATCATTTTGCTGATATTCAGGGTTATAGAATGGGAAAAATTGGTGTTCCGATATGTTTTGATGTTAATTGCCGGTGTCAGCTTTGTTGTTTGTGTTTTCGCGGTACAAGATTCGTTTATTTGGAGTATTCCAGTTTTTTCTATGCTTCCTATGAATGATTTTCCGGTTGTGCATGTAATGTATAGTGTTTCTCGTTTGGGTGCTGCAAATAACCAACTATTTGTGTTTTTGATCTTAGACCAATATGTACGCGTTAGCATTTTGATTCGTATGTCACATGTGTTCAAGTTACGAAAGTTTGGGTTAAGTAGCAGTTGGATTTCACATTCGGCGTTGCTGTCTATTCTCTCTATGGGGTTATCCTGCTTACATATGTACATCGAATTCGTGGACTTGCAGTTTTTTAGATTGTTCATGTTATAGTAGTATTCGAAGTCGGCTGAGACTGCTGTGTATTTGATAAACGGTTTTATGTATGCGAATCTAGATGTGGTGTTGTATGTGTTGATTTGTGGAATGAGTACCGGTAGGTGCTCGTACAATTTATATGGTTCATGGTCTAAAAGAGGTATTCTCAGGATGTAGACTAAGCTCGCTCCGTTGTGGAATATTGTTACGTCTGTGATTTCGAGAAGTTGTGGTATGAATCTATTGTCTATTGGTATCGGAAATTCTACATTTTCGAGGTATTTGTTGATGTTTCTCGCGCTATACAGTATCTGTTGCGCGGTTAGTATCTGTGGGTGAATTTGTCCGCTTTTCGCAAAGAGTATCGCAGTTATAAGTGTGTTGATGCCTGTTTCGAGTTGTGTTAGTGTTTCATCTATTTCGGATGTGTATTCCATTGTTTTTTGGTTAAATTGTAGGGTTTGGACGTTGTTACTGATTAACTTCGTTGCCAGAGTGATATTTCCTATTTGTTTTGAGATTCTTTCGGCTACTAATGACAATCTTTTATCAACGAGTTGGAATTGCGATTTCATTATATGTGTTTGGTTTGTAACGATTTCCGCTATTTCTCGTGTGTTATTGTTTAACATGTCAATTTGTCTATTTATTTCTATTGCGTCATCTGCGTCTAATGTTCCGAAAAGTGCTTTGTTGATTTTGCCTATAAATTCTAATGGTGCGCGTTTTTGTCTTCCGAATGCGTCGATGTTTGGTATTAGCTCTCGTAGGATTGCCTCCGATGTCATAGTGTTTCGTAGTCGGGTTGCTAGTACCTTTAGATGTCCATGGGCTAGGCAAGTTGGTTCCAGAGTTTCGCAGAGTGTTGTTGTTGCTTTGATGTTTCTCCAGATTTGTTCGCGTTCGAGGGTAAGTCCTCGTGTGTCCGCGTAGGTGATCAGTTTCCATTCAGTATGGTATGACCTGAGTGCGCCGAGTGTTTCGGATCGGAGTCCTGGGTTATGTGTGAGTGGTGTCATCTGATACGGGGGGGTGTCGGCGCTTACATACGATGCGAGGCATCTGCAACATGTGCCAGTTTTATTTTGTCGACGTGAACTACTTTTGTCTCGTCTTTTTTGATTTTTAGTCGAACATTGTGTTTGTCTAATACGTTTAGTATTTCGAATGGGCCTATGTAATTGCTCTGGAGTTTATGTTTTTTGTGGTCCCGGATTAGGAATACAAGTTGCCCTGGAGAGAAATTTGGTTCAGTAGTTCGTTTGGCGTAGTATTTTTTGTTTCGTTCTTTTGCTTTGATTTGTCTCTCTATTGCTTTTTCGTGAATGGTTTTTAATTGGTCTGTGAGCATACGCAAGTATGTGTTGTATGTAAGTATTGTTTCTACAGGTGGAAATTCTGAGGGGGTACGTGCTGTTTTCCCAAAAACTAATTCATATGGCGTGAATCCAGTACTATCGTGTACGCTTGTGTTGTAGGAAAGAGATGCGTATGAGAGCCATTGGTCCCAATTACAGTTTTCGGAAATATAGTGTTTTAAAAATTCAATGAGGGTATGGTGACCTCGTTCGGCAATGCCGTTTGACTGGGGGTGGTATATTGAAGTGTTATAATGTTTAATTTTAAAAAGGTTTGTGAATTCCTTAAATACTTCTGACATGAAGTATCGGCCTTGGTCGGATAATATGGCTCGTGGGGCTCCGAATATACAGATTAGGTTCTCTGCTATGGCTTTCGCTATTTCTACCGAAGTTTGGTGCTTTAATGGTATGGCTATTGAGAATCTACTAAAAAGATCTGTAATTGTAAGTATATATTTGTATCCCGTTTCGGTTTCTTGTAGTGGACCGCAAGTGTCGATGGCTATTTTGTCGAAAGGTTCGGCGGGTGTATCTGTGATTATCATTGGTGCTTTAGGTTTTACACGTACGAGTTTGTTTCTTTGGCAGTCTAGACAGTATTTTATGTATGTTGTTATGTCTGCTTTCATGTTTTTCCAGTAATATTGCGATTGTATTCTTTTATATGTTTTTTCTATTCCTTTGTGACCTCCAATTGTGGAGCTATGTGATTCCTCTATTATTTGATTTCTTTCTGATATTCTTGGTACGGATATTAGGCCTTCGCTAAGTGTAATTGTTAATTCCGGTTGGATGGTGTGTAGATATAAATATGTTTTTAGGTTTGACCATGCTAGTTGGTCGACAATTTTAGGGTCCTTGGGTATTGTGCATGTGTTGATTTTGTGTCGTTTCAAAGTGACAAGAAGTGTTTTGACGCATTTCACCATAGTGTGAGGGTTTACATTATCTGTGTTTTTGTTTTTACAAACCAAGCCGAAATAGTATTTTGTTTTTCGGTGGGTGATTAAGATGTCGCCTAAATGTGGGTCAGATTGTAAGAGAGTTTGTGTATTAATGATTCCTTTTTCTTTTAGTATTTGGGTAGTTAGAGTGTCTATGACGCAGTCTGCTGAAAGGAAATATGCAATATTGTCCTTTTGTGTTAGGAGGTTACTTTGCGTTATTATAATTGTGTTTCTGATTTGAGGGTCATGATTATCTGCAGGCGTATCGGTCCGTGCAGTCAGCTGTTTAGTGTTATGAAGCGATGGTCGGTGCACTGGCTCACTGACTTCGTCACTTGAGGAGGTGCTCAAGTCGGCTGTGTGTTTATGGCCTTTGTGTGTGTCGGTGCGTTCGTGTGGCTCCGTGCCGTGTTTTGTACTCGGTCCCGCTAGGTCTTGAGGGTTTGCGCGATTTATGGCTGTTTTCCTGTGTATTGTTCGCTTCATCGGTTTATGAGGTGTCTGGTCATCGTCGTCTGGAGCGTCCGAACTTGTAGAAATGTGTTGTCGATGGGGCGGGGAGCGGAATGTTGGTTGTATTGCTTCAAGATGTCTATTTTCTATATTTTCGATGCGTTCTTCCGGTGGTGAGTGAAAGTTGGGTTTAACGGTTTTACGTGTTGACTGTTGGGTTTTTCCGTTGCCCTGTGATTTAGCGATAATCCATTCTATTTCTGAATCGGTGCTTGTCTCTAAATATTTTTGCGTAGTGTCCGAAAGTTTATAGTATAATGAGGGCTTATTATCTTGGGGAGTGTTGTTTCCTAATTTCGTTTGGGCATCACTTCTATCTGTATCTCTGCTGCTTTTATTATTTGTGTGACGATCTTGGCGGTTTTCTGTTTCCGATATCATATTCTCTGTCCTAGCCTGTTGTCTAAGTTCGTGGTCCGGTGTCTCTTGATAGGTAGGTGTGTATGTGGGTGCAGGTGGTGACCGGAATTGTGGGTTGATTTCGGTGGATTGTGGGGTTTCTTGTTTTTTGAGTGTTGGCTTCTGTTCTGTGTTGGTTTGTTTTTTGCTGATTTCGTGTAAGTGTGGAAAGTCTTCATTATCTGTACTGTCAGATCCCTGTTTTTCTAATGATGTCGGCGCGTGGACGTATTTTCTTTTTCCCTCGCCATGCTGTGGGCGATTGTTTTCGTCTTTGCTACCGTTATTTTGTTCAGGGTTGCAGGTTAATTCATTTAGGTTTCCTACACTTTGGTTTTTGATTTCAGCGGTTACGCGATTGTCTGTTTCGTCTATTATCATTTTTTCGTCTGATGACATAGATGATGATGAGTCCCTATTATCATCATCTATGGTTTTATGATGTTTTTTGGTTGTGCCCTCGATTTGATGCTCCTTTGGTCTTGTGCCTGAGCAGGATGGTATATGTGTGTCAGTTGTGTTTCGCATGATTTCTTGTTTTTTCCTCGGTGTTGGATTTCCCGATGCTGAGTCTGATGTTGAAAGTGGTCGTGTACGTGGTTGATGGTGTGATTTTGGTTTTTTCGTTTCTGGTGTAGTTTCGCTATCTGATGTTTCTTGTCTCGGTCGAATAGGCATAATTGATACCGGGTTTCGGGATAGCGCGTCTGCTATTACGTTGAGTTTGCCTGGTTGGTGTCTAATTTCGAATTCGTAGTCATTTAAGATGGCTTGCCAGCGTTGCAGTTGTTGTGGAGGGTTCGCTTTTTGTGTTAAGTATGTGAGTGCTCTGTTATCCGTCACGAGTGTAAATTTCTTTCCGTAAAGGTACGGCCTAAAGTGTTCTACTGCTCTGACAATTGCTAATAATTCTTTTCGCATTGGATCGTAGCGTTGTTGCGATTTGTTAAGCATTTTCGAATAATATGCTACAGGGTGGTTGAAACTATTGTTATCTTGGCTAAGTACGGCTCCTAATGCGTAATCGGACGCGTCAGTGGTTAGTGTAAAAGGTTTTTCAAAATCCGGATAGCGGAGAATTGGTTGTTGTGTGAGTTTCTGTTTTAGTGTATCGAACGCAGTTTCGCAGTCAGTGTCCCATTTGAAATCTGTGTTTTTCCTGAGTAACAATATCAATGGTGCGATGATTTTCCCGTAATTTTTTATAAAACGCCTATAATAACTTGTTAAACTAGAGAATTGTTTGATACTTTTCTTGTCTGTTGGTCGTGGGAAATTTTGAACTGCTTCTATTATATTGTTGTTGGGTTTTACACCGTTTTCGGTTATTACGTGTCCTAGATATGTTACTTCTCGTCTCAGAAATTCGCATTTGTCTGTCTGTAGTGTGAGTCCTGCATCTGTTAGTCTATTGGCAAGTCGGCGGAATTTCGTCGCGTGTTCTTGTAAGCTATTGGCGTAAATTACGATATCATCTAAGTACACGAATAGGTCAGTTCCTTGTAAGCCGGATAAGATTATGTCCATGACTCGTTGAAAAGTGGCGGGTGCATTTTTTAGACCAAATGGCATACGATTGAACTCGTAGTGGCCATTGGGTGTGGAGAAAGCAGTTTTTTGTTTGTCGATGGGGTGCATTTCAATTTGGTGAAATCCTGATGCAAGGTCGAATATTGAAAAATACTGAGCGTTTCCTAATTGGTCTAAGATATCTGTGATATTGGGGAGTGGATATGCGTCGGTTACTGTTTTTTCGTTAAGTTTCCTGAAGTCTATGACCATTCTCCATCTTTTATTTCCTTTACTGTCGGCTTTCTTGGGAACGATCCAAACTGGTGAGTTGTATGGTGAAATAGAAGGCTGTATGATGTCTTTTTCCATGAGTTTCTGAATTTGTTGTTGAATTTCGTTTTTATGTATCGGAGGGTATCTGTATTGTTTTGTGTTAATTGGTTTATCGTCTGTTGTGTGGATTTGATGTTGGGCAACCGGTGTGTGGCCTAATTGATCTCCTTCGATATAAAATAAATTTGGATATTCCGAGACTAACTCTAAAACATGTTGTTTCTCCTCTGTGTTTAGGTGTTCCAAGCGCAGGAGAGCTTTTAGTTTTTCGGGTCTTTCATCTACTTTTGTGTTATAAATTGCTGCGATGTATTCTGTTTGAATACATGGAGAATTTAGTTCGTTTTTGAATGTGTTAGGGATGTCTGCTATTTCTTCGACTGGTTGTAGGTCCATTTCTTGGATTTCTAATTTCACGGGTTTTGAATTGGTGTTGATTACTTGAAGGTATGCAATGTTGCTATGATTTTTAACGAGTGCGTTTCCGAGGTATAAACCATCGTATTTTGTTATCTCTGGTATGTATCCTTCACGGAGGTCTGTATGTTTTAACCGGATAGGCATTTGAGCCTTTGCCCTGGGTGGCACGTTAAAAGTTTCCAATGTCGCGAAGGGGATCTTTTGGTTACAAAGTACTATGCAGTTCTCAGAATATAGTATGTCTGCTGAGGTCTGATTAAAGAAGGCATCACCTAACAGGCCGTCTTGTTGGAACGGAAATGTGTCAGCGACTACTTGAAACTCGACTGGGGTATTTTCGACGTAGATAAGGCACGATCCTATGGTGACTGTTTTACAATTGGTTATTCCTTTGAGTTTATAAATTATGTTTGGGTCAATATTACTGTGATGTGCTACGTTGCTAGATTTTATAAGGTTTACTTGTGCTCCCGTGTCTATGAAAAATCTGGTTTTCGGTTTAACTGTGTTATGTGTACGTAGTTCTATTGTCGGTGGTTCATGAAATTTCGATATTCCGCATGATATTGTTGCTTCTTTTATAATTACCGGATTTAGTTGTTTGGGCACTGGGAGGGTGAGTCTCGTACTGTGCCCGTTTGCGAGACTTCTTCTGAGTTTTTTAATAAAAGGCTTTTTAGCGCTTCCTCGATTTCGCTGGTGGTATTGTTTTTATCGGTTTTGTATTGTTTCTGTGAGTCTTGTCCATTCGTTGAATTGTCGCGTTGGTTGTGTGTATTATCTGGATTGTGTGTGTGTGTCTGTCTCTCGAATTATTTCTGCTGTACCTATTTCTGGAATTATCTCTGTTTCTGTCGTATGAGTAATTCCTATTGTTCTTATACCGATTTTGTGAATTATCCCGATTGTCACGGTATCTGTCGCGTGAGTATCTGTCTCGTGAGTTGTCGCGGTCGTCGCGGTATCTGTCTTGTGAATGGCACCTGTTACGCGAGTTGTCTCGATACCTGTCGCGAGAATATCTATTTTGTGATTCGTCTCGATATCTGTCTTGTGAGTACCTGTTTTGTGAATTGTCTCGATACCTGTCGCGAGAATATCTATTTTGTGATTCGTCTCGATATCTGTCTTGTGAGTACCTGTTTTGTGAATTGTCTCGATACCTGTCGCGAGAATATCTGTTTCTAGAGTCGTCTCTGTGTCTATCTTGTAGGTATTTGTCGCGTGAATTATCTCTGAATCTGTTTGAGAGGCTGCTTCTATATCCGTCGGACGAGTGTTCCCGATCGTTTCCGTTTTTGTGGGGTGAATGATTGTAATTCCGCCTAGGGTTGTCTCTGAATCTGTTTTGTGGGTGGTCTCCTGAACTATTATCCGTGTACCTTTTACGGGAGGCTTTGTGGTGGCGTAGGGAGCGACATTCTTTCGTGTTATGCGTGTAAGTGTCGCAGAAATCACAAAATTTCTTATCGTATGAGTCGTCTACCTCAGCAAATCGGACGTGTGTGGTGGGTGTGTAGTTTTCGTTTGTTGTGTTGTGTAGTCTTTGTCTTCGTATTAGTTCGTTTTCTATTTCTATTGCTTCGTCTATTGTCGTCTGTAGTGATGCGTGATTTCTACTCATTCGGTTGTTGATGCTCTCTACTAGTCCCCTGACAAATGTCTTTACTGCTATGTTCACTACTTCTGCTTTCCTATTATTCAAATATGCTCTGTTGTCTACTGTCGTATATACTGTGTCTAATCTTTCGAGTACTTTGTTGAGAATTGTTCTGACGCGGATGGCGTATCGGAAAACTGGTTCGTTATAATTTTGTGCGATTGTCCTCATTTCGAATTCTAGGTCTGAGAGTTCCATAGGTCTGCTGAATGCTGTTCTTAGGTCGTTAAAAAGTTCGTCTAGTGTCGTGTATGTCTTTGCGTCGGCTATTTCTATGGCCATGCCAGTTAATTTTGCCGGGATGATTTGTAGGAGTTTTGTTTTGTCCGCATCGTTTAGCAGCGGTATGACTCTTTTACAGGTTCTGATGAAATGCTCGACGGGGATATTGGTGCCGTCGAAATTAGGAATGATAGTATATATATCGCGGAATGTCAAAGTGTGTGCCATGTTCGTTACTGGGGTGTCAGTTTCTGTACTTGGGGTGAGCGTTGTTTTGTAAAAAGGGGTACTGTGTGTTTTACGACGTTCGGGGCGTTGAGGTGGAATTTTGTGGATTATTAATGGTATGCGGGATGGGAGAGATGACGCCAGTTCAGACGCTACAGTTCAAGCATTACAACATTCCAGATATGCGTATATGTATATGTATATATGTATGGTACTTACCGTACGATGATTATGATTGTAATCGTAGTGTGCATGTGTTTCCCTTTCGTTTGATGTGTGTGTGTGTTCCCTCCTTCCTTTTGTTGTCCTTGCTGTCTTCCTTCTTTTCCTTTTGTGTGTTTTTGCTGTCTTCCTTCCTTTCTTTTTGTGTGTTTTTGCTGTCTTCCTTCCTTTCTTTTTGTGTGTGTGGGTGTGGTGGTCACTTTTCGCATCCCACTTCTGACACCAGATGTAAGGACAGCGGAGCGGGTCAAGTGAAGACGCGGGTCTTGGGACTAATCTTTTATTAGGACCTTTCGAGTCGAGGGCGAGTTTGGGACTGACTGTCGGTGTAGGGCCGAGTGCTTCGGGACTGCGGCCCGGTCACGTGGAGGGACGTTCGGGGGTGCGGAGGCCCGCGCGCTGATAGCGCGGTGCCGCGTTACATGGTCTATCCTGGTCTGTTTTGATCTCGTCTGGTCTGTCCTGGTCTGTTCTTGCCTATTCTGGTATGTTCTGTTCTGGTCTGTTCTGGCCTGTTCTAGTATGTTCTGTTCTGGTATGGTCTGTTCTTATGTGTTCTGTTCTGTCCTGGTCTGTCCTGGTCTGGTCTATTCTGGCCTGTTCTGGTATGTTGTGTTCTGGTATGTTCTGGTCTGCCCTGGTCTGTCCTGGTCTGTTTTGATGTGGTCTGGTCTATTCTGGCCTGTTCTGGCCTGTTCTGGTATATTCTGTTCTGGTCTGTTCTGATCTGTTCTTGTCTATTCTGGTATGTTCTGTTCTGGTGTGTTCTGTTCTGGTCTGTTCCGGTCTGTTCTGGTATGTTCTGGTATGGTCTGTTCTTATGTGTTCTGTTCTGTCCTGGTCTGTCCTGGTCTGGTCTATTCTGGCCTGGCCTGGTATGTTGTGTTCTGGTATGTTCTGGTCTGCCCTGGTCTGTCCTGGTCTGTTTTGATGTGGTCTGGTCTATTCTGGCCTGTTCTGGTATGTTCTGTTCTGGTCTGTTCTGGCCTGTTCTCATCTGTTCTGGTCTGTTCTGATCTGGTCTGGTCTATTCTGGCCTGTTCTGGCCTGTTCTGGTATATTCTGTCCTGGTCTGTTTTGGTATATTCTGTTCTGGTGTGTTCTGGTCTGTTCTTGCCTGTTCTGGTATGTTCTGTTCTGGTGTGTTCTGTTCTTAGGTGTTCCGTTCTGGTCTATCCTGGTCTGTTTTGATCTCGTCTGGTCTGTCCTGGTCTGTTCTTGCCTATTCTGGTATGTTCTGTTCTGGTCTGTTCTGGCCTGTTCTAGTATGTTCTGTTCTGGTATCTTCTGTTCAGGTGTGTTTTGACCTGTTCTGGTATGTTCTGTTCTGGTGTGTTCTGTTCTGGTCTGTCCTGGTCTGGTCTATTCTGGTCTGGTCTGGTATGTTCTGTTCTGGTGTGTTCTGTTCTTATGTGTTCTGTTCTGGTCTGTTCTGGTCTATTCTGGCCTGTTCTGGTCTGTTCTGATCCGTTGTTGCCTATTCTGGTATGTTCTGGTCTGTTCTCGTACCTTCTGTTCTGTTCTGTTCTGATCTGGTCTGGTCTATTATGGCCTGTTCTGGCCTGTTCTGGTATGTTCTGTCCTGTTCTGTTCTTGCCTATTCTGGTATGTTCTGTTCTGGTCTGTTCTGGCCTGTTCTGGTATCTTCTGTTCTGGTATCTTCTGTTCAGGTGTGTTTTGACCTGTTCTGGTGTGTTGTGTTCTGGTCTGTCCTGGTCTGTTTTGATCTGGTCTGGTCTATTCTGGCCTGTTCTGGTATGTTCTGTCCTGGTCTGTTCTTGCCTGTTCTAGTATGTTCTGTTCTGGTATCTTCTGTTCAGGTGTGTTTTGACCTGTTCTGGTATGTTCTGTTCTGGTGTGTTCTGTTCTGGTCTGTCCTGGTCTGGTCTGTTCTGGCCCGTTCTGGTATGTTCTGTCCTGGTCTGGTCTATTCTGGCCTGTTCTGGTATGTTCTGTTCTGGTGTGTTCTGTTCTGTTTTGACCTGTTCTGGTATGTTCTGGTCTGTTCTGGTCTGTTCTGATATGTTCTGTTGTGGTGTGTTCTGTTCTTATGTGTTCTGTTCTGGTCTGTCCTGGTCTGTCCTGGTCTGTTCTGGTCTGTTCTGGTCTGTTCTGATCTGTTCTGGTCTGTTCTGATCTGTGCTGGTCTGTTCTGTCCTGGTCTGTTCTTGCCTATTCTGGTATGTTCTGTCCTGGTCTGTTTTGGTATGTTCTGTTCTGGTGTGTTCTGTTCTTAGGTGTTCCGTTCTGGTCTATCCTGGTCTGTTTTGATCTCGTCTGGTCTGTCCTGGTCTGTTCTTGCCTATTCTGGTATGTTCTGTTCTGGTCTGTTCTGGTCTGTTCTGGTCTGTTCTGGTATGTTCTGTTCTGGTGTGTTCTGGTCTGTTCTGGCCTGTTCTGGTATGTTCTGTTCTGGTCTGTTCTGATCTGGTCTCGTCTATTCTGGCCTGTTCTGGTATGTTCTGTTCTGGTGTGTTCTGTTCTGTTCTGTTCTGTTCTGGTCTGTTCTGATCTGTTCTGGCCTGTTCTGATCTGTTCTGGTCTGTTCTGATCTGGTCTGGTCTATTCTGGCCTATTCTGGCCTGTTCTGGTATATTCTGTCCTGGTCTGTTTTGGTATGTTCTGTTCTGGTGTGTTCTGTTCTTAGGTGTTCTGTTCTGGTCTGTCCTGGTCTGTTTTGATCTGGTCTGGTCTATTCTGGTCTGTTCTGGTATGTTCTGTTCTGGTGTGTTCTGGTCTGTTCTGGCCTGTTCTGGTATGTTCTGTTCTGGTGTGTTGTGTTCTGGTCTGTCCTGGTCTGTTTTGATCTGGTCTGGTCTATTCTGGCCTGTTCTGGTATGTTCTGTCCTGGTCTGTTCTTGCCTATTCTGGTATGTTCTGTCCTGGACTGTTTTGGTATGTTCTGTTCTGGTGTGTTCTGTTCTTAGGTGTTCTGTTCTGGACTGTCCTGGTCTGTTTTGATCTGGTCTGGACTGTTCTGGCCTGTTCTGGTATGTTCTGTCCTGGTCTGTTCTTGCCTATTCTGGTATGTTCTGTCCTGGTCTGTTTTGGTATGTTCTGTTCTGGTGTGTTCTGTTCTTAGGTGTTCTGTTCTGGACTGTCCTGGTCTGTTTTGATCTGGTCTGGTCTATTCTGGCCTATTCTGGTATGTTCTGTTCTGGTCTGTTCTGGCCTGTTCTAGTATGTTCTGTTCTGGTATCTTCTGTTCAGGTGTGTTTTGACCAGTTCTGGTATGTTCTGTTCTGGTGTGTTCTGTTCTGGTCTGTCCTGGTCTGTTCTGGTCTGTTCTGATCTGTTCTGGTCTGCTCTGATCTGTTCTGGTCTGTTCTGATCTGTGCTGGTCTGTTCTATCCTGGTCTGTTCTTGCCTATTCTGGTATGTTCTGTCCTGGTCTGTTTTGGTATGTTCTGTTCTGGTGTGTTCTGTTCTTAGGTGTTCCGTTCTGGTCTATCCTGATCTGTTTTGATCTCGTCTGGTCTGTCCTGGTCTGTTCTTGCCTATTCTGGTATGTTCTGTTCTGGTCTGTTCTTGCCTATTCTGGTATGTTCTGTCCTGGTTTGTTTTGGTATGTTCTGTTCTGGTGTGTTCTGTTCTTAGGTGTTCTCTTCTGGACTGTCCTGGTCTGTTTTGATCTGGTCTGGTCTATTCTGGCCTGTTCTGGTATGTTCTGTTCTGGTGTGTTCTGTTCTGTTCTGTCCTGGTCTGTTCTGATCTGTTCTGGCCTGTTCTGATCTGTTCTGGTCTGTTCTGATCTGGTCTGGTCTATTTTGGCCTGTTCTGGTATGTTCTGTTCTGGTGTGTCCTGTTCTTAGGTGTTCCGTTCTGGTCTGTCCTGGTCTGTTTTGATCTGGTCTGGTCTATTCTGGTCTGTTCTGGTATGTTCTGTTCTGGTGTGTTCTGGTCTGTTCTGGCCTGTTCTGGTATGTTCTGTTCTGGTGTGTTGTGTTCTGGTCTGTCCTGGTCTGTTTTGATCTGGTCTGGTCTATTCTGGTCTGTTCTGGTATGTTCTGTTCTGGTGTGTTCTGGTCTGTTCTGGCCTGTTCTGGTATGTTCTGTTCTGGTGTGTTCTGTTCTTAGGTGTTCCGTTCTGGTCTATCCTGGTCTGTTTTGATCTCGTCTGGTCTGTCCTGGTCTGTTCTTGCCTATTCTGGTATGTTCTGTTCTGGTCTGTTCTGGCCTGTTCTAGTATGTTCTGTTCTGGTATGGTCTGTTCTTATGTGTTCTGTTCTGTCCTGGTCTGTCCTGGTCTGGTCTATTCTGGCCTGTTCTGGTATGTTGTGTTCTGGTATGTTCTGGTCTGCCCTGGTCTGTCCTGGTCTGTTTTGATGTGGTCTGGTCTATTCTGGCCTGTTCTGGCCTGTTCTGGTATATTCTGTTCTGGTCTGTTCTGATCTGTTCTTGTCTATTCTGGTATGTTCTGTTCTGGTGTGTTCTGTTCTGGTCTGTTCTGGTCTGTTCTGGTATGTTCTGGTATGGTCTGTTCTTATGTGTTCTGTTCTGTCCTGGTCTGTCCTGGTCTGGTCTATTCTGGCCTGTCCTGGTATGTTGTGTTCTGGTATGTTCTGGTCTGCCCTGGTCTGTCCTGGTCTGTTTTGATGTGGTCTGGTCTATTCTGGCCTGTTCTGGTATGTTCTGTTCTGGTCTGTTCTGGCCTGTTCTAGTATGTTCTGTTCTGGTATCTTCTGTTCAGGTGTGTTTTGACCTGTTCTGGTATGTTCTGTTCTGGTGTGTTCTGTTCTGGTCTGTCCTGGTCTGGTCTATTCTGGTCTGGTGTGGTATGTTCTGTTCTGGTGTGTTCTGTTCTTATGTGTTCTGTTCTGGTCTGTTCTGATCTGGTCTGCTTGGTCTGTTCTGGTCTGTTCTGGTCTGTTCTGGTATGTTCTGTTCTGGTGTGTTCTGTTCTTAGGTGTTCTGTTCTGGTCTGTCCTGGTCTGTTTTGATCTGGTCTGGTCTATTCTGGCCTGTTCTGGCCTGTTCTGGTATATTCTGTTCTGGTATGTTCTGGTCTGCCCTGGTCTGTCCTGGTCTGTTTTGATGTGGTCTGGTCTATTCTGGCCTGTTCTGGTATGTTCTGTTGTGGTGTGTTCTGTTCTTAGGTGTTCTGTTCTGGTCTGTCCTGGTCTGTTTTGATGTGGTCTGGTCTATTCTGGCCTGTTCTGGTCTGTTCTGGTCTGTTCTGATCTGTTCTGGTCTGTTCTGGTCTGTTCTGATCTGGTCTATTCTGGTCTGTTCTGGTCTGTTCTGGTCTGTTCTGGTCTGTTCTGATCTGTTCTTGCCTATTCTGGTATCTTCTGTTGAGGTCTGGTCTGGTCTGTTCTGGCCTGTTCTGGTAAGTTCTGGTATGTTCTGGTCTGTCCTGGTCTGTCCTAATCTGTTCTGGTCTGTTCTCGTACCTTCTGTTCCGGTCTGTTCTGATCTGGTCTGGTCTATTATGGCCTGTTCTGGCCTGTTCTGGTCTGGTCTATCCTGGCCTGTTCTGGTATCTTCTGTTCTGGTGTGTTCTGTTCTGGTCTGTCCTGGTCTGGTCTGTTCTGGCCCGTTCTGGTATGTTCTGTCCTGGTCTGGTCTATTCTGGCCTGTTCTGGTATGTTCTGTTCTGGTGTGTTCTGTTCTGTTTTGACCTGTTCTGGTATGTTCTGGTCTGTTCTGGTCTGTTCTGATATGTTCTGTTGTGGTGTGTTCTGTTCTTATGTGTTCTGTTCTGGTCTGTTCTGATCTGTTCTGGTCTGTTCTGATCTGTGCTGGTCTGTTCTGTCCTGGTCTGTTCTTGCCTATTCTGGTATGTTCTGTCCTGGTCTGTTTTGGTATGTTCTGTTCTTAGGTGTTCTGTTCTGGTCTGTCCTGGTCTGTTTTGATCTGGTCTGGTCTATTCTGGCCTGTTCTGGCCTGTTCTGGTATATTCTGTTCTGGTCTGTTCTGATCTGTTCTTGCCTATTCTGGTATGTTCTGTTCTGGTGTGTTCTGTTCTTAGGTGTTCTGTTCTGGTCTGTCCTGGTCTGTTTTGATCTGGTCTGGTCTATTTTGGCCTGTTCTGGTATATTCTGTTCTGGTCTGTTCTGATCTGTTCTTGCCTATTCTGGTAAGTTCTGTTCTGGTGTGTTCTGTTCTTAGGTGTTCTGTTCTGGTCTGTCCTTGTCTGTTTTGATCTAGTCTGGTCTATTTTGGCCTGTTCTGGTATGTTCTGTTCTGGTGTGTTCTGATCTGGTCAGTCCCGGTCTGTTCTGATCTGGTCTGGTCTATTCCGGCCTGTTCTGGCATGTTCTGTTCTGGTGTGTTCTGTTCTTATGTGTTCTGTTCTGGCCTGTTCTAGTATGTTCTGTTCTGGTGTCTTCTGTTCTTACGTGTTCTGTTCTGGTCTGTCCTGGTCTGTTTTGATCTGGTCTGGTCTATTCTGGCCTGTTCTGGCCTGTTCTGGTATATTCTGTTCTGGTCTGTTCTGATCTGTTCTTGCCTATTCTGGTATGTTCTGTTCTGGTATGTTCTGTTCTTAGGTGTTCTGTTCTGGTCTGTCCTTGTCTGTTTTGATCTAGTCTGGTCTATTTTGGCCTGTTCTGGTATGTTCTGTTCTGGTGTGTTCTGATCTGGTCAGTCCCGGTCTGTTCTGATCTGGTCTGGTCTATTCCGGCCTGTTCTGGCATGTTCTGTTCTGGTGTGTTCTGTTCTTATGTGTTCTGTTCTGGCCTGTTCTAGTATGTTCTGTTCTGGTGTCTTCTGTTCTTACGTGTTCTGTTCTGGTCTGTCCTGGTCTGTTTTGATCTGGTCTGGTCTATTCTGGCCCGTTCTGGTATGTTCTGTCCTGGTCTGGTCTATTCTGGCCTGTTCTGGTATGTTCTGTTCTGGTGTGTTCTGTTCTGTTTTGACCTGTTCTGGTATGTTCTGGTCTGTTCTGGTCTGTTCTGATATGTTCTGTTGTGGTGTGTTCTGTTCTTATGTGTTCTGTTCTGGTCTGTCCTGGTCTGTTCTGGTCTGTTCTGGTCTGTTCTGGTCTGTTCTGATCTGTTCTGGTCTGTTCTGATCTGTGCTGGTCTGTTCTGTCCTGGTCTGTTCTTGCCTATTCTGGTATGTTCTGTCCTGGTCTGTTTTGGTATGTTCTGTTCTGGTGTGTTCTGTTCTTAGGTGTTCCGTTCTGGTCTATCCTGGTCTGTTTTGATCTCGTCTGGTCTGTCCTGGTCTGTTCTTGCCTATTCTGGTATGTTCTGTTCTGGTCTGTTCTGGTCTGTTCTGGTATGTTCTGTTCTGGTGTGTTCTGGTCTGTTCTGGTCTGTTCTGGCCTGTTCTGGTATGTTCTGTTCTGGTCTGTTCTGATCTGGTCTCGTCTATTCTGGCCTGTTCTGGTATGTTCTGTTCTGGTGTGTTCTGTTCTGTTCTGTCCTGGTCTGTTCTGATCTGTTCTGGCCTGTTCTGATCTGTTCTGGTCTGTTCTGATCTGGTCTGGTCTATTCTGGCCTATTCTGGCCTGTTCTGGTATATTCTGTCCTGGTCTGTTTTGGTATGTTCTGTTCTGGTGTGTTGTGTTCTGGTCTGTCCTGGTCTGTTTTGATCTGGTCTGGTCTATTCTGGCCTGTTCTGGTATGTTCTGTCCTGGTCTGTTCTTGCCTATTCTGGTATGTTCTGTCCTGGACTGTTTTGGTATGTTCTGTTCTGGTGTGTTCTGTTCTTAGGTGTTCTGTTCTTAGGTGTTCTGTTCTGGACTGTCCTGGTCTGTTTTGATCTGGTCTGGACTGTTCTGGCCTGTTCTGGTATGTTCTGTCCTGGTCTGTTCTTGCCTATTCTGGTATGTTCTGTCCTGGTCTGTTTTGGTATGTTCTGTTCTGGTGTGTTCTGTTCTTAGGTGTTCTGTTCTGGACTGTCCTGGTCTGTTTTGATCTGGTCTGGTCTATTCTGGCCTATTCTGGTATGTTCTGTTCTGGTCTGTTCTGGCCTGTTCTAGTATGTTCTGTTCTGGTATCTTCTGTTCAGGTGTGTTTTGACAAGTTCTGGTATGTTCTGTTCTGGTGTGTTCTGTTCTGGTCTGTCCTGGTCTGGTCTGTTCTGGCCTGTTCTGGTATGTTCTGTCCTGGTCTGGTCTATTCTGGCCTGTTCTGGTATGTTCTGTTCTGGTGTGTTCTGTTCTGTTTTGACCTGTTCTGGTATGTTCTGGTCTGTTCTGGTCTTTTCTGATATGTTCTGTTGTGGTGTGTTCTGTTCTTATGTGTTCTGTTCTGGTCTGTCCTGGTCTGTTCTGGTCTGTTCTGATCTGTTCTGGTCTGTTCTGATCTGTTCTGGTCTGTTCTGATCTGTGCTGGTCTGTTCTGTCCTGGTCTGTTCTTGCCTATTCTGGTATGTTCTGTCCTGGTCTGTTTTGGTATGTTCTATTCTGGTGTGTTCTGTTCTGGTCTGTTCTTGCCTATTCTGGTATGTTCTGTCCTGGTCTGTTTTGGTATGTTCTGTTCTGGTGTGTTCTGTTCTTAGGTGTTCTCTTCTGGACTGTCCTGGTCTGTTTTGATCTGGTCTGGTCTATTCTGGCCTGTTCTGGTATGTTCTGTTCTGGTGTGTTCTGTTCTGTTCTGTCCTGGTCTGTTCTGATCTGTTCTGGCCTGTTCTGATCTGTTCTGGTCTGTTCTGATCTGGTCTGGTCTATTCTGGCCTGTTCTGGTATGTTCTGTTCTGGTGTGTTCTGTTCTTAGGTGTTCGGTTCTGGTCTGTCCTGGTCTGTTTTGATCTGGTCTGGTCTATTCTGGTCTGTTCTGGTATGTTCTGTTCTGGTGTGTTCTGGTCTGTTCTGGCCTGTTCTGGTATGTTCTGTTCTGGTGTGTTGTGTTCTGGTCTGTCCTGGTCTGTTTTGATCTGGTCTGGTCTATTCTGGTCTGTTCTGGTATGTTCTGTTCTGGTGTGTTCTGGTCTGTTCTGGCCTGTTCTGGTATGTTCTGTTCTGGTGTGTTCTGTTCTTAGGTGTTCCGTTCTGGTCTATCCTGGTCTGTTTTGATCTCGTCTGGTCTGTCCTGGTCTGTTCTTGCCTATTCTGGTATGTTCTGTTCTGGTCTGTTCTGGCCTGTTCTAGTATGTTCTGTTCTGGTATGGTCTGTTCTTATGTGTTCTGGTCTGTCCTAGTCTGTTTTGATCTGGTCTGGTCTATTCTGGCCTGTTCTGGCCTGTTCTGGTATATTCTGTTCTGGTATGTTCTGGTCTGCCCTGGTCTGTCCTGGTCTGTTTTGATGTGGTCTGGTCTATTCTGGCCTGTTCTGGTATGTTCTGTTGTGGTGTGTTCTGTTCTTAGGTGTTCTGTTCTGGTCTGTCCTGGTCTGTTTTGATGTGGTCTGGTCTATTCTGGCCTGTTCTGGTCTGTTCTGGTCTGTTCTGATCTGTTCTGGTCTGTTCTGATCTGGTCTATTCTGGTCTGTTCTGGTCTGTTCTGGTCTGTTCTGGTCTGTTCTGATCTGTTCTTGCCTATTCTGGTATCTTCTGTTGAGGTCTGGTCTGGTCTGTTCTGGCCTGTTCTGGTAAGTTCTGGTATGTTCTGGTCTGTCCTGGTCTGTCCTAATCTGTTCTGGTCTGTTCTCGTACCTTCTGTTCCGGTCTGTTCTGATCTGGTCTGGTCTATTATGGCCTGTTCTGGCCTGTTCTGGTCTGGTCTATCCTGGCCTGTTCTGGTATCTTCTGTTCTGGTGTGTTCTGTTCTGGTCTGTCCTGGTCTGGTCTGTTCTGGCCCGTTCTGGTATGTTCTGTCCTGGTCTGGTCTATTCTGGCCTGTTCTGGTATGTTCTGTTCTGGTGTGTTCTGTTCTGTTTTGACCTGTTCTGGTATGTTCTGGTCTGTTCTGGTCTGTTCTGATATGTTCTGTTGTGGTGTGTTCTGTTCTTATGTGTTCTGTTCTGGTCTGTTCTGATCTGTTCTGGTCTGTTCTGATCTGTGCTGGTCTGTTCTGTCCTGGTCTGTTCTTGCCTATTCTGGTATGTTCTGTCCTGGTCTGTTTTGGTATGTTCTGTTCTGGTGTGTTCTGTTCTTAGGTGTTCTGTTCTGGTCTGTCCTGGTCTGTTTTGATCTGGTCTGGTCTATTCTGGCCTGTTCTGGCCTGTTCTGGTATATTCTGTTCTGGTCTGTTCTGATCTGTTCTTGCCTATTCTGGTATGTTCTGTTCTGGTGTGTTCTGTTCTTAGGTGTTCTGTTCTGGTCTGTCCTGGTCTGTTTTGATCTGGTCTGGTCTATTTTGGCCTGTTCTGGTATATTCTGTTCTGGTCTGTTCTGATCTGTTCTTGCCTATTCTGGTAAGTTCTGTTCTGGTGTGTTCTGTTCTTAGGTGTTCTGTTCTGGTCTGTCCTTGTCTGTTTTGATCTAGTCTGGTCTATTTTGGCCTGTTCTGGTATGTTCTGTTCTGGTGTGTTCTGATCTGGTCAGTCCCGGTCTGTTCTGATCTGGTCTGGTCTATTCCGGCCTGTTCTGGCATGTTCTGTTCTGGTGTGTTCTGTTCTTATGTGTTCTGTTCTGGCCTGTTCTAGTATGTTCTGTTCTGGTGTCTTCTGTTCTTACGTGTTCTGTTCTGGTCTGTCCTGGTCTGTTTTGATCTGGTCTGGTCTATTTTGGCCTGTTCTGGTATGTTCTGTTCTGGTCTGTTCTGATCTGTTCTTGCCTATTCTGGTATGTTCTGTTCTGGTGTGTCCTGTTCTTAGGTGTTCTGTTCTGGTCTGTCCTGGTCTGTTTTGATCTGGTCTGGTCTATTCTGGCCTGTTCTGGTCTGTTCTGGTATGTTCTGGTATGTTCTGTTCTTATGTGTTCTGTTCTGGTCTGTCCTGGTCTGTTCTGATCTGTTCTGATATGTTCTTGCCTATTCTGATATGTTCTGTTCTGGTCTGTTCTGGCCTGTTCTGGTATGTTCTGTTCTGGTGTGTCCTGTTCTTAGGTGTTCTGTTCTGGTCTGTCCTGGTCTGTTCTGATCTGTTCTGGCCTGTTCTGGTATGTTCTGTTCTGGTGTGTTCTGGCCTGTTCTGGTATATTCTGTTCTGATCTGTTCTGATCTGTTCTTGCCTATTCTGATATGTTCTGTTCTGGTCTGTTCTGGCCTGTTCTGGTATGTTCTGTTCTGGTGTGTTCTGTTCTTATGTGTTCTGTTCTGGCCTGTTCTAGTATGTTCTGTTCTGGTGTGTTCTGGCCTGTTCTGGTATATTCTGTTCTGGTCTGTTCTGATCTGTTCTTGCCTATTCTGGTATGTTCTGCTCTGGTGAGTTCTGTTCTTAGGTGTTCTGTTCTGGTCTGTCCTGGTCTGTTTTGATCTGGTCTGGTCTATTTTGGCCTGTTCTGGTATGTTCTGTTCTGGTGTGTCCTGTTCTTAGGTGTTCTGTTCTGGTCTGTCCTGGTCTGTTTTGATCTGGTCTGGTCTATTCTGGCCTGTTCTGGTCTGTTCTGGTCTGTTCTGGTCTGTTCTGGTCTGTTCTGGTCTGTTCTGGTATGTTCTGTTCTTATGTGTTCTGTTCTGGTCTGTCCTGGTCTGTTTTGATCTGGTCTGGTCTATTTTGGCCTGTTCTGGTCTGTTCTGGTCTGTTCTGGTATGTTCTGTTCTTATGTGTTCTGTTCTGGTCTGTTCTTGCCTATTCTGATATGTTCTGTTCTGGTCTGTTCTGGCCTGTTCTGGTATGTTCTGTTCTGGTGTGTCCTGTTCTTAGGTGTTCTGTTCTGGTCTGTCCTGCTGTGTTCTGATCTGTTCTGATCTGTTCTTGCCTATTCTGATATGTTCTGTTCTGGTCTGTTCTGGCCTGTTCTGGTATGTTCAGTTCTGGTGTGTTCTGTTCTTATGTGTTCTGTTCTGGTCTGTCCTGGTCTGTTTTGATCTGGTCTGGTCTGTTCTGGCCTGTTCTGGTATGTTCTGTCCTGGTCTGGTCTATTCTGGCCTGTTCTGGTATGTTCTGTTCTGGTGTGTTCTGTTCTGTTTTGACCTGTTCTGGTATGTTCTGGTCTGTTCTGGTCTGTTCTGATATGTTCTGTTGTGGTGTGTTCTGTTCTGGTCTGTCCTGGTCTGTTCTGGTCTGTTCTGGTCTGTTCTGGTCTGTTCTGGTCTGTTCTGGTCTGTTCTGATCTGTTCTGTTCTGTTCCGGTCTGTTCTGATCTGGTCTGGTCTATTCTGGCCTGTTCTGGTATGTTGTGTTCTGGTATGTTCTGGTCTGCCCTGGTCTGTCCTGGTCTGTTTTGATGTGGTCTGGTCTATTCTGGCCTGTTCTGGCCTGTTCTGGTATATTCTGTTCTGGTCTGTTCTGATCTGTTCTTGTCTATTCTGGTATGTTCTGTTCTGGTGTGTTCTGTTCTGGTCTGTTCTGGTCTGTTCTGGTATGTTCTGGTATGGTCTGTTCTTATGTGTTCTGTTCTGTCCTGGTCTGTCCTGGTCTGGTCTATTCTGGCCTGTCCTGGTATGTTGTGTTCTGGTATGTTCTGGTCTGCCCTGGGCTGTCCTGGTCTGTTTTGATGTGGTCTGGTCTATTCTGGCCTGTTCTGGTATGTTCTGTTCTGGTCTGTTCTGGCCTGTTCTAGTATGTTCTGTTCTGGTATCTTCTGTTCAGGTGTGTTTTGACCTGTTCTGGTATGTTCTGTTCTGGTGTGTTCTGTTCTGGTCTGTCCTGGTCTGGTCTATTCTGGTCTGGTGTGGTATGTTCTGTTCTGGTGTGTTCTGTTCTTATGTGTTCTGTTCTGGTCTGTTCTGATCTGGTCTGCTTGGTCTGTTCTGGTCTGTTCTGGTCTGTTCTGGTATGTTCTGTTCTGGTGTGTTCTGTTCTTAGGTGTTCTGTTCTGGTCTGTCCTGGTCTGTTTTGATCTGGTCTGGTCTATTCTGGCCTGTTCTGGCCTGTTCTGGTATATTCTGTTCTGGTATGTTCTGGTCTGCCCTGGTCTGTCCTGGTCTGTTTTGATGTGGTCTGGTCTATTCTGGCCTGTTCTGGTATGTTCTGTTGTGGTGTGTTCTGTTCTTAGGTGTTCTGTTCTGGTCTGTCCTGGTCTGTTTTGATGTGGTCTGGTCTATTCTGGCCTGTTCTGGTCTGTTCTGGTCTGTTCTGATCTGTTCTGGTCTGTTCTGATCTGGTCTATTCTGGTCTGTTCTGGTCTGTTCTGGTCTGTTCTGGTCTGTTCTGATCTGTTCTTGCCTATTCTGGTATCTTCTGTTGAGGTCTGGTCTGGTCTGTTCTTGCCTGTTCTGGTAAGTTCTGGTATGTTCTGGTCTGTCCTGGTCTGTCCTAATCTGTTCTGATCTGTTCTCGTACCTTCTGTTCCGGTCTGTTCTGATCTGGTCTGGTCTATTATGGCCTGTTCTGGCCTGTTCTGGTCTGGTCTATCCTGGCCTGTTCTGGTATCTTCTGTTCTGGTGTGTTCTGTTCTGTTCTGATCTGGTCTGGTCTATTATGGCCTGTTCTGGCCTGTTCTGGTCTGGTCTATCCTGGCCTGTTCTGGTATCTTCTGTTCTGGTGTGTTCTGTTCTGGTCTGTCCTGGTCTGGTCTGTTCTGGCCCGTTCTGGTATGTTCTGTCCTGGTCTGGTCTATTCTGGCCTGTTCTGGTATGTTCTGTTCTGGTGTGTTCTGTTCTGTTTTGACCTGTTCTGGTATGTTCTGGTCTGTTCTGGTCTGTTCTGATATGTTCTGTTGTGGTGTGTTCTGTTCTTATGTGTTCTGTTCTGGTCTGTTCTGATCTGTTCTGGTCTGTTCTGATCTGTGCTGGTCTGTTCTGTCCTGGTCTGTTCTTGCCTATTCTGGTATGTTCTGTCCTGGTCTGTTTTGGTATGTTCTGTTCTGGTGTGTTCTGTTCTTAGGTGTTCTGTTCTGGTCTGTCCTGGTCTGTTTTGATCTGGTCTGGTCTATTCTGGCCTGTTCTGGCCTGTTCTGGTATATTCTGTTCTGGTCTGTTCTGATCTGTTCTTGCCTATTCTGGTATGTTCTGTTCTGGTGTGTTCTGTTCTTAGGTGTTCTGTTCTGGTCTGTCCTGGTCTGTTTTGATCTGGTCTGGTCTATTTTGGCCTGTTCTGGTATATTCTGTTCTGGTCTGTTCTGATCTGTTCTTGCCTATTCTGGTAAGTTCTGTTCTGGTGTGTTCTGTTCTTAGGTGTTCTGTTCTGGTCTGTCCTTGTCTGTTTTGATCTAGTCTGGTCTATTTTGGCCTGTTCTGGTATGTTCTGTTCTGGTGTGTTCTGATCTGGTCAGTCCCGGTCTGTTCTGATCTGGTCTGGTCTATTCCGGCCTGTTCTGGCATGTTCTGTTCTGGTGTGTTCTGTTCTTATGTGTTCTGTTCTGGCCTGTTCTAGTATGTTCTGTTCTGGTGTCTTCTGTTCTTACGTGTTCTGTTCTGGTCTGTCCTGGTCTGTTTTGATCTGGTCTGGTCTATTTTGGCCTGTTCTGGTATGTTCTGTTCTGGTCTGTTCTGATCTGTTCTTGCCTATTCTGGTATGTTCTGTTCTGGTGTGTCCTGTTCTTAGGTGTTCTGTTCTGGTCTGTCCTGGTCTGTTTTGATCTGGTCTGGTCTATTCTGGCCTGTTCTGGTCTGTTCTGGTATGTTCTGGTATGTTCTGTTCTTATGTGTTCTGTTCTGGTCTGTCCTGGTCTGTTCTGATCTGTTCTGATATGTTCTTGCCTATTCTGATATGTTCTGTTCTGGTCTGTTCTGGCCTGTTCTGGTATGTTCTGTTCTGGTGTGTCCTGTTCTTAGGTGTTCTGTTCTGGTCTGTCCTGGTCTGTTCTGATCTGTTCTGGCCTGTTCTGGTATGTTCTGTTCTGGTGTGTTCTGGCCTGTTCTGGTATATTCTGTTCTGATCTGTTCTGATCTGTTCTTGCCTATTCTGATATGTTCTGTTCTGGTCTGTTCTGGCCTGTTCTGGTATGTTCTGTTCTGGTGTGTTCTGTTCTTATGTGTTCTGTTCTGGCCTGTTCTAGTATGTTCTGTTCTGGTGTGTTCTGGCCTGTTCTGGTATATTCTGTTCTGGTCTGTTCTGATCTGTTCTTGCCTATTCTGGTATGTTCTGCTCTGGTGAGTTCTGTTCTTAGGTGTTCTGTTCTGGTCTGTCCTGGTCTGTTTTGATCTGGTCTGGTCTATTTTGGCCTGTTCTGGTATGTTCTGTTCTGGTGTGTCCTGTTCTTAGGTGTTCTGTTCTGGTCTGTCCTGGTCTGTTTTGATCTGGTCTGGTCTATTCTGGCCTGTTCTGGTCTGTTCTGGTCTGTTCTGGTCTGTTCTGGTCTGTTCTGGTCTGTTCTGGTATGTTCTGTTCTTATGTGTTCTGTTCTGGTCTGTCCTGGTCTGTTTTGATCTGGTCTGGTCTATTTTGGCCTGTTCTGGTCTGTTCTGGTCTGTTCTGGTATGTTCTGTTCTTATGTGTTCTGTTCTGGTCTGTTCTTGCCTATTCTGATATGTTCTGTTCTGGTCTGTTCTGGCCTGTTCTGGTATGTTCTGTTCTGGTGTGTCCTGTTCTTAGGTGTTCTGTTCTGGTCTGTCCTGCTGTGTTCTGATCTGTTCTGATCTGTTCTTGCCTATTCTGATATGTTCTGTTCTGGTCTGTTCTGGCCTGTTCTGGTATGTTCAGTTCTGGTGTGTTCTGTTCTTATGTGTTCTGTTCTGGTCTGTCCTGGTCTGTTTTGATCTGGTCTGGTCTGTTCTGGCCTGTTCTGGTATGTTCTGTCCTGGTCTGGTCTATTCTGGCCTGTTCTGGTATGTTCTGTTCTGGTGTGTTCTGTTCTGTTTTGACCTGTTCTGGTATGTTCTGGTCTGTTCTGGTCTGTTCTGATATGTTCTGTTGTGGTGTGTTCTGTTCTGGTCTGTCCTGGTCTGTTCTGGTCTGTTCTGGTCTGTTCTGGTCTGTTCTGGTCTGTTCTGGTCTGTTCTGATCTGTTCTGTTCTGTTCTGTTCCGGTCTGTTCTGATCTGGTCTGGTCTATTCTGGCCTGTTCTGGTATGTTGTGTTCTGGTATGTTCTGGTCTGCCCTGGTCTGTCCTGGTCTGTTTTGATGTGGTCTGGTCTATTCTGGCCTGTTCTGGCCTGTTCTGGTATATTCTGTTCTGGTCTGTTCTGATCTGTTCTTGTCTATTCTGGTATGTTCTGTTCTGGTGTGTTCTGTTCTGGTCTGTTCTGGTCTGTTCTGGTATGTTCTGGTATGGTCTGTTCTTATGTGTTCTGTTCTGTCCTGGTCTGTCCTGGTCTGGTCTATTCTGGCCTGTCCTGGTATGTTGTGTTCTGGTATGTTCTGGTCTGCCCTGGGCTGTCCTGGTCTGTTTTGATGTGGTCTGGTCTATTCTGGCCTGTTCTGGTATGTTCTGTTCTGGTCTGTTCTGGCCTGTTCTAGTATGTTCTGTTCTGGTATCTTCTGTTCAGGTGTGTTTTGACCTGTTCTGGTATGTTCTGTTCTGGTGTGTTCTGTTCTGGTCTGTCCTGGTCTGGTCTATTCTGGTCTGGTGTGGTATGTTCTGTTCTGGTGTGTTCTGTTCTTATGTGTTCTGTTCTGGTCTGTTCTGATCTGGTCTGCTTGGTCTGTTCTGGTCTGTTCTGGTCTGTTCTGGTATGTTCTGTTCTGGTGTGTTCTGTTCTTAGGTGTTCTGTTCTGGTCTGTCCTGGTCTGTTTTGATCTGGTCTGGTCTATTCTGGCCTGTTCTGGCCTGTTCTGGTATATTCTGTTCTGGTATGTTCTGGTCTGCCCTGGTCTGTCCTGGTCTGTTTTGATGTGGTCTGGTCTATTCTGGCCTGTTCTGGTATGTTCTGTTGTGGTGTGTTCTGTTCTTAGGTGTTCTGTTCTGGTCTGTCCTGGTCTGTTTTGATGTGGTCTGGTCTATTCTGGCCTGTTCTGGTCTGTTCTGGTCTGTTCTGATCTGTTCTGGTCTGTTCTGATCTGGTCTATTCTGGTCTGTTCTGGTCTGTTCTGGTCTGTTCTGGTCTGTTCTGATCTGTTCTTGCCTATTCTGGTATCTTCTGTTGAGGTCTGGTCTGGTCTGTTCTTGCCTGTTCTGGTAAGTTCTGGTATGTTCTGGTCTGTCCTGGTCTGTCCTAATCTGTTCTGATCTGTTCTCGTACCTTCTGTTCCGGTCTGTTCTGATCTGGTCTGGTCTATTATGGCCTGTTCTGGCCTGTTCTGGTCTGGTCTATCCTGGCCTGTTCTGGTATCTTCTGTTCTGGTGTGTTCTGTTCTGTTCTGATCTGGTCTGGTCTATTATGGCCTGTTCTGGCCTGTTCTGGTCTGGTCTATCCTGGCCTGTTCTGGTATCTTCTGTTCTGGTGTGTTCTGTTCTGGTCTGTCCTGGTCTGGTCTGTTCTGGCCCGTTCTGGTATGTTCTGTCCTGGTCTGGTCTATTCTGGCCTGTTCTGGTATGTTCTGTTCTGGTGTGTTCTGTTCTGTTTTGACCTGTTCTGGTATGTTCTGGTCTGTTCTGGTCTGTTCTGATATGTTCTGTTGTGGTGTGTTCTGTTCTTATGTGTTCTGTTCTGGTCTGTTCTGATCTGTTCTGGTCTGTTCTGATCTGTGCTGGTCTGTTCTGTCCTGGTCTGTTCTTGCCTATTCTGGTATGTTCTGTCCTGGTCTGTTTTGGTATGTTCTGTTCTGGTGTGTTCTGTTCTTAGGTGTTCTGTTCTGGTCTGTCCTGGTCTGTTTTGATCTGGTCTGGTCTATTCTGGCCTGTTCTGGCCTGTTCTGGTATATTCTGTTCTGGTCTGTTCTGATCTGTTCTTGCCTATTCTGGTATGTTCTGTTCTGGTGTGTTCTGTTCTTAGGTGTTCTGTTCTGGTCTGTCCTGGTCTGTTTTGATCTGGTCTGGTCTATTTTGGCCTGTTCTGGTCTGTTCTGGTCTGTTCTGGTATGTTCTGTTCTTATGTGTTCTGTTCTGGTCTGTTCTTGCCTATTCTGATATGTTCTGTTCTGGTCTGTTCTGGCCTGTTCTGGTATGTTCTGTTCTGGTGTGTCCTGTTCTTAGGTGTTCTGTTCTGGTCTGTCCTGCTGTGTTCTGATCTGTTCTGATCTGTTCTTGCCTATTCTGATATGTTCTGTTCTGGTCTGTTCTGGCCTGTTCTGGTATGTTCAGTTCTGGTGTGTTCTGTTCTTATGTGTTCTGTTCTGGTCTGTCCTGGTCTGTTTTGATCTGGTCTGGTCTGTTCTGGCCTGTTCTGGTATGTTCTGTCCTGGTCTGGTCTATTCTGGCCTGTTCTGGTATGTTCTGTTCTGGTGTGTTCTGTTCTGTTTTGACCTGTTCTGGTATGTTCTGGTCTGTTCTGGTCTGTTCTGATATGTTCTGTTGTGGTGTGTTCTGTTCTGGTCTGTCCTGGTCTGTTCTGGTCTGTTCTGGTCTGTTCTGGTCTGTTCTGGTCTGTTCTGGTCTGTTCTGGTCTGTTCTGATCTGTTCTGTTCTGTTCTGTTCCGGTCTGTTCTGATCTGGTCTGGTCTATTCTGGCCTGTTCTGGTATGTTGTGTTCTGGTATGTTCTGGTCTGCCCTGGTCTGTCCTGGTCTGTTTTGATGTGGTCTGGTCTATTCTGGCCTGTTCTGGCCTGTTCTGGTATATTCTGTTCTGGTCTGTTCTGATCTGTTCTTGTCTATTCTGGTATGTTCTGTTCTGGTGTGTTCTGTTCTGGTCTGTTCTGGTCTGTTCTGGTATGTTCTGGTATGGTCTGTTCTTATGTGTTCTGTTCTGTCCTGGTCTGTCCTGGTCTGGTCTATTCTGGCCTGTCCTGGTATGTTGTGTTCTGGTATGTTCTGGTCTGCCCTGGGCTGTCCTGGTCTGTTTTGATGTGGTCTGGTCTATTCTGGCCTGTTCTGGTATGTTCTGTTCTGGTCTGTTCTGGCCTGTTCTAGTATGTTCTGTTCTGGTATCTTCTGTTCAGGTGTGTTTTGACCTGTTCTGGTATGTTCTGTTCTGGTGTGTTCTGTTCTGGTCTGTCCTGGTCTGGTCTATTCTGGTCTGGTGTGGTATGTTCTGTTCTGGTGTGTTCTGTTCTTATGTGTTCTGTTCTGGTCTGTTCTGATCTGGTCTGCTTGGTCTGTTCTGGTCTGTTCTGGTCTGTTCTGGTATGTTCTGTTCTGGTGTGTTCTGTTCTTAGGTGTTCTGTTCTGGTCTGTCCTGGTCTGTTTTGATCTGGTCTGGTCTATTCTGGCCTGTTCTGGCCTGTTCTGGTATATTCTGTTCTGGTATGTTCTGGTCTGCCCTGGTCTGTCCTGGTCTGTTTTGATGTGGTCTGGTCTATTCTGGCCTGTTCTGGTATGTTCTGTTGTGGTGTGTTCTGTTCTTAGGTGTTCTGTTCTGGTCTGTCCTGGTCTGTTTTGATGTGGTCTGGTCTATTCTGGCCTGTTCTGGTCTGTTCTGGTCTGTTCTGATCTGTTCTGGTCTGTTCTGATCTGGTCTATTCTGGTCTGTTCTGGTCTGTTCTGGTCTGTTCTGGTCTGTTCTGATCTGTTCTTGCCTATTCTGGTATCTTCTGTTGAGGTCTGGTCTGGTCTGTTCTTGCCTGTTCTGGTAAGTTCTGGTATGTTCTGGTCTGTCCTGGTCTGTCCTAATCTGTTCTGATCTGTTCTCGTACCTTCTGTTCCGGTCTGTTCTGATCTGGTCTGGTCTATTATGGCCTGTTCTGGCCTGTTCTGGTCTGGTCTATCCTGGCCTGTTCTGGTATCTTCTGTTCTGGTGTGTTCTGTTCTGTTCTGATCTGGTCTGGTCTATTATGGCCTGTTCTGGCCTGTTCTGGTCTGGTCTATCCTGGCCTGTTCTGGTATCTTCTGTTCTGGTGTGTTCTGTTCTGGTCTGTCCTGGTCTGGTCTGTTCTGGCCCGTTCTGGTATGTTCTGTCCTGGTCTGGTCTATTCTGGCCTGTTCTGGTATGTTCTGTTCTGGTGTGTTCTGTTCTGTTTTGACCTGTTCTGGTATGTTCTGGTCTGTTCTGGTCTGTTCTGATATGTTCTGTTGTGGTGTGTTCTGTTCTTATGTGTTCTGTTCTGGTCTGTTCTGATCTGTTCTGGTCTGTTCTGATCTGTGCTGGTCTGTTCTGTCCTGGTCTGTTCTTGCCTATTCTGGTATGTTCTGTCCTGGTCTGTTTTGGTATGTTCTGTTCTGGTGTGTTCTGTTCTTAGGTGTTCTGTTCTGGTCTGTCCTGGTCTGTTTTGATCTGGTCTGGTCTATTCTGGCCTGTTCTGGCCTGTTCTGGTATATTCTGTTCTGGTCTGTTCTGATCTGTTCTTGCCTATTCTGGTATGTTCTGTTCTGGTGTGTTCTGTTCTTAGGTGTTCTGTTCTGGTCTGTCCTGGTCTGTTTTGATCTGGTCTGGTCTATTTTGGCCTGTTCTGGTATATTCTGTTCTGGTCTGTTCTGATCTGTTCTTGCCTATTCTGGTAAGTTCTGTTCTGGTGTGTTCTGTTCTTAGGTGTTCTGTTCTGGTCTGTCCTTGTCTGTTTTGATCTAGTCTGGTCTATTTTGGCCTGTTCTGGTATGTTCTGTTCTGGTGTGTTCTGATCTGGTCAGTCCCGGTCTGTTCTGATCTGGTCTGGTCTATTCCGGCCTGTTCTGGCATGTTCTGTTCTGGTGTGTTCTGTTCTTATGTGTTCTGTTCTGGCCTGTTCTAGTATGTTCTGTTCTGGTGTGTTCTGGCCTGTTCTGGTCTGTTCTGATCTGTTCTTGCCTATTCTGGTATGTTCTGTTCTGGTGAGTTCTGTTTTAGGTGTTCTGTTCTGGTCTGTCCTGGTCTGTTTTGATCTGGTCTGGTCTATTTTGGCCTGTTCTGGTATCTTCTGTTCAGGTGTGTTTTGACCTGTTCTGGTATGTTCTGTTCTGGTGTGTTCTGTTCTGGTCTGTCCTGGTCTGGTCTGTTCTGGCCCGTTCTGGTATGTTCTGTCCTGGTCTGGTCTATTCTGGCCTGTTCTGGTATGTTCTGTTCTGGTGTGTTCTGTTCTGTTTTGACCTGTTCTGGTATGTTCTGGTCTGTTCTGGTCTGTTCTGATATGTTCTGTTGTGGTGTGTTCTGTTCTTATGTGTTCTGTTCTGGTCTGTCCTGGTCTGTTCTGGTCTGTTCTGGTCTGTTCTGGTCTGTTCTGATCTGTTCTGGTCTGTTCTGATCTGTGCTGGTCTGTTCTGTCCTGGTCTGTTCTTGCCTATTCTGGTATGTTCTGTCCTGGTCTGTTTTGGTATGTTCTGTTCTGGTGTGTTCTGTTCTTAGGTGTTCCGTTCTGGTCTATCCTGGTCTGTTTTGATCTCGTCTGGTCTGTCCTGGTCTGTTCTTGCCTATTCTGGTATGTTCTGTTCTGGTCTGTTCTGGTCTGTTCTGGTATGTTCTGTTCTGGTGTGTTCTGGTCTGTTCTGGCCTGTTCTGGTATGTTCTGTTCTGGTCTGTTCTGATCTGGTCTCGTCTATTCTGGCCTGTTCTGGTATGTTCTGTTCTGGTGTGTTCTGTTCTGTTCTGTCCTGGTCTGTTCTGATCTGTTCTGGCCTGTTCTGATCTGTTCTGGTCTGTTCTGATCTGGTCTGGTCTATTCTGGCCTATTCTGGCCTGTTCTGGTATGTTCTGTTCTGGTGTGTTCTGTTCTGTTCTGTCCTGGTCTGTTCTGATCTGTTCTGGCCTGTTCTGATCTGTTCTGGTCTGTTCTGATCTGGTCTGGTCTATTCTGGCCTATTCTGGCCTGTTCTGGTATATTCTGTCCTGGTCTGTTTTGGTATGTTCTGTTCTGGTGTGTTGTGTTCTGGTCTGTCCTGGTCTGTTTTGATCTGGTCTGGTCTATTCTGGCCTGTTCTGGTATGTTCTGTCCTGGTCTGTTCTTGCCTATTCTGGTATGTTCTGTCCTGGACTGTTTTGGTATGTTCTGTTCTGGTGTGTTCTGTTCTTAGGTGTTCTGTTCTTAGGTGTTCTGTTCTGGACTGTCCTGGTCTGTTTTGATCTGGTCTGGACTGTTCTGACCTGTTCTGGTATGTTCTGTCCTGGTCTGTTCTTGCCTATTCTGGTATGTTCTGTCCTGGTCTGTTTTGGTATGTTCTGTTCTGGTGTGTTCTGTTCTTAGGTGTTCTGTTCTGGACTGTCCTGGTCTGTTTTGATCTGGTCTGGTCTATTCTGGCCTATTCTGGTATGTTCTGTTCTAGTCTGTTCTGGCCTGTTCTAGTATGTTCTGTTCTGGTATCTTCTGTTCAGGTGTGTTTTGACCAGTTCTGGTATGTTCTGTTCTGGTGTGTTCTGTTCTGGTCTGTCCTGGTCTGGTCTGTTCTGGCCTGTTCTGGTATGTTCTGTCCTGGTCTGGTCTATTCTGGCCTGTTCTGGTATGTTCTGTTCTGGTGTGTTCTGTTCTGTTTTGACCTGTTCTGGTATGTTCTGGTCTGTTCTGGTCTGTTCTGATATGTTCTGTTGTGGTGTGTTCTGTTCTTATGTGTTCTGTTCTGGTCTGTCCTGGTCTGTTCTGGTCTGTTCTGATCTGTTCTGGTCTGTTCTGATCTGTTCTGGTCTGTTCTGATCTGTGCTGGTCTGTTCTGTCCTGGTCTGTTCTTGCCTATTCTGGTATGTTCTGTCCTGGTCTGTTTTGGTATGTTCTATTCTGGTGTGTTCTGTTCTGGTCTGTTCTTGCCTATTCTGGTATGTTCTGTCCTGGTCTGTTTTGGTATGTTCTGTTCTGGTGTGTTCTGTTCTTAGGTGTTCTCTTCTGGACTGTCCTGGTCTGTTTTGATCTGGTCTGGTCTATTCTGGCCTGTTCTGGTATGTTCTGTTCTGGTGTGTTCTGTTCTGTTCTGTCCTGGTCTGTTCTGATCTGTTCTGGCCTGTTCTGATCTGTTCTGGTCTGTTCTGATCTGGTCTGGTCTATTCTGGCCTGTTCTGGTATGTTCTGTTCTGGTGTGTTCTGTTCTTAGGTGTTCCGTTCTGGTCTGTCCTGGTCTGTTTTGATCTGGTCTGGTCTATTCTGGTCTGTTCTGGTATGTTCTGTTCTGGTGTGTTCTGGTCTGTTCTGGCCTGTTCTGGTATGTTCTGTTCTGGTGTGTTCTGTTCTTAGGTGTTCCGTTCTGGTCTATCCTGGTCTGTTTTGATCTCGTCTGGTCTGTCCTGGTCTGTTCTTGCCTATTCTGGTATGTTCTGTTCTGGTCTGTTCTGGCCTGTTCTAGTATGTTCTGTTCTGGTATGGTCTGTTCTTATGTGTTCTGGTCTGTCCTGGTCTGTTTTGATCTGGTCTGGTCTATTCTGGCCTGTTCTGGCCTGTTCTGGTATATTCTGTTCTGGTATGTTCTGGTCTGCCCTGGTCTGTCCTGGTCTGTTTTGATGTGGTCTGGTCTATTCTGGCCTGTTCTGGTATGTTCTGTTGTGGTGTGTTCTGTTCTTAGGTGTTCTGTTCTGGTCTGTCCTGGTCTGTTTTGATGTGGTCTGGTCTATTCTGGCCTGTTCTGGTCTGTTCTGGTCTGTTCTGATCTGTTCTGGTCTGTTCTGATCTGGTCTATTCTGGTCTGTTCTGGTCTGTTCTGGTCTGTTCTGGTCTGTTCTGATCTGTTCTTGCCTATTCTGGTATCTTCTGTTGAGGTCTGGTCTGGTCTGTTCTGGTCTGTTCTGGCCTGTTCTGGTATGTTCTGTTCTGGTGTGTTCTGTTCTTATGTGTTCTGTTCTGGCCTGTTCTAGTATGTTCTGTTCTGGTGTGTTCTGGCCTGTTCTGGTATATTCTGTTCTGGTCTGTTCTGATCTGTTCTTGCCTATTCTGGTATGTTCTGCTCTGGTGAGTTCTGTTCTTAGGTGTTCTGTTCTGGTCTGTCCTGGTCTGTTTTGATCTGGTCTGGTCTATTCTGGCCTGTTCTGGTCTGTTCTGGTCTGTTCTGGTCTGTTCTGGTCTGTTCTGGTCTGTTCTGGTATGTTCTGTTCTTATGTGTTCTGTTCTGGTCTGTCCTGGTCTGTTTTGATCTGGTCTGGTCTATTTTGGCCTGTTCTGGTCTGTTCTGGTCTGTTCTGGTATGTTCTGTTCTTATGTGTTCTGTTCTGGTCTGTTCTTGCCTATTCTGATATGTTCTGTTCTGGTCTGTTCTGGCCTGTTCTGGTATGTTCTGTTCTGGTGTGTCCTGTTCTTAGGTGTTCTGTTCTGGTCTGTCCTGCTCTGTTCTGATCTGTTCTGATCTGTTCTTGCCTATTCTGATATGTTCTGTTCTGGTCTGTTCTGGCCTGTTCTGGTATGTTCAGTTCTGGTGTGTTCTGTTCTTATGTGTTCTGTTCTGGTCTGTCCTGGTCTGTTTTGATCTGGTCTGGTCTGTTCTGGCCTGTTCTGGTATGTTCTGTCCTGGTCTGGTCTATTCTGGCCTGTTCTGGTATGTTCTGTTCTGGTGTGTTCTGTTCTGTTTTGACCTGTTCTGGTATGTTCTGGTCTGTTCTGGTCTGTTCTGATATGTTCTGTTGTGGTGTGTTCTGTTCTGGTCTGTCCTGGTCTGTTCTGGTCTGTTCTGGTCTGTTCTGGTCTGTTCTGGTCTGTTCTGGTCTGTTCTGATCTGTTCTGTTCTGTTCTGTTCCGGTCTGTTCTGATCTGGTCTGGTCTATTCTGGCCTGTTCTGGTATGTTGTGTTCTGGTATGTTCTGGTCTGCCCTGGTCTGTCCTGGTCTGTTTTGATGTGGTCTGGTCTGTTCTGGCCTGTTCTGGCCTGTTCTGGTATATTCTGTTCTGGTCTGTTCTGATCTGTTCTTGTCTATTCTGGTATGTTCTGTTCTGGTCTGTTCTGGTCTGTTCTGGTATGTTCTGGTATGGTCTGTTCTTATGTGTTCTGTTCTGTCCTGGTCTGTCCTGGTCTGGTCTATTCTGGCCTGTCCTGGTATGTTGTGTTCTGGTATGTTCTGGTCTGCCCTGGGCTGTCCTGGTCTGTTTTGATGTGGTCTGGTCTATTCTGGCCTGTTCTGGTATGTTCTGTTCTGGTCTGTTCTGGCCTGTTCTAGTATGTTCTGTTCTGGTATCTTCTGTTCAGGTGTGTTTTGACCTGTTCTGGTATGTTCTGTTCTGGTGTGTTCTGTTCTGGTCTGTCCTGGTCTGGTCTATTCTGGTCTGGTGTGGTATGTTCTGTTCTGGTGTGTTCTGTTCTTATGTGTTCTGTTCTGGTCTGTTCTGATCTGGTCTGCTTGGTCTGTTCTGGTCTGTTCTGGTCTGTTCTGGTATGTTCTGTTCTGGTGTGTTCTGTTCTTAGGTGTTCTGTTCTGGTCTGTCCTGGTCTGTTTTGATCTGGTCTGGTCTATTCTGGCCTGTTCTGGCCTGTTCTGGTATATTCTGTTCTGGTATGTTCTGGTCTGCCCTGGTCTGTCCTGGTCTGTTTTGATGTGGTCTGGTCTATTCTGGCCTGTTCTGGTATGTTCTGTTGTGGTGTGTTCTGTTCTTAGGTGTTCTGTTCTGGTCTGTCCTGGTCTGTTTTGATGTGGTCTGGTCTATTCTGGCCTGTTCTGGTCTGTTCTGGTCTGTTCTGTTCTGTTCTGGTCTGTTCTGATCTGGTCTATTCTGGTCTGTTCTGGTCTGTTCTGGTCTGTTCTGGTCTGTTCTGATCTGTTCTTGCCTATTCTGGTATCTTCTGTTGAGGTCTGGTCTGGTCTGTTCTGGCCTGTTCTGGTAAGTTCTGGTATGTTCTGGTCTGTCCTGGTCTGTCCTAATCTGTTCTGATCTGTTCTCGTACCTTCTGTTCCGGTCTGTTCTGATCTGGTCTGGTCTATTATGGCCTGTTCTGGCCTGTTCTGGTCTGGTCTATCCTGGCCTGTTCTGGTATCTTCTGTTCTGGTGTGTTCTGTTCTGTTCTGATCTGGTCTGGTCTATTATGGCCTGTTCTGGCCTGTTCTGGTCTGGTCTATCCTGGCCTGTTCTGGTATCTTCTGTTCTGGTGTGTTCTGTTCTGGTCTGTTCTGATATGTTCTGTTGTGGTGTGTTCTGTTCTTATGTGTTCTGTTCTGGTCTGTTCTGATCTGTTCTGGTCTGTTCTGATCTGTGCTGGTCTGTTCTGTCCTGGTCTGTTCTTGCCTATTCTGGTATGTTCTGTCCTGGTCTGTTTTGGTATGTTCTGTTCTTAGGTGTTCTGTTCTGGTCTGTCCTGGTCTGTTTTGATCTGGTCTGGTCTATTCTGGCCTGTTCTGGCCTGTTCTGGTATATTCTGTTCTGGTCTGTTCTGATCTGTTCTTGCCTATTCTGGTATGTTCTGTTCTGGTGTGTTCTGTTCTTAGGTGTTCTGTTCTGGTCTGTCCTGGTCTGTTTTGATCTGGTCTGGTCTATTTTGGCCTGTTCTGGTATATTCTGTTCTGGTCTGTTCTGATCTGTTCTTGCCTATTCTGGTAAGTTCTGTTCTGGTGTGTTCTGTTCTTAGGTGTTCTGTTCTGGTCTGTCCTTGTCTGTTTTGATCTAGTCTGGTCTATTTTGGCCTGTTCTGGTATGTTCTGTTCTGGTGTGTTCTGATCTGGTCAGTCCCGGTCTGTTCTGATCTGGTCTGGTCTATTCCGGCCTGTTCTGGCATGTTCTGTTCTGGTGTGTTCTGTTCTTATGTGTTCTGTTCTGGCCTGTTCTAGTATGTTCTGTTCTGGTGTCTTCTGTTCTTACGTGTTCTGTTCTGGTCTGTCCTGGTCTGTTTTGATCTGGTCTGGTCTATTCTGGCCCGTTCTGGTATGTTCTGTCCTGGTCTGGTCTATTCTGGCCTGTTCTGGTATGTTCTGTTCTGGTGTGTTCTGTTCTGTTTTGACCTGTTCTGGTATGTTCTGGTCTGTTCTGGTCTGTTCTGATATGTTCTGTTGTGGTGTGTTCTGTTCTTATGTGTTCTGTTCTGGTCTGTCCTGGTCTGTTCTGGTCTGTTCTGGTCTGTTCTGTCCTGGTCTGTTCTTGCCTATTCTGGTATGTTCTGTCCTGGTCTGTTTTGGTATGTTCTGTTCTGGTGTGTTCTGTTCTTAGGTGTTCCGTTCTGGTCTATCCTGGTCTGTTTTGATCTCGTCTGGTCTGTCCTGGTCTGTTCTTGCCTATTCTGGTATGTTCTGTTCTGGTCTGTTCTGGTCTGTTCTGGTATGTTCTGTTCTGGTGTGTTCTGGTCTGTTCTGGCCTGTTCTGGTATGTTCTGTTCTGGTCTGTTCTGATCTGGTCTCGTCTATTCTGGCCTGTTCTGGTATGTTCTGTTCTGGTGTGTTCTGTTCTGTTCTGTCCTGGTCTGTTCTGATCTGTTCTGGCCTGTTCTGATCTGTTCTGGTCTGTTCTGATCTGGTCTGGTCTATTCTGGCCTATTCTGGCCTGTTCTGGTATATTCTGTCCTGGTCTGTTTTGGTATGTTCTGTTCTGGTGTGTTGTGTTCTGGTCTGTCCTGGTCTGTTTTGATCTGGTCTGGTCTATTCTGGCCTGTTCTGGTATGTTCTGTCCTGGTCTGTTCTTGCCTATTCTGGTATGTTCTGTCCTGGACTGTTTTGGTATGTTCTGTTCTGGTGTGTTCTGTTCTTAGGTGTTCTGTTCTTAGGTGTTCTGTTCTGGACTGTCCTGGTCTGTTTTGATCTGGTCTGGACTGTTCTGGCCTGTTCTGGTATGTTCTGTCCTGGTCTGTTCTTGCCTATTCTGGTATGTTCTGTCCTGGTCTGTTTTGGTATGTTCTGTTCTGGTGTGTTCTGTTCTTAGGTGTTCTGTTCTGGACTGTCCTGGTCTGTTTTGATCTGGTCTGGTCTATTCTGGCCTATTCTGGTATGTTCTGTTCTGGTCTGTTCTGGCCTGTTCTAGTATGTTCTGTTCTGGTATCTTCTGTTCAGGTGTGTTTTGACCAGTTCTGGTATGTTCTGTTCTGGTGTGTTCTGTTCTGGTCTGTCCTGGTCTGGTCTGTTCTGGCCTGTTCTGGTATGTTCTGTCCTGGTCTGGTCTATTCTGGCCTGTTCTGGTATGTTCTGTTCTGGTGTGTTCTGTTCTGTTTTGACCTGTTCTGGTATGTTCTGGTCTGTTCTGGTCTTTTCTGATATGTTCTGTTGTGGTGTGTTCTGTTCTTATGTGTTCTGTTCTGGTCTGTCCTGGTCTGTTCTGGTCTGTTCTGATCTGTTCTGGTCTGTTCTGATCTGTTCTGGTCTGTTCTGATCTGTGCTGGTCTGTTCTGTCCTGGTCTGTTCTTGCCTATTCTGGTATGTTCTGTCCTGGTCTGTTTTGGTATGTTCTATTCTGGTGTGTTCTGTTCTGGTCTGTTCTTGCCTATTCTGGTATGTTCTGTCCTGGTCTGTTTTGGTATGTTCTGTTCTGGTGTGTTCTGTTCTTAGGTGTTCTCTTCTGGACTGTCCTGGTCTGTTTTGATCTGGTCTGGTCTATTCTGGCCTGTTCTGGTATGTTCTGTTCTGGTGTGTTCTGTTCTGTTCTGTCCTGGTCTGTTCTGATCTGTTCTGGCCTGTTCTGATCTGTTCTGGTCTGTTCTGATCTGGTCTGGTCTATTCTGGCCTGTTCTGGTATGTTCTGTTCTGGTGTGTTCTGTTCTTAGGTGTTCCGTTCTGGTCTGTCCTGGTCTGTTTTGATCTGGTCTGGTCTATTCTGGTCTGTTCTGGTATGTTCTGTTCTGGTGTGTTCTGGTCTGTTCTGGCCTGTTCTGGTATGTTCTGTTCTGGTGTGTTGTGTTCTGGTCTGTCCTGGTCTGTTTTGATCTGGTCTGGTCTATTCTGGTCTGTTCTGGTATGTTCTGTTCTGGTGTGTTCTGGTCTGTTCTGGCCTGTTCTGGTATGTTCTGTTCTGGTGTGTTCTGTTCTTAGGTGTTCCGTTCTGGTCTATCCTGGTCTGTTTTGATCTCGTCTGGTCTGTCCTGGTCTGTTCTTGCCTATTCTGGTATGTTCTGTTCTGGCCTGTTCTAGTATGTTCTGTTCTGGTATGGTCTGTTCTTATGTGTTCTGGTCTGTCCTAGTCTGTTTTGATCTGGTCTGGTCTATTCTGGCCTGTTCTGGCCTGTTCTGGTATATTCTGTTCTGGTATGTTCTGGTCTGCCCTGGTCTGTCCTGGTCTGTTTTGATGTGGTCTGGTCTATTCTGGCCTGTTCTGGTATGTTCTGTTGTGGTGTGTTCTGTTCTTAGGTGTTCTGTTCTGGTCTGTCCTGGTCTGTTTTGATGTGGTCTGGTCTATTCTGGCCTGTTCTGGTCTGTTCTGGTCTGTTCTGATCTGTTCTGGTCTGTTCTGATCTGGTCTATTCTGGTCTGTTCTGGTCTGTTCTGGTCTGTTCTGGTCTGTTCTGATCTGTTCTTGCCTATTCTGGTATCTTCTGTTGAGGTCTGGTCTGGTCTGTTCTGGCCTGTTCTGGTAAGTTCTGGTATGTTCTGGTCTGTCCTGGTCTGTCCTAATCTGTTCTGGTCTGTTCTCGTACCTTCTGTTCCGGTCTGTTCTGATCTGGTCTGGTCTATTATGGCCTGTTCTGGCCTGTTCTGGTCTGGTCTATCCTGGCCTGTTCTGGTATCTTCTGTTCTGGTGTGTTCTGTTCTGGTCTGTCCTGGTCTGGTCTGTTCTGGCCCGTTCTGGTATGTTCTGTCCTGGTCTGGTCTATTCTGGCCTGTTCTGGTATGTTCTGTTCTGGTGTGTTCTGTTCTGTTTTGACCTGTTCTGGTATGTTCTGGTCTGTTCTGGTCTGTTCTGATATGTTCTGTTGTGGTGTGTTCTGTTCTTATGTGTTCTGTTCTGGTCTGTTCTGATCTGTTCTGGTCTGTTCTGATCTGTGCTGGTCTGTTCTGTCCTGGTCTGTTCTTGCCTATTCTGGTATGTTCTGTCCTGGTCTGTTTTGGTATGTTCTGTTCTGGTGTGTTCTGTTCTTAGGTGTTCTGTTCTGGTCTGTCCTGGTCTGTTTTGATCTGGTCTGGTCTATTCTGGCCTGTTCTGGCCTGTTCTGGTATATTCTGTTCTGGTCTGTTCTGATCTGTTCTTGCCTATTCTGGTATGTTCTGTTCTGGTGTGTTCTGTTCTTAGGTGTTCTGTTCTGGTCTGTCCTGGTCTGTTTTGATCTGGTCTGGTCTATTTTGGCCTGTTCTGGTATATTCTGTTCTGGTCTGTTCTGATCTGTTCTTGCCTATTCTGGTAAGTTCTGTTCTGGTGTGTTCTGTTCTTAGGTGTTCTGTTCTGGTCTGTCCTTGTCTGTTTTGATCTAGTCTGGTCTATTTTGGCCTGTTCTGGTATGTTCTGTTCTGGTGTGTTCTGATCTGGTCAGTCCCGGTCTGTTCTGATCTGGTCTGGTCTATTCCGGCCTGTTCTGGCATGTTCTGTTCTGGTGTGTTCTGTTCTTATGTGTTCTGTTCTGGCCTGTTCTAGTATGTTCTGTTCTGGTGTCTTCTGTTCTTACGTGTTCTGTTCTGGTCTGTCCTGGTCTGTTTTGATCTGGTCTGGTCTATTTTGGCCTGTTCTGGTATGTTCTGTTCTGGTCTGTTCTGATCTGTTCTTGCCTATTCTGGTATGTTCTGTTCTGGTGTGTCCTGTTCTTAGGTGTTCTGTTCTGGTCTGTCCTGGTCTGTTTTGATCTGGTCTGGTCTATTCTGGCCTGTTCTGGTCTGTTCTGGTATGTTCTGGTATGTTCTGTTCTTATGTGTTCTGTTCTGGTCTGTCCTGGTCTGTTCTGATCTGTTCTGATATGTTCTTGCCTATTCTGATATGTTCTGTTCTGGTCTGTTCTGGCCTGTTCTGGTATGTTCTGTTCTGGTGTGTCCTGTTCTTAGGTGTTCTGTTCTGGTCTGTCCTGGTCTGTTCTGATCTGTTCTGGCCTGTTCTGGTATGTTCTGTTCTGGTGTGTTCTGGCCTGTTCTGGTATATTCTGTTCTGATCTGTTCTGATCTGTTCTTGCCTATTCTGATATGTTCTGTTCTGGTCTGTTCTGGCCTGTTCTGGTATGTTCTGTTCTGGTGTGTTCTGTTCTTATGTGTTCTGTTCTGGCCTGTTCTAGTATGTTCTGTTCTGGTGTGTTCTGGCCTGTTCTGGTATATTCTGTTCTGGTCTGTTCTGATCTGTTCTTGCCTATTCTGGTATGTTCTGCTCTGGTGAGTTCTGTTCTTAGGTGTTCTGTTCTGGTCTGTCCTGGTCTGTTTTGATCTGGTCTGGTCTATTTTGGCCTGTTCTGGTATGTTCTGTTCTGGTGTGTCCTGTTCTTAGGTGTTCTGTTCTGGTCTGTCCTGGTCTGTTTTGATCTGGTCTGGTCTATTCTGGCCTGTTCTGGTCTGTTCTGGTCTGTTCTGGTCTGTTCTGGTCTGTTCTGGTCTGTTCTGGTATGTTCTGTTCTTATGTGTTCTGTTCTGGTCTGTCCTGGTCTGTTTTGATCTGGTCTGGTCTATTTTGGCCTGTTCTGGTCTGTTCTGGTCTGTTCTGGTATGTTCTGTTCTTATGTGTTCTGTTCTGGTCTGTTCTTGCCTATTCTGATATGTTCTGTTCTGGTCTGTTCTGGCCTGTTCTGGTATGTTCTGTTCTGGTGTGTCCTGTTCTTAGGTGTTCTGTTCTGGTCTGTCCTGCTCTGTTCTGATCTGTTCTGATCTGTTCTTGCCTATTCTGATATGTTCTGTTCTGGTCTGTTCTGGCCTGTTCTGGTATGTTCAGTTCTGGTGTGTTCTGTTCTTATGTGTTCTGTTCTGGTCTGTCCTGGTCTGTTTTGATCTGGTCTGGTCTGTTCTGGCCTGTTCTGGTATGTTCTGTCCTGGTCTGGTCTATTCTGGCCTGTTCTGGTATGTTCTGTTCTGGTGTGTTCTGTTCTGTTTTGACCTGTTCTGGTATGTTCTGGTCTGTTCTGGTCTGTTCTGATATGTTCTGTTGTGGTGTGTTCTGTTCTGGTCTGTCCTGGTCTGTTCTGGTCTGTTCTGGTCTGTTCTGGTCTGTTCTGGTCTGTTCTGGTCTGTTCTGATCTGTTCTGTTCTGTTCTGTTCCGGTCTGTTCTGATCTGGTCTGGTCTATTCTGGCCTGTTCTGGTATGTTGTGTTCTGGTATGTTCTGGTCTGCCCTGGTCTGTCCTGGTCTGTTTTGATGTGGTCTGGTCTATTCTGGCCTGTTCTGGCCTGTTCTGGTATATTCTGTTCTGGTCTGTTCTGATCTGTTCTTGTCTATTCTGGTATGTTCTGTTCTGGTGTGTTCTGTTCTGGTCTGTTCTGGTCTGTTCTGGTATGTTCTGGTATGGTCTGTTCTTATGTGTTCTGTTCTGTCCTGGTCTGTCCTGGTCTGGTCTATTCTGGCCTGTCCTGGTATGTTGTGTTCTGGTATGTTCTGGTCTGCCCTGGGCTGTCCTGGTCTGTTTTGATGTGGTCTGGTCTATTCTGGCCTGTTCTGGTATGTTCTGTTCTGGTCTGTTCTGGCCTGTTCTAGTATGTTCTGTTCTGGTATCTTCTGTTCAGGTGTGTTTTGACCTGTTCTGGTATGTTCTGTTCTGGTGTGTTCTGTTCTGGTCTGTCCTGGTCTGGTCTATTCTGGTCTGGTGTGGTATGTTCTGTTCTGGTGTGTTCTGTTCTTATGTGTTCTGTTCTGGTCTGTTCTGATCTGGTCTGCTTGGTCTGTTCTGGTCTGTTCTGGTCTGTTCTGGTATGTTCTGTTCTGGTGTGTTCTGTTCTTAGGTGTTCTGTTCTGGTCTGTCCTGGTCTGTTTTGATCTGGTCTGGTCTATTCTGGCCTGTTCTGGCCTGTTCTGGTATATTCTGTTCTGGTATGTTCTGGTCTGCCCTGGTCTGTCCTGGTCTGTTTTGATGTGGTCTGGTCTATTCTGGCCTGTTCTGGTATGTTCTGTTGTGGTGTGTTCTGTTCTTAGGTGTTCTGTTCTGGTCTGTCCTGGTCTGTTTTGATGTGGTCTGGTCTATTCTGGCCTGTTCTGGTCTGTTCTGGTCTGTTCTGATCTGTTCTGGTCTGTTCTGATCTGGTCTATTCTGGTCTGTTCTGGTCTGTTCTGGTCTGTTCTGGTCTGTTCTGATCTGTTCTTGCCTATTCTGGTATCTTCTGTTGAGGTCTGGTCTGGTCTGTTCTTGCCTGTTCTGGTAAGTTCTGGTATGTTCTGGTCTGTCCTGGTCTGTCCTAATCTGTTCTGATCTGTTCTCGTACCTTCTGTTCCGGTCTGTTCTGATCTGGTCTGGTCTATTATGGCCTGTTCTGGCCTGTTCTGGTCTGGTCTATCCTGGCCTGTTCTGGTATCTTCTGTTCTGGTGTGTTCTGTTCTGTTCTGATCTGGTCTGGTCTATTATGGCCTGTTCTGGCCTGTTCTGGTCTGGTCTATCCTGGCCTGTTCTGGTATCTTCTGTTCTGGTGTGTTCTGTTCTGGTCTGTCCTGGTCTGGTCTGTTCTGGCCCGTTCTGGTATGTTCTGTCCTGGTCTGGTCTATTCTGGCCTGTTCTGGTATGTTCTGTTCTGGTGTGTTCTGTTCTGTTTTGACCTGTTCTGGTATGTTCTGGTCTGTTCTGGTCTGTTCTGATATGTTCTGTTGTGGTGTGTTCTGTTCTTATGTGTTCTGTTCTGGTCTGTTCTGATCTGTTCTGGTCTGTTCTGATCTGTGCTGGTCTGTTCTGTCCTGGTCTGTTCTTGCCTATTCTGGTATGTTCTGTCCTGGTCTGTTTTGGTATGTTCTGTTCTGGTGTGTTCTGTTCTTAGGTGTTCTGTTCTGGTCTGTCCTGGTCTGTTTTGATCTGGTCTGGTCTATTCTGGCCTGTTCTGGCCTGTTCTGGTATATTCTGTTCTGGTCTGTTCTGATCTGTTCTTGCCTATTCTGGTATGTTCTGTTCTGGTGTGTTCTGTTCTTAGGTGTTCTGTTCTGGTCTGTCCTGGTCTGTTTTGATCTGGTCTGGTCTATTTTGGCCTGTTCTGGTATATTCTGTTCTGGTCTGTTCTGATCTGTTCTTGCCTATTCTGGTAAGTTCTGTTCTGGTGTGTTCTGTTCTTAGGTGTTCTGTTCTGGTCTGTCCTTGTCTGTTTTGATCTAGTCTGGTCTATTTTGGCCTGTTCTGGTATGTTCTGTTCTGGTGTGTTCTGATCTGGTCAGTCCCGGTCTGTTCTGATCTGGTCTGGTCTATTCCGGCCTGTTCTGGCATGTTCTGTTCTGGTGTGTTCTGTTCTTATGTGTTCTGTTCTGGCCTGTTCTAGTATGTTCTGTTCTGGTGTGTTCTGGCCTGTTCTGGTCTGTTCTGATCTGTTCTTGCCTATTCTGGTATGTTCTGTTCTGGTGAGTTCTGTTCTTAGGTGTTCTGTTCTGGTCTGTCCTGGTCTGTTTTGATCTGGTCTGGTCTATTTTGGCCTGTTCTGGTATCTTCTGTTCAGGTGTGTTTTGACCTGTTCTGGTATGTTCTGTTCTGGTGTGTTCTGTTCTGGTCTGTCCTGGTCTGGTCTGTTCTGGCCCGTTCTGGTATGTTCTGTCCTGGTCTGGTCTATTCTGGCCTGTTCTGGTATGTTCTGTTCTGGTGTGTTCTGTTCTGTTTTGACCTGTTCTGGTATGTTCTGGTCTGTTCTGGTCTGTTCTGATATGTTCTGTTGTGGTGTGTTCTGTTCTTATGTGTTCTGTTCTGGCCTGTCCTGGTCTGTTCTGGTCTGTTCTGGTCTGTTCTGGTCTGTTCTGATCTGTTCTGGTCTGTTCTGATCTGTGCTGGTCTGTTCTGTCCTGGTCTGTTCTTTCCTATTCTGGTATGTTCTGTCCTGGTCTGTTTTGGTATGTTCTGTTCTGGTGTGTTCTGTTCTTAGGTGTTCCGTTCTGGTCTATCCTGGTCTGTTTTGATCTCGTCTGGTCTGTCCTGGTCTGTTCTTGCCTATTCTGGTATGTTCTGTTCTGGTCTGTTCTGGTCTGTTCTGGTATGTTCTGTTCTGGTGTGTTCTGGTCTGTTCTGGCCTGTTCTGGTATGTTCTGTTCTGGTCTGTTCTGATCTGGTCTCGTCTATTCTGGCCTGTTCTGGTATGTTCTGTTCTGGTGTGTTCTGTTCTGTTCTGTCCTGGTCTGTTCTGATCTGTTCTGGCCTGTTCTGATCTGTTCTGGTCTGTTCTGATCTGGTCTGGTCTATTCTGGCCTATTCTGGCCTGTTCTGGTATGTTCTGTTCTGGTGTGTTCTGTTCTGTTCTGTCCTGGTCTGTTCTGATCTGTTCTGGCCTGTTCTGATCTGTTCTGGTCTGTTCTGATCTGGTCTGGTCTATTCTGGCCTATTCTGGCCTGTTCTGGTATATTCTGTCCTGGTCTGTTTTGGTATGTTCTGTTCTGGTGTGTTGTGTTCTGGTCTGTCCTGGTCTGTTTTGATCTGGTCTGGTCTATTCTGGCCTGTTCTGGTATGTTCTGTCCTGGTCTGTTCTTGCCTATTCTGGTATGTTCTGTCCTGGACTGTTTTGGTATGTTCTGTTCTGGTGTGTTCTGTTCTTAGGTGTTCTGTTCTTAGGTGTTCTGTTCTGGACTGTCCTGGTCTGTTTTGATCTGGTCTGGACTGTTCTGACCTGTTCTGGTATGTTCTGTCCTGGTCTGTTCTTGCCTATTCTGGTATGTTCTGTCCTGGTCTGTTTTGGTATGTTCTGTTCTGGTGTGTTCTGTTCTTAGGTGTTCTGTTCTGGACTGTCCTGGTCTGTTTTGATCTGGTCTGGTCTATTCTGGCCTATTCTGGTATGTTCTGTTCTGGTCTGTTCTGGCCTGTTCTAGTATGTTCTGTTCTGGTATCTTCTGTTCAGGTGTGTTTTGACCAGTTCTGGTATGTTCTGTTCTGGTGTGTTCTGTTCTGGTCTGTCCTGGTCTGGTCTGTTCTGGCCTGTTCTGGTATGTTCTGTCCTGGTCTGGTCTATTCTGGCCTGTTCTGGTATGTTCTGTTCTGGTGTGTTCTGTTCTGTTTTGACCTGTTCTGGTATGTTCTGGTCTGTTCTGGTCTGTTCTGATATGTTCTGTTGTGGTGTGTTCTGTTCTTATGTGTTCTGTTCTGGTCTGTCCTGGTCTGTTCTGGTCTGTTCTGATCTGTTCTGGTCTGTTCTGATCTGTTCTGGTCTGTTCTGATCTGTGCTGGTCTGTTCTGTCCTGGTCTGTTCTTGCCTATTCTGGTATGTTCTGTCCTGGTCTGTTTTGGTATGTTCTATTCTGGTGTGTTCTGTTCTGGTCTGTTCTTGCCTATTCTGGTATGTTCTGTCCTGGTCTGTTTTGGTATGTTCTGTTCTGGTGTGTTCTGTTCTTAGGTGTTCTCTTCTGGACTGTCCTGGTCTGTTTTGATCTGGTCTGGTCTATTCTGGCCTGTTCTGGTATGTTCTGTTCTGGTGTGTTCTGTTCTGTTCTGTCCTGGTCTGTTCTGATCTGTTCTGGCCTGTTCTGATCTGTTCTGGTCTGTTCTGATCTGGTCTGGTCTATTCTGGCCTGTTCTGGTATGTTCTGTTCTGGTGTGTTCTGTTCTTAGGTGTTCCGTTCTGGTCTGTCCTGGTCTGTTTTGATCTGGTCTGGTCTATTCTGGTCTGTTCTGGTATGTTCTGTTCTGGTGTGTTCTGGTCTGTTCTGGCCTGTTCTGGTATGTTCTGTTCTGGTGTGTTCTGTTCTTAGGTGTTCCGTTCTGGTCTATCCTGGTCTGTTTTGATCTCGTCTGGTCTGTCCTGGTCTGTTCTTGCCTATTCTGGTATGTTCTGTTCTGGTCTGTTCTGGCCTGTTCTAGTATGTTCTGTTCTGGTATGGTCTGTTCTTATGTGTTCTGGTCTGTCCTGGTCTGTTTTGATCTGGTCTGGTCTATTCTGGCCTGTTCTGGCCTGTTCTGGTATATTCTGTTCTGGTATGTTCTGGTCTGCCCTGGTCTGTCCTGGTCTGTTTTGATGTGGTCTGGTCTATTCTGGCCTGTTCTGGTATGTTCTGTTGTGGTGTGTTCTGTTCTTAGGTGTTCTGTTCTGGTCTGTCCTGGTCTGTTTTGATGTGGTCTGGTCTATTCTGGCCTGTTCTGGTCTGTTCTGGTCTGTTCTGATCTGTTCTGGTCTGTTCTGATCTGGTCTATTCTGGTCTGTTCTGGTCTGTTCTGGTCTGTTCTGGTCTGTTCTGATCTGTTCTTGCCTATTCTGGTATCTTCTGTTGAGGTCTGGTCTGGTCTGTTCTGGTCTGTTCTGGCCTGTTCTGGTATGTTCTGTTCTGGTGTGTTCTGTTCTTATGTGTTCTGTTCTGGCCTGTTCTAGTATGTTCTGTTCTGGTGTGTTCTGGCCTGTTCTGGTATATTCTGTTCTGGTCTGTTCTGATCTGTTCTTGCCTATTCTGGTATGTTCTGCTCTGGTGAGTTCTGTTCTTAGGTGTTCTGTTCTGGTCTGTCCTGGTCTGTTTTGATCTGGTCTGGTCTATTTTGGCCTGTTCTGGTATGTTCTGTTCTGGTGTGTCCTGTTCTTAGGTGTTCTGTTCTGGTCTGTCCTGGTCTGTTTTGATCTGGTCTGGTCTATTCTGGCCTGTTCTGGTCTGTTCTGGTCTGTTCTGGTCTGTTCTGGTCTGTTCTGGTCTGTTCTGGTATGTTCTGTTCTTATGTGTTCTGTTCTGGTCTGTCCTGGTCTGTTTTGATCTGGTCTGGTCTATTTTGGCCTGTTCTGGTCTGTTCTGGTCTGTTCTGGTATGTTCTGTTCTTATGTGTTCTGTTCTGGTCTGTTCTTGCCTATTCTGATATGTTCTGTTCTGGTCTGTTCTGGCCTGTTCTGGTATGTTCTGTTCTGGTGTGTCCTGTTCTTAGGTGTTCTGTTCTGGTCTGTCCTGCTCTGTTCTGATCTGTTCTGATCTGTTCTTGCCTATTCTGATATGTTCTGTTCTGGTCTGTTCTGGCCTGTTCTGGTATGTTCAGTTCTGGTGTGTTCTGTTCTTATGTGTTCTGTTCTGGTCTGTCCTGGTCTGTTTTGATCTGGTCTGGTCTGTTCTGGCCTGTTCTGGTATGTTCTGTCCTGGTCTGGTCTATTCTGGCCTGTTCTGGTATGTTCTGTTCTGGTGTGTTCTGTTCTGTTTTGACCTGTTCTGGTATGTTCTGGTCTGTTCTGGTCTGTTCTGATATGTTCTGTTGTGGTGTGTTCTGTTCTGGTCTGTCCTGGTCTGTTCTGGTCTGTTCTGGTCTGTTCTGGTCTGTTCTGGTCTGTTCTGGTCTGTTCTGATCTGTTCTGTTCTGTTCTGTTCCGGTCTGTTCTGATCTGGTCTGGTCTATTCTGGCCTGTTCTGGTATGTTGTGTTCTGGTATGTTCTGGTCTGCCCTGGTCTGTCCTGGTCTGTTTTGATGTGGTCTGGTCTGTTCTGGCCTGTTCTGGCCTGTTCTGGTATATTCTGTTCTGGTCTGTTCTGATCTGTTCTTGTCTATTCTGGTATGTTCTGTTCTGGTCTGTTCTGGTCTGTTCTGGTATGTTCTGGTATGGTCTGTTCTTATGTGTTCTGTTCTGTCCTGGTCTGTCCTGGTCTGGTCTATTCTGGCCTGTCCTGGTATGTTGTGTTCTGGTATGTTCTGGTCTGCCCTGGGCTGTCCTGGTCTGTTTTGATGTGGTCTGGTCTATTCTGGCCTGTTCTGGTATGTTCTGTTCTGGTCTGTTCTGGCCTGTTCTAGTATGTTCTGTTCTGGTATCTTCTGTTCAGGTGTGTTTTGACCTGTTCTGGTATGTTCTGTTCTGGTGTGTTCTGTTCTGGTCTGTCCTGGTCTGGTCTATTCTGGTCTGGTGTGGTATGTTCTGTTCTGGTGTGTTCTGTTCTTATGTGTTCTGTTCTGGTCTGTTCTGATCTGGTCTGCTTGGTCTGTTCTGGTCTGTTCTGGTCTGTTCTGGTATGTTCTGTTCTGGTGTGTTCTGTTCTTAGGTGTTCTGTTCTGGTCTGTCCTGGTCTGTTTTGATCTGGTCTGGTCTATTCTGGCCTGTTCTGGCCTGTTCTGGTATATTCTGTTCTGGTATGTTCTGGTCTGCCCTGGTCTGTCCTGGTCTGTTTTGATGTGGTCTGGTCTATTCTGGCCTGTTCTGGTATGTTCTGTTCTGGTGAGTTCTGTTCTTAGGTGTTCTGTTCTGGTCTGTCCTGGTCTGTTTTGATCTGGTCTGGTCTATTTTGGCCTGTTCTGGTATCTTCTGTTCAGGTGTGTTTTGACCTGTTCTGGTATGTTCTGTTCTGGTGTGTTCTGTTCTGGTCTGTCCTGGTCTGGTCTGTTCTGGCCCGTTCTGGTATGTTCTGTCCTGGTCTGGTCTATTCTGGCCTGTTCTGGTATGTTCTGTTCTGGTGTGTTCTGTTCTGTTCTGTCCTGGTCTGTTCTGATCTGTTCTGGCCTGTTCTGATCTGTTCTGGTCTGTTCTGATCTGGTCTGGTCTATTCTGGCCTGTTCTGGTATGTTCTGTTCTGGTGTGTTCTGTTCTTAGGTGTTCCGTTCTGGTCTGTCCTGGTCTGTTTTGATCTGGTCTGGTCTATTCTGGTCTGTTCTGGTATGTTCTGTTCTGGTGTGTTCTGGTCTGTTCTGGCCTGTTCTGGTATGTTCTGTTCTGGTGTGTTGTGTTCTGGTCTGTCCTGGTCTGTTTTGATCTGGTCTGGTCTATTCTGGTCTGTTCTGGTATGTTCTGTTCTGGTGTGTTCTGGTCTGTTCTGGCCTGTTCTGGTATGTTCTGTTCTGGTGTGTTCTGTTCTTAGGTGTTCCGTTCTGGTCTATCCTGGTCTGTTTTGATCTCGTCTGGTCTGTCCTGGTCTGTTCTTGCCTATTCTGGTATGTTCTGTTCTGGCCTGTTCTAGTATGTTCTGTTCTGGTATGGTCTGTTCTTATGTGTTCTGGTCTGTCCTAGTCTGTTTTGATCTGGTCTGGTCTATTCTGGCCTGTTCTGGCCTGTTCTGGTATATTCTGTTCTGGTATGTTCTGGTCTGCCCTGGTCTGTCCTGGTCTGTTTTGATGTGGTCTGGTCTATTCTGGCCTGTTCTGGTATGTTCTGTTGTGGTGTGTTCTGTTCTTAGGTGTTCTGTTCTGGTCTGTCCTGGTCTGTTTTGATGTGGTCTGGTCTATTCTGGCCTGTTCTGGTCTGTTCTGGTCTGTTCTGATCTGTTCTGGTCTGTTCTGATCTGGTCTATTCTGGTCTGTTCTGGTCTGTTCTGGTCTGTTCTGGTCTGTTCTGATCTGTTCTTGCCTATTCTGGTATCTTCTGTTGAGGTCTGGTCTGGTCTGTTCTGGCCTGTTCTGGTAAGTTCTGGTATGTTCTGGTCTGTCCTGGTCTGTCCTAATCTGTTCTGGTCTGTTCTCGTACCTTCTGTTCCGGTCTGTTCTGATCTGGTCTGGTCTATTATGGCCTGTTCTGGCCTGTTCTGGTCTGGTCTATCCTGGCCTGTTCTGGTATCTTCTGTTCTGGTGTGTTCTGTTCTGGTCTGTCCTGGTCTGGTCTGTTCTGGCCCGTTCTGGTATGTTCTGTCCTGGTCTGGTCTATTCTGGCCTGTTCTGGTATGTTCTGTTCTGGTGTGTTCTGTTCTGTTTTGACCTGTTCTGGTATGTTCTGGTCTGTTCTGGTCTGTTCTGATATGTTCTGTTGTGGTGTGTTCTGTTCTTATGTGTTCTGTTCTGGTCTGTTCTGATCTGTTCTGGTCTGTTCTGATCTGTGCTGGTCTGTTCTGTCCTGGTCTGTTCTTGCCTATTCTGGTATGTTCTGTCCTGGTCTGTTTTGGTATGTTCTGTTCTGGTGTGTTCTGTTCTTAGGTGTTCTGTTCTGGTCTGTCCTGGTCTGTTTTGATCTGGTCTGGTCTATTCTGGCCTGTTCTGGCCTGTTCTGGTATATTCTGTTCTGGTCTGTTCTGATCTGTTCTTGCCTATTCTGGTATGTTCTGTTCTGGTGTGTTCTGTTCTTAGGTGTTCTGTTCTGGTCTGTCCTGGTCTGTTTTGATCTGGTCTGGTCTATTTTGGCCTGTTCTGGTATATTCTGTTCTGGTCTGTTCTGATCTGTTCTTGCCTATTCTGGTAAGTTCTGTTCTGGTGTGTTCTGTTCTTAGGTGTTCTGTTCTGGTCTGTCCTTGTCTGTTTTGATCTAGTCTGGTCTATTTTGGCCTGTTCTGGTATGTTCTGTTCTGGTGTGTTCTGATCTGGTCAGTCCCGGTCTGTTCTGATCTGGTCTGGTCTATTCCGGCCTGTTCTGGCATGTTCTGTTCTGGTGTGTTCTGTTCTTATGTGTTCTGTTCTGGCCTGTTCTAGTATGTTCTGTTCTGGTGTCTTCTGTTCTTACGTGTTCTGTTCTGGTCTGTCCTGGTCTGTTTTGATCTGGTCTGGTCTATTTTGGCCTGTTCTGGTATGTTCTGTTCTGGTCTGTTCTGATCTGTTCTTGCCTATTCTGGTATGTTCTGTTCTGGTGTGTCCTGTTCTTAGGTGTTCTGTTCTGGTCTGTCCTGGTCTGTTTTGATCTGGTCTGGTCTATTCTGGCCTGTTCTGGTCTGTTCTGGTATGTTCTGGTATGTTCTGTTCTTATGTGTTCTGTTCTGGTCTGTCCTGGTCTGTTCTGATCTGTTCTGATATGTTCTTGCCTATTCTGATATGTTCTGTTCTGGTCTGTTCTGGCCTGTTCTGGTATGTTCTGTTCTGGTGTGTCCTGTTCTTAGGTGTTCTGTTCTGGTCTGTCCTGGTCTGTTCTGATCTGTTCTGGCCTGTTCTGGTATGTTCTGTTCTGGTGTGTTCTGGCCTGTTCTGGTATATTCTGTTCTGATCTGTTCTGATCTGTTCTTGCCTATTCTGATATGTTCTGTTCTGGTCTGTTCTGGCCTGTTCTGGTATGTTCTGTTCTGGTGTGTTCTGTTCTTATGTGTTCTGTTCTGGCCTGTTCTAGTATGTTCTGTTCTGGTGTGTTCTGGCCTGTTCTGGTATATTCTGTTCTGGTCTGTTCTGATCTGTTCTTGCCTATTCTGGTATGTTCTGCTCTGGTGAGTTCTGTTCTTAGGTGTTCTGTTCTGGTCTGTCCTGGTCTGTTTTGATCTGGTCTGGTCTATTTTGGCCTGTTCTGGTATGTTCTGTTCTGGTGTGTCCTGTTCTTAGGTGTTCTGTTCTGGTCTGTCCTGGTCTGTTTTGATCTGGTCTGGTCTATTCTGGCCTGTTCTGGTCTGTTCTGGTCTGTTCTGGTCTGTTCTGGTCTGTTCTGGTCTGTTCTGGTATGTTCTGTTCTTATGTGTTCTGTTCTGGTCTGTCCTGGTCTGTTTTGATCTGGTCTGGTCTATTTTGGCCTGTTCTGGTCTGTTCTGGTCTGTTCTGGTATGTTCTGTTCTTATGTGTTCTGTTCTGGTCTGTTCTTGCCTATTCTGATATGTTCTGTTCTGGTCTGTTCTGGCCTGTTCTGGTATGTTCTGTTCTGGTGTGTCCTGTTCTTAGGTGTTCTGTTCTGGTCTGTCCTGCTCTGTTCTGATCTGTTCTGATCTGTTCTTGCCTATTCTGATATGTTCTGTTCTGGTCTGTTCTGGCCTGTTCTGGTATGTTCAGTTCTGGTGTGTTCTGTTCTTATGTGTTCTGTTCTGGTCTGTCCTGGTCTGTTTTGATCTGGTCTGGTCTGTTCTGGCCTGTTCTGGTATGTTCTGTCCTGGTCTGGTCTATTCTGGCCTGTTCTGGTATGTTCTGTTCTGGTGTGTTCTGTTCTGTTTTGACCTGTTCTGGTATGTTCTGGTCTGTTCTGGTCTGTTCTGATATGTTCTGTTGTGGTGTGTTCTGTTCTGGTCTGTCCTGGTCTGTTCTGGTCTGTTCTGGTCTGTTCTGGTCTGTTCTGGTCTGTTCTGGTCTGTTCTGATCTGTTCTGTTCTGTTCTGTTCCGGTCTGTTCTGATCTGGTCTGGTCTATTCTGGCCTGTTCTGGTATGTTGTGTTCTGGTATGTTCTGGTCTGCCCTGGTCTGTCCTGGTCTGTTTTGATGTGGTCTGGTCTATTCTGGCCTGTTCTGGCCTGTTCTGGTATATTCTGTTCTGGTCTGTTCTGATCTGTTCTTGTCTATTCTGGTATGTTCTGTTCTGGTGTGTTCTGTTCTGGTCTGTTCTGGTCTGTTCTGGTATGTTCTGGTATGGTCTGTTCTTATGTGTTCTGTTCTGTCCTGGTCTGTCCTGGTCTGGTCTATTCTGGCCTGTCCTGGTATGTTGTGTTCTGGTATGTTCTGGTCTGCCCTGGGCTGTCCTGGTCTGTTTTGATGTGGTCTGGTCTATTCTGGCCTGTTCTGGTATGTTCTGTTCTGGTCTGTTCTGGCCTGTTCTAGTATGTTCTGTTCTGGTATCTTCTGTTCAGGTGTGTTTTGACCTGTTCTGGTATGTTCTGTTCTGGTGTGTTCTGTTCTGGTCTGTCCTGGTCTGGTCTATTCTGGTCTGGTGTGGTATGTTCTGTTCTGGTGTGTTCTGTTCTTATGTGTTCTGTTCTGGTCTGTTCTGATCTGGTCTGCTTGGTCTGTTCTGGTCTGTTCTGGTCTGTTCTGGTATGTTCTGTTCTGGTGTGTTCTGTTCTTAGGTGTTCTGTTCTGGTCTGTCCTGGTCTGTTTTGATCTGGTCTGGTCTATTCTGGCCTGTTCTGGCCTGTTCTGGTATATTCTGTTCTGGTATGTTCTGGTCTGCCCTGGTCTGTCCTGGTCTGTTTTGATGTGGTCTGGTCTATTCTGGCCTGTTCTGGTATGTTCTGTTGTGGTGTGTTCTGTTCTTAGGTGTTCTGTTCTGGTCTGTCCTGGTCTGTTTTGATGTGGTCTGGTCTATTCTGGCCTGTTCTGGTCTGTTCTGGTCTGTTCTGATCTGTTCTGGTCTGTTCTGATCTGGTCTATTCTGGTCTGTTCTGGTCTGTTCTGGTCTGTTCTGGTCTGTTCTGATCTGTTCTTGCCTATTCTGGTATCTTCTGTTGAGGTCTGGTCTGGTCTGTTCTTGCCTGTTCTGGTAAGTTCTGGTATGTTCTGGTCTGTCCTGGTCTGTCCTAATCTGTTCTGATCTGTTCTCGTACCTTCTGTTCCGGTCTGTTCTGATCTGGTCTGGTCTATTATGGCCTGTTCTGGCCTGTTCTGGTCTGGTCTATCCTGGCCTGTTCTGGTATCTTCTGTTCTGGTGTGTTCTGTTCTGTTCTGATCTGGTCTGGTCTATTATGGCCTGTTCTGGCCTGTTCTGGTCTGGTCTATCCTGGCCTGTTCTGGTATCTTCTGTTCTGGTGTGTTCTGTTCTGGTCTGTCCTGGTCTGGTCTGTTCTGGCCCGTTCTGGTATGTTCTGTCCTGGTCTGGTCTATTCTGGCCTGTTCTGGTATGTTCTGTTCTGGTGTGTTCTGTTCTGTTTTGACCTGTTCTGGTATGTTCTGGTCTGTTCTGGTCTGTTCTGATATGTTCTGTTGTGGTGTGTTCTGTTCTTATGTGTTCTGTTCTGGTCTGTTCTGATCTGTTCTGGTCTGTTCTGATCTGTGCTGGTCTGTTCTGTCCTGGTCTGTTCTTGCCTATTCTGGTATGTTCTGTCCTGGTCTGTTTTGGTATGTTCTGTTCTGGTGTGTTCTGTTCTTAGGTGTTCTGTTCTGGTCTGTCCTGGTCTGTTTTGATCTGGTCTGGTCTATTCTGGCCTGTTCTGGCCTGTTCTGGTATATTCTGTTCTGGTCTGTTCTGATCTGTTCTTGCCTATTCTGGTATGTTCTGTTCTGGTGTGTTCTGTTCTTAGGTGTTCTGTTCTGGTCTGTCCTGGTCTGTTTTGATCTGGTCTGGTCTATTTTGGCCTGTTCTGGTATATTCTGTTCTGGTCTGTTCTGATCTGTTCTTGCCTATTCTGGTAAGTTCTGTTCTGGTGTGTTCTGTTCTTAGGTGTTCTGTTCTGGTCTGTCCTTGTCTGTTTTGATCTAGTCTGGTCTATTTTGGCCTGTTCTGGTATGTTCTGTTCTGGTGTGTTCTGATCTGGTCAGTCCCGGTCTGTTCTGATCTGGTCTGGTCTATTCCGGCCTGTTCTGGCATGTTCTGTTCTGGTGTGTTCTGTTCTTATGTGTTCTGTTCTGGCCTGTTCTAGTATGTTCTGTTCTGGTGTGTTCTGGCCTGTTCTGGTCTGTTCTGATCTGTTCTTGCCTATTCTGGTATGTTCTGTTCTGGTGAGTTCTGTTCTTAGGTGTTCTGTTCTGGTCTGTCCTGGTCTGTTTTGATCTGGTCTGGTCTATTTTGGCCTGTTCTGGTATCTTCTGTTCAGGTGTGTTTTGACCTGTTCTGGTATGTTCTGTTCTGGTGTGTTCTGTTCTGGTCTGTCCTGGTCTGGTCTGTTCTGGCCCGTTCTGGTATGTTCTGTCCTGGTCTGGTCTATTCTGGCCTGTTCTGGTATGTTCTGTTCTGGTGTGTTCTGTTCTGTTTTGACCTGTTCTGGTATGTTCTGGTCTGTTCTGGTCTGTTCTGATATGTTCTGTTGTGGTGTGTTCTGTTCTTATGTGTTCTGTTCTGGTCTGTCCTGGTCTGTTCTGGTCTGTTCTGGTCTGTTCTGGTCTGTTCTGATCTGTTCTGGTCTGTTCTGATCTGTGCTGGTCTGTTCTGTCCTGGTCTGTTCTTTCCTATTCTGGTATGTTCTGTCCTGGTCTGTTTTGGTATGTTCTGTTCTGGTGTGTTCTGTTCTTAGGTGTTCCGTTCTGGTCTATCCTGGTCTGTTTTGATCTCGTCTGGTCTGTCCTGGTCTGTTCTTGCCTATTCTGGTATGTTCTGTTCTGGTCTGTTCTGGTCTGTTCTGGTATGTTCTGTTCTGGTGTGTTCTGGTCTGTTCTGGCCTGTTCTGGTATGTTCTGTTCTGGTCTGTTCTGATCTGGTCTCGTCTATTCTGGCCTGTTCTGGTATGTTCTGTTCTGGTGTGTTCTGTTCTGTTCTGTCCTGGTCTGTTCTGATCTGTTCTGGCCTGTTCTGATCTGTTCTGGTCTGTTCTGATCTGGTCTGGTCTATTCTGGCCTATTCTGGCCTGTTCTGGTATGTTCTGTTCTGGTGTGTTCTGTTCTGTTCTGTCCTGGTCTGTTCTGATCTGTTCTGGCCTGTTCTGATCTGTTCTGGTCTGTTCTGATCTGGTCTGGTCTATTCTGGCCTATTCTGGCCTGTTCTGGTATATTCTGTCCTGGTCTGTTTTGGTATGTTCTGTTCTGGTGTGTTGTGTTCTGGTCTGTCCTGGTCTGTTTTGATCTGGTCTGGTCTATTCTGGCCTGTTCTGGTATGTTCTGTCCTGGTCTGTTCTTGCCTATTCTGGTATGTTCTGTCCTGGACTGTTTTGGTATGTTCTGTTCTGGTGTGTTCTGTTCTTAGGTGTTCTGTTCTTAGGTGTTCTGTTCTGGACTGTCCTGGTCTGTTTTGATCTGGTCTGGACTGTTCTGACCTGTTCTGGTATGTTCTGTCCTGGTCTGTTCTTGCCTATTCTGGTATGTTCTGTCCTGGTCTGTTTTGGTATGTTCTGTTCTGGTGTGTTCTGTTCTTAGGTGTTCTGTTCTGGACTGTCCTGGTCTGTTTTGATCTGGTCTGGTCTATTCTGGCCTATTCTGGTATGTTCTGTTCTGGTCTGTTCTGGCCTGTTCTAGTATGTTCTGTTCTGGTATCTTCTGTTCAGGTGTGTTTTGACCAGTTCTGGTATGTTCTGTTCTGGTGTGTTCTGTTCTGGTCTGTCCTGGTCTGGTCTGTTCTGGCCTGTTCTGGTATGTTCTGTCCTGGTCTGGTCTATTCTGGCCTGTTCTGGTATGTTCTGTTCTGGTGTGTTCTGTTCTGTTTTGACCTGTTCTGGTATGTTCTGGTCTGTTCTGGTCTGTTCTGATATGTTCTGTTGTGGTGTGTTCTGTTCTTATGTGTTCTGTTCTGGTCTGTCCTGGTCTGTTCTGGTCTGTTCTGATCTGTTCTGGTCTGTTCTGATCTGTTCTGGTCTGTTCTGATCTGTGCTGGTCTGTTCTGTCCTGGTCTGTTCTTGCCTATTCTGGTATGTTCTGTCCTGGTCTGTTTTGGTATGTTCTATTCTGGTGTGTTCTGTTCTGGTCTGTTCTTGCCTATTCTGGTATGTTCTGTCCTGGTCTGTTTTGGTATGTTCTGTTCTGGTGTGTTCTGTTCTTAGGTGTTCTCTTCTGGACTGTCCTGGTCTGTTTTGATCTGGTCTGGTCTATTCTGGCCTGTTCTGGTATGTTCTGTTCTGGTGTGTTCTGTTCTGTTCTGTCCTGGTCTGTTCTGATCTGTTCTGGCCTGTTCTGATCTGTTCTGGTCTGTTCTGATCTGGTCTGGTCTATTCTGGCCTGTTCTGGTATGTTCTGTTCTGGTGTGTTCTGTTCTTAGGTGTTCCGTTCTGGTCTGTCCTGGTCTGTTTTGATCTGGTCTGGTCTATTCTGGTCTGTTCTGGTATGTTCTGTTCTGGTGTGTTCTGGTCTGTTCTGGCCTGTTCTGGTATGTTCTGTTCTGGTGTGTTCTGTTCTTAGGTGTTCCGTTCTGGTCTATCCTGGTCTGTTTTGATCTCGTCTGGTCTGTCCTGGTCTGTTCTTGCCTATTCTGGTATGTTCTGTTCTGGTCTGTTCTGGCCTGTTCTAGTATGTTCTGTTCTGGTATGGTCTGTTCTTATGTGTTCTGGTCTGTCCTGGTCTGTTTTGATCTGGTCTGGTCTATTCTGGCCTGTTCTGGCCTGTTCTGGTATATTCTGTTCTGGTATGTTCTGGTCTGCCCTGGTCTGTCCTGGTCTGTTTTGATGTGGTCTGGTCTATTCTGGCCTGTTCTGGTATGTTCTGTTGTGGTGTGTTCTGTTCTTAGGTGTTCTGTTCTGGTCTGTCCTGGTCTGTTTTGATGTGGTCTGGTCTATTCTGGCCTGTTCTGGTCTGTTCTGGTCTGTTCTGATCTGTTCTGGTCTGTTCTGATCTGGTCTATTCTGGTCTGTTCTGGTCTGTTCTGGTCTGTTCTGGTCTGTTCTGATCTGTTCTTGCCTATTCTGGTATCTTCTGTTGAGGTCTGGTCTGGTCTGTTCTGGTCTGTTCTGGCCTGTTCTGGTATGTTCTGTTCTGGTGTGTTCTGTTCTTATGTGTTCTGTTCTGGCCTGTTCTAGTATGTTCTGTTCTGGTGTGTTCTGGCCTGTTCTGGTATATTCTGTTCTGGTCTGTTCTGATCTGTTCTTGCCTATTCTGGTATGTTCTGCTCTGGTGAGTTCTGTTCTTAGGTGTTCTGTTCTGGTCTGTCCTGGTCTGTTTTGATCTGGTCTGGTCTATTTTGGCCTGTTCTGGTATGTTCTGTTCTGGTGTGTCCTGTTCTTAGGTGTTCTGTTCTGGTCTGTCCTGGTCTGTTTTGATCTGGTCTGGTCTATTCTGGCCTGTTCTGGTCTGTTCTGGTCTGTTCTGGTCTGTTCTGGTCTGTTCTGGTCTGTTCTGGTATGTTCTGTTCTTATGTGTTCTGTTCTGGTCTGTCCTGGTCTGTTTTGATCTGGTCTGGTCTATTTTGGCCTGTTCTGGTCTGTTCTGGTCTGTTCTGGTATGTTCTGTTCTTATGTGTTCTGTTCTGGTCTGTTCTTGCCTATTCTGATATGTTCTGTTCTGGTCTGTTCTGGCCTGTTCTGGTATGTTCTGTTCTGGTGTGTCCTGTTCTTAGGTGTTCTGTTCTGGTCTGTCCTGCTCTGTTCTGATCTGTTCTGATCTGTTCTTGCCTATTCTGATATGTTCTGTTCTGGTCTGTTCTGGCCTGTTCTGGTATGTTCAGTTCTGGTGTGTTCTGTTCTTATGTGTTCTGTTCTGGTCTGTCCTGGTCTGTTTTGATCTGGTCTGGTCTGTTCTGGCCTGTTCTGGTATGTTCTGTCCTGGTCTGGTCTATTCTGGCCTGTTCTGGTATGTTCTGTTCTGGTGTGTTCTGTTCTGTTTTGACCTGTTCTGGTATGTTCTGGTCTGTTCTGGTCTGTTCTGATATGTTCTGTTGTGGTGTGTTCTGTTCTGGTCTGTCCTGGTCTGTTCTGGTCTGTTCTGGTCTGTTCTGGTCTGTTCTGGTCTGTTCTGGTCTGTTCTGATCTGTTCTGTTCTGTTCTGTTCCGGTCTGTTCTGATCTGGTCTGGTCTATTCTGGCCTGTTCTGGTATGTTGTGTTCTGGTATGTTCTGGTCTGCCCTGGTCTGTCCTGGTCTGTTTTGATGTGGTCTGGTCTGTTCTGGCCTGTTCTGGCCTGTTCTGGTATATTCTGTTCTGGTCTGTTCTGATCTGTTCTTGTCTATTCTGGTATGTTCTGTTCTGGTCTGTTCTGGTCTGTTCTGGTATGTTCTGGTATGGTCTGTTCTTATGTGTTCTGTTCTGTCCTGGTCTGTCCTGGTCTGGTCTATTCTGGCCTGTCCTGGTATGTTGTGTTCTGGTATGTTCTGGTCTGCCCTGGGCTGTCCTGGTCTGTTTTGATGTGGTCTGGTCTATTCTGGCCTGTTCTGGTATGTTCTGTTCTGGTCTGTTCTGGCCTGTTCTAGTATGTTCTGTTCTGGTATCTTCTGTTCAGGTGTGTTTTGACCTGTTCTGGTATGTTCTGTTCTGGTGTGTTCTGTTCTGGTCTGTCCTGGTCTGGTCTATTCTGGTCTGGTGTGGTATGTTCTGTTCTGGTGTGTTCTGTTCTTATGTGTTCTGTTCTGGTCTGTTCTGATCTGGTCTGCTTGGTCTGTTCTGGTCTGTTCTGGTCTGTTCTGGTATGTTCTGTTCTGGTGTGTTCTGTTCTTAGGTGTTCTGTTCTGGTCTGTCCTGGTCTGTTTTGATCTGGTCTGGTCTATTCTGGCCTGTTCTGGCCTGTTCTGGTATATTCTGTTCTGGTATGTTCTGGTCTGCCCTGGTCTGTCCTGGTCTGTTTTGATGTGGTCTGGTCTATTCTGGCCTGTTCTGGTATGTTCTGTTGTGGTGTGTTCTGTTCTTAGGTGTTCTGTTCTGGTCTGTCCTGGTCTGTTTTGATGTGGTCTGGTCTATTCTGGCCTGTTCTGGTCTGTTCTGGTCTGTTCTGTTCTGTTCTGGTCTGTTCTGATCTGGTCTATTCTGGTCTGTTCTGGTCTGTTCTGGTCTGTTCTGGTCTGTTCTGATCTGTTCTTGCCTATTCTGGTATCTTCTGTTGAGGTCTGGTCTGGTCTGTTCTGGCCTGTTCTGGTAAGTTCTGGTATGTTCTGGTCTGTCCTGGTCTGTCCTAATCTGTTCTGATCTGTTCTCGTACCTTCTGTTCCGGTCTGTTCTGATCTGGTCTGGTCTATTATGGCCTGTTCTGGCCTGTTCTGGTCTGGTCTATCCTGGCCTGTTCTGGTATCTTCTGTTCTGGTGTGTTCTGTTCTGTTCTGATCTGGTCTGGTCTATTATGGCCTGTTCTGGCCTGTTCTGGTCTGGTCTATCCTGGCCTGTTCTGGTATCTTCTGTCCTGGTCTGGTCTATTCTGGCCTGTTCTGGTATGTTCTGTTCTGGTGTGTTCTGTTCTGTTTTGACCTGTTCTGGTATGTTCTGGTCTGTTCTGGTCTGTTCTGATATGTTCTGTTGTGGTGTGTTCTGTTCTTATGTGTTCTGTTCTGGTCTGTTCTGATCTGTTCTGGTCTGTTCTGATCTGTGCTGGTCTGTTCTGTCCTGGTCTGTTCTTGCCTATTCTGGTATGTTCTGTCCTGGTCTGTTTTGGTATGTTCTGTTCTGGTGTGTTCTGTTCTTAGGTGTTCTGTTCTGGTCTGTCCTGGTCTGTTTTGATCTGGTCTGGTCTATTCTGGCCTGTTCTGGCCTGTTCTGGTATATTCTGTTCTGGTCTGTTCTGATCTGTTCTTGCCTATTCTGGTATGTTCTGTTCTGGTGTGTTCTGTTCTTAGGTGTTCTGTTCTGGTCTGTCCTGGTCTGTTTTGATCTGGTCTGGTCTATTTTGGCCTGTTCTGGTATATTCTGTTCTGGTCTGTTCTGATCTGTTCTTGCCTATTCTGGTAAGTTCTGTTCTGGTGTGTTCTGTTCTTAGGTGTTCTGTTCTGGTCTGTCCTTGTCTGTTTTGATCTAGTCTGGTCTATTTTGGCCTGTTCTGGTATGTTCTGTTCTGGTGTGTTCTGATCTGGTCAGTCCCGGTCTGTTCTGATCTGGTCTGGTCTATTCCGGCCTGTTCTGGCATGTTCTGTTCTGGTGTGTTCTGTTCTTATGTGTTCTGTTCTGGCCTGTTCTAGTATGTTCTGTTCTGGTGTGTTCTGGCCTGTTCTGGTCTGTTCTGATCTGTTCTTGCCTATTCTGGTATGTTCTGTTCTGGTGAGTTCTGTTCTTAGGTGTTCTGTTCTGGTCTGTCCTGGTCTGTTTTGATCTGGTCTGGTCTATTTTGGCCTGTTCTGGTATCTTCTGTTCAGGTGTGTTTTGACCTGTTCTGGTATGTTCTGTTCTGGTGTGTTCTGTTCTGGTCTGTCCTGGTCTGGTCTGTTCTGGCCCGTTCTGGTATGTTCTGTCCTGGTCTGGTCTATTCTGGCCTGTTCTGGTATGTTCTGTTCTGGTGTGTTCTGTTCTGTTTTGACCTGTTCTGGTATGTTCTGGTCTGTTCTGGTCTGTTCTGATATGTTCTGTTGTGGTGTGTTCTGTTCTTATGTGTTCTGTTCTGGTCTGTCCTGGTCTGTTCTGGTCTGTTCTGGTCTGTTCTGGTCTGTTCTGATCTGTTCTGGTCTGTTCTGATCTGTGCTGGTCTGTTCTGTCCTGGTCTGTTCTTGCCTATTCTGGTATGTTCTGTCCTGGTCTGTTTTGGTATGTTCTGTTCTGGTGTGTTCTGTTCTTAGGTGTTCCGTTCTGGTCTATCCTGGTCTGTTTTGATCTCGTCTGGTCTGTCCTGGTCTGTTCTTGCCTATTCTGGTATGTTCTGTTCTGGTCTATTCTGGTCTGTTCTGGTATGTTCTGTTCTGGTGTGTTCTGGTCTGTTCTGGCCTGTTCTGGTATGTTCTGTTCTGGTCTGTTCTGATCTGGTCTCGTCTATTCTGGCCTGTTCTGGTATGTTCTGTTCTGGTGTGTTCTGTTCTGTTCTGTCCTGGTCTGTTCTGATCTGTTCTGGCCTGTTCTGATCTGTTCTGGTCTGTTCTGATCTGGTCTGGTCTATTCTGGCCTATTCTGGCCTGTTCTGGTATATTCTGTCCTGGTCTGTTTTGGTATGTTCTGTTCTGGTGTGTTGTGTTCTGGTCTGTCCTGGTCTGTTTTGATCTGGTCTGGTCTATTCTGGCCTGTTCTGGTATGTTCTGTCCTGGTCTGTTCTTGCCTATTCTGGTATGTTCTGTCCTGGACTGTTTTGGTATGTTCTGTTCTGGTGTGTTCTGTTCTTAGGTGTTCTGTTCTGGACTGTCCTGGTCTGTTTCGATCTGGTCTGGACTGTTCTGGCCTGTTCTGGTATGTTCTGTCCTGGTCTGTTCTTGCCTATTCTGGTATGTTCTGTCCTGGTCTGTTTTGGTATGTTCTGTTCTGGTGTGTTCTGTTCTTAGGTGTTCTGTTCTGGACTGTCCTGGTCTGTTTTGATCTGGTCTGGTCTATTCTGGCCTATTCTGGTATGTTCTGTTCTGGTCTGTTCTGGCCTGTTCTAGTATGTTCTGTTCTGGTATCTTCTGTTCAGGTGTGTTTTGACCAGTTCTGGTATGTTCTGTTCTGGTGTGTTCTGTTCTGGTCTGTCCTGGTCTGGTCTGTTCTGGCCTGTTCTGGTATGTTCTGTCCTGGTCTGGTCTATTCTGGCCTGTTCTGGTATGTTCTGTTCTGGTGTGTTCTGTTCTGTTTTGACCTGTTCTGGTATGTTCTGGTCTGTTCTGGTCTGTTCTGATATGTTCTGTTGTGGTGTGTTCTGTTCTTATGTGTTCTGTTCTGGTCTGTCCTGGTCTGTTCTGGTCTGTTCTGATCTGTTCTGGTCTGTTCTGATCTGTTCTGGTCTGTTCTGATCTGTGCTGGTCTGTTCTGTCCTGGTCTGTTCTTGCCTATTCTGGTATGTTCTGTCCTGGTCTGTTTTGGTATGTTCTATTCTGGTGTGTTCTGTTCTGGTCTGTTCTTGCCTATTCTGGTATGTTCTGTCCTGGTCTGTTTTGGTATGTTCTGTTCTTGTGTGTTCTGTTCTTAGGTGTTCTCTTCTGGACTGTCCTGGTCTGTTTTGATCTGGTCTGGTCTATTCTGGCCTGTTCTGGTATGTTCTGTTCTGGTGTGTTCTGTTCTGTTCTGTCCTGGTCTGTTCTGATCTGTTCTGGCCTGTTCTGATCTGTTCTGGTCTGTTCTGATCTGGTCTGGTCTATTCTGGCCTGTTCTGGTATGTTCTGTTCTGGTGTGTTCTGTTCTTAGGTGTTCCGTTCTGGTCTGTCCTGGTCTGTTTTGATCTGGTCTGGTCTATTCTGGTCTGTTCTGGTATGTTCTGTTCTGGTGTGTTCTGGTCTGTTCTGGCCTGTTCTGGTATGTTCTGTTCTGGTGTGTTGTGTTCTGGTCTGTCCTGGTCTGTTTTGATCTGGTCTGGTCTATTCTGGTCTGTTCTGGTATGTTCTGTTCTGGTGTGTTCTGGTCTGTTCTGGCCTGTTCTGGTATGTTCTGTTCTGGTGTGTTCTGTTCTGGTCTGTCCTGGTCTGGTCTGTTCTGGCCCGTTCTGGTATGTTCTGTCCTGGTCTGGTCTATTCTGGCCTGTTCTGGTATGTTCTGTTCTGGTGTGTTCTGTTCTGTTTTGACCTGTTCTGGTATGTTCTGGTCTGTTCTGGTCTGTTCTGATATGTTCTGTTGTGGTGTGTTCTGTTCTTATGTGTTCTGTTCTGTTCTGGTCTGTTCTGATCTGTGCTGGTCTGTTCTGTCCTGGTCTGTTCTTGCCTATTCTGGTATGTTCTGTCCTGGTCTGTTTTGGTATGTTCTGTTCTGGTGTGTTCTGTTCTTAGGTGTTCTGTTCTGGTCTGTCCTGGTCTGTTTTGATCTGGTCTGGTCTATTCTGGCCTGTTCTGGCCTGTTCTGGTATATTCTGTTCTGGTCTGTTCTGATCTGTTCTTGCCTATTCTGGTATGTTCTGTTCTGGTGTGTTCTGTTCTTAGGTGTTCTGTTCTGGTCTGTCCTGGTCTGTTTTGATCTGGTCTGGTCTATTTTGGCCTGTTCTGGTATATTCTGTTCTGGTCTGTTCTGATCTGTTCTTGCCTATTCTGGTAAGTTCTGTTCTGGTGTGTTCTGTTCTTAGGTGTTCTGTTCTGGTCTGTCCTTGTCTGTTTTGATCTAGTCTGGTCTATTTTGGCCTGTTCTGGTATGTTCTGTTCTGGTGTGTTCTGATCTGGTCAGTCCCGGTCTGTTCTGATCTGGTCTGGTCTATTCCGGCCTGTTCTGGCATGTTCTGTTCTGGTGTGTTCTGTTCTTATGTGTTCTGTTCTGGCCTGTTCTAGTATGTTCTGTTCTGGTGTCTTCTGTTCTTACGTGTTCTGTTCTGGTCTGTCCTGGTCTGTTTTGATCTGGTCTGGTCTATTTTGGCCTGTTCTGGTATGTTCTGTTCTGGTCTGTTCTGATCTGTTCTTGCCTATTCTGGTATGTTCTGTTCTGGTGTGTCCTGTTCTTAGGTGTTCTGTTCTGGTCTGTCCTGGTCTGTTTTGATCTGGTCTGGTCTATTCTGGCCTGTTCTGGTCTGTTCTGGTATGTTCTGGTATGTTCTGTTCTTATGTGTTCTGTTCTGGTCTGTCCTGGTCTGTTCTGATCTGTTCTGATATGTTCTTGCCTATTCTGATATGTTCTGTTCTGGTCTGTTCTGGCCTGTTCTGGTATGTTCTGTTCTGGTGTGTCCTGTTCTTAGGTGTTCTGTTCTGGTCTGTCCTGGTCTGTTCTGATCTGTTCTGGCCTGTTCTGGTATGTTCTGTTCTGGTGTGTTCTGGCCTGTTCTGGTATATTCTGTTCTGATCTGTTCTGATCTGGTCTGTTCTTGCCTATTCTGATATGTTCTGTTCTGGTCTGTTCTGGCCTGTTCTGGTATGTTCTGTTCTGGTGTGTCCTGTTCTTAGGTGTTCTGTTCTGGTCTGTCCTGCTCTGTTCTGATCTGTTCTGATCTGTTCTTGCCTATTCTGATATGTTCTGTTCTGGTCTGTTCTGGCCTGTTCTGGTATGTTCAGTTCTGGTGTGTTCTGTTCTTATGTGTTCTGTTCTGGTCTGTCCTGGTCTGTTTTGATCTGGTCTGGTCTGTTCTGGCCTGTTCTGGTATGTTCTGTCCTGGTCTGGTCTATTCTGGCCTGTTCTGGTATGTTCTGTTCTGGTGTGTTCTGTTCTGTTTTGACCTGTTCTGGTATGTTCTGGTCTGTTCTGGTCTGTTCTGATATGTTCTGTTGTGGTGTGTTCTGTTCTGGTCTGTCCTGGTCTGTTCTGGTCTGTTCTGGTCTGTTCTGGTCTGTTCTGGTCTGTTCTGGTCTGTTCTGATCTGTTCTGTTCTGTTCTGTTCCGGTCTGTTCTGATCTGGTCTGGTCTATTCTGGCCTGTTCTGGTATGTTGTGTTCTGGTATGTTCTGGTCTGCCCTGGTCTGTCCTGGTCTGTTTTGATGTGGTCTGGTCTATTCTGGCCTGTTCTGGCCTGTTCTGGTATATTCTGTTCTGGTCTGTTCTGATCTGTTCTTGTCTATTCTGGTATGTTCTGTTCTGGTGTGTTCTGTTCTGGTCTGTTCTGGTCTGTTCTGGTATGTTCTGGTATGGTCTGTTCTTATGTGTTCTGTTCTGTCCTGGTCTGTCCTGGTCTGGTCTATTCTGGCCTGTTCTGGTATGTTCTGTTCTGGTCTGTTCTGGCCTGTTCTAGTATGTTCTGTTCTGGTATCTTCTGTTCAGGTGTGTTTTGACCTGTTCTGGTATGTTCTGTTCTGGTGTGTTCTGCTCTGGTCTGTCCTGGTCTGGTCTATTCTGGTCTGGTGTGGTATGTTCTGTTCTGGTGTGTTCTGTTCTTATGTGTTCTGTTCTGGTCTGTTCTGATCTGGTCTGCTTGGTCTGTTCTGGTCTGTTCTGGTCTGTTCTGGTATGTTCTGTTCTGGTGTGTTCTGTTCTTAGGTGTTCTGTTCTGGTCTGTCCTGGTCTGTTTTGATCTGGTATCTTCTGTTCAGGTGTGTTTTGACCTGTTCTGGTATGTTCTGTTCTGGTGTGTTCTGCTCTGGTCTGTCCTGGTCTGGTCTATTCTGGTCTGGTGTGGTATGTTCTGTTGTGGTGTGTTCTGTTCTTAGGTGTTCTGTTCTGGTCTGTCCTGGTCTGTTTTGATGTGGTCTGGTCTATTCTGGCCTGTTCTGGTCTGTTCTGGTCTGTTCTGATCTGTTCTGGTCTGTTCTGATCTGGTCTATTCTGGTCTGTTCTGGTCTGTTCTGGTCTGTTCTGGTCTGTTCTGATCTGTTCTTGCCTATTCTGGTATCTTCTGTTGAGGTCTGGTCTGGTCTGTTCTGGCCTGTTCTGGTAAGTTCTGGTATGTTCTGGTCTGTTCTGATCTGTTCTGGCCTGTTCTGATCTGTTCTGGTCTGTTCTGATCTGGTCTGGTCTATTCTGGCCTATTCTGGCCTGTTCTGGTATATTCTGTCCTGGTCTGTTTTGGTATGTTCTGTTCTGGTGTGTTCTGTTCTTAGGTGTTCTGTTCTGGTCTGTCCTGGTCTGTTTTGATCTGGTCTGGTCTATTCTGGTCTGTTCTGGTATGTTCTGTTCTGGTGTGTTCTGGTCTGTTCTGGCCTGTTCTGGTATGTTCTGTTCTGGTGTGTTGTGTTCTGGTCTGTCCTGGTCTGTTTTGATCTGGTCTGGTCTATTCTGGCCTGTTCTGGTATGTTCTGTCCTGGTCTGTTCTTGCCTATTCTGGTATGTTCTGTCCTGGACTGTTTTGGTATGTTCTGTTCTGGTGTGTTCTGTTCTTAGGTGTTCTGTTCTGGACTGTCCTGGTCTGTTTTGATCTGGTCTGGACTGTTCTGGCCTGTTCTGGTATGTTCTGTCCTGGTCTGTTCTTGCCTATTCTGGTATGTTCTGTCCTGGTCTGTTTTGGTATGTTCTGTTCTGGTGTGTTCTGTTCTTAGGTGTTCTGTTCTGGACTGTCCTGGTCTGTTTTGATCTGGTCTGGTCTATTCTGGCCTATTCTGGTATGTTCTGTTCTGGTCTGTTCTGGCCTGTTCTAGTATGTTCTGTTCTGGTATCTTCTGTTCAGGTGTGTTTTGACCAGTTCTGGTATGTTCTGTTCTGGTGTGTTCTGTTCTGGTCTGTCCTGGTCTGTTCTGGTCTGTTCTGATCTGTTCTGGTCTGTTCTGATCTGTTCTGGTCTGTTCTGATCTGTGCTGGTCTGTTCTGTCCTGGTCTGTTCTTGCCTATTCTGGTATGTTCTGTCCTGGTCTGTTTTGGTATGTTCTGTTCTGGTGTGTTCTGTTCTTAGGTGTTCCGTTCTGGTCTATCCTGATCTGTTTTGATCTCGTCTGGTCTGTCCTGGTCTGTTCTTGCCTATTCTGGTATGTTCTGTTCTGGTCTGTTCTTGCCTATTCTGGTATGTTCTGTCCTGGTTTGTTTTGGTATGTTCTGTTCTGGTGTGTTCTGTTCTTAGGTGTTCTCTTCTGGACTGTCCTGGTCTGTTTTGATCTGGTCTGGTCTATTCTGGCCTGTTCTGGTATGTTCTGTTCTGGTGTGTTCTGTTCTGTTCTGTCCTGGTCTGTTCTGATCTGTTCTGGCCTGTTCTGATCTGTTCTGGTCTGTTCTGATCTGGTCTGGTCTATTTTGGCCTGTTCTGGTATGTTCTGTTCTGGTGTGTCCTGTTCTTAGGTGTTCCGTTCTGGTCTGTCCTGGTCTGTTTTGATCTGGTCTGGTCTATTCTGGTCTGTTCTGGTATGTTCTGTTCTGGTGTGTTCTGGTCTGTTCTGGCCTGTTCTGGTATGTTCTGTTCTGGTGTGTTGTGTTCTGGTCTGTCCTGGTCTGTTTTGATCTGGTCTGGTCTATTCTGGTCTGTTCTGGTATGTTCTGTTCTGGTGTGTTCTGGTCTGTTCTGGCCTGTTCTGGTATGTTCTGTTCTGGTGTGTTCTGTTCTTAGGTGTTCCGTTCTGGTCTATCCTGGTCTGTTTTGATCTCGTCTGGTCTGTCCTGGTCTGTTCTTGCCTATTCTGGTATGTTCTGTTCTGGTCTGTTCTGGCCTGTTCTAGTATGTTCTGTTCTGGTATGGTCTGTTCTTATGTGTTCTGTTCTGTCCTGGTCTGTCCTGGTCTGGTCTATTCTGGCCTGTTCTGGTATGTTGTGTTCTGGTATGTTCTGGTCTGCCCTGGTCTGTCCTGGTCTGTTTTGATGTGGTCTGGTCTATTCTGGCCTGTTCTGGCCTGTTCTGGTATATTCTGTTCTGGTCTGTTCTGATCTGTTCTTGTCTATTCTGGTATGTTCTGTTCTGGTGTGTTCTGTTCTGGTCTGTTCTGGTCTGTTCTGGTATGTTCTGGTATGGTCTGTTCTTATGTGTTCTGTTCTGTCCTGGTCTGTCCTGGTCTGGTCTATTCTGGCCTGTCCTGGTATGTTGTGTTCTGGTATGTTCTGGTCTGCCCTGGTCTGTCCTGGTCTGTTTTGATGTGGTCTGGTCTATTCTGGCCTGTTCTGGTATGTTCTGTTCTGGTCTGTTCTGGCCTGTTCTAGTATGTTCTGTTCTGGTATCTTCTGTTCAGGTGTGTTTTGACCTGTTCTGGTATGTTCTGTTCTGGTGTGTTCTGTTCTGGTCTGTCCTGGTCTGTTCTGATCTGTTCTGGTCTGTTCTGATCTGTGCTGGTCTGTTCTGTCCTGGTCTGTTCTTGCCTATTCTGGTATGTTCTGTCCTGGTCTGTTTTGGTATGTTCTGTTCTGGTGTGTTCTGTTCTTAGGTGTTCCGTTCTGGTCTATCCTGGTCTGTTTTGATCTCGTCTGGTCTGTCCTGGTCTGTTCTTGCCTATTCTGGTATGTTCTGTTCTGGTCTGTTCTGGTCTGTTCTGGTATGTTCTGTTCTGGTGTGTTCTGGTCTGTTCTGGCCTGTTCTGGTATGTTCTGTTCTGGTCTGTTCTGATCTGGTCTCGTCTATTCTGGCCTGTTCTGGTATGTTCTGTTCTGGTGTGTTCTGTTCTGTTCTGTCCTGGTCTGTTCTGATCTGTTCTGGCCTGTTCTGATCTGTTCTGGTCTGTTCTGATCTGGTCTGGTCTATTCTGGCCTATTCTGGCCTGTTCTGGTATATTCTGTCCTGGTCTGTTTTGGTATGTTCTGTTCTGGTGTGTTGTGTTCTGGTCTGTCCTGGTCTGTTTTGATCTGGTCTGGTCTATTCTGGCCTGTTCTGGTATGTTCTGTCCTGGTCTGTTCTTGCCTATTCTGGTATGTTCTGTCCTGGACTGTTTTGGTATGTTCTGTTCTGGTGTGTTCTGTTCTTAGGTGTTCTGTTCTTAGGTGTTCTGTTCTGGACTGTCCTGGTCTGTTTTGATCTGGTCTGGACTGTTCTGGCCTGTTCTGGTATGTTCTGTCCTGGTCTGTTCTTGCCTATTCTGGTATGTTCTGTCCTGGTCTGTTTTGGTATGTTCTGTTCTGGTGTGTTCTGTTCTTAGGTGTTCTGTTCTGGACTGTCCTGGTCTGTTTTGATCTGGTCTGGTCTATTCTGGCCTATTCTGGTATGTTCTGTTCTGGTCTGTTCTGGCCTGTTCTAGTATGTTCTGTTCTGGTATCTTCTGTTCAGGTGTGTTTTGACCAGTTCTGGTATGTTCTGTTCTGGTGTGTTCTGTTCTGGTCTGTCCTGGTCTGGTCTGTTCTGGCCTGTTCTGGTATGTTCTGTCCTGGTCTGGTCTATTCTGGCCTGTTCTGGTATGTTCTGTTCTGGTGTGTTCTGTTCTGTTTTGACCTGTTCTGGTATGTTCTGGTCTGTTCTGGTCTTTTCTGATATGTTCTGTTGTGGTGTGTTCTGTTCTTATGTGTTCTGTTCTGGTCTGTCCTGGTCTGTTCTGGTCTGTTCTGATCTGTTCTGGTCTGTTCTGATCTGTTCTGGTCTGTTCTGATCTGTGCTGGTCTGTTCTGTCCTGGTCTGTTCTTGCCTATTCTGGTATGTTCTGTCCTGGTCTGTTTTGGTATGTTCTATTCTGGTGTGTTCTGTTCTGGTCTGTTCTTGCCTATTCTGGTATGTTCTGTCCTGGTCTGTTTTGGTATGTTCTGTTCTGGTGTGTTCTGTTCTTAGGTGTTCTCTTCTGGACTGTCCTGGTCTGTTTTGATCTGGTCTGGTCTATTCTGGCCTGTTCTGGTATGTTCTGTTCTGGTGTGTTCTGTTCTGTTCTGTCCTGGTCTGTTCTGATCTGTTCTGGCCTGTTCTGATCTGTTCTGGTCTGTTCTGATCTGGTCTGGTCTATTCTGGCCTGTTCTGGTATGTTCTGTTCTGGTGTGTTCTGTTCTTAGGTGTTCCGTTCTGGTCTGTCCTGGTCTGTTTTGATCTGGTCTGGTCTATTCTGGTCTGTTCTGGTATGTTCTGTTCTGGTGTGTTCTGGTCTGTTCTGGCCTGTTCTGGTATGTTCTGTTCTGGTGTGTTGTGTTCTGGTCTGTCCTGGTCTGTTTTGATCTGGTCTGGTCTATTCTGGTCTGTTCTGGTATGTTCTGTTCTGGTGTGTTCTGGTCTGTTCTGGCCTGTTCTGGTATGTTCTGTTCTGGTGTGTTCTGTTCTTAGGTGTTCCGTTCTGGTCTATCCTGGTCTGTTTTGATCTCGTCTGGTCTGTCCTGGTCTGTTCTTGCCTATTCTGGTATGTTCTGTTCTGGTCTGTTCTGGCCTGTTCTAGTATGTTCTGTTCTGGTATGGTCTGTTCTTATGTGTTCTGGTCTGTCCTAGTCTGTTTTGATCTGGTCTGGTCTATTCTGGCCTGTTCTGGCCTGTTCTGGTATATTCTGTTCTGGTATGTTCTGGTCTGCCCTGGTCTGTCCTGGTCTGTTTTGATGTGGTCTGGTCTATTCTGGCCTGTTCTGGTATGTTCTGTTGTGGTGTGTTCTGTTCTTAGGTGTTCTGTTCTGGTCTGTCCTGGTCTGTTTTGATGTGGTCTGGTCTATTCTGGCCTGTTCTGGTCTGTTCTGGTCTGTTCTGATCTGTTCTGGTCTGTTCTGATCTGGTCTATTCTGGTCTGTTCTGGTCTGTTCTGGTCTGTTCTGGTCTGTTCTGATCTGTTCTTGCCTATTCTGGTATCTTCTGTTGAGGTCTGGTCTGGTCTGTTCTGGCCTGTTCTGGTAAGTTCTGGTATGTTCTGGTCTGTCCTGGTCTGTCCTAATCTGTTCTGGTCTGTTCTCGTACCTTCTGTTCCGGTCTGTTCTGATCTGGTCTGGTCTATTATGGCCTGTTCTGGCCTGTTCTGGTCTGGTCTATCCTGGCCTGTTCTGGTATCTTCTGTTCTGGTGTGTTCTGTTCTGGTCTGTCCTGGTCTGGTCTGTTCTGGCCCGTTCTGGTATGTTCTGTCCTGGTCTGGTCTATTCTGGCCTGTTCTGGTATGTTCTGTTCTGGTGTGTTCTGTTCTGTTTTGACCTGTTCTGGTATGTTCTGGTCTGTTCTGGTCTGTTCTGATATGTTCTGTTGTGGTGTGTTCTGTTCTTATGTGTTCTGTTCTGGTCTGTTCTGATCTGTTCTGGTCTGTTCTGATCTGTGCTGGTCTGTTCTGTCCTGGTCTGTTCTTGCCTATTCTGGTATGTTCTGTCCTGGTCTGTTTTGGTATGTTCTGTTCTGGTGTGTTCTGTTCTTAGGTGTTCTGTTCTGGTCTGTCCTGGTCTGTTTTGATCTGGTCTGGTCTATTCTGGCCTGTTCTGGCCTGTTCTGGTATATTCTGTTCTGGTCTGTTCTGATCTGTTCTTGCCTATTCTGGTATGTTCTGTTCTGGTGTGTTCTGTTCTTAGGTGTTCTGTTCTGGTCTGTCCTGGTCTGTTTTGATCTGGTCTGGTCTATTTTGGCCTGTTCTGGTATATTCTGTTCTGGTCTGTTCTGATCTGTTCTTGCCTATTCTGGTAAGTTCTGTTCTGGTGTGTTCTGTTCTTAGGTGTTCTGTTCTGGTCTGTCCTTGTCTGTTTTGATCTAGTCTGGTCTATTTTGGCCTGTTCTGGTATGTTCTGTTCTGGTGTGTTCTGATCTGGTCAGTCCCGGTCTGTTCTGATCTGGTCTGGTCTATTCCGGCCTGTTCTGGCATGTTCTGTTCTGGTGTGTTCTGTTCTTATGTGTTCTGTTCTGGCCTGTTCTAGTATGTTCTGTTCTGGTGTCTTCTGTTCTTACGTGTTCTGTTCTGGTCTGTCCTGGTCTGTTTTGATCTGGTCTGGTCTATTTTGGCCTGTTCTGGTATGTTCTGTTCTGGTCTGTTCTGATCTGTTCTTGCCTATTCTGGTATGTTCTGTTCTGGTGTGTCCTGTTCTTAGGTGTTCTGTTCTGGTCTGTCCTGGTCTGTTTTGATCTGGTCTGGTCTATTCTGGCCTGTTCTGGTCTGTTCTGGTATGTTCTGGTATGTTCTGTTCTTATGTGTTCTGTTCTGGTCTGTCCTGGTCTGTTCTGATCTGTTCTGATATGTTCTTGCCTATTCTGATATGTTCTGTTCTGGTCTGTTCTGGCCTGTTCTGGTATGTTCTGTTCTGGTGTGTCCTGTTCTTAGGTGTTCTGTTCTGGTCTGTCCTGGTCTGTTCTGATCTGTTCTGGCCTGTTCTGGTATGTTCTGTTCTGGTGTGTTCTGGCCTGTTCTGGTATATTCTGTTCTGATCTGTTCTGATCTGTTCTTGCCTATTCTGATATGTTCTGTTCTGGTCTGTTCTGGCCTGTTCTGGTATGTTCTGTTCTGGTGTGTTCTGTTCTTATGTGTTCTGTTCTGGCCTGTTCTAGTATGTTCTGTTCTGGTGTGTTCTGGCCTGTTCTGGTATATTCTGTTCTGGTCTGTTCTGATCTGTTCTTGCCTATTCTGGTATGTTCTGCTCTGGTGAGTTCTGTTCTTAGGTGTTCTGTTCTGGTCTGTCCTGGTCTGTTTTGATCTGGTCTGGTCTATTTTGGCCTGTTCTGGTATGTTCTGTTCTGGTGTGTCCTGTTCTTAGGTGTTCTGTTCTGGTCTGTCCTGGTCTGTTTTGATCTGGTCTGGTCTATTCTGGCCTGTTCTGGTCTGTTCTGGTCTGTTCTGGTCTGTTCTGGTCTGTTCTGGTCTGTTCTGGTATGTTCTGTTCTTATGTGTTCTGTTCTGGTCTGTCCTGGTCTGTTTTGATCTGGTCTGGTCTATTTTGGCCTGTTCTGGTCTGTTCTGGTCTGTTCTGGTATGTTCTGTTCTTATGTGTTCTGTTCTGGTCTGTTCTTGCCTATTCTGATATGTTCTGTTCTGGTCTGTTCTGGCCTGTTCTGGTATGTTCTGTTCTGGTGTGTCCTGTTCTTAGGTGTTCTGTTCTGGTCTGTCCTGCTCTGTTCTGATCTGTTCTGATCTGTTCTTGCCTATTCTGATATGTTCTGTTCTGGTCTGTTCTGGCCTGTTCTGGTATGTTCAGTTCTGGTGTGTTCTGTTCTTATGTGTTCTGTTCTGGTCTGTCCTGGTCTGTTTTGATCTGGTCTGGTCTGTTCTGGCCTGTTCTGGTATGTTCTGTCCTGGTCTGGTCTATTCTGGCCTGTTCTGGTATGTTCTGTTCTGGTGTGTTCTGTTCTGTTTTGACCTGTTCTGGTATGTTCTGGTCTGTTCTGGTCTGTTCTGATATGTTCTGTTGTGGTGTGTTCTGTTCTGGTCTGTCCTGGTCTGTTCTGGTCTGTTCTGGTCTGTTCTGGTCTGTTCTGGTCTGTTCTGGTCTGTTCTGATCTGTTCTGTTCTGTTCTGTTCCGGTCTGTTCTGATCTGGTCTGGTCTATTCTGGCCTGTTCTGGTATGTTGTGTTCTGGTATGTTCTGGTCTGCCCTGGTCTGTCCTGGTCTGTTTTGATGTGGTCTGGTCTATTCTGGCCTGTTCTGGCCTGTTCTGGTATATTCTGTTCTGGTCTGTTCTGATCTGTTCTTGTCTATTCTGGTATGTTCTGTTCTGGTGTGTTCTGTTCTGGTCTGTTCTGGTCTGTTCTGGTATGTTCTGGTATGGTCTGTTCTTATGTGTTCTGTTCTGTCCTGGTCTGTCCTGGTCTGGTCTATTCTGGCCTGTCCTGGTATGTTGTGTTCTGGTATGTTCTGGTCTGCCCTGGGCTGTCCTGGTCTGTTTTGATGTGGTCTGGTCTATTCTGGCCTGTTCTGGTATGTTCTGTTCTGGTATCTTCTGTTCAGGTGTGTTTTGACCTGTTCTGGTATGTTCTGTTCTGGTGTGTTCTGTTCTGGTCTGTCCTGGTCTGGTCTATTCTGGTCTGGTGTGGTATGTTCTGTTCTGGTGTGTTCTGTTCTTATGTGTTCTGTTCTGGTCTGTTCTGATCTGGTCTGCTTGGTCTGTTCTGGTCTGTTCTGGTCTGTTCTGGTATGTTCTGTTCTGGTGTGTTCTGTTCTTAGGTGTTCTGTTCTGGTCTGTCCTGGTCTGTTTTGATCTGGTCTGGTCTATTCTGGCCTGTTCTGGCCTGTTCTGGTATATTCTGTTCTGGTATGTTCTGGTCTGCCCTGGTCTGTCCTGGTCTGTTTTGATGTGGTCTGGTCTATTCTGGCCTGTTCTGGTATGTTCTGTTGTGGTGTGTTCTGTTCTTAGGTGTTCTGTTCTGGTCTGTCCTGGTCTGTTTTGATGTGGTCTGGTCTATTCTGGCCTGTTCTGGTCTGTTCTGGTCTGTTCTGATCTGTTCTGGTCTGTTCTGATCTGGTCTATTCTGGTCTGTTCTGGTCTGTTCTGGTCTGTTCTGGTCTGTTCTGATCTGTTCTTGCCTATTCTGGTATCTTCTGTTGAGGTCTGGTCTGGTCTGTTCTGGCCTGTTCTGGTAAGTTCTGGTATGTTCTGGTCTGTCCTGGTCTGTCCTAATCTGTTCTGATCTGTTCTCGTACCTTCTGTTCCGGTCTGTTCTGATCTGGTCTGGTCTATTATGGCCTGTTCTGGCCTGTTCTGGTCTGGTCTATCCTGGCCTGTTCTGGTATCTTCTGTTCTGGTGTGTTCTGTTCTGTTCTGATCTGGTCTGGTCTATTATGGCCTGTTCTGGCCTGTTCTGGTCTGGTCTATCCTGGCCTGTTCTGGTATCTTCTGTTCTGGTGTGTTCTGTTCTGGTCTGTCCTGGTCTGGTCTGTTCTGGCCCGTTCTGGTATGTTCTGTCCTGGTCTATTCTGGCCTGTTCTGGTATGTTCTGTTCTGGTGTGTTCTGTTCTGTTGTGACCTGTTCTGGTATGTTCTGGTCTGTTCTGGTCTGTTCTGATATGTTCTGTTGTGGTGTGTTCTGTTCTTATGTGTTCTGTTCTGGTCTGTTCTGATCTGTTCTGGTCTGTTCTGATCTGTGCTGGTCTGTTCTGTCCTGGTCTGTTCTTGCCTATTCTGGTATGTTCTGTCCTGGTCTGTTTTGGTATGTTCTGTTCTGGTGTGTTCTGTTCTTAGGTGTTCTGTTCTGGTCTGTCCTGGTCTGTTTTGATCTGGTCTGGTCTATTCTGGCCTGTTCTGGCCTGTTCTGGTATATTCTGTTCTGGTCTGTTCTGATCTGTTCTTGCCTATTCTGGTATGTTCTGTTCTGGTGTGTTCTGTTCTTAGGTGTTCTGTTCTGGTCTGTCCTGGTCTGTTTTGATCTGGTCTGGTCTATTTTGGCCTGTTCTGGTATATTCTGTTCTGGTCTGTTCTGATCTGTTCTTGCCTATTCTGGTAAGTTCTGTTCTGGTGTGTTCTGTTCTTAGGTGTTCTGTTCTGGTCTGTCCTTGTCTGTTTTGATCTAGTCTGGTCTATTTTGGCCTGTTCTGGTATGTTCTGTTCTGGTGTGTTCTGATCTGGTCAGTCCCGGTCTGTTCTGATCTGGTCTGGTCTATTCCGGCCTGTTCTGGCATGTTCTGTTCTGGTGTGTTCTGTTCTTATGTGTTCTGTTCTGGCCTGTTCTAGTATGTTCTGTTCTGGTGTGTTCTGGCCTGTTCTGGTCTGTTCTGATCTGTTCTTGCCTATTCTGGTATGTTCTGTTCTGGTGAGTTCTGTTCTTAGGTGTTCTGTTCTGGTCTGTCCTGGTCTGTTTTGATCTGGTCTGGTCTATTTTGGCCTGTTCTGGTATCTTCTGTTCAGGTGTGTTTTGACCTGTTCTGGTATGTTCTGTTCTGGTGTGTTCTGTTCTGGTCTGTCCTGGTCTGGTCTGTTCTGGCCCGTTCTGGTATGTTCTGTCCTGGTCTGGTCTATTCTGGCCTGTTCTGGTATGTTCTGTTCTGGTGTGTTCTGTTCTGTTTTGACCTGTTCTGGTATGTTCTGGTCTGTTCTGGTCTGTTCTGATCTGTGCTGGTCTGTTCTGTCCTGGTCTGTTCTTGCCTATTCTGGTATGTTCTGTCCTGGTCTGTTTTGGTATGTTCTGTTCTGGTGTGTTCTGTTCTTAGGTGTTCCGTTCTGGTCTATCCTGGTCTGTTTTGATCTCGTCTGGTCTGTCCTGGTCTGTTCTTGCCTATTCTGGTATGTTCTGTTCTGGTCTGTTCTGGTCTGTTCTGGTATGTTCTGTTCTGGTGTGTTCTGGTCTGTTCTGGCCTGTTCTGGTATGTTCTGTTCTGGTCTGTTCTGATCTGGTCTCGTCTATTCTGGCCTGTTCTGGTATGTTCTGTTCTGGTGTGTTCTGTTCTGTTCTGTCCTGGTCTGTTCTGATCTGTTCTGGCCTGTTCTGATCTGTTCTGGTCTGTTCTGATCTGGTCTGGTCTATTCTGGCCTATTCTGGCCTGTTCTGGTATATTCTGTCCTGGTCTGTTTTGGTATGTTCTGTTCTGGTGTGTTGTGTTCTGGTCTGTCCTGGTCTGTTTTGATCTGGTCTGGTCTATTCTGGCCTGTTCTGGTATGTTCTGTCCTGGTCTGTTCTTGCCTATTCTGGTATGTTCTGTCCTGGACTGTTTTGGTATGTTCTGTTCTGGTGTGTTCTGTTCTTAGGTGTTCTGTTCTGGACTGTCCTGGTCTGTTTCGATCTGGTCTGGACTGTTCTGGCCTGTTCTGGTATGTTCTGTCCTGGTCTGTTCTTGCCTATTCTGGTATGTTCTGTCCTGGTCTGTTTTGGTATGTTCTGTTCTGGTGTGTTCTGTTCTTAGGTGTTCTGTTCTGGACTGTCCTGGTCTGTTTTGATCTGGTCTGGTCTATTCTGGCCTATTCTGGTATATTCTGTTCTGGTCTGTTCTGGCCTGTTCTAGTATGTTCTGTTCTGGTATCTTCTGTTCAGGTGTGTTTTGACCAGTTCTGGTATGTTCTGTTCTGGTGTGTTCTGTTCTGGTCTGTCCTGGTCTGGTCTGTTCTGGCCTGTTCTGGTATGTTCTGTCCTGGTCTGGTCTATTCTGGCCTGTTCTGGTATGTTCTGTTCTGGTGTGTTCTGTTCTGTTTTGACCTGTTCTGGTATGTTCTGGTCTGTTCTGGTCTGTTCTGATATGTTCTGTTGTGGTGTGTTCTGTTCTTATGTGTTCTGTTCTGGTCTGTCCTGGTCTGTTCTGGTCTGTTCTGATCTGTTCTGATCTGTTCTGATCTGTGCTGGTCTGTTCTGTCCTGGTCTGTTCTTGCCTATTCTGGTATGTTCTGTCCTGGTCTGTTTTGGTATGTTCTATTCTGGTGTGTTCTGTTCTGGTCTGTTCTTGCCTATTCTGGTATGTTCTGTCCTGGTCTGTTTTGGTATGTTCTGTTCTTGTGTGTTCTGTTCTTAGGTGTTCTCTTCTGGACTGTCCTGGTCTGTTTTGATCTGGTCTGGTCTATTCTGGCCTGTTCTGGTATGTTCTGTTCTGGTGTGTTCTGTTCTGTTCTGTCCTGGTCTGTTCTGATCTGTTCTGGCCTGTTCTGATCTGTTCTGGTCTGTTCTGATCTGGTCTGGTCTATTCTGGCCTGTTCTGGTATGTTCTGTTCTGGTGTGTTCTGTTCTTAGGTGTTCCGTTCTGGTCTGTCCTGGTCTGTTTTGATCTGGTCTGGTCTATTCTGGTCTGTTCTGGTATGTTCTGTTCTGGTGTGTTCTGGTCTGTTCTGGCCTGTTCTGGTATGTTCTGTTCTGGTGTGTTGTGTTCTGGTCTGTCCTGGTCTGTTTTGATCTGGTCTGGTCTATTCTGGTCTGTTCTGGTATGTTCTGTTCTGGTGTGTTCTGGTCTGTTCTGGCCTGTTCTGGTATGTTCTGTTCTGGTGTGTTCTGTTCTGGTCTGTCCTGGTCTGGTCTGTTCTGGCCCGTTCTGGTATGTTCTGTCCTGGTCTGGTCTATTCTGGCCTGTTCTGGTATGTTCTGTTCTGGTGTGTTCTGTTCTGTTTTGACCTGTTCTGGTATGTTCTGGTCTGTTCTGGTCTGTTCTGATATGTTCTGTTGTGGTGTGTTCTGTTCTTATGTGTTCTGTTCTGTTCTGGTCTGTTCTGATCTGTGCTGGTCTGTTCTGTCCTGGTCTGTTCTTGCCTATTCTGGTATGTTCTGTCCTGGTCTGTTTTGGTATGTTCTGTTCTGGTGTGTTCTGTTCTTAGGTGTTCTGTTCTGGTCTGTCCTGGTCTGTTTTGATCTGGTCTGGTCTATTCTGGCCTGTTCTGGCCTGTTCTGGTATATTCTGTTCTGGTCTGTTCTGATCTGTTCTTGCCTATTCTGGTATGTTCTGTTCTGGTGTGTTCTGTTCTTAGGTGTTCTGTTCTGGTCTGTCCTGGTCTGTTTTGATCTGGTCTGGTCTATTTTGGCCTGTTCTGGTATATTCTGTTCTGGTCTGTTCTGATCTGTTCTTGCCTATTCTGGTAAGTTCTGTTCTGGTGTGTTCTGTTCTTAGGTGTTCTGTTCTGGTCTGTCCTTGTCTGTTTTGATCTAGTCTGGTCTATTTTGGCCTGTTCTGGTATGTTCTGTTCTGGTGTGTTCTGATCTGGTCAGTCCCGGTCTGTTCTGATCTGGTCTGGTCTATTCCGGCCTGTTCTGGCATGTTCTGTTCTGGTGTGTTCTGTTCTTATGTGTTCTGTTCTGGCCTGTTCTAGTATGTTCTGTTCTGGTGTCTTCTGTTCTTACGTGTTCTGTTCTGGTCTGTCCTGGTCTGTTTTGATCTGGTCTGGTCTATTTTGGCCTGTTCTGGTATGTTCTGTTCTGGTCTGTTCTGATCTGTTCTTGCCTATTCTGGTATGTTCTGTTCTGGTGTGTCCTGTTCTTAGGTGTTCTGTTCTGGTCTGTCCTGGTCTGTTTTGATCTGGTCTGGTCTATTCTGGCCTGTTCTGGTCTGTTCTGGTATGTTCTGGTATGTTCTGTTCTTATGTGTTCTGTTCTGGTCTGTCCTGGTCTGTTCTGATCTGTTCTGATATGTTCTTGCCTATTCTGATATGTTCTGTTCTGGTCTGTTCTGGCCTGTTCTGGTATGTTCTGTTCTGGTGTGTCCTGTTCTTAGGTGTTCTGTTCTGGTCTGTCCTGGTCTGTTCTGATCTGTTCTGGCCTGTTCTGGTATGTTCTGTTCTGGTGTGTTCTGGCCTGTTCTGGTATATTCTGTTCTGGTCTGTTCTGATCTGTTCTTGCCTATTCTGGTATGTTCTGTTCTGGTGAGTTCTGTTCTTAGGTGTTCTGTTCTGGTCTGTCCTGGTCTGTTTTGATCTGGTCTGGTCTATTTTGGCCTGTTCTGGTATGTTCTGTTCTGGTGTGTCCTGTTCTTAGGTGTTCTGTTCTGGTCTGTCCTGGTCTGTTTTGATCTGGTCTGGTCTATTCTGGCCTGTTCTGGTATGTTCTGGTCTGTTCTGGTCTGTTCTGATATGTTCTGTTGTGGTGTGTTCTGTTCTGGTCTGTCCTGGTCTGTTCTGGTCTGTTCTGGTCTGTTCTGGTCTGTTCTGGTCTGTTCTGGTCTGTTCTGATCTGTTCTGTTCTGTTCTGTTCCGGTCTGTTCTGATCTGGTCTGGTCTATTCTGGCCTGTTCTGGTATGTTGTGTTCTGGTATGTTCTGGTCTGCCCTGGTCTGTCCTGGTCTGTTTTGATGTGGTCTGGTCTATTCTGGCCTGTTCTGGCCTGTTCTGGTATATTCTGTTCTGGTCTGTTCTGATCTGTTCTTGTCTATTCTGGTATGTTCTGTTCTGGTGTGTTCTGTTCTGGTCTGTTCTGGTCTGTTCTGGTATGTTCTGGTATGGTCTGTTCTTATGTGTTCTGTTCTGTCCTGGTCTGTCCTGGTCTGGTCTATTCTGGCCTGTTCTGGTATGTTCTGTTCTGGTCTGTTCTGGCCTGTTCTAGTATGTTCTGTTCTGGTATCTTCTGTTCAGGTGTGTTTTGACCTGTTCTGGTATGTTCTGTTCTGGTGTGTTCTGCTCTGGTCTGTCCTGGTCTGGTCTATTCTGGTCTGGTGTGGTATGTTCTGTTCTGGTGTGTTCTGTTCTTATGTGTTCTGTTCTGGTCTGTTCTGATCTGGTCTGCTTGGTCTGTTCTGGTCTGTTCTGGTCTGTTCTGGTATGTTCTGTTCTGGTGTGTTCTGTTCTTAGGTGTTCTGTTCTGGTCTGTCCTGGTCTGTTTTGATCTGGTATCTTCTGTTCAGGTGTGTTTTGACCTGTTCTGGTATGTTCTGTTCTGGTGTGTTCTGCTCTGGTCTGTCCTGGTCTGGTCTATTCTGGTCTGGTGTGGTATGTTCTGTTGTGGTGTGTTCTGTTCTTAGGTGTTCTGTTCTGGTCTGTCCTGGTCTGTTTTGATGTGGTCTGGTCTATTCTGGCCTGTTCTGGTCTGTTCTGGTCTGTTCTGATCTGTTCTGGTCTGTTCTGATCTGGTCTATTCTGGTCTGTTCTGGTCTGTTCTGGTCTGTTCTGGTCTGTTCTGATCTGTTCTTGCCTATTCTGGTATCTTCTGTTGAGGTCTGGTCTGGTCTGTTCTGGCCTGTTCTGGTAAGTTCTGGTATGTTCTGGTCTGTCCTGGTCTGTCCTAATCTGTTCTGGTCTGTTCTCGTACCTTCTGTTCCGGTCTGTTCTGATCTGGTCTGGTCTATTATGGCCTGTTCTGGCCTGTTCTGGTCTGGTCTATCCTGGCCTGTTCTGGTATCTTCTGTTCTGGTGTGTTCTGTTCTGTTCTGATCTGGTCTGGTCTATTATGGCCTGTTCTGGCCTGTTCTGGTCTGGTCTATCCTGGCCTGTTCTGGTATCTTCTGTTCTGGTGTGTTCTGTTCTGGTCTGTCCTGGTCTGGTCTGTTCTGGCCCGTTCTGGTATGTTCTGTCCTGGTCTGGTCTATTCTGGCCTGTTCTGGTATGTTCTGTTCTGGTGTGTTCTGTTCTGTTTTGACCTGTTCTGGTATGTTCTGGTCTGTTCTGGTCTGTTCTGATATGTTCTGTTGTGGTGTGTTCTGTTCTTATGTGTTCTGTTCTGGTCTGTTCTGATCTGTTCTGGTCTGTTCTGATCTGTGCTGGTCTGTTCTGTCCTGGTCTGTTCTTGCCTATTCTGGTATGTTCTGTCCTGGTCTGTTTTGGTATGTTCTGTTCTGGTGTGTTCTGTTCTTAGGTGTTCCGTTCTGGTCTATCCTGGTCTGTTTTGATCTCGTCTGGTCTGTCCTGGTCTGTTCTTGCCTATTCTGGTATGTTCTGTTCTGGTCTGTTCTGGTCTGTTCTGGTATGTTCTGTTCTGGTGTGTTCTGGTCTGTTCTGGCCTGTTCTGGTATGTTCTGTTCTGGTCTGTTCTGATCTGGTCTCGTCTATTCTGGCCTGTTCTGGTATGTTCTGTTCTGGTGTGTTCTGTTCTGTTCTGTCCTGGTCTGTTCTGATCTGTTCTGGCCTGTTCTGATCTGTTCTGGTCTGTTCTGATCTGGTCTGGTCTATTCTGGCCTATTCTGGCCTGTTCTGGTATATTCTGTCCTGGTCTGTTTTGGTATGTTCTGTTCTGGTGTGTTGTGTTCTGGTCTGTCCTGGTCTGTTTTGATCTGGTCTGGTCTATTCTGGCCTGTTCTGGTATGTTCTGTCCTGGTCTGTTCTTGCCTATTCTGGTATGTTCTGTCCTGGACTGTTTTGGTATGTTCTGTTCTGGTGTGTTCTGTTCTTAGGTGTTCTGTTCTGGACTGTCCTGGTCTGTTTCGATCTGGTCTGGACTGTTCTGGCCTGTTCTGGTATGTTCTGTCCTGGTCTGTTCTTGCCTATTCTGGTATGTTCTGTCCTGGTCTGTTTTGGTATGTTCTGTTCTGGTGTGTTCTGTTCTTAGGTGTTCTGTTCTGGACTGTCCTGGTCTGTTTTGATCTGGTCTGGTCTATTCTGGCCTATTCTGGTATGTTCTGTTCTGGTCTGTTCTGGCCTGTTCTAGTATGTTCTGTTCTGGTATCTTCTGTTCAGGTGTGTTTTGACCAGTTCTGGTATGTTCTGTTCTGGTGTGTTCTGTTCTGGTCTGTCCTGGTCTGGTCTGTTCTGGCCTGTTCTGGTATGTTCTGTCCTGGTCTGGTCTATTCTGGCCTGTTCTGGTATGTTCTGTTCTGGTGTGTTCTGTTCTGTTTTGACCTGTTCTGGTATGTTCTGGTCTGTTCTGGTCTGTTCTGATATGTTCTGTTGTGGTGTGTTCTGTTCTTATGTGTTCTGTTCTGGTCTGTCCTGGTCTGTTCTGGTCTGTTCTGATCTGTTCTGATCTGTTCTGATCTGTGCTGGTCTGTTCTGTCCTGGTCTGTTCTTGCCTATTCTGGTATGTTCTGTCCTGGTCTGTTTTGGTATGTTCTATTCTGGTGTGTTCTGTTCTGGTCTGTTCTTGCCTATTCTGGTATGTTCTGTCCTGGTCTGTTTTGGTATGTTCTGTTCTTGTGTGTTCTGTTCTTAGGTGTTCTCTTCTGGACTGTCCTGGTCTGTTTTGATCTGGTCTGGTCTATTCTGGCCTGTTCTGGTATGTTCTGTTCTGGTGTGTTCTGTTCTGTTCTGTCCTGGTCTGTTCTGATCTGTTCTGGCCTGTTCTGATCTGTTCTGGTCTGTTCTGATCTGGTCTGGTCTATTCTGGCCTGTTCTGGTATGTTCTGTTCTGGTGTGTTCTGTTCTTAGGTGTTCCGTTCTGGTCTGTCCTGGTCTGTTTTGATCTGGTCTGGTCTATTCTGGTCTGTTCTGGTATGTTCTGTTCTGGTGTGTTCTGGTCTGTTCTGGCCTGTTCTGGTATGTTCTGTTCTGGTGTGTTGTGTTCTGGTCTGTCCTGGTCTGTTTTGATCTGGTCTGGTCTATTCTGGTCTGTTCTGGTATGTTCTGTTCTGGTGTGTTCTGGTCTGTTCTGGCCTGTTCTGGTATGTTCTGTTCTGGTGTGTTCTGTTCTGGTCTGTCCTGGTCTGGTCTGTTCTGGCCCGTTCTGGTATGTTCTGTCCTGGTCTGGTCTATTCTGGCCTGTTCTGGTATGTTCTGTTCTGGTGTGTTCTGTTCTGTTTTGACCTGTTCTGGTATGTTCTGGTCTGTTCTGGTCTGTTCTGATATGTTCTGTTGTGGTGTGTTCTGTTCTTATGTGTTCTGTTCTGTTCTGGTCTGTTCTGATCTGTGCTGGTCTGTTCTGTCCTGGTCTGTTCTTGCCTATTCTGGTATGTTCTGTCCTGGTCTGTTTTGGTATGTTCTGTTCTGGTGTGTTCTGTTCTTAGGTGTTCTGTTCTGGTCTGTCCTGGTCTGTTTTGATCTGGTCTGGTCTATTCTGGCCTGTTCTGGCCTGTTCTGGTATATTCTGTTCTGGTCTGTTCTGATCTGTTCTTGCCTATTCTGGTATGTTCTGTTCTGGTGTGTTCTGTTCTTAGGTGTTCTGTTCTGGTCTGTCCTGGTCTGTTTTGATCTGGTCTGGTCTATTTTGGCCTGTTCTGGTATATTCTGTTCTGGTCTGTTCTGATCTGTTCTTGCCTATTCTGGTAAGTTCTGTTCTGGTGTGTTCTGTTCTTAGGTGTTCTGTTCTGGTCTGTCCTTGTCTGTTTTGATCTAGTCTGGTCTATTTTGGCCTGTTCTGGTATGTTCTGTTCTGGTGTGTTCTGATCTGGTCAGTCCCGGTCTGTTCTGATCTGGTCTGGTCTATTCCGGCCTGTTCTGGCATGTTCTGTTCTGGTGTGTTCTGTTCTTATGTGTTCTGTTCTGGCCTGTTCTAGTATGTTCTGTTCTGGTGTCTTCTGTTCTTACGTGTTCTGTTCTGGTCTGTCCTGGTCTGTTTTGATCTGGTCTGGTCTATTTTGGCCTGTTCTGGTATGTTCTGTTCTGGTCTGTTCTGATCTGTTCTTGCCTATTCTGGTATGTTCTGTTCTGGTGTGTCCTGTTCTTAGGTGTTCTGTTCTGGTCTGTCCTGGTCTGTTTTGATCTGGTCTGGTCTATTCTGGCCTGTTCTGGTCTGTTCTGGTATGTTCTGGTATGTTCTGTTCTTATGTGTTCTGTTCTGGTCTGTCCTGGTCTGTTCTGATCTGTTCTGATATGTTCTTGCCTATTCTGATATGTTCTGTTCTGGTCTGTTCTGGCCTGTTCTGGTATGTTCTGTTCTGGTGTGTCCTGTTCTTAGGTGTTCTGTTCTGGTCTGTCCTGGTCTGTTCTGATCTGTTCTGGCCTGTTCTGGTATGTTCTGTTCTGGTGTGTTCTGGCCTGTTCTGGTATATTCTGTTCTGATCTGTTCTGATCTGTTCTTGCCTATTCTGATATGTTCTGTTCTGGTCTGTTCTGGCCTGTTCTGGTATGTTCTGTTCTGGTGTGTTCTGTTCTTATGTGTTCTGTTCTGGCCTGTTCTAGTATGTTCTGTTCTGGTGTGTTCTGGCCTGTTCTGGTATATTCTGTTCTGGTCTGTTCTGATCTGTTCTTGCCTATTCTGGTATGTTCTGTTCTGGTGAGTTCTGTTCTTAGGTGTTCTGTTCTGGTCTGTCCTGGTCTGTTTTGATCTGGTCTGGTCTATTTTGGCCTGTTCTGGTATGTTCTGTTCTGGTGTGTCCTGTTCTTAGGTGTTCTGTTCTGGTCTGTCCTGGTCTGTTTTGATCTGGTCTGGTCTATTCTGGCCTGTTCTGGTATGTTCTGGTCTGTTCTGGTCTGTTCTGATATGTTCTGTTGTGGTGTGTTCTGTTCTGGTCTGTCCTGGTCTGTTCTGGTCTGTTCTGGTCTGTTCTGGTCTGTTCTGGTCTGTTCTGGTCTGTTCTGATCTGTTCTGTTCTGTTCTGTTCCGGTCTGTTCTGATCTGGTCTGGTCTATTCTGGCCTGTTCTGGTATGTTGTGTTCTGGTATGTTCTGGTCTGCCCTGGTCTGTCCTGGTCTGTTTTGATGTGGTCTGGTCTATTCTGGCCTGTTCTGGCCTGTTCTGGTATATTCTGTTCTGGTCTGTTCTGATCTGTTCTTGTCTATTCTGGTATGTTCTGTTCTGGTGTGTTCTGTTCTGGTCTGTTCTGGTCTGTTCTGGTATGTTCTGGTATGGTCTGTTCTTATGTGTTCTGTTCTGTCCTGGTCTGTCCTGGTCTGGTCTATTCTGGCCTGTTCTGGTATGTTCTGTTCTGGTCTGTTCTGGCCTGTTCTAGTATGTTCTGTTCTGGTATCTTCTGTTCAGGTGTGTTTTGACCTGTTCTGGTATGTTCTGTTCTGGTGTGTTCTGCTCTGGTCTGTCCTGGTCTGGTCTATTCTGGTCTGGTGTGGTATGTTCTGTTCTGGTGTGTTCTGTTCTTATGTGTTCTGTTCTGGTCTGTTCTGATCTGGTCTGCTTGGTCTGTTCTGGTCTGTTCTGGTCTGTTCTGGTATGTTCTGTTCTGGTGTGTTCTGTTCTTAGGTGTTCTGTTCTGGTCTGTCCTGGTCTGTTTTGATCTGGTATCTTCTGTTCAGGTGTGTTTTGACCTGTTCTGGTATGTTCTGTTCTGGTGTGTTCTGCTCTGGTCTGTCCTGGTCTGGTCTATTCTGGTCTGGTGTGGTATGTTCTGTTGTGGTGTGTTCTGTTCTTAGGTGTTCTGTTCTGGTCTGTCCTGGTCTGTTTTGATGTGGTCTGGTCTATTCTGGCCTGTTCTGGTCTGTTCTGGTCTGTTCTGATCTGTTCTGGTCTGTTCTGATCTGGTCTATTCTGGTCTGTTCTGGTCTGTTCTGGTCTGTTCTGGTCTGTTCTGATCTGTTCTTGCCTATTCTGGTATCTTCTGTTGAGGTCTGGTCTGGTCTGTTCTGGCCTGTTCTGGTAAGTTCTGGTATGTTCTGGTCTGTCCTGGTCTGTCCTAATCTGTTCTGGTCTGTTCTCGTACCTTCTGTTCCGGTCTGTTCTGATCTGGTCTGGTCTATTATGGCCTGTTCTGGCCTGTTCTGGTCTGGTCTATCCTGGCCTGTTCTGGTATCTTCTGTTCTGGTGTGTTCTGTTCTGTTCTGATCTGGTCTGGTCTATTATGGCCTGTTCTGGCCTGTTCTGGTCTGGTCTATCCTGGCCTGTTCTGGTATCTTCTGTTCTGGTGTGTTCTGTTCTGGTCTGTCCTGGTCTGGTCTGTTCTGGCCCGTTCTGGTATGTTCTGTCCTGGTCTGGTCTATTCTGGCCTGTTCTGGTATGTTCTGTTCTGGTGTGTTCTGTTCTGTTTTGACCTGTTCTGGTATGTTCTGGTCTGTTCTGGTCTGTTCTGATATGTTCTGTTGTGGTGTGTTCTGTTCTTATGTGTTCTGTTCTGGTCTGTTCTGATCTGTTCTGGTCTGTTCTGATCTGTGCTGGTCTGTTCTGTCCTGGTCTGTTCTTGCCTATTCTGGTATGTTCTGTCCTGGTCTGTTTTGGTATGTTCTGTTCTGGTGTGTTCTGTTCTTAGCTGTTCTGTTCTGGTCTGTCCTGGTCTGTTTTGATCTGGTCTGGTCTATTCTGGCCTGTTCTGGCCTGTTCTGGTATATTCTGTTCTGGTCTGTTCTGATCTGTTCTTGCCTATTCTGGTATGTTCTGTTCTGGTGTGTCCTGTTCTTAGGTGTTCTGTTCTGGTCTGTCCTGGTCTGTTTTGATCTGGTCTGGTCTATTCTGGCCTGTTCTGGTCTGTTCTGGTCTGTTCTGGTCTGTTCTGGTCTGTTCTGGTCTGTTCTGGTCTGTTCTGATCTGTTCTGTTCTGTTCTGTTCCGGTCTGTTCTGATCTGTTCTGGTCTGTTCTGGTATGTTCTGGTATGGTCTGTTCTTATGTGTTCTGTTCTGTCCTGGTCTGTCCTGGTCTGGTCTATTCTGGCCTGTCCTGGTATGTTGTGTTCTGGTATGTTCTGGTCTGCCCTGGTCTGTCCTGGTCTGTTTTGATGTGGTCTGGTCTATTCTGGCCTGTTCTGGTATGTTCTGGCCTGTTCTAGTATGTTCTGTTCTGGTATCTTCTGTTCAGGTGTGTTTTGACCTGTTCTGGTATGTTCTGTTCTGGTGTGTTCTGTTCTGGTCTGTCCTGGTCTGGTCTATTCTGGTCTGGTGTGGTATGTTCTGTTCTGGTGTGTTCTGTTCTTATGTGTTCTGTTCTGGTCTGTTCTGATCTGGTCTGCTTGGTCTGTTCTGGTCTGTTCTGGTCTGTTCTGGTATGTTCTGTTCTGGTGTGTTCTGTTCTTAGGTGTTCTGTTCTGGTCTGTCCTGGTCTGTTTTGATCTGGTCTGGTCTATTCTGGCCTGTTCTGGCCTGTTCTGGTATATTCTGTTCTGGTATGTTCTGGTCTGCCCTGGTCTGTCCTGGTCTGTTTTGATGTGGTCTGGTCTATTCTGGCCTGTTCTGGTATGTTCTGTTCTGGTCTGTTCTGGCCTGTTCTAGTATGTTCTGTTCTGGTATCTTCTGTTCAGGTGTGTTTTGACCAGTTCTGGTATGTTCTGTTCTGGTGTGTTCTGTTCTTAGGTGTTCTGTTCTGGACTGTCCTGGTCTGTTTCGATCTGGTCTGGACTGTTCTGGCCTGTTCTGGTATGTTCTGTCCTGGTCTGTTCTTGCCTATTCTGGTATGTTCTGTCCTGGTCTGTTTTGGTATGTTCTGTTCTGGTGTGTTCTGTTCTTAGGTGTTCTGTTCTGGACTGTCCTGGTCTGTTTTGATCTGGTCTGGTCTATTCTGGCCTATTCTGGTATGTTCTGTTCTGGTCTGTTCTGGCCTGTTCTAGTATGTTCTGTTCTGGTATCTTCTGTTCAGGTGTGTTTTGACCAGTTCTGGTATGTTCTGTTCTGGTGTGTTCTGTTCTGGTCTGTCCTGGTCTGGTCTGTTCTGGCCTGTTCTGGTATGTTCTGTCCTGGTCTGGTCTATTCTGGCCTGTTCTGGTATGTTCTGTTCTGGTGTGTTCTGTTCTGTTTTGACCTGTTCTGGTATGTTCTGGTCTGTTCTGGTCTGTTCTGATATGTTCTGTTGTGGTGTGTTCTGTTCTTATGTGTTCTGTTCTGGTCTGTCCTGGTCTGTTCTGGTCTGTTCTGATCTGTTCTGGTCTGTTCTGATCTGTTCTGGTCTGTTCTGATCTGTGCTGGTCTGTTCTGTCCTGGTCTGTTCTTGCCTATTCTGGTATGTTCTGTCCTGGTCTGTTTTGGTATGTTCTATTCTGGTGTGTTCTGTTCTGGTCTGTTCTTGCCTATTCTGGTATGTTCTGTCCTGGTCTGTTTTGGTATGTTCTGTTCTTGTGTGTTCTGTTCTTAGGTGTTCTCTTCTGGACTGTCCTGGTCTGTTCTGGTCTGTTCTGGTCTGTTCTGGTCTGTTCTGGTCTGTTCTGGTCTGTTCTGATCTGTTCTGTTCTGTTCTGTTCCGGTCTGTTCTGATCTGGTCTGGTCTATTCTGGCCTGTTCTGGTATGTTGTGTTCTGGTATGTTCTGGTCTGCCCTGGTCTGTCCTGGTCTGTTTTGATGTGGTCTGGTCTATTCTGGCCTGTTCTGGTATGTTCTGTTCTGGCCTGTTCTGGCCTGTTCTGGTATATTCTGTTCTGGTCTGTTCTGATCTGTTCTTGTCTATTCTGGTATGTTCTGTTCTGGTGTGTTCTGTTCTGGTCTGTTCTGGTCTGTTCTGGTATGTTCTGGTATGGTCTGTTCTTATGTGTTCTGTTCTGTCCTGGTCTGTCCTGGTCTGGTCTATTCTGGCCTGTCCTGGTATGTTGTGTTCTGGTATGTTCTGGTCTGCCCTGGTCTGTCCTGGTCTGTTTTGATGTGGTCTGGTCTATTCTGGCCTGTTCTGGTATGTTCTGTTCTGGTCTGTTCTGGCCTGTTCTAGTATGTTCTGTTCTGGTATCTTCTGTTCAGGTGTGTTTTGACCTGTTCTGGTATGTTCTGTTCTGGTGTGTTCTGTTCTGGTCTGTCCTGGTCTGGTCTATTCTGGTCTGGTGTGGTATGTTCTGTTCTGGTGTGTTCTTTTCTTATGTGTTCTGTTCTGGTCTGTTCTGATCTGGTCTGCTTGGTCTGTTCTGGTCTGTTCTGGTCTGTTCTGGTATGTTCTGTTCTGGTGTGTTCTGTTCTTAGGTGTTCTGTTCTGGTCTGTCCTGGTCTGTTTTGATCTGGTCTGGTCTATTCTGGCCTGTTCTGGCCTGTTCTGGTATATTCTGTTCTGGTATGTTCTGGTCTGCCCTGGTCTGTCCTGGTCTGTTTTGATGTGGTCTGGTCTATTCTGGCCTGTTCTGGTATGTTCTGTTCTGGTCTGTTCTGGCCTGTTCTAGTATGTTCTGTTCTGGTATCTTCTGTTCAGGTGTGTTTTGACCAGTTCTGGTATGTTCTGTTCTGGTGTGTTCTGTTCTTAGGTGTTCTGTTCTGGACTGTCCTGGTCTGTTTCGATCTGGTCTGGACTGTTCTGGCCTGTTCTGGTATGTTCTGTCCTGGTCTGTTCTTGCCTATTCTGGTATGTTCTGTCCCGGTCTGTTTTGGTATGTTCTGTTCTGGTGTGTTCTGTTCTTAGGTGTTCTGTTCTGGACTGTCCTGGTCTGTTTTGATCTGGTCTGGTCTATTCTGGCCTATTCTGGTATGTTCTGTTCTGGTCTGTTCTGGCCTGTTCTAGTATGTTCTGTTCTGGTATCTTCTGTTCAGGTGTGTTTTGACCAGTTCTGGTATGTTCTGTTCTGGTGTGTTCTGTTCTGGTCTGTCCTGGTCTGGTCTGTTCTGGCCTGTTCTGGTATGTTCTGTCCTGGTCTGGTCTATTCTGGCCTGTTCTGGTATGTTCTGTTCTGGTGTGTTCTGTTCTGTTTTGACCTGTTCTGGTATGTTCTGGTCTGTTCTGGTCTGTTCTGATATGTTCTGTTGTGGTGTGTTCTGTTCTTATGTGTTCTGTTCTGGTCTGTCCTGGTCTGTTCTGGTCTGTTCTGATCTGTTCTGGTCTGTTCTGATCTGTTCTGGTCTGTTCTGATCTGTGCTGGTCTGTTCTGTCCTGGTCTGTTCTTGCCTATTCTGGTATGTTCTGTCCTGGTCTGTTTTGGTATGTTCTATTCTGGTGTGTTCTGTTCTGGTCTGTTCTTGCCTATTCTGGTATGTTCTGTCCTGGTCTGTTTTGGTATGTTCTGTTCTTGTGTGTTCTGTTCTTAGGTGTTCTCTTCTGGACTGTCCTGGTCTGTTTTGATCTGGTCTGGTCTATTCTGGCCTGTTCTGGTATGTTCTGTTCTGGTGTGTTCTGTTCTGTTCTGTCCTGGTCTGTTCTGATCTGTTCTGGCCTGTTCTGATCTGTTCTGGTGTGTTCTGATCTGGTCTGGTCTATTCTGGCCTGTTCTGGTATGTTCTGTTCTGGTGTGTTCTGTTCTTAGGTGTTCCGTTCTGGTCTGTCCTGGTCTGTTTTGATCTGGTCTGGTCTATTCTGGTCTGTTCTGGTATGTTCTGTTCTGGTGTGTTCTGGTCTGTTCTGGCCTGTTCTGGTATGTTCTGTTCTGGTGTGTTGTGTTCTGGTCTGTCCTGGTCTGTTTTGATCTGGTCTGGTCTATTCTGGTCTGTTCTGGTATGTTCTGTTCTGGTGTGTTCTGGTCTGTTCTGGCCTGTTCTGGTATGTTCTGTTCTGGTGTGTTCTGTTCTGGTCTGTCCTGGTCTGGTCTGTTCTGGCCCGTTCTGGTATGTTCTGTCCTGGTCTGGTCTATTCTGGCCTGTTCTGGTATGTTCTGTTCTGGTGTGTTCTGTTCTGTTTTGACCTGTTCTGGTATGTTCTGGTCTGTTCTGGTCTGTTCTGGTCTGTTCTGATATGTTCTGTTGTGGTGTGTTCTGTTCTTATGTGTTCTGTTCTGTTCTGGTCTGTTCTGATCTGTGCTGGTCTGTTCTGTCCTGGTCTGTTCTTGCCTATTCTGGTATGTTCTGTCCTGGTCTGTTTTGGTATGTTCTGTTCTGGTGTGTTCTGTTCTTAGGTGTTCTGTTCTGGTCTGTCCTGGTCTGTTTTGATCTGGTCTGGTCTATTCTGGCCTGTTCTGGCCTATTCTGGTATGTTCTGTTCTGGTGTGTTCTGTTCTTAGGTGTTCTGTTCTGGTCTGTCCTGGTCTGTTTTGATCTGGTCTGGTCTATTTTGGCCTGTTCTGGTATATTCTGTTCTGGTCTGTTCTGATCTGTTCTTGCCTATTCTGGTAAGTTCTGTTCTGGTGTGTTCTGTTCTTAGGTGTTCTGTTCTGGTCTGTCCTTGTCTGTTTTGATCTAGTCTGGTCTATTTTGGCCTGTTCTGGTATGTTCTGTTCTGGTGTGTTCTGATCTGGTCAGTCCCGGTCTGTTCTGATCTGGTCTGGTCTATTCCGGCCTGTTCTGGCATGTTCTGTTCTGGTGTGTTCTGTTCTTATGTGTTCTGTTCTGGCCTGTTCTAGTATGTTCTGTTCTGGTGTCTTCTGTTCTTACGTGTTCTGTTCTGGTCTGTCCTGGTCTGTTTTGATCTGGTCTGGTCTATTTTGGCCTGTTCTGGTATGTTCTGTTCTGGTCTGTTCTGATCTGTTCTTGCCTATTCTGGTATGTTCTGTTCTGGTGTGTCCTGTTCTTAGGTGTTCTGTTCTGGTCTGTCCTGGTCTGTTTTGATCTGGTCTGGTCTATTCTGGCCTGTTCTGGTCTGTTCTGGTATGTTCTGGTATGTTCTGTTCTTATGTGTTCTGTTCTGGTCTGTCCTGGTCTGTTCTGATCTGTTCTGATATGTTCTTGCCTATTCTGATATGTTCTGTTCTGGTCTGTTCTGGCCTGTTCTGGTATGTTCTGTTCTGGTGTGTCCTGTTCTTAGGTGTTCTGTTCTGGTCTGTCCTGGTCTGTTCTGATCTGTTCTGGCCTGTTCTGGTATGTTCTGTTCTGGTGTGTTCTGGCCTGTTCTGGTATATTCTGTTCTGATCTGTTCTGATCTGTTCTTGCCTATTCTGATATGTTCTGTTCTGGTCTGTTCTGGCCTGTTCTGGTATGTTCTGTTCTGGTGTGTTCTGTTCTTATGTGTTCTGTTCTGGCCTGTTCTAGTATGTTCTGTTCTGGTGTGTTCTGGCCTGTTCTGGTATATTCTGTTCTGGTCTGTTCTGATCTGTTCTTGCCTATTCTGGTATGTTCTGTTCTGGTGAGTTCTGTTCTTAGGTGTTCTGTTCTGGTCTGTCCTGGTCTGTTTTGATCTGGTCTGGTCTGGTCTATCCTGGCCTGTTCTGGTATCTTCTGTTCTGGTGTGTTCTGTTCTGTTCTGATCTGGTCTGGTCTATTATGGCCTGTTCTGGCCTGTTCTGGTCTGGTCTATCCTGGCCTGTTCTGGTATCTTCTGTTCTGGTGTGTTCTGTTCTGGTCTGTCCTGGTCTGGTCTGTTCTGGCCCGTTCTGGTATGTTCTGTCCTGGTCTGATCTATTCTGGCCTGTTCTGGTATGTTCTGTTCTGGTGTGTTCTGTTCTGTTTTGACCTGTTCTGGTATGTTCTGGTCTGTTCTGGTCTGTTCTGATATGTTCTGTTGTGGTGTGTTCTGTTCTTATGTGTTCTGTTCTGGTCTGTTCTGATCTGTTCTGGTCTGTTCTGATCTGTGCTGGTCTGTTCTGTCCTGGTCTGTTCTTGCCTATTCTGGTATGTTCTGTCCTGGTCTGTTTTGGTATGTTCTGTTCTGGTGTGTTCTGTTCTTAGGTGTTCTGTTCTGGTCTGTCCTGGTCTGTTTTGATCTGGTCTGGTCTATTCTGGCCTGTTCTGGCCTGTTCTGGTATATTCTGTTCTGGTCTGTTCTGATCTGTTCTTGCCTATTCTGGTATGTTCTGTTCTGGTGTGTTCTGTTCTTAGGTGTTCTGTTCTGGTCTGTCCTGGTCTGTTTTGATCTGGTCTGGTCTATTTTGGCCTGTTCTGGTATATTCTGTTCTGGTCTGTTCTGATCTGTTCTTGCCTATTCTGGTAAGTTCTGTTCTGGTGTGTTCTGTTCTTAGGTGTTCTGTTCTGGTCTGTCCTTGTCTGTTTTGATCTAGTCTGGTCTATTTTGGCCTGTTCTGGTATGTTCTGTTCTGGTGTGTTCTGATCTGGTCAGTCCCGGTCTGTTCTGATCTGGTCTGGTCTATTCCGGCCTGTTCTGGCATGTTCTGTTCTGGTGTGTTCTGTTCTTATGTGTTCTGTTCTGGCCTGTTCTAGTATGTTCTGTTCTGGTGTCTTCTGTTCTTACGTGTTCTGTTCTGGTCTGTCCTGGTCTGTTTTGATCTGGTCTGGTCTATTTTGGCCTGTTCTGGTATGTTCTGTTCTGGTCTGTTCTGATCTGTTCTTGCCTATTCTGGTATGTTCTGTTCTGGTGTGTCCTGTTCTTAGGTGTTCTGTTCTGGTCTGTCCTGGTCTGTTCTGATCTGTTCTGGCCTGTTCTGGTATGTTCTGTTCTGGTGTGTTTTGACCTGTTCTGGTATGTTCTGTTCTGGTGTGTTCTGTTCTGGTCTGTCCTGGTCTGGTCTATTCTGGTCTGGTGTGGTATGTTCTGTTCTGGTGTGTTCTGTTCTTATGTGTTCTGTTCTGGTCTGTTCTGATCTGGTCTGCTTGGTCTGTTCTGGTCTGTTCTGGTCTGTTCTGGTATGTTCTGTTCTGGTGTGTTCTGTTCTTAGGTGTTCTGTTCTGGTCTGTCCTGGTCTGTTTTGATCTGGTCTGGTCTATTCTGGCCTGTTCTGGTCTGTTCTGGTATGTTCTGGTATGTTCTGTTCTTATGTGTTCTGTTCTGGTCTGTCCTGGTCTGTTTTGATCTGGTCTGGTCTATTTTGGCCTGTTCTGGTATGTTCTGTTCTGGTCTGTTCTGATCTGTTCTTGCCTATTCTGGTATGTTCTGTTCTGGTGTGTCCTGTTCTTAGGTGTTCTGTTCTGGTCTGTCCTGGTCTGTTTTGATCTGGTCTGGTCTATTCTGGCCTGTTCTGGTCTGTTCTGGTATGTTCTGGTATGTTCTGTTCTTATGTGTTCTGTTCTGGTCTGTCCTGGTCTGTTCTGATCTGTTCTGATATGTTCTTGCCTATTCTGATATGTTCTGTTCTGGTCTGTTCTGGCCTGTTCTGGTATGTTCTGTTCTGGTGTGTCCTGTTCTTAGGTGTTCTGTTCTGGTCTGTCCTGGTCTGTTCTGATCTGTTCTGGCCTGTTCTGGTATGTTCTGTTCTGGTGTGTTCTGGCCTGTTCTGATATATTCTGTTCTGATCTGTTCTGATCTGTTCTTGCCTATTCTGATATGTTCTGTTCTGGTCTGTTCTGGCCTGTTCTGGTATGTTCTGTTCTGGTGTGTCCTGTTCTTAGGTGTTCTGTTCTGGTCTGTCCTGGTCTGTTCTGATCTGTTCTGGCCTGTTCTGGTATGTTCTGTTCTGGTGTGTTTTGACCTGTTCTGGTATGTTCTGTTCTGGTGTGTTCTGTTCTGGTCTGTCCTGGTCTGGTCTATTCTGGTCTGGTGTGGTATGTTCTGTTCTGGTGTGTTCTGTTCTTATGTGTTCTGTTCTGGTCTGTTCTGATCTGGTCTGCTTGGTCTGTTCTGGTCTGTTCTGGTCTGTTCTGGTATGTTCTGTTCTGGTGTGTTCTGTTCTTAGGTGTTCTGTTCTGGTCTGTCCTGGTCTGTTTTGATCTGGTCTGGTCTATTCTGGCCTGTTCTGGTCTGTTCTGGTATGTTCTGGTATGTTCTGTTCTTATGTGTTCTGTTCTGGTCTGTCCTGGTCTGTTTTGATCTGGTCTGGTCTATTTTGGCCTGTTCTGGTATGTTCTGTTCTGGTCTGTTCTGATCTGTTCTTGCCTATTCTGGTATGTTCTGTTCTGGTGTGTCCTGTTCTTAGGTGTTCTGTTCTGGTCTGTCCTGGTCTGTTTTGATCTGGTCTGGTCTATTCTGGCCTGTTCTGGTCTGTTCTGGTATGTTCTGGTATGTTCTGTTCTTATGTGTTCTGTTCTGGTCTGTCCTGGTCTGTTCTGATCTGTTCTGATATGTTCTTGCCTATTCTGATATGTTCTGTTCTGGTCTGTTCTGGCCTGTTCTGGTATGTTCTGTTCTGGTGTGTCCTGTTCTTAGGTGTTCTGTTCTGGTCTGTCCTGGTCTGTTCTGATCTGTTCTGGCCTGTTCTGGTATGTTCTGTTCTGGTGTGTTCTGGCCTGTTCTGATATATTCTGTTCTGATCTGTTCTGATCTGTTCTTGCCTATTCTGATATGTTCTGTTCTGGTCTGTTCTGGCCTGTTCTGGTATGTTCTGTTCTGCTGTGTTCTGTTCTTATGTGTTCTGTTCTGGTCTGTCCTGGTCTGTCCTGGTCTGTTCTGATCTGTTCTGGCCTGTTCTGGTATGTTCTGTTCTGGTGTGTTCTGGCCTGTTCTGGTATATTCTGTTCTGATCTGTTCTGATCTGTTCTTGCCTATTCTGATATGTTCTGTTCTGGTCTGTTCTTGCCTATTCTGGTATGTTCTGTTCTGGTGAGTTCTGTTCTTAGGTGTTCTGTTCTGGTCTGTCCTGGTCTGTTTTGATCTGGTCTGGTCTATTTTGGCCTGTTCTGGTATGTTCTGTTCTGGTGTGTCCTGTTCTTAGGTGTTCTGTTCTGGTCTGTCCTGGTCTGTTTTGATCTGGTCTGGTCTATTCTGGCCTGTTCTGGTCTGTTCTGGTCTGTTCTGGTCTGTTCTGGTCTGTTCTGGTATGTTCTGTTCTTATGTGTTCTGTTCTGGTCTGTCCTGGTCTGTTTTGATCTGGTCTGGTCTATTTTGGCCTGTTCTGGTCTGTTCTGGTCTGTTCTGGTATGTTCTGTTCTTATGTGTTCTGTTCTGGTCTGTTCTTGCCTATTCTGATATGTTCTGTTCTGGTCTGTTCTGGCCTGTTCTGGTATGTTCTGTTCTGGTGTGTCCTGTTCTTAGGTGTTCTGTTCTGGTCTGTCCTGCTCTGTTCTGATCTGTTCTGATCTGTTCTTGCCTATTCTGATATGTTCTGTTCTGGTCTGTTCTGGCCTGTTCTGGTATGTTCAGTTCTGGTGTGTTCTGTTCTTATGTGTTCTGTTCTGGTCTGTCCTGGTCTGTTTTGATCTGGTCTGGTCTGCTCTGGCCTGTTCTGGTATGTTCTGTCCTGGTCTGGTCTATTCTGGCCTGTTCTGGTATGTTCTGTTCTGGTGTGTTCTGTTCTGTTTTGACCTGTTCTGGTATGTTCTGGTCTGTTCTGGTCTGTTCTGATATGTTCTGTTGTGGTGTGTTCTGTTCTTATGTGTTCTGTTCTGGTCTGTCCTGGTCTGTTCTGGTCTGTTCTGGTCTGTTCTGGTCTGTTCTGGTCTGTTCTGGTCTGTTCTGGTCTGTTCTGATCTGTTCTGTTCTGTTCTGTTCCGGTCTGTTCTGATCTGGTCTGGTCTATTCTGGCCTGTTCTGGTATGTTGTGTTCTGGTATGTTCTGGTCTGCCCTGGTCTGTCCTGGTCTGTTTTGATGTGGTCTGGTCTATTCTGGCCTGTTCTGGTATGTTCTGTTGTGGTGTGTTCTGTTCTTAGGTGTTCTGCCCTGGTCTGTCCTGGTCTGTTTTGATGTGGTCTGGTCTATTCTGGCCTGTTCTGGTATGTTCTGTTCTGGTATGTTCTGGTCTGTTCTGGTCTGTTCTGATATGTTCTGTTGTGGTGTGTTCTGTTCTTATGTGTTCTGTTCTGGTGTGTTCTGTTCTGTTTTGACCTGTTCTGGTATGTTCTGGTCTGTTCTGGTCTGTTCTGATATGTTCTGTTGTGGTGTGTTCTGTTCTTATGTGTTCTGTTCTGGTCTGTCCTGGTCTGTTCTGGTCTGTTCTGGTCTGTTCTGGTCTGTTCTGGTCTGTTCTGGTCTGTTCTGATCTGTTCTGTTCTGTTCTGTTCCGGTCTGTTCTGATCTGTTCTGGTCTGTTCTGGTATGTTCTGGTATGGTCTGTTCTTATGTGTTCTGTTCTGTCCTGGTCTGTCCTGGTCTGGTCTATTCTGGCCTGTCCTGGTATGTTGTGTTCTGGTATGTTCTGGTCTGCCCTGGTCTGTCCTGGTCTGTTTTGATGTGGTCTGGTCTATTCTGGCCTGTTCTGGTATGTTCTGTTCTGGTCTGTTCTGGCCTGTTCTAGTATGTTCTGTTCTGGTATCTTCTGTTCAGGTGTGTTTTGACCTGTTCTGGTATGTTCTGTTCTGGTGTGTTCTGTTCTGGTCTGTCCTGGTCTGGTCTATTCTGGTCTGGTGTGGTATGTTCTGTTCTGGTGTGTTCTGTTCTTATGTTTTCTGTTCTGGTCTGTTCTGATCTGGTCTGCTTGGTCTGTTCTGGTCTGTTCTGGTCTGTTCTGGTATGTTCTGTTCTGGTGTGTTCTGTTCTTAGGTGTTCTGTTCTGGTCTGTCCTGGTCTGTTTTGATCTGGTCTGGTCTATTCTGGCCTGTTCTGGCCTGTTCTGGTATATTCTGTTCTGGTATGTTCTGGTCTGCCCTGGTCTGTCCTGGTCTGTTTTGATGTGGTCTGGTCTATTCTGGCCTGTTCTGGTATGTTCTGTTCTGGTCTGTTTTGGTATGTTCTGTTCTGGTGTGTTCTGTTCTTAGGTGTTCTGTTCTGGACTGTCCTGGTCTGTTTTGATCTGGTCTGGTCTATTCTGGCCTATTCTGGTATGTTCTGTTCTGGTCTGTTCTGGCCTGTTCTAGTATGTTCTGTTCTGGTATCTTCTGTTCAGGTGTGTTTTGACCAGTTCTGGTATGTTCTGTTCTGGTGTGTTCTGTTCTTAGGTGTTCTGTTCTGGACTGTCCTGGTCTGTTTCGATCTGGTCTGGACTGTTCTGGCCTGTTCTGGTATGTTCTGTCCTGGTCTGTTCTTGCCTATTCTGGTATGTTCTGTCCTGGTCTGTTTTGGTATGTTCTGTTCTGGTGTGTTCTGTTCTTAGGTGTTCTGTTCTGGACTGTCCTGGTCTGTTTTGATCTGGTCTGGTCTATTCTGGCCTATTCTGGTATGTTCTGTTCTGGTCTGTTCTGGCCTGTTCTAGTATGTTCTGTTCTGGTATCTTCTGTTCAGGTGTGTTTTGACCAGTTCTGGTATGTTCTGTTCTGGTGTGTTCTGTTCTTAGGTGTTCTGTTCTGGACTGTCCTGGTCTGTTTCGATCTGGTCTGGACTGTTCTGGCCTGTTCTGGTATGTTCTGTCCTGGTCTGTTCTTGCCTATTCTGGTATGTTCTGTCCTGGTCTGTTTTGGTATGTTCTGTTCTGGTGTGTTCTGTTCTTAGGTGTTCTGTTCTGGACTGTCCTGGTCTGTTTTGATCTGGTCTGGTCTATTCTGGCCTGTTCTGGCCTGTTCTGGTATATTCTGTTCTGGTATGTTCTGGTCTGCCCTGGTCTGTCCTGGTCTGTTTTGATGTGGTCTGGTCTATTCTGGCCTGTTCTGGTATGTTCTGTTCTGGTCTGTTCTGGCCTGTTCTAGTATGTTCTGTTCTGGTATCTTCTGTTCAGGTGTGTTTTGACCAGTTCTGGTATGTTCTGTTCTGGTGTGTTCTGTTCTTAGGTGTTCTGTTCTGGTCTGTCCTGGTCTGTTTTGATCTGGTCTGGTCTATTCTGGCCTGTTCTGGCCTGTTCTGGTATATTCTGTTCTGGTATGTTCTGGTCTGCCCTGGTCTGTCCTGGTCTGTTTTGATGTGGTCTGGTCTATTCTGGCCTGTTCTGGTATGTTCTGTTCTGGTCTGTTCTGGCCTGTTCTGGTATGTTCTGTTCTGGTGTGTTCTGTTCTGGTCTGTCCTGGTCTGGTCTGTTCTGGCCCGTTCTGGTATGTTCTGTCCTGGTCTGGTCTATTCTGGCCTGTTCTGGTATGTTCTGTTCTGGTGTGTTCTGTTCTGTTTTGACCTGTTCTGGTATGTTCTGGTCTGTTCTGGTCTGTTCTGGTCTGTTCTGATATGTTCTGTTGTGGTGTGTTCTGTTCTTATGTGTTCTGTTCTGTTCTGGTCTGTTCTGATCTGTGCTGGTCTGTTCTGTCCTGGTCTGTTCTTGCCTATTCTGGTATGTTCTGTCCTGGTCTGTTTTGGTATGTTCTGTTCTGGTGTGTTCTGTTCTTAGGTGTTCTGTTCTGGTCTGTCCTGGTCTGTTTTGATCTGGTCTGGTCTATTCTGGCCTGTTCTGGCCTGTTCTGGTATATTCTGTTCTGGTCTGTTCTGATCTGTTCTTGCCTATTCTGGTATGTTCTGTTCTGGTGTGTTCTGTTCTTAGGTGTTCTGTTCTGGTCTGTCCTGGTCTGTTTTGATCTGGTCTGGTCTATTTTGGCCTGTTCTGGTATATTCTGTTCTGGTCTGTTCTGATCTGTTCTTGCCTATTCTGGTAAGTTCTGTTCTGGTGTGTTCTGTTCTTAGGTGTTCTGTTCTGGTCTGTCCTTGTCTGTTTTGATCTAGTCTGGTCTATTTTGGCCTGTTCTGGTATGTTCTGTTCTGGTGTGTTCTGATCTGGTCAGTCCCGGTCTGTTCTGATCTGGTCTGGTCTATTCCGGCCTGTTCTGGCATGTTCTGTTCTGGTGTGTTCTGTTCTTATGTGTTCTGTTCTGGCCTGTTCTAGTATGTTCTGTTCTGGTGTCTTCTGTTCTTACGTGTTCTGTTCTGGTCTGTCCTGGTCTGTTTTGATCTGGTCTGGTCTATTTTGGCCTGTTCTGGTATGTTCTGTTCTGGTCTGTTCTGATCTGTTCTTGCCTATTCTGGTATGTTCTGTTCTGGTGTGTCCTGTTCTTAGGTGTTCTGTTCTGGTCTGTCCTGGTCTGTTTTGATCTGGTCTGGTCTATTCTGGCCTGTTCTGGTCTGTTCTGGTATGTTCTGGTATGTTCTGTTCTTATGTGTTCTGTTCTGGTCTGTCCTGGTCTGTTCTGATCTGTTCTGATATGTTCTTGCCTATTCTGATATGTTCTGTTCTGGTCTGTTCTGGCCTGTTCTGGTATGTTCTGTTCTGGTGTGTCCTGTTCTTAGGTGTTCTGTTCTGGTCTGTCCTGGTCTGTTCTGATCTGTTCTGGCCTGTTCTGGTATGTTCTGTTCTGATCTGTTCTGATCTGTTCTTGCCTATTCTGATATGTTCTGTTCTGGTCTGTTCTGGCCTGTTCTGGTATGTTCTGTTCTGGTGTGTTCTGTTCTTATGTGTTCTGTTCTGGCCTGTTCTAGTATGTTCTGTTCTGGTGTGTTCTGGCCTGTTCTGGTATATTCTGTTCTGGTCTGTTCTGATCTGTTCTTGCCTATTCTGGTATGTTCTGTTCTGGTGAGTTCTGTTCTTAGGTGTTCTGTTCTGGTCTGTCCTGGTCTGTTTTGATCTGGTCTGGTCTATTTTGGCCTGTTCTGGTATGTTCTGTTCTGGTGTGTCCTGTTCTTAGGTGTTCTGTTCTGGTCTGTCCTGGTCTGTTTTGATCTGGTCTGGTCTATTCTGGCCTGTTCTGGTCTGTTCTGGTCTGTTCTGGTCTGTTCTGGTCTGTTCTGGTCTGTTCTGGTATGTTCTGTTCTTATGTGTTCTGTTCTGGTCTGTCCTGGTCTGTTTTGATCTGGTCTGGTCTATTTTGGCCTGTTCTGGTCTGTTCTGGTCTGTTCTGGTATGTTCTGTTCTTATGTGTTCTGTTCTGGTCTGTTCTTGCCTATTCTGATATGTTCTGTTCTGGTCTGTTCTGGCCTGTTCTGGTATGTTCTGTTCTGGTGTGTCCTGTTCTTAGGTGTTCTGTTCTGGTCTGTCCTGCTCTGTTCTGATCTGTTCTGATCTGTTCTTGCCTATTCTGATATGTTCTGTTCTGGTCTGTTCTGGCCTGTTCTGGTATGTTCAGTTCTGGTGTGTTCTGTTCTTATGTGTTCTGTTCTGGTCTGTCCTGGTCTGTTTTGATCTGGTCTGGTCTGTTCTGGCCTGTTCTGGTCTGTTCTGGTATGTTCTGGTATGTTCTGTTCTTATGTGTTCTGTTCTGGTCTGTCCTGGTCTGTTCTGATCTGTTCTGATATGTTCTTGCCTATTCTGATATGTTCTGTTCTGGTCTGTTCTGGCCTGTTCTGGTATGTTCTGTTCTGGTGTGTCCTGTTCTTAGGTGTTCTGTTCTGGTCTGTCCTGGTCTGTTCTGATCTGTTCTGGCCTGTTCTGGTATGTTCTGTTCTGGTGTGTTCTGGCCTGTTCTGGTATATTCTGTTCTGATCTGTTCTGATCTGTTCTTGCCTATTCTGATATGTTCTGTTCTGGTCTGTTCTGGCCTGTTCTGGTATGTTCTGTTCTGGTGTGTTCTGTTCTTATGTGTTCTGTTCTGGCCTGTTCTAGTATGTTCTGTTCTGGTGTGTTCTGGCCTGTTCTGGTATATTCTGTTCTGGTCTGTTCTGATCTGTTCTTGCCTATTCTGGTATGTTCTGTTCTGGTGAGTTCTGTTCTTAGGTGTTCTGTTCTGGTCTGTCCTGGTCTGTTTTGATCTGGTCTGGTCTATTTTGGCCTGTTCTGGTATGTTCTGTTCTGGTGTGTCCTGTTCTTAGGTGTTCTGTTCTGGTCTGTCCTGGTCTGTTTTGATCTGGTCTGGTCTATTCTGGCCTGTTCTGGTCTGTTCTGGTCTGTTCTGGTCTGTTCTGGTCTGTTCTGGTATGTTCTGTTCTTATGTGTTCTGTTCTGGTCTGTCCTGGTCTGTTTTGATCTGGTCTGGTCTATTTTGGCCTGTTCTGGTCTGTTCTGGTCTGTTCTGGTATGTTCTGTTCTTATGTGCTCTGTTCTGGTCTGTTCTTGCCTATTCTGATATGTTCTGTTCTGGTCTGTTCTGGCCTGTTCTGGTATGTTCTGTTCTGGTGTGTCCTGTTCTTAGGTGTTCTGTTCTGGTCTGTCCTGCTCTGTTCTGATCTGTTCTGATCTGTTCTTGCCTATTCTGATATGTTCTGTTCTGGTCTGTTCTGGCCTGTTCTGGTATGTTCAGTTCTGGTGTGTTCTGTTCTTATGTGTTCTGTTCTGGTCTGTCCTGGTCTGTTTTGATCTGGTCTGGTCTGTTCTGGCCTGTTCTGGTCTGTTCTGGTATGTTCTGGTATGTTCTGTTCTTATGTGTTCTGTTCTGGTCTGTCCTGGTCTGTTCTGGTATGTTCTGTTCTTATGTGTTCTGTTCTGGTCTGTTCTTGCCTATTCTGATATGTTCTGTTCTGGTCTGTTCTGGCCTGTTCTGGTATGTTCTGTTCTGGTGTGTCCTGTTCTTAGGTGTTCTGTTCTGGTCTGTCCTGCTCTGTTCTGATCTGTTCTGATCTGTTCTTGCCTATTCTGATATGTTCTGTTCTGGTCTGTTCTGGCCTGTTCTGGTATGTTCAGTTCTGGTGTGTTCTGTTCTTATGTGTTCTGTTCTGGTCTGTCCTGGTCTGTTTTGATCTGGTCTGGTCTGTTCTGGCCTGTTCTGGTATGTTCTGTCCTGGTCTGGTCTATTCTGGCCTGTTCTGGTATGTTCTGTTCTGGTGTGTTCTGTTCTGTTTTGACCTGTTCTGGTATGTTCTGGTCTGTTCTGGTCTGTTCTGATATGTTCTGTTGTGGTGTGTTCTGTTCTGGTCTGTCCTGGTCTGTTCTGGTCTGTTCTGGTCTGTTCTGGTCTGTTCTGGTCTGTTCTGGTCTGTTCTGATCTGTTCTGTTCTGTTCTGTTCCGGTCTGTTCTGATCTGGTCTGGTCTATTCTGGCCTGTTCTGGTATGTTGTGTTCTGGTATGTTCTGGTCTGCCCTGGTCTGTCCTGGTCTGTTTTGATGTGGTCTGGTCTATTCTGGCCTGTTCTGGCCTGTTCTGGTATATTCTGTTCTGGTCTGTTCTGATCTGTTCTTGTCTATTCTGGTATGTTCTGTTCTGGTGTGTTCTGTTCTGGTCTGTTCTGGTCTGTTCTGGTATGTTCTGGTATGGTCTGTTCTTATGTGTTCTGTTCTGTCCTGGTCTGTCCTGGTCTGGTATATTCTGGCCTGTTCTGGTATGTTCTGTTCTGGTCTGTTCTGGCCTGTTCTAGTATGTTCTGTTCTGGTATCTTCTGTTCAGGTGTGTTTTGACCTGTTCTGGTATGTTCTGTTCTGGTGTGTTCTGTTCTGGTCTGTCCTGGTCTGGTCTATTCTGGTCTGGTGTGGTATGTTCTGTTCTGGTGTGTTCTGTTCTTATGTGTTCTGTTCTGGTCTGTTTTGATCTGGTCTGCTTGGTCTGTTCTGGTCTGTTCTGGTCTGTTCTGGTCTGTTCTGGTATGTTCTGTTCTGGTGTGTTCTGTTCTTAGGTGTTCTGTTCTGGTCTGTCCTGGTCTGTTTTGATCTGGTCTGGTCTATTCTGGCCTGTTCTGGCCTGTTCTGGTATATTCTGTTCTGGTATGTTCTGGTCTGCCCTGGTCTGTCCTGGTCTGTTTTGATGTGGTCTGGTCTATTCTGGCCTGTTCTGGTATGTTCTGTTGTGGTGTGTTCTGTTCTTAGGTGTTCTGTTCTGGTCTGTCCTGGTCTGTTTTGATGTGGTCTGGTCTATTCTGGCCTGTTCTGGTCTGTTCTGGTCTGTTCTGATCTGTTCTGGTCTGTTCTGATCTGGTCTATTCTGGTCTGTTCTGGTCTGTTCTGGTCTGTTCTGGTCTGTTCTGATCTGTTCTTGCCTATTCTGGTATCTTCTGTTGAGGTCTGGTCTGGTCTGTTCTGGCCTGTTCTGGTAAGTTCTGGTATGTTCTGGTCTGTCCTGGTCTGTCCTAATCTGTTCTGGTCTGTTCTCGTACCTTCTGTTCCGGTCTGTTCTGATCTGGTCTGGTCTATTATGGCCTGTTCTGGCCTGTTCTGGTCTGGTCTATCCTGGCCTGTTCTGGTATCTTCTGTTCTGGTGTGTTCTGTTCTGTTCTGATCTGGTCTGGTCTATTATGGCCTGTTCTGGCCTGTTCTGGTCTGGTCTATCCTGGCCTGTTCTGGTATCTTCTGTTCTGGTGTGTTCTGTTCTGGTCTGTCCTGGTCTGGTCTGTTCTGGCCCGTTCTGGTATGTTCTGTCCTGGTCTGATCTATTCTGGCCTGTTCTGGTATGTTCTGTTCTGGTGTGTTCTGTTCTGTTTTGACCTGTTCTGGTATGTTCTGGTCTGTTCTGGTCTGTTCTGATATGTTCTGTTGTGGTGTGTTCTGTTCTTATGTGTTCTGTTCTGGTCTGTTCTGATCTGTTCTGGTCTGTTCTGATCTGTGCTGGTCTGTTCTGTCCTGGTCTGTTCTTGCCTATTCTGGTATGTTCTGTCCTGGTCTGTTTTGGTATGTTCTGTTCTGGTGTGTTCTGTTCTTAGGTGTTCTGTTCTGGTCTGTCCTGGTCTGTTTTGATCTGGTCTGGTCTATTCTGGCCTGTTCTGGCCTGTTCTGGTATATTCTGTTCTGGTCTGTTCTGATCTGTTCTTGCCTATTCTGGTATGTTCTGTTCTGGTGTGTTCTGTTCTTAGGTGTTCTGTTCTGGTCTGTCCTGGTCTGTTTTGATCTGGTCTGGTCTATTTTGGCCTGTTCTGGTATATTCTGTTCTGGTCTGTTCTGATCTGTTCTTGCCTATTCTGGTAAGTTCTGTTCTGGTGTGTTCTGTTCTTAGGTGTTCTGTTCTGGTCTGTCCTTGTCTGTTTTGATCTAGTCTGGTCTATTTTGGCCTGTTCTGGTATGTTCTGTTCTGGTGTGTTCTGATCTGGTCAGTCCCGGTCTGTTCTGATCTGGTCTGGTCTATTCCGGCCTGTTCTGGCATGTTCTGTTCTGGTGTGTTCTGTTCTTATGTGTTCTGTTCTGGCCTGTTCTAGTATGTTCTGTTCTGGTGTCTTCTGTTCTTACGTGTTCTGTTCTGGTCTGTCCTGGTCTGTTTTGATCTGGTCTGGTCTATTTTGGCCTGTTCTGGTATGTTCTGTTCTGGTCTGTTCTGATCTGTTCTTGCCTATTCTGGTATGTTCTGTTCTGGTGTGTCCTGTTCTTAGGTGTTCTGTTCTGGTCTGTCCTGGTCTGTTTTGATCTGGTCTGGTCTATTCTGGCCTGTTCTGGTCTGTTCTGGTATGTTCTGGTATGTTCTGTTCTTATGTGTTCTGTTCTGGTCTGTCCTGGTCTGTTCTGATCTGTTCTGATATGTTCTTGCCTATTCTGATATGTTCTGTTCTGGTCTGTTCTGGCCTGTTCTGGTATGTTCTGTTCTGGTGTGTCCTGTTCTTAGGTGTTCTGTTCTGGTCTGTCCTGGTCTGTTCTGATCTGTTCTGGCCTGTTCTGGTATGTTCTGTTCTGGTGTGTTTTGACCTGTTCTGGTATGTTCTGTTCTGGTGTGTTCTGTTCTGGTCTGTCCTGGTCTGGTCTATTCTGGTCTGGTGTGGTATGTTCTGTTCTGGTGTGTTCTGTTCTTATGTGTTCTGTTCTGGTCTGTTCTGATCTGGTCTGCTTGGTCTGTTCTGGTCTGTTCTGGTCTGTTCTGGTATGTTCTGTTCTGGTGTGTTCTGTTCTTAGGTGTTCTGTTCTGGCCTGTCCTGGTCTGTTTTGATCTGGTCTGGTCTATTCTGGCCTGTTCTGGTCTGTTCTGGTATGTTCTGGTATGTTCTGTTCTTATGTGTTCTGTTCTGGTCTGTCCTGGTCTGTTTTGATCTGGTCTGGTCTATTTTGGCCTGTTCTGGTATGTTCTGTTCTGGTCTGTTCTGATCTGTTCTTGCCTATTCTGGTATGTTCTGTTCTGGTGTGTCCTGTTCTTAGGTGTTCTGTTCTGGTCTGTCCTGGTCTGTTTTGATCTGGTCTGGTCTATTCTGGCCTGTTCTGGTCTGTTCTGGTATGTTCTGGTATGTTCTGTTCTTATGTGTTCTGTTCTGGTCTGTCCTGGTCTGTTCTGATCTGTTCTGATATGTTCTTGCCTATTCTGATATGTTCTGTTCTGGTCTGTTCTGGCCTGTTCTGGTATGTTCTGTTCTGGTGTGTCCTGTTCTTAGGTGTTCTGTTCTGGTCTGTCCTGGTCTGTTCTGATCTGTTCTGGCCTGTTCTGGTATGTTCTGTTCTGGTGTGTTCTGGCCTGTTCTGGTATATTCTGTTCTGATCTGTTCTGATCTGTTCTTGCCTATTCTGATATGTTCTGTTCTGGTCTGTTCTTGCCTATTCTGGTATGTTCTGTTCTGGTGAGTTCTGTTCTTAGGTGTTCTGTTCTGGTCTGTCCTGGTCTGTTTTGATCTGGTCTGGTCTATTTTGGCCTGTTCTGGTATGTTCTGTTCTGGTGTGTCCTGTTCTTAGGTGTTCTGTTCTGGTCTGTCCTGGTCTGTTTTGATCTGGTCTGGTCTATTCTGGCCTGTTCTGGCCTGTTCTGGTCTGTTCTGGTCTGTTCTGGTCTGTTCTGGTATGTTCTGTTCTTATGTGTTCTGTTCTGGTCTGTCCTGGTCTGTTTTGATCTGGTCTGGTCTATTTTGGCCTGTTCTGGTCTGTTCTGGTCTGTTCTGGTATGTTCTGTTCTTATGTGTTCTGTTCTGGTCTGTTCTTGCCTATTCTGATATGTTCTGTTCTGGTCTGTTCTGGCCTGTTCTGGTATGTTCTGTTCTGGTGTGTCCTGTTCTTAGGTGTTCTGTTCTGGTCTGTCCTGCTCTGTTCTGATCTGTTCTGATCTGTTCTTGCCTATTCTGATATGTTCTGTTCTGGTCTGTTCTGGCCTGTTCTGGTATGTTCAGTTCTGGTGTGTTCTGTTCTTATGTGTTCTGTTCTGGTCTGTCCTGGTCTGTTTTGATCTGGTCTGGTCTGCTCTGGCCTGTTCTGGTATGTTCTGTCCTGGTCTGGTCTATTTTGACCTGTTCTGGTATGTTCTGGTCTGTTCTGGTCTGTTCTGATATGTTCTGTTGTGGTGTGTTCTGTTCTTATGTGTTCTGTTCTGGTCTGTCCTGGTCTGTTCTGGTCTGTTCTGGTCTGTTCTGGTCTGTTCTGGTCTGTTCTGGTCTGTTCTGATCTGTTCTGTTCTGTTCCGGTCTGTTCTGATCTGGTCTGGTCTATTCTGGCCTGTTCTGGTATGTTGTGTTCTGGTATGTTCTGGTCTGCCCTGGTCTGTCCTGGTCTGTTTTGATGTGGTCTGGTCTATTCTGGCCTGTTCTGGTATGTTCTGTTGTGGTGTGTTCTGTTCTTAGGTGTTCTGCCCTGGTCTGTCCTGGTCTGTTTTGATGTGGTCTGGTCTATTCTGGCCTGTTCTGGTATGTTCTGTTCTGGTATGTTCTGGTCTGTTCTGGTCTGTTCTGATATGTTTTGTTGTGGTGTGTTCTGTTCTTATGTGTTCTGTTCTGGTGTGTTCTGTTCTGTTTTGACCTGTTCTGGTATGTTCTGGTCTGTTCTGGTCTGTTCTGATATGTTCTGTTGTGGTGTGTTCTGTTCTTATGTGTTCTGTTCTGGTCTGTCCTGGTCTGTTCTGGTCTGTTCTGGTCTGTTCTGGTCTGTTCTGGTCTGTTCTGGTCTGTTCTGATCTGTTCTGTTCTGTTCTGTTCCGGTCTGTTCTGATCTGTTCTGGTCTGTTCTGGTATGTTCTGGTATGGTCTGTTCTTATGTGTTCTGTTCTGTCCTGGTCTGTCCTGGTCTGGTCTATTCTGGCCTGTCCTGGTATGTTGTGTTCTGGTATGTTCTGGTCTGCCCTGGTCTGTCCTGGTCTGTTTTGATGTGGTCTGGTCTATTCTGGCCTGTTCTGGTATGTTCTGTTCTGGTCTGTTCTGGCCTGTTCTAGTATGTTCTGTTCTGGTATCTTCTGTTCAGGTGTGTTTTGACCTGTTCTGGTATGTTCTGTTCTGGTGTGTTCTGTTCTGGTCTGTCCTGGTCTGGTCTATTCTGGTCTGGTGTGGTATGTTCTGTTCTGGTGTGTTCTGTTCTTATGTGTTCTGTTCTGGTCTGTTCTGATCTGGTCTGCTTGGTCTGTTCTGGTCTGTTCTGGTCTGTTCTGGTATGTTCTGTTCTGGTGTGTTCTGTTCTTAGGTGTTCTGTTCTGGTCTGTCCTGGTCTGTTTTGATCTGGTCTGGTCTATTCTGGCCTGTTCTGGCCTGTTCTGGTATATTCTGTTCTGGTATGTTCTGGTCTGCCCTGGTCTGTCCTGGTCTGTTTTGATGTGGTCTGGTCTATTCTGGCCTGTTCTGGTATGTTCTGTTCTGGTCTGTTCTGGCCTGTTCTAGTATGTTCTGTTCTGGTATCTTCTGTTCAGGTGTGTTTTGACCAGTTCTGGTATGTTCTGTTCTGGTGTGTTCTGTTCTTAGGTGTTCTGTTCTGGACTGTCCTGGTCTGTTTCGATCTGGTCTGGACTGTTCTGGCCTGTTCTGGTATGTTCTGTCCTGGTCTGTTCTTGCCTATTCTGGTATGTTCTGTCCTGGTCTGTTTTGGTATGTTCTGTTCTGGTGTGTTCTGTTCTTAGGTGTTCTGTTCTGGACTGTCCTGGTCTGTTTTGATCTGGTCTGGTCTATTCTGGCCTATTCTGGTATGTTCTGTTCTGGTCTGTTCTGGCCTGTTCTAGTATGTTCTGTTCTGGTATCTTCTGTTCAGGTGTGTTTTGACCAGTTCTGGTATGTTCTGTTCTGGTGTGTTCTGTTCTGGTCTGTCCTGGTCTGGTCTGTTCTGGCCTGTTCTGGTATGTTCTGTCCTGGTCTGGTCTATTCTGGCCTGTTCTGGTATGTTCTGTTCTGGTGTGTTCTGTTCTGTTTTGACCTGTTCTGGTATGTTCTGGTCTGTTCTGGTCTGTTCTGATATGTTCTGTTGTGGTGTGTTCTGTTCTTATGTGTTCTGTTCTGGTCTGTCCTGGTCTGTTCTGGTCTGTTCTGATCTGTTCTGGTCTGTTCTGATCTGTTCTGGTCTGTTCTGATCTGTGCTGGTCTGTTCTGTCCTGGTCTGTTCTTGCCTATTCTGGTATGTTCTGTCCTGGTCTGTTTTGGTATGTTCTATTCTGGTGTGTTCTGTTCTGGTCTGTTCTTGCCTATTCTGGTATGTTCTGTCCTGGTCTGTTTTGGTATGTTCTGTTCTTGTGTGTTCTGTTCTTAGGTGTTCTCTTCTGGACTGTCCTGGTCTGTTCTGGTCTGTTCTGGTCTGTTCTGGTCTGTTCTGGTCTGTTCTGGTCTGTTCTGATCTGTTCTGTTCTGTTCTGTTCCGGTCTGTTCTGATCTGGTCTGGTCTATTCTGGCCTGTTCTGGTATGTTGTGTTCTGGTATGTTCTGGTCTGCCCTGGTCTGTCCTGGTCTGTTTTGATGTGGTCTGGTCTATTCTGGCCTGTTCTGGTATGTTCTGTTCTGGCCTGTTCTGGCCTGTTCTGGTATATTCTGTTCTGGTCTGTTCTGATCTGTTCTTGTCTATTCTGGTATGTTCTGTTCTGGTGTGTTCTGTTCTGGTCTGTTCTGGTCTGTTCTGGTATGTTCTGGTATGGTCTGTTCTTATGTGTTCTGTTCTGTCCTGGTCTGTCCTGGTCTGGTCTATTCTGGCCTGTCCTGGTATGTTGTGTTCTGGTATGTTCTGGTCTGCCCTGGTCTGTCCTGGTCTGTTTTGATGTGGTCTGGTCTATTCTGGCCTGTTCTGGTATGTTCTGTTCTGGTCTGTTCTGGCCTGTTCTAGTATGTTCTGTTCTGGTATCTTCTGTTCAGGTGTGTTTTGACCTGTTCTGGTATGTTCTGTTCTGGTGTGTTCTGTTCTGGTCTGTCCTGGTCTGGTCTATTCTGGTCTGGTGTGGTATGTTCTGTTCTGGTGTGTTCTGTTCTTATGTGTTCTGTTCTGGTCTGTCCTTGTCTGTTTTGATCTAGTCTGGTCTATTTTGGCCTGTTCTGGTATGTTCTGTTCTGGTGTGTTCTGATCTGGTCAGTCCCGGTCTGTTCTGATCTGGTCTGGTCTATTCCGGCCTGTTCTGGCATGTTCTGTTCTGGTGTGTTCTGTTCTTATGTGTTCTGTTCTGGCCTGTTCTAGTATGTTCTGTTCTGGTGTCTTCTGTTCTTACGTGTTCTGTTCTGGTCTGTCCTGGTCTGTTTTGATCTGGTCTGGTCTATTTTGGCCTGTTCTGGTATGTTCTGTTCTGGTCTGTTCTGATCTGTTCTTGCCTATTCTGGTATGTTCTGTTCTGGTGTGTCCTGTTCTTAGGTGTTCTGTTCTGGTCTGTCCTGGTCTGTTTTGATCTGGTCTGGTCTATTCTGGCCTGTTCTGGTCTGTTCTGGTATGTTCTGGTATGTTCTGTTCTTATGTGTTCTGTTCTGGTCTGTCCTGGTCTGTTCTGATCTGTTCTGATATGTTCTTGCCTATTCTGATATGTTCTGTTCTGGTCTGTTCTGGCCTGTTCTGGTATGTTCTGTTCTGGTGTGTCCTGTTCTTAGGTGTTCTGTTCTGGTCTGTCCTGGTCTGTTCTGATCTGTTCTGGCCTGTTCTGGTATGTTCTGTTCTGGTGTGTTCTGGCCTGTTCTGGTATATTCTGTTCTGATCTGTTCTGATCTGTTCTTGCCTATTCTGATATGTTCTGTTCTGGTCTGTTCTGGCCTGTTCTGGTATGTTCTGTTCTGGTGTGTTCTGTTCTTATGTGTTCTGTTCTGGCCTGTTCTAGTATGTTCTGTTCTGGTGTGTTCTGGCCTGTTCTGGTATATTCTGTTCTGGTCTGTTCTGATCTGTTCTTGCCTATTCTGGTATGTTCTGTTCTGGTGAGTTCTGTTCTTAGGTGTTCTGTTCTGGTCTGTCCTGGTCTGTTTTGATCTGGTCTGGTCTATTTTGGCCTGTTCTGGTATGTTCTGTTCTGGTGTGTCCTGTTCTTAGGTGTTCTGTTCTGGTCTGTCCTGGTCTGTTTTGATCTGGTCTGGTCTATTCTGGCCTGTTCTGGTCTGTTCTGGTCTGTTCTGGTCTGTTCTGGTCTGTTCTGGTCTGTTCTGGTATGTTCTGTTCTTATGTGTTCTGTTCTGGTCTGTCCTGGTCTGTTTTGATCTGGTCTGGTCTATTTTGGCCTGTTCTGGTCTGTTCTGGTCTGTTCTGGTATGTTCTGTTCTTATGTGTTCTGTTCTGGTCTGTTCTTGCCTATTCTGATATGTTCTGTTCTGGTCTGTTCTGGCCTGTTCTGGTATGTTCTGTTCTGGTGTGTCCTGTTCTTAGGTGTTCTGTTCTGGTCTGTCCTGCTCTGTTCTGATCTGTTCTGATCTGTTCTTGCCTATTCTGATATGTTCTGTTCTGGTCTGTTCTGGCCTGTTCTGGTATGTTCAGTTCTGGTGTGTTCTGTTCTTATGTGTTCTGTTCTGGTCTGTCCTGGTCTGTTTTGATCTGGTCTGGTCTGTTCTGGCCTGTTCTGGTCTGTTCTGGTATGTTCTGGTATGTTCTGTTCTTATGTGTTCTGTTCTGGTCTGTCCTGGTCTGTTCTGATCTGTTCTGATATGTTCTTGCCTATTCTGATATGTTCTGTTCTGGTCTGTTCTGGCCTGTTCTGGTATGTTCTGTTCTGGTGTGTCCTGTTCTTAGGTGTTCTGTTCTGGTCTGTCCTGGTCTGTTCTGATCTGTTCTGGCCTGTTCTGGTATGTTCTGTTCTGGTGTGTTCTGGCCTGTTCTGGTATATTCTGTTCTGATCTGTTCTGATCTGTTCTTGCCTATTCTGATATGTTCTGTTCTGGTCTGTTCTGGCCTGTTCTGGTATGTTCTGTTCTGGTGTGTTCTGTTCTTATGTGTTCTGTTCTGGCCTGTTCTAGTATGTTCTGTTCTGGTGTGTTCTGGCCTGTTCTGGTATATTCTGTTCTGGTCTGTTCTGATCTGTTCTTGCCTATTCTGGTATGTTCTGTTCTGGTGAGTTCTGTTCTTAGGTGTTCTGTTCTGGTCTGTCCTGGTCTGTTTTGATCTGGTCTGGTCTATTTTGGCCTGTTCTGGTATGTTCTGTTCTGGTGTGTCCTGTTCTTAGGTGTTCTGTTCTGGTCTGTCCTGGTCTGTTTTGATCTGGTCTGGTCTATTCTGGCCTGTTCTGGTCTGTTCTGGTCTGTTCTGGTCTGTTCTGGTCTGTTCTGGTATGTTCTGTTCTTATGTGTTCTGTTCTGGTCTGTCCTGGTCTGTTTTGATCTGGTCTGGTCTATTTTGGCCTGTTCTGGTCTGTTCTGGTCTGTTCTGGTATGTTCTGTTCTTATGTGTTCTGTTCTGGTCTGTTCTTGCCTATTCTGATATGTTCTGTTCTGGTCTGTTCTGGCCTGTTCTGGTATGTTCTGTTCTGGTGTGTCCTGTTCTTAGGTGTTCTGTTCTGGTCTGTCCTGCTCTGTTCTGATCTGTTCTGATCTGTTCTTGCCTATTCTGATATGTTCTGTTCTGGTCTGTTCTGGCCTGTTCTGGTATGTTCAGTTCTGGTGTGTTCTGTTCTTATGTGTTCTGTTCTGGTCTGTCCTGGTCTGTTTTGATCTGGTCTGGTCTGTTCTGGCCTGTTCTGGTATGTTCTGTCCTGGTCTGGTCTATTCTGGCCTGTTCTGGTATGTTCTGTTCTGGTGTGTTCTGTTCTGTTTTGACCTGTTCTGGTATGTTCTGGTCTGTTCTGGTCTGTTCTGATATGTTCTGTTGTGGTGTGTTCTGTTCTGGTCTGTCCTGGTCTGTTCTGGTCTGTTCTGGTCTGTTCTGGTCTGTTCTGGTCTGTTCTGGTCTGTTCTGGTCTGTTCTGATCTGTTCTGTTCTGTTCTGTTCCGGTCTGTTCTGATCTGGTCTGGTCTATTCTGGCCTGTTCTGGTATGTTGTGTTCTGGTATGTTCTGGTCTGCCCTGGTCTGTCCTGGTCTGTTTTGATGTGGTCTGGTCTATTCTGGCCTGTTCTGGCCTGTTCTGGTATATTCTGTTCTGGTCTGTTCTGATCTGTTCTTGTCTATTCTGGTATGTTCTGTTCTGGTGTGTTCTGTTCTGGTCTGTTCTGGTCTGTTCTGGTATGTTCTGGTATGGTCTGTTCTTATGTGTTCTGTTCTGTCCTGGTCTGTCCTGGTCTGGTCTATTCTGGCCTGTTCTGGTATGTTCTGATCTGTGCTGGTCTGTTCTGTCCTGGTCTGTTCTTGCCTATTCTGGTATGTTCTGTCCTGGTCTGTTTTGGTATGTTCTATTCTGGTGTGTTCTGTTCTGGTCTGTTCTTGCCTATTCTGGTATGTTCTGTCCTGGTCTGTTTTGGTATGTTCTGTTCTTGTGTGTTCTGTTCTTAGGTGTTCTCTTCTGGACTGTCCTGGTCTGTTTTGATCTGGTCTGGTCTATTCTGGCCTGTTCTGGTATGTTCTGTTCTGGTGTGTTCTGTTCTGTTCTGTCCTGGTCTGTTCTGATCTGTTCTGGCCTGTTCTGATCTGTTCTGGTGTGTTCTGATCTGGTGTGGTCTATTCTGGCCTGTTCTGGTATGTTCTGTTCTGGTGTGTTCTGTTCTTAGGTGTTCCGTTCTGGTCTGTCCTGGTCTGTTTTGATCTGGTATGGTCTATTCTGGTCTGTTCTGGTATGTTCTGTTCTGGTGTGTTCTGGTCTGTTCTGGCCTGTTCTGGTATGTTCTGTTCTGGTGTGTTGTGTTCTGGTCTGTCCTGGTCTGTTTTGATCTGGTCTGGTCTATTCTGGTCTGTTCTGGTATGTTCTGTTCTGGTGTGTTCTGGTCTGTTCTGGCCTGTTCTGGTGTGTTCTGTTCTGGTCTGTCCTGGTCTGGTCTGTTCTGGCCTGTTCTGGTATGTTCTGTCCTGGTGTGTTCTGTTCTTATGTGTTCTGTTCTGGCCTGTTCTAGTATGTTCTGTTCTGGTGTCTTCTGTTCTTACGTGTTCTGTTCTGGTCTGTCCTGGTCTGTTTTGATCTGGTCTGGTCTATTTTGGCCTGTTCTGGTATGTTCTGTTCTGGTCTGTTCTGATCTGTTCTTGCCTATTCTGGTATGTTCTGTTCTGGTGTGTCCTGTTCTTAGGTGTTCTGTTCTGGTCTGTCCTTGTCTGTTTTGATCTAGTCTGGTCTATTTTGGCCTGTTCTGGTATGTTCTGTTCTGGTGTGTTCTGATCTGGTCAGTCCCGGTCTGTTCTGATCTGGTCTGGTCTATTCCGGCCTGTTCTGGCATGTTCTGTTCTGGTGTGTTCTGTTCTTATGTGTTCTGTTCTGGCCTGTTCTAGTATGTTCTGTTCTGGTGTCTTCTGTTCTTACGTGTTCTGTTCTGGTCTGTCCTGGTCTGTTTTGATCTGGTCTGGTCTATTTTGGCCTGTTCTGGTATGTTCTGTTCTGGTCTGTTCTGATCTGTTCTTGCCTATTCTGGTATGTTCTGTTCTGGTGTGTCCTGTTCTTAGGTGTTCTGTTCTGGTCTGTCCTTGTCTGTTTTGATCTAGTCTGGTCTATTTTGGCCTGTTCTGGTATGTTCTGTTCTGGTGTGTTCTGATCTGGTCAGTCCCGGTCTGTTCTGATCTGGTCTGGTCTATTCCGGCCTGTTCTGGCATGTTCTGTTCTGGTGTGTTCTGTTCTTATGTGTTCTGTTCTGGCCTGTTCTAGTATGTTCTGTTCTGGTGTCTTCTGTTCTTACGTGTTCTGTTCTGGTCTGTCCTGGTCTGTTTTGATCTGGTCTGGTCTATTTTGGCCTGTTCTGGTATGTTCTGTTCTGGTCTGTTCTGATCTGTTCTTGCCTATTCTGGTATGTTCTGTTCTGGTGTGTCCTGTTCTTAGGTGTTCTGTTCTGGTCTGTCCTGGTCTGTTTTGATCTGGTCTGGTCTATTCTGGCCTGTTCTGGTCTGTTCTGGTATGTTCTGGTATGTTCTGTTCTTATGTGTTCTGTTCTGGTCTGTCCTGGTCTGTTCTGATCTGTTCTGATATGTTCTTGCCTATTCTGATATGTTCTGTTCTGGTCTGTTCTGGCCTGTTCTGGTATGTTCTGTTCTGGTGTGTCCTGTTCTTAGGTGTTCTGTTCTGGTCTGTCCTGGTCTGTTCTGATCTGTTCTGGCCTGTTCTGGTATGTTCTGTTCTGGTGTGTTCTGGCCTGTTCTGGTATATTCTGTTCTGATCTGTTCTGATCTGTTCTTGCCTATTCTGATATGTTCTGTTCTGGTCTGTTCTGGCCTGTTCTGGTATGTTCTGTTCTGGTGTGTTCTGTTCTTATGTGTTCTGTTCTGGCCTGTTCTAGTATGTTCTGTTCTGGTGTGTTCTGGCCTGTTCTGGTATATTCTGTTCTGGTCTGTTCTGATCTGTTCTTGCCTATTCTGGTATGTTCTGTTCTGGTGAGTTCTGTTCTTAGGTGTTCTGTTCTGGTCTGTTCTGGTCTGTTCTGGTCTGTTCTGGTCTGTTCTGGTCTGTTCTGGTCTGTTCTGGTATGTTCTGTTCTTATGTGTTCTGTTCTGGTCTGTCCTGGTCTGTTTTGATCTGGTCTGGTCTATTTTGGCCTGTTCTGGTCTGTTCTGGTCTGTTCTGGTATGTTCTGTTCTTATGTGTTCTGTTCTGGTCTGTTCTTGCCTATTCTGATATGTTCTGTTCTGGTCTGTTCTGGCCTGTTCTGGTATGTTCTGTTCTGGTGTGTCCTGTTCTTAGGTGTTCTGTTCTGGTCTGTCCTGCTCTGTTCTGATCTGTTCTGATCTGTTCTTGCCTATTCTGATATGTTCTGTTCTGGTCTGTTCTGGCCTGTTCTGGTATGTTCAGTTCTGGTGTGTTCTGTTCTTATGTGTTCTGTTCTGGTCTGTCCTGGTCTGTTTTGATCTGGTCTGGTCTGTTCTGGCCTGTTCTGGTCTGTTCTGGTATGTTCTGGTATGTTCTGTTCTTATGTGTTCTGTTCTGGTCTGTCCTGGTCTGTTCTGATCTGTTCTGATATGTTCTTGCCTATTCTGATATGTTCTGTTCTGGTCTGTTCTGGCCTGTTCTGGTATGTTCTGTTCTGGTGTGTCCTGTTCTTAGGTGTTCTGTTCTGGTCTGTCCTGGTCTGTTCTGATCTGTTCTGGCCTGTTCTGGTATGTTCTGTTCTGGTGTGTTCTGTTCTTATGTGTTCTGTTCTGGCCTGTTCTAGTATGTTCTGTTCTGGTGTGTTCTGGCCTGTTCTGGTATATTCTGTTCTGGTCTGTTCTGATCTGTTCTTGCCTATTCTGGTATGTTCTGTTCTGGTGAGTTCTGTTCTTAGGTGTTCTGTTCTGGTCTGTCCTGGTCTGTTTTGATCTGGTCTGGTCTATTTTGGCCTGTTCTGGTATGTTCTGTTCTGGTGTGTCCTGTTCTTAGGTGTTCTGTTCTGGTCTGTCCTGGTCTGTTTTGATCTGGTCTGGTCTATTCTGGCCTGTTCTGGTCTGTTCTGGTCTGTTCTGGTCTGTTCTGGTCTGTTCTGGTATGTTCTGTTCTTATGTGTTCTGTTCTGGTCTGTCCTGGTCTGTTTTGATCTGGTCTGGTCTATTTTGGCCTGTTCTGGTCTGTTCTGGTCTGTTCTGGTATGTTCTGTTCTTATGTGTTCTGTTCTGGTCTGTTCTTGCCTATTCTGATATGTTCTGTTCTGGTCTGTTCTGGCCTGTTCTGGTATGTTCTGTTCTGGTGTGTCCTGTTCTTAGGTGTTCTGTTCTGGTCTGTCCTGCTCTGTTCTGATCTGTTCTGATCTGTTCTTGCCTATTCTGATATGTTCTGTTCTGGTCTGTTCTGGCCTGTTCTGGTATGTTCAGTTCTGGTGTGTTCTGTTCTTATGTGTTCTGTTCTGGTCTGTCCTGGTCTGTTTTGATCTGGTCTGGTCTGTTCTGGCCTGTTCTGGTATGTTCTGTCCTGGTCTGGTCTATTCTGGCCTGTTCTGGTATGTTCTGTTCTGGTGTGTTCTGTTCTGTTTTGACCTGTTCTGGTATGTTCTGGTCTGTTCTGGTCTGTTCTGATATGTTCTGTTGTGGTGTGTTCTGTTCTGGTCTGTCCTGGTCTGTTCTGGTCTGTTCTGGTCTGTTCTGGTCTGTTCTGGTCTGTTCTGGTCTGTTCTGATCTGTTCTGTTCTGTTCTGTTCCGGTCTGTTCTGATCTGGTCTGGTCTATTCTGGCCTGTTCTGGTATGTTGTGTTCTGGTATGTTCTGGTCTGCCCTGGTCTGTCCTGGTCTGTTTTGATGTGGTCTGGTCTATTCTGGCCTGTTCTGGCCTGTTCTGGTATATTCTGTTCTGGTCTGTTCTGATCTGTTCTTGTCTATTCTGGTATGTTCTGTTCTGGTGTGTTCTGTTCTGGTCTGTTCTGGTCTGTTCTGGTATGTTCTGGTATGGTCTGTTCTTATGTGTTCTGTTCTGTCCTGGTCTGTCCTGGTCTGGTCTATTCTGGCCTGTTCTGGTATGTTCTGATCTGTGCTGGTCTGTTCTGTCCTGGTCTGTTCTTGCCTATTCTGGTATGTTCTGTCCTGGTCTGTTTTGGTATGTTCTATTCTGGTGTGTTCTGTTCTGGTCTGTTCTTGCCTATTCTGGTATGTTCTGTCCTGGTCTGTTTTGGTATGTTCTGTTCTTGTGTGTTCTGTTCTTAGGTGTTCTCTTCTGGACTGTCCTGGTCTGTTTTGATCTGGTCTGGTCTATTCTGGCCTGTTCTGGTATGTTCTGTTCTGGTGTGTTCTGTTCTGTTCTGTCCTGGTCTGTTCTGATCTGTTCTGGCCTGTTCTGATCTGTTCTGGTGTGTTCTGATCTGGTCTGGTCTATTCTGGCCTGTTCTGGTATGTTCTGTTCTGGTGTGTTCTGTTCTTAGGTGTTCCGTTCTGGTCTGTCCTGGTCTGTTTTGATCTGGTCTGGTCTATTCTGGTCTGTTCTGGTATGTTCTGTTCTGGTGTGTTCTGGTCTGTTCTGGCCTGTTCTGGTATGTTCTGATCTGGTGTGTTGTGTTCTGGTCTGTCCTGGTCTGTTTTGATCTGGTCTGGTCTATTCTGGTCTGTTCTGGTATGTTCTGTTCTGGTGTGTTCTGGTCTGTTCTGGCCTGTTCTGGTATGTTCTGTTCTGGTGTGTTCTGTTCTGGTCTGTCCTGGTCTGGTCTGTTCTGGCCTGTTCTGGTATGTTCTGTCCTGGTGTGTTCTGTTCTTATGTGTTCTGTTCTGGCCTGTTCTAGTATGTTCTGTTCTGGTGTCTTCTGTTCTTACGTGTTCTGTTCTGGTCTGTCCTGGTCTGTTTTGATCTGGTCTGGTCTATTTTGGCCTGTTCTGGTATGTTCTGTTCTGGTCTGTTCTGATCTGTTCTTGCCTATTCTGGTATGTTCTGTTCTGGTGTGTCCTGTTCTTAGGTGTTCTGTTCTGGTCTGTCCTTGTCTGTTTTGATCTAGTCTGGTCTATTTTGGCCTGTTCTGGTATGTTCTGTTCTGGTGTGTTCTGATCTGGTCAGTCCCGGTCTGTTCTGATCTGGTCTGGTCTATTCCGGCCTGTTCTGGCATGTTCTGTTCTGGTGTGTTCTGTTCTTATGTGTTCTGTTCTGGCCTGTTCTAGTATGTTCTGTTCTGGTGTCTTCTGTTCTTACGTGTTCTGTTCTGGTCTGTCCTGGTCTGTTTTGATCTGGTCTGGTCTATTTTGGCCTGTTCTGGTATGTTCTGTTCTGGTCTGTTCTGTTCTGTTCTTGCCTATTCTGGTATGTTCTGTTCTGGTGTGTCCTGTTCTTAGGTGTTCTGTTCTGGTCTGTCCTGGTCTGTTTTGATCTGGTCTGGTCTATTCTGGCCTGTTCTGGTCTGTTCTGGTATGTTCTGGTATGTTCTGTTCTTATGTGTTCTGTTCTGGTCTGTCCTGGTCTGTTCTGATCTGTTCTGATATGTTCTTGCCTATTCTGATATGTTCTGTTCTGGTCTGTTCTGGCCTGTTCTGGTATGTTCTGTTCTGGTGTGTCCTGTTCTTAGGTGTTCTGTTCTGGTCTGTCCTGGTCTGTTCTGATCTGTTCTGGCCTGTTCTGGTATGTTCTGTTCTGGTGTGTTCTGGCCTGTTCTGGTATATTCTGTTCTGATCTGTTCTGATCTGTTCTTGCCTATTCTGATATGTTCTGTTCTGGTCTGTTCTGGCCTGTTCTGGTATGTTCTGTTCTGGTGTGTTCTGTTCTTATGTGTTCTGTTCTGGCCTGTTCTAGTATGTTCTGTTCTGGTGTGTTCTGGCCTGTTCTGGTATATTCTGTTCTGGTCTGTTCTGATCTGTTCTTGCCTATTCTGGTATGTTCTGTTCTGGTGAGTTCTGTTCTTAGGTGTTCTGTTCTGGTCTGTCCTGGTCTGTTTTGATCTGGTCTGGTCTATTCTGGCCTGTTCTGGTCTGTTCTGGTCTGTTCTGGTCTGTTCTGGTCTGTTCTGGTCTGTTCTGGTATGTTCTGTTCTTATGTGTTCTGTTCTGGTCTGTCCTGGTCTGTTTTGATCTGGTCTGGTCTATTTTGGCCTGTTCTGGTCTGTTCTGGTCTGTTCTGGTATGTTCTGTTCTTATGTGTTCTGTTCTGGTCTGTTCTTGCCTATTCTGATATGTTCTGTTCTGGTCTGTTCTGGCCTGTTCTGGTATGTTCTGTTCTGGTGTGTCCTGTTCTTAGGTGTTCTGTTCTGGTCTGTCCTGCTCTGTTCTGATCTGTTCTGATCTGTTCTTGCCTATTCTGATATGTTCTGTTCTGGTCTGTTCTGGCCTGTTCTGGTATGTTCAGTTCTGGTGTGTTCTGTTCTTATGTGTTCTGTTCTGGTCTGTCCTGGTCTGTTTTGATCTGGTCTGGTCTGTTCTGGCCTGTTCTGGTCTGTTCTGGTATGTTCTGGTATGTTCTGTTCTTATGTGTTCTGTTCTGGTCTGTCCTGGTCTGTTCTGATCTGTTCTGATATGTTCTTGCCTATTCTGATATGTTCTGTTCTGGTCTGTTCTGGCCTGTTCTGGTATGTTCTGTTCTGGTGTGTCCTGTTCTTAGGTGTTCTGTTCTGGTCTGTCCTGGTCTGTTCTGATCTGTTCTGGCCTGTTCTGGTATGTTCTGTTCTGGTGTGTTCTGGCCTGTTCTGGTATATTCTGTTCTGATCTGTTCTGATCTGTTCTTGCCTATTCTGATATGTTCTGTTCTGGTCTGTTCTGGCCTGTTCTGGTATGTTCTGTTCTGGTGTGTTCTGTTCTTATGTGTTCTGTTCTGGCCTGTTCTAGTATGTTCTGTTCTGGTGTGTTCTGGCCTGTTCTGGTATATTCTGTTCTGGTCTGTTCTGATCTGTTCTTGCCTATTCTGGTATGTTCTGTTCTGGTGAGTTCTGTTCTTAGGTGTTCTGTTCTGGTCTGTCCTGGTCTGTTTTGATCTGGTCTGGTCTATTTTGGCCTGTTCTGGTATGTTCTGTTCTGGTGTGTCCTGTTCTTAGGTGTTCTGTTCTGGTATGTCCTGGTCTGTTTTGATCTGGTCTGGTCTATTCTGGCCTGTTCTGGTCTGTTCTGGTCTGTTCTGGTCTGTTCTGGTCTGTTCTGGTATGTTCTGTTCTTATGTGTTCTGTTCTGGTCTGTCCTGGTCTGTTTTGATCTGGTCTGGTCTATTTTGGCCTGTTCTGGTCTGTTCTGGTCTGTTCTGGTATGTTCTGTTCTTATGTGTTCTGTTCTGGTCTGTTCTTGCCTATTCTGATATGTTCTGTTCTGGTCTGTTCTGGCCTGTTCTGGTATGTTCTGTTCTGGTGTGTCCTGTTCTTAGGTGTTCTGTTCTGGTCTGTCCTGCTCTGTTCTGATCTGTTCTGATCTGTTCTTGCCTATTCTGATATGTTCTGTTCTGGTCTGTTCTGGCCTGTTCTGGTATGTTCAGTTCTGGTGTGTTCTGTTCTTATGTGTTCTGTTCTGGTCTGTCCTGGTCTGTTTTGATCTGGTCTGGTCTGTTCTGGCCTGTTCTGGTATGTTCTGTCCTGGTCTGGTCTATTCTGGCCTGTTCTGGTATGTTCTGTTCTGGTGTGTTCTGTTCTGTTTTGACCTGTTCTGGTATGTTCTGGTCTGTTCTGGTCTGTTCTGATATGTTCTGTTGTGGTGTGTTCTGTTCTGGTCTGTCCTGGTCTGTTCTGGTCTGTTCTGGTCTGTTCTGGTCTGTTCTGGTCTGTTCTGGTCTGTTCTGATCTGTTCTGTTCTGTTCTGTTCCGGTCTGTTCTGATCTGGTCTGGTCTATTCTGGCCTGTTCTGGTATGTTGTGTTCTGGTATGTTCTGGTCTGCCCTGGTCTGTCCTGGTCTGTTTTGATGTGGTCTGGTCTATTCTGGCCTGTTCTGGCCTGTTCTGGTATATTCTGTTCTGGTCTGTTCTGATCTGTTCTTGTCTATTCTGGTATGTTCTGTTCTGGTGTGTTCTGTTCTGGTCTGTTCTGGTCTGTTCTGGTATGTTCTGGTATGGTCTGTTCTTATGTGTTCTGTTCTGTCCTGGTCTGTCCTGGTCTGGTCTATTCTGGCCTGTTCTGGTATGTTCTGTTCTGGTCTGTTCTGGCCTGTTCTAGTATGTTCTGTTCTGGTATCTTCTGTTCAGGTGTGTTTTGACCTGTTCTGGTATGTTCTGTTCTGGTGTGTTCTGTTCTGGTCTGTCCTGGTCTGGTCTATTCTGGTCTGGTGTGGTATGTTCTGTTCTGGTGTGTTCTGTTCTTATGTGTTCTGTTCTGGTCTGTTCTGATCTGGTCTGCTTGGTCTGTTCTGGTCTGTTCTGGTCTGTTCTGGTATGTTCTGTTCTGGTGTGTTCTGTTCTTAGGTGTTCTGTTCTGGTCTGTCCTGGTCTGTTTTGATCTGGTCTGGTCTATTCTGGCCTGTTCTGGCCTGTTCTGGTATATTCTGTTCTGGTATGTTCTGGTCTGCCCTGGTCTGTCCTGGTCTGTTTTGATGTGGTCTGGTCTATTCTTGCCTATTCTGGTATCTTCTGTTGAGGTCTGGTCTGGTCTGTTCTGGCCTGTTCTGGTAAGTTCTGGTATGTTCTGGTCTGTCCTGGTCTGTCCTAATCTGTTCTGGTCTGTTCTCGTACCTTCTGTTCCGGTCTGTTCTGATCTGGTCTGGTCTATTATGGCCTGTTCTGGCCTGTTCTGGTCTGGTCTATCCTGGCCTGTTCTGGTATCTTCTGTTCTGGTGTGTTCTGTTCTGTTCTGATCTGGTCTGGTCTATTATGGCCTGTTCTGGCCTGTTCTGGTCTGGTCTATCCTGGCCTGTTCTGGTATCTTCTGTTCTGGTGTGTTCTGTTCTGGTCTGTCCTGGTCTGGTCTGTTCTGGCCCGTTCTGGTATGTTCTGTCCTGGTCTGGTCTATTCTGGCCTGTTTTGGTATGTTCTGTTCTGGTGTGTTCTGTTCTTAGGTGTTCTGTTCTGGTCTGTCCTGGTCTGTTTTGATCTGGTCTGGTCTATTCTGGCCTGTTCTGGCCTGTTCTGGTATATTCTGTTCTGGTCTGTTCTGATCTGTTCTTGCCTATTCTGGTATGTTCTGTTCTGGTGTGTTCTGTTCTTAGGTGTTCTGTTCTGGTCTGTCCTGGTCTGTTTTGATCTGGTCTGGTCTATTTTGGCCTGTTCTGGTATATTCTGTTCTGGTCTGTTCTGATCTGTTCTTGCCTATTCTGGTAAGTTCTGTTCTGGTGTGTTCTGTTCTTAGGTGTTCTGTTCTGGTCTGTCCTTGTCTGTTTTGATCTAGTCTGGTCTATTTTGGCCTGTTCTGGTATGTTCTGTTCTGGTGTGTTCTGATCTGGTCAGTCCCGGTCTGTTCTGATCTGGTCTGGTCTATTCCGGCCTGTTCTGGCATGTTCTGTTCTGGTGTGTTCTGTTCTGGCCTGTTCTAGTATGTTCTGTTCTGGTGTCTTCTGTTCTTACGTGTTCTGTTCTGGTCTGTCCTGGTCTGTTTTGATCTGGTCTGGTCTATTTTGGCCTGTTCTGGTATGTTCTTTTCTGGTCTGTTCTGATCTGTTCTTGCCTATTCTGGTATGTTCTGTTCTGGTGTGTCCTGTTCTTAGGTGTTCTGTTCTGGTCTGTCCTGGTCTGTTTTGATCTGGTCTGGTCTATTCTGGCCTGTTCTGGTCTGTTCTGGTATGTTCTGGTATGTTCTGTTCTTATGTGTTCTGTTCTGGTCTGTCCTGGTCTGTTCTGATCTGTTCTGATATGTTCTTGCCTATTCTGATATGTTCTGTTCTGGTCTGTTCTGGCCTGTTCTGGTATGTTCTGTTCTGGTGTGTCCTGTTCTTAGGTGTTCTGTTCTGGTCTGTCCTGGTCTGTTCTGATCTGTTCTGGCCTGTTCTGGTATGTTCTGTTCTGGTGTGTTTTGACCTGTTCTGGTATGTTCTGTTCTGGTGTGTTCTGTTCTGGTCTGTCCTGGTCTGGTCTATTCTGGTCTGGTGTGGTATGTTCTGTTCTGGTGTGTTCTGTTCTTATGTGTTCTGTTCTGGTCTGTTCTGATCTGGTCTGCTTGGTCTGTTCTGGTCTGTTCTGGTCTGTTCTGGTATGTTCTGTTCTGGTGTGTTCTGTTCTTAGGTGTTCTGTTCTGGTCTGTCCTGGTCTGTTTTGATCTGGTCTGGTCTATTCTGGCCTGTTCTGGTCTGTTCTGGTATGTTCTGGTATGTTCTGTTCTTATGTGTTCTGTTCTGGTCTGTTCTGATCTGGTCTGCTTGGTCTGTTCTGGTCTGTTCTGGTCTGTTCTGGTATGTTCTGTTCTGGTGTGTTCTGTTCTTAGGTGTTCTGTTCTGGTCTGTCCTGGTCTGTTTTGATCTGGTCTGGTCTATTCTGGCCTGTTCTGGCCTGTTCTGGTATATTCTGTTCTGGTATGTTCTGGTCTGCCCTGGTCTGTCCTGGTCTGTTTTGATGTGGTCTGGTCTATTCTGGCCTGTTCTGGTATGTTCTGTTGTGGTGTGTTCTGTTCTTAGGTGTTCTGTTCTGTTCTGTCCTGGTCTGTTTTGATGTGGTCTGGTCTATTCTGGCCTGTTCTGGTCTGTTCTGGTCTGTTCTGATCTGTTCTGGTCTGTTCTGATCTGGTCTATTCTGGTCTGTTCTGGTCTGTTCTGGTCTGTTCTGGTCTGTTCTGATCTGTTCTTGCCTATTCTGGTATCTTCTGTTGAGGTCTGGTCTGGTCTGTTCTGGCCTGTTCTGGTAAGTTCTGGTATGTTCTGGTCTGTCCTGGTCTGTCCTAATCTGTTCTGGTCTGTTCTCGTACCTTCTGTTCCGGTCTGTTCTGATCTGGTCTGGTCTATTATGGCCTGTTCTGGCCTGTTCTGGTCTGGTCTATCCTGGCCTGTTCTGGTATCTTCTGTTCTGGTGTGTTCTGTTCTGTTCTGATCTGGTCTGGTCTATTATGGCCTGTTCTGGCCTGTTCTGGTCTGGTCTATCCTGGCCTGTTCTGGTATCTTCTGTTCTGGTGTGTTCTGTTCTGGTCTGTCCTGGTCTGGTCTGTTCTGGCCCGTTCTGGTATGTTCTGTCCTGGTCTGGTCTATTCTGGCCTGTTTTGGTATGTTCTGTTCTGGTGTGTTCTGTTCTTAGGTGTTCTGTTCTGGTCTGTCCTGGTCTGTTTTGATCTGGTCTGGTCTATTCTGGCCTGTTCTGGCCTGTTCTGGTATATTCTGTTCTGGTCTGTTCTGATCTGTTCTTGCCTATTCTGGTATGTTCTGTTCTGGTGTGTTCTGTTCTTAGGTGTTCTGTTCTGGTCTGTCCTGGTCTGTTTTGATCTGGTCTGGTCTATTTTGGCCTGTTCTGGTATATTCTGTTCTGGTCTGTTCTGATCTGTTCTTGCCTATTCTGGTAAGTTCTGTTCTGGTGTGTTCTGTTCTTAGGTGTTCTGTTCTGGTCTGTCCTTGTCTGTTTTGATCTAGTCTGGTCTATTTTGGCCTGTTCTGGTATGTTCTGTTCTGGTGTGTTCTGATCTGGTCAGTCCCGGTCTGTTCTGATCTGGTCTGGTCTATTCCGGCCTGTTCTGGCATGTTCTGTTCTGGTGTGTTCTGTTCTGGCCTGTTCTAGTATGTTCTGTTCTGGTGTCTTCTGTTCTTACGTGTTCTGTTCTGGTCTGTCCTGGTCTGTTTTGATCTGGTCTGGTCTATTTTGGCCTGTTCTGGTATGTTCTTTTCTGGTCTGTTCTGATCTGTTCTTGCCTATTCTGGTATGTTCTGTTCTGGTGTGTCCTGTTCTTAGGTGTTCTGTTCTGGTCTGTCCTGGTCTGTTTTGATCTGGTCTGGTCTATTCTGGCCTGTTCTGGTCTGTTCTGGTATGTTCTGGTATGTTCTGTTCTTATGTGTTCTGTTCTGGTCTGTCCTGGTCTGTTCTGATCTGTTCTGATATGTTCTTGCCTATTCTGATATGTTCTGTTCTGGTCTGTTCTGGCCTGTTCTGGTATGTTCTGTTCTGGTGTGTCCTGTTCTTAGGTGTTCTGTTCTGGTCTGTCCTGGTCTGTTCTGATCTGTTCTGGCCTGTTCTGGTATGTTCTGTTCTGGTGTGTTTTGACCTGTTCTGGTATGTTCTGTTCTGGTGTGTTCTGTTCTGGTCTGTCCTGGTCTGGTCTATTCTGGTCTGGTGTGGTATGTTCTGTTCTGGTGTGTTCTGTTCTTATGTGTTCTGTTCTGGTCTGTTCTGATCTGGTCTGCTTGGTCTGTTCTGGTCTGTTCTGGTCTGTTCTGGTATGTTCTGTTCTGGTGTGTTCTGTTCTTAGGTGTTCTGTTCTGGTCTGTCCTGGTCTGTTTTGATCTGGTCTGGTCTATTCTGGCCTGTTCTGGTCTGTTCTGGTATGTTCTGGTATGTTCTGTTCTTATGTGTTCTGTTCTGGTCTGTCCTGGTCTGTTTTGATCTGGTCTGGTCTATTTTGGCCTGTTCTGGTATGTTCTGTTCTGGTCTGTTCTGATCTGTTCTTGCCTATTCTGGTATGTTCTGTTCTGGTGTGTCCTGTTCTTAGGTGTTCTGTTCTGGTCTGTCCTGGTCTGTTCTGATCTGTTCTGATATGTTCTTGCCTATTCTGATATGTTCTGTTCTGGTCTGTTCTGGCCTGTTCTGGTATGTTCTGTTCTGGTGTGTCCTGTTCTTAGGTGTTCTGTTCTGGTCTGTCCTGGTCTGTTCTGATCTGTTCTGGCCTGTTCTGGTATGTTCTGTTCTGGTGTGTTCTGGCCTGTTCTGGTATATTCTGTTCTGATCTGTTCTGATCTGTTCTTGCCTATTCTGATATGTTCTGTTCTGGTCTGTTCTGGCCTGTTCTGGTATGTTCTGTTCTGCTGTGTTCTGTTCTTATGTGTTCTGTTCTGGTCTGTCCTGGTCTGTCCTGGTCTGTTCTGATCTGTTCTGGCCTGTTCTGGTATGTTCTGTTCTGGTGTGTTCTGGCCTGTTCTGGTATATTCTGTTCTGATCTGTTCTGATCTGTTCTTGCCTATTCTGATATGTTCTGTTCTGGTCTGTTCTTGCCTATTCTGGTATGTTCTGTTCTGGTGAGTTCTGTTCTTAGGTGTTCTGTTCTGGTCTGTCCTGGTCTGTTTTGATCTGGTCTGGTCTATTTTGGCCTGTTCTGGTATGTTCTGTTCTGGTGTGTCCTGTTCTTAGGTGTTCTGTTCTGGTCTGTCCTGGTCTGTTTTGATCTGGTCTGGTCTATTCTGGCCTGTTCTGGTATGTTCTGTTCTTATGTGTTCTGTTCTGGTCTGTCCTGGTCTGTTTTGATCTGGTCTGGTCTATTTTGGCCTGTTCTGGTCTGTTCTGGTCTGTTCTGGTATGTTCTGTTCTTATGTGTTCTGTTCTGGTCTGTTCTTGCCTATTCTGATATGTTCTGTTCTGGTCTGTTCTGGCCTGTTCTGGTATGTTCTGTTCTGGTGTGTCCTGTTCTTAGGTGTTCTGTTCTGGTCTGTCCTGCTCTGTTCTGATCTGTTCTGATCTGTTCTTGCCTATTCTGATATGTTCTGTTCTGGTCTGTTCTGGCCTGTTCTGGTATGTTCAGTTCTGGTGTGTTCTGTTCTTATGTGTTCTGTTCTGGTCTGTCCTGGTCTGTTTTGATCTGGTCTGGTCTGCTCTGGCCTGTTCTGGTATGTTCTGTCCTGGTCTGGTCTATTCTGGCCTGTTCTGGTATGTTCTGTTCTGGTGTGTTCTGTTCTGTTTTGACCTGTTCTGGTATGTTCTGGTCTGTTCTGGTCTGTTCTGATATGTTCTGTTGTGGTGTGTTCTGTTCTTATGTGTTCTGTTCTGGTCTGTCCTGGTCTGTTCTGGTCTGTTCTGGTCTGTTCTGGTCTGTTCTGGTCTGTTCTGGTCTGTTCTGATCTGTTCTGTTCTGTTCTGTTCCGGTCTGTTCTGATCTGGTCTGGTCTATTCTGGCCTGTTCTGGTATGTTGTGTTCTGGTATGTTCTGGTCTGCCCTGGTCTGTCCTGGTCTGTTTTGATGTGGTCTGGTCTATTCTGGCCTGTTCTGGTATGTTCTGTTCTGGCCTGTTCTGGCCTGTTCTGGTATATTCTGTTCTGGTCTGTTCTGATCTGTTCTTGTCTATTCTGGTATGTTCTGTTCTGGTGTGTTCTGTTCTGGTCTGTTCTGGTCTGTTCTGGTATGTTCTGGTATGGTCTGTTCTTATGTGTTCTGTTCTGTCCTGGTCTGTCCTGGTCTGGTCTATTCTGGCCTGTCCTGGTATGTTGTGTTCTGGTATGTTCTGGTCTGCCCTGGTCTGTCCTGGTCTGTTTTGATGTGGTCTGGTCTATTCTGGCCTGTTCTGGTATGTTCTGTTCTGGTCTGTTCTGGCCTGTTCTAGTATGTTCTGTTCTGGTATCTTCTGTTCAGGTGTGTTTTGACCTGTTCTGGTATGTTCTGTTCTGGTGTGTTCTGTTCTGGTCTGTTCTGATCTGTTCTTGCCTATTCTGGTATGTTCTGTTCTGGTGTGTTCTGTTCTTAGGTGTTCTGTTCTGGTCTGTCCTGGTCTGTTTTGATCTGGTCTGGTCTATTTTGGCCTGTTCTGGTATATTCTGTTCTGGTCTGTTCTGATCTGTTCTTGCCTATTCTGGTAAGTTCTGTTCTGGTGTGTTCTGTTCTTAGGTGTTCTGTTCTGGTCTGTCCTTGTCTGTTTTGGTCTAGTCTGGTCTATTTTGGCCTGTTCTGGTACGTTCTGTTCTGGTGTGTTCTGATCTGGTCAGTCCCGGTCTGTTCTGATCTGATCTGGTCTATTCCGGCCTGTTCTGGCATGTTCTGTTCTGGTGTGTTCTGTTCTTATGTGTTCTGTTCTGGCCTGTTCTAGTATGTTCTGTTCTGGTGTCTTCTGTTCTTACGTGTTCTGTTCTGGTCTGTCCTGGTCTGTTTTGATCTGGTCTGGTCTATTTTGGCCTGTTCTGGTCTGTTCTGGTCTGTTCTGGTATGTTCTGTTCTTATGTGTTCTGTTCTGGTCTGTTCTTGCCTATTCTGATATGTTCTGTTCTGGTCTGTTCTGGCCTGTTCTGGTATGTTCTGTTCTGGTGTGTCCTGTTCTTAGGTGTTCTGTTCTGGTCTGTCCTGCTCTGTTCTGATCTGTTCTGATCTGTTCTTGCCTATTCTGATATGTTCTGTTCTGGTCTGTTCTGGCCTGTTCTGGTATGTTCAGTTCTGGTGTGTTCTGTTCTTATGTGTTCTGTTCTGGTCTGTCCTGGTCTGTTTTGATCTGGTCTGGTCTGTTCTGGCCTGTTCTGGTCTGTTCTGGTATGTTCTGGTATGTTCTGTTCTTATGTGTTCTGTTCTGGTCTGTCCTGGTCTGTTCTGATCTGTTCTGATATGTTCTTGCCTATTCTGATATGTTCTGTTCTGGTCTGTTCTGGCCTGTTCTGGTATGTTCTGTTCTGGTGTGTCCTGTTCTTAGGTGTTCTGTTCTGGTCTGTCCTGGTCTGTTCTGATCTGTTCTGGCCTGTTCTGGTATGTTCTGTTCTGGTGTGTTCTGGCCTGTTCTGGTATATTCTGTTCTGATCTGTTCTGATCTGTTCTTGCCTATTCTGATATGTTCTGTTCTGGTCTGTTCTGGCCTGTTCTGGTATGTTCTGTTCTGGTGTGTTCTGTTCTTATGTGTTCTGTTCTGGCCTGTTCTAGTATGTTCTGTTCTGGTGTGTTCTGGCCTGTTCTGGTATATTCTGTTCTGGTCTGTTCTGATCTGTTCTTGCCTATTCTGGTATGTTCTGTTCTGGTGAGTTCTGTTCTTAGGTGTTCTGTTCTGGTCTGTCCTGGTCTGTTTTGATCTGGTCTGGTCTATTTTGGCCTGTTCTGGTATGTTCTGTTCTGGTGTGTCCTGTTCTTAGGTGTTCTGTTCTGGTCTGTCCTGGTCTGTTTTGATCTGGTCTGGTCTATTCTGGCCTGTTCTGGTCTGTTCTGGTCTGTTCTGGTCTGTTCTGGTCTGTTCTGGTATGTTCTGTTCTTATGTGTTCTGTTCTGGTCTGTCCTGGTCTGTTTTGATCTGGTCTGGTCTATTTTGGCCTGTTCTGGTCTGTTCTGGTCTGTTCTGGTATGTTCTGTTCTTATGTGTTCTGTTCTGGTCTGTTCTTGCCTATTCTGATATGTTCTGTTCTGGTCTGTTCTGGCCTGTTCTGGTATGTTCTGTTCTGGTGTGTCCTGTTCTTAGGTGTTCTGTTCTGGTCTGTCCTGCTCTGTTCTGATCTGTTCTGATCTGTTCTTGCCTATTCTGATATGTTCTGTTCTGGTCTGTTCTGGTCTGTTCTGGTCTGTTCTGGTCTGTTCTGGTATGTTCTGTTCTTATGTGTTCTGTTCTGGTCTGTCCTGGTCTGTTTTGATCTGGTCTGGTCTATTTTGGCCTGTTCTGGTCTGTTCTGGTCTGTTCTGGTATGTTCTGTTCTTATGTGTTCTGTTCTGGTCTGTTCTTGCCTATTCTGATATGTTCTGTCCTGGTCTGTTTTGGTATGTTCTGTTCTTAGGTGTTCTGTTCTGGTCTGTCCTGGTCTGTTTTGATGTGGTCTGGTCTATTCTGGCCTGTTCTGGTATGTTCTGTTCTGGTGTGTTCTGTTCTTTTCTGTCCTGGTCTGTTCTTATCTGTTCTGGCCTGTTCTGGTATGTTCTGTTCTGGTCTGTTCTGATCTGGTCTGGTCTATTCTGGCCTGTTCTGGCCTGTTCTGGTATGTTCTGTCCTGGTCTGTTCTTGCCTATTCTGGTATGTTCTGTCCTGGTCTGTTTTGGTGTGTTCTGTTCTTAGGTGTTCTGTTCTGGTATGTCCTGGTCTGTTTTGATCTGGTCTGGTCTATTCTGGTCTGTTCTGGTATGTTCTGTTCTGGTGTGTTCTGTTCTGTTCTGTCCTGGTCTGTTCTGATCTGTTCTGGTGTGTTCTGTTCTTACGTGTTCCGTTCTGGTCTATCCTGGTCTGTTTTGATCTCGTCTGGTCTGTCCTGGTCTGTTCTTGCCTATTCTGGTATGTTCTGTTCTGGTCTGTTCTGGTAAGTTCTGGTATGTTCTGGTCTGTCCTGGTCTGTCCTAATCTGTTCTGGTCTGTTCTCGTACCTTCTGTTCCGGTCTGTTCTGATCTGGTCTGGTCTATTATGGCCTGTTCTGGCCTGTTCTGGTCTGGTCTATTCTGGCCTGTCCTGGTCTGTTCTGATCTGTTCTGGCCTGTTCTGGTATGTTCTGTTCTCGTGTGTTCTGGCCTGTTCTGGTATATTCTGTTCTGGTCTGTTCTGATCTGTTCTTGCCTATTCTGATATGTTCTGTTTTGGTGTGTTCTGTTCTGGTCTGTTCTGGTATGTTCTGGTATGGTCTGTTCTTATGTGGTCTGTTCTGGTCTGTTCTGGTCTGTTCTGGTCTGTTCTGATCTGGTCTATTATGGCCTGTTCTGGCCTGTTCTGGTCTGGTCTATCCTGGCCTGTTCTGGTTTCTTCTGTTCAGGTCTGTTCTGGTCTGTTTTGACCTGTTCTGGTCTGTTCTGATCTGGTCTATTCTGGCCTGTTCTGGTATGTTCTGGTATGTTCTGTTCTGGTCTGTTCTGGTCTGTTCTGGTATGTTCTGTTCTGGTGTGTTCTGTTCTTAGGTGTTCTGTTCTGGTCTGTCCTGGTCTGTTTTGATGTGGTCTGGTCTATTCTGGCCTGTTCTGGTATGTTCTGTTCTGGTGTGTTCTGTTCTGTTCTGTCCTGGTCTGTTCTGATCTGTTCTGGCCTGTTCTGGTATGTTCTGTTCTGGTCTGTTCTGATCTGGTCTGGTCTATTCTGGCCTGTTCTGGCCTGTTCTGGTATGTTCTGTCCTGGTCTGTTCTTGCCTATTCTGGTATGTTCTGTCCTGGTCTGTTTTGGTGTGTTCTGTTCTTAGGTGTTCTGTTCTGGTATGTCCTGGTCTGTTTTGATCTGGTCTGGTCTATTCTGGTCTGTTCTGATCTGTTCTGGCCTGTTCTGATCTGTTCTGGTCTGTTCTGATCTGGTCTGGTCTATTCTGGCCTGTTCTGGTATGTTCTGTTCTGGTGTGTTCTGTTCTTAGGTGTTCCGTTCTGGTCTGTCCTGGTCTGTTTTGATCTGGTCTGGTCTATTCTGGTCTGTTCTGGTATGTTCTGTTCTGGTGTGTTCTGGTCTGTTCTGGCCTGTTCTGGTATGTTCTGTTCTGGTGTGTTGTGTTCTGGTCTGTCCTGGTCTGTTTTGATCTGGTCTGGTCTATTCTGGTCTGTTCTGGTATGTTCTGTTCTGGTGTGTTCTGGTCTGTTCTGGCCTGTTCTGGTATGTTCTGTTCTGGTGTGTTCTGTTCTGGTCTGTCCTGGTCTGGTCTGTTCTGGCCCGTTCTGGTATGTTCTGTCCTGGTCTGGTCTATTCTGGCCTGTTCTGGTATGTTCTGTTCTGGTGTGTTCTGTTCTGTTTTGACCTGTTCTGGTATGTTCTGGTCTGTTCTGGTCTGTTCTGGTCTGTTCTGATATGTTCTGTTGTGGTGTGTTCTGTTCTTATGTGTTCTGTTCTGGTCTGTCCTGGTCTGTTCTGGTCTGTTCTGGTCTGTTCTGGTCTGTTCTGGTCTGTTCTGGTCTGTTCTGATCTGTTCTGTTCTGTTCTGTTCCGGTCTGTTCTGATCTGGTCTGGTCTATTCTGGCCTGTTCTGGTATGTTGTGTTCTGGTATGTTCTGGTCTGGTCTGGTCTATTCTGGCCTGTTCTGGCCTGTTCTGGTATGTTCTGTCCTGGTCTGTTCTTGCCTATTCTGGTATGTTCTGTCCTGGTCTGTTTTGGTGTGTTCTGTTCTTAGGTGTTCTGTTCTGGTATGTCCTGGTCTGTTTTGATCTGGTCTGGTCTATTCTGGTCTGTTCTGGTATGTTCTGTTCTGGTGTGTTCTGTTCTGTTCTGTCCTGGTCTGTTCTGATCTGTTCTGGTGTGTTCTGTTCTTACGTGTTCCGTTCTGGTCTATCCTGGTCTGTTTTGATCTCGTCTGGTCTGTCCTGGTCTGTTCTTGCCTATTCTGGTATGTTCTGTTCTGGTCTGTTCTGGTAAGTTCTGGTATGTTCTGGTCTGTCCTGGTCTGTCCTAATCTGTTCTGGTCTGTTCTCGTACCTTCTGTTCCGGTCTGTTCTGATCTGGTCTGGTCTATTATGGCCTGTTCTGGCCTGTTCTGGTCTGGTCTATCCTGGCCTGTTCTGGTATGTTCTGTTCTTAGGTGTTCTGTTCTGGTCTGTCCTGGTCTGTTTTGATCTGGTCTGGTCTATTCTGGCCTGTTCTGGTATGTTCTGTTCTTAGGTGTTCTGTTCTGGTCTGTCCTGGTCTGATCTGATCTGTTCTGGTCTGTTCTGGTCTATTCTGGCCTGTTCTGGTGTGTTCTGGTATGTTCTGTCCTGGTCTGTTCTGATCTGTTCTGGCCTGTTCTGATCTGTTCTGGTCTGTTCTGATCTGGTATGGTCTATTCTGGCCTGTCCTGGTCTGTTCTGATCTGTTCTGGCCTGTTCTGGTATGTTCTGTTCTCGTGTGTTCTGGCCTGTTCTGGTATATTCTGTTCTGGTCTGTTCTGATCTGTTCTTGCCTATTCTGATATGTTCTGTTTTGGTGTGTTCTGTTCTGGTCTGTTCTGGTATGTTCTGGTATGGTCTGTTCTTATGTGGTCTGTTCTGGTCTGTTCTGGTCTGTTCTGGTCTGTTCTGATCTGGTCTATTATGGCCTGTTCTGGCCTGTTCTGGTCTGGTCTATCCTGGCCTGTTCTGGTTTCTTCTGTTCAGGTCTGTTCTGGTCTGTTTTGACCTGTTCTGGTCTGTTCTGATCTGGTCTATTCTGGCCTGTTCTGGTATGTTCTGGTATGTTCTGTTCTGGTCTGTTCTGGTCTGTTCTGGTATGTTCTGTTCTGGTGTGTTCTGTTCTTAGGTGTTCTGTTCTGGTCTGTCCTGGTCTGTTTTGATGTGGTCTGGTCTATTCTGGCCTGTTCTGGTATGTTCTGTTCTGGTGTGTTCTGTTCTGTTCTGTCCTGGTCTGTTCTTATCTGTTCTGGCCTGTTCTGGTATGTTCTGTTCTGGTCTGTTCTGATCTGGTCTGGTCTATTCTGGCCTGTTCTGGCCTGTTCTGGTATGTTCTGTCCTGGTCTGTTCTTGCCTATTCTGGTATGTTCTGTCCTGGTCTGTTTTGGTGTGTTCTGTTCTTAGGTGTTCTGTTCTGGTATGTCCTGGTCTGTTTTGATCTGGTCTGGTCTATTCTGGTCTGTTCTGATCTGTTCTGGCCTGTTCTGATCTGTTCTGGTCTGTTCTGATCTGGTCTGGTCTATTCTGGCCTGTTCTGGTATGTTCTGTTCTGGTGTGTTCTGTTCTTAGGTGTTCCGTTCTGGTCTGTCCTGGTCTGTTTTGATCTGGTCTGGTCTATTCTGGTCTGTTCTGGTATGTTCTGTTCTGGTGTGTTCTGGTCTGTTCTGGCCTGTTCTGGTATGTTCTGTTCTGGTGTGTTGTGTTCTGGTCTGTCCTGGTCTGTTTTGATCTGGTCTGGTCTATTCTGGTCTGTTCTGGTATGTTCTGTTCTGGTGTGTTCTGGTCTGTTCTGGCCTGTTCTGGTATGTTCTGTTCTGGTGTGTTCTGTTCTGGTCTGTCCTGGTCTGGTCTGTTCTGGCCCGTTCTGGTATGTTCTGTCCTGGTCTGGTCTATTCTGGCCTGTTCTGGTATGTTCTGTTCTGGTGTGTTCTGTTCTGTTTTGACCTGTTCTGGTATGTTCTGGTCTGTTCTGGTCTGTTCTGATATGTTCTGTTGTGGTGTGTTCTGTTCTTATGTGTTCTGTTCTGTTCTGGTCTGTTCTGATCTGTGCTGGTCTGTTCTGTCCTGGTCTGTTCTTGCCTATTCTGGTATGTTCTGTCCTGGTCTGTTTTGGTATGTTCTGTTCTGGTGTGTTCTGTTCTTAGGTGTTCTGTTCTGGTCTGTCCTGGTCTGTTTTGATCTGGTCTGGTCTATTCTGGCCTGTTCTGGCCTGTTCTGGTATATTCTGTTCTGGTCTGTTCTGATCTGTTCTTGCCTATTCTGGTATGTTCTGTTCTGGTGTGTTCTGTTCTTAGGTGTTCTGTTCTGGTCTGTCCTGGTCTGTTTTGATCTGGTCTGGTATATTCTGTTCTGGTCTGTTCTGATCTGTTCTTGCCTATTCTGGTAAGTTCTGTTCTGGTGTGTTCTGTTCTTAGGTGTTCTGTTCTGGTCTGTCCTTGTCTGTTTTGATCTAGTCTGGTCTATTTTGGCCTGTTCTGGTATGTTCTGTTCTGGTGTGTTCTGATCTGGTCAGTCCCGGTCTGTTCTGATCTGGTCTGGTCTATTCCGGCCTGTTCTGGCATGTTCTGTTCTGGTGTGTTCTGTTCTTATGTGTTCTGTTCTGGCCTGTTCTAGTATGTTCTGTTCTGGTGTCTTCTGTTCTTACGTGTTCTGTTCTGGTCTGTCCTGGTCTGTTTTGATCTGGTCTGGTCTATTTTGGCCTGTTCTGGTATGTTCTGTTCTGGTCTGTTCTGATCTGTTCTTGCCTATTCTGGTATGTTCTGTTCTGGTGTGTCCTGTTCTTAGGTGTTCTGTTCTGGTCTGTCCTGGTCTGTTTTGATCTGGTCTGGTCTATTCTGGCCTGTTCTGGTCTGTTCTGGTATGTTCTGGTATGTTCTGTTCTTATGTGTTCTGTTCTGGTCTGTCCTGGTCTGTTCTGATCTGTTCTGATATGTTCTTGCCTATTCTGATATGTTCTGTTCTGGTCTGTTCTGGCCTGTTCTGGTATGTTCTGTTCTGGTGTGTCCTGTTCTTAGGTGTTCTGTTCTGGTCTGTCCTGGTCTGTTCTGATCTGTTCTGGCCTGTTCTGGTATGTTCTGTTCTGGTGTGTTCTGGCCTGTTCTGGTATATTCTGTTCTGATCTGTTCTGATCTGTTCTTGCCTATTCTGATATGTTCTGTTCTGGTCTGTTCTGGCCTGTTCTGGTATGTTCTGTTCTGGTGTGTTCTGTTCTTATGTGTTCTGTTCTGGCCTGTTCTAGTATGTTCTGTTCTGGTGTGTTCTGGCCTGTTCTGGTATATTCTGTTCTGGTCTGTTCTGATCTGTTCTTGCCTATTCTGGTATGTTCTGTTCTGGTGAGTTCTGTTCTTAGGTGTTCTGTTCTGGTCTGTCCTGGTCTGTTTTGATCTGGTCTGGTCTATTTTGGCCTGTTCTGGTATGTTCTGTTCTGGTGTGTCCTGTTCTTAGGTGTTCTGTTCTGGTCTGTCCTGGTCTGTTTTGATCTGGTCTGGTCTATTCTGGCCTGTTCTGGTCTGTTCTGGTCTGTTCTGGTCTGTTCTGGTCTGTTCTGGTATGTTCTGTTCTTATGTGTTCTGTTCTGGTCTGTCCTGGTCTGTTTTGATCTGGTCTGGTCTATTTTGGCCTGTTCTGGTCTGTTCTGGTCTGTTCTGGTATGTTCTGTTCTTATGTGTTCTGTTCTGGTCTGTTCTTGCCTATTCTGATATGTTCTGTTCTGGTCTGTTCTGGCCTGTTCTGGTATGTTCTGTTCTGGTGTGTCCTGTTCTTAGGTGTTCTGTTCTGGTCTGTCCTGCTCTGTTCTGATCTGTTCTGATCTGTTCTTGCCTATTCTGATATGTTCTGTTCTGGTCTGTTCTGGCCTGTTCTGGTATGTTCAGTTCTGGTGTGTTCTGTTCTTATGTGTTCTGTTCTGGTCTGTCCTGGTCTGTTTTGATCTGGTCTGGTCTGTTCTGGCCTGTTCTGGTATGTTCTGTCCTGGTCTGGTCTATTCTGGCCTGTTCTGGTATGTTCTGTTCTGGTGTGTTCTGTTCTGTTTTGACCTGTTCTGGTATGTTCTGGTCTGTTCTGGTCTGTTCTGATATGTTCTGTTGTGGTGTGTTCTGTTCTGGTCTGTCCTGGTCTGTTCTGGTCTGTTCTGGTCTGTTCTGGTCTGTTCTGGTCTGTTCTGGTCTGTTCTGATCTGTTCTGTTCTGTTCTGTTCCGGTCTGTTCTGATCTGGTCTGGTCTATTCTGGCCTGTTCTGGTATGTTGTGTTCTGGTATGTTCTGGTCTGCCCTGGTCTGTCCTGGTCTGTTTTGATGTGGTCTGGTCTATTCTGGCCTGTTCTGGCCTGTTCTGGTATATTCTGTTCTGGTCTGTTCTGATCTGTTCTTGTCTATTCTGGTATGTTCTGTTCTGGTGTGTTCTGTTCTGGTCTGTTCTGGTCTGTTCTGGTATGTTCTGGTATGGTCTGTTCTTATGTGTTCTGTTCTGTCCTGGTCTGTCCTGGTCTGGTCTATTCTGGCCTGTTCTGGTATGTTCTGTTCTGGTCTGTTCTGGCCTGTTCTAGTATGTTCTGTTCTGGTATCTTCTGTTCAGGTGTGTTTTGACCTGTTCTGGTATGTTCTGTTCTGGTGTGTTCTGTTCTGGTCTGTCCTGGTCTGGTCTATTCTGGTCTGGTGTGGTATGTTCTGTTCTGGTGTGTTCTGTTCTTATGTGTTCTGTTCTGGTCTGTTCTGATCTGGTCTGCTTGGTCTGTTCTGGTCTGTTCTGGTCTGTTCTGGTATGTTCTGTTCTGGTGTGTTCTGTTCTTAGGTGTTCTGTTCTGGTCTGTCCTGGTCTGTTTTGATCTGGTCTGGTCTATTCTGGCCTGTTCTGGCCTGTTCTGGTATATTCTGTTCTGGTATGTTCTGGTCTGCCCTGGTCTGTCCTGGTCTGTTTTGATGTGGTCTGGTCTATTCTGGCCTGTTCTGGTATGTTCTGTTGTGGTGTGTTCTGTTCTTAGGTGTTCTGTTCTGGTCTGTCCTGGTCTGTTTTGATGTGGTCTGGTCTATTCTGGCCTGTTCTGGTCTGTTCTGGTCTGTTCTGATCTGTTCTGGTCTGTTCTGATCTGGTCTATTCTGGTCTGTTCTGGTCTGTTCTGGTCTGTTCTGATCTGTTCTTGCCTATTCTGGTATCTTCTGTTGAGGTCTGGTCTGGTCTGTTCTGGCCTGTTCTGGTAAGTTCTGGTATGTTCTGGTCTGTCCTGGTCTGTCCTAATCTGTTCTGGTCTGTTCTCGTACCTTCTGTTCCGGTCTGTTCTGATCTGGTCTGGTCTATTATGGCCTGTTCTGGCCTGTTCTGGTCTGGTCTATCCTGGCCTGTTCTGGTATCTTCTGTTCTGGTGTGTTCTGTTCTGTTCTGATCTGGTCTGGTCTATTATGGCCTGTTCTGGCCTGTTCTGGTCTGGTCTATCCTGGCCTGTTCTGGTATCTTCTGTTCTGGTGTGTTCTGTTCTGGTCTGTCCTGGTCTGGTCTGTTCTGGCCCGTTCTGGTATGTTCTGTCCTGGTCTGATCTATTCTGGCCTGTTCTGGTATGTTCTGTTCTGGTGTGTTCTGTTCTGTTTTGACCTGTTCTGGTATGTTCTGGTCTGTTCTGGTCTGTTCTGATATGTTCTGTTGTGGTGTGTTCTGTTCTTATGTGTTCTGTTCTGGTCTGTTCTGATCTGTTCTGGTCTGTTCTGATCTGTTCTGGTCTGTTCTGGTCTGTTCTGATCTGTTCTTGCCTATTCTGGTATCTTCTGTTGAGGTCTGGTCTGGTCTGTTCTGGCCTGTTCTGGTAAGTTCTGGTATGTTCTGGTCTGTCCTGGTCTGTCCTAATCTGTTCTGGTCTGTTCTCGTACCTTCTGTTCCGGTCTGTTCTGATCTGGTCTGGTCTATTATGGCCTGTTCTGGCCTGTTCTGGTCTGGTCTATCCTGGCCTGTTCTGGTATCTTCTGTTCTGGTGTGTTCTGTTCTGTTCTGATCTGGTCTGGTCTATTATGGCCTGTTCTGGCCTGTTCTGGTCTGGTCTATCCTGGCCTGTTCTGGTATCTTCTGTTCTGGTGTGTTCTGTTCTGGTCTGTCCTGGTCTGGTCTGTTCTGGCCCGTTCTGGTATGTTCTGTCCTGGTCTGATCTATTCTGGCCTGTTCTGGTATGTTCTGTTCTGGTGTGTTCTGTTCTGTTTTGACCTGTTCTGGTATGTTCTGGTCTGTTCTGGTCTGTTCTGATATGTTCTGTTGTGGTGTGTTCTGTTCTTATGTGTTCTGTTCTGGTCTGTTCTGATCTGTTCTGGTCTGTTCTGATCTGTGCTGGTCTGTTCTGTCCTGGTCTGTTCTTGCCTATTCTGGTATGTTCTGTCCTGGTCTGTTTTGGTATGTTCTGTTCTGGTGTGTTCTGTTCTTAGGTGTTCTGTTCTGGTCTGTCCTGGTCTGTTTTGATCTGGTCTGGTCTATTCTGGCCTGTTCTGGCCTGTTCTGGTATATTCTGTTCTGGTCTGTTCTGATCTGTTCTTGCCTATTCTGGTATGTTCTGTTCTGGTGTGTTCTGTTCTTAGGTGTTCTGTTCTGGTCTGTCCTGGTCTGTTTTGATCTGGTCTGGTCTATTTTGGCCTGTTCTGGTATATTCTGTTCTGGTCTGTTCTGATCTGTTCTTGCCTATTCTGGTAAGTTCTGTTCTGGTGTGTTCTGTTCTTAGGTGTTCTGTTCTGGTCTGTCCTTGTCTGTTTTGATCTAGTCTGGTCTATTTTGGCCTGTTCTGGTATGTTCTGTTCTGGTGTGTTCTGATCTGGTCAGTCCCGGTCTGTTCTGATCTGGTCTGGTCTATTCCGGCCTGTTCTGGCATGTTCTGTTCTGGTGTGTTCTGTTCTTATGTGTTCTGTTCTGGCCTGTTCTAGTATGTTCTGTTCTGGTGTCTTCTGTTCTTACGTGTTCTGTTCTGGTCTGTCCTGGTCTGTTTTGATCTGGTCTGGTCTATTTTGGCCTGTTCTGGTATGTTCTGTTCTGGTCTGTTCTGATCTGTTCTTGCCTATTCTGGTATGTTCTGTTCTGGTGTGTCCTGTTCTTAGGTGTTCTGTTCTGGTCTGTCCTGGTCTGTTTTGATCTGGTCTGGTCTATTCTGGCCTGTTCTGGTCTGTTCTGGTATGTTCTGGTATGTTCTGTTCTTATGTGTTCTGTTCTGGTCTGTCCTGGTCTGTTCTGATCTGTTCTGATATGTTCTTGCCTATTCTGATATGTTCTGTTCTGGTCTGTTCTGGCCTGTTCTGGTATGTTCTGTTCTGGTGTGTCCTGTTCTTAGGTGTTCTGTTCTGGTCTGTCCTGGTCTGTTCTGATCTGTTCTGGCCTGTTCTGGTATGTTCTGTTCTGGTGTGTTTTGACCTGTTCTGGTATGTTCTGTTCTGGTGTGTTCTGTTCTGGTCTGTCCTGGTCTGGTCTATTCTGGTCTGGTGTGGTATGTTCTGTTCTGGTGTGTTCTGTTCTTATGTGTTCTGTTCTGGTCTGTTCTGATCTGGTCTGCTTGGTCTGTTCTGGTCTGTTCTGGTCTGTTCTGGTATGTTCTGTTCTGGTGTGTTCTGTTCTTAGGTGTTCTGTTCTGGTCTGTCCTGGTCTGTTTTGATCTGGTCTGGTCTATTCTGGCCTGTTCTGGTCTGTTCTGGTATGTTCTGGTATGTTCTGTTCTTATGTGTTCTGTTCTGGTCTGTCCTGGTCTGTTTTGATCTGGTCTGGTCTATTTTGGCCTGTTCTGGTATGTTCTGTTCTGGTCTGTTCTGATCTGTTCTTGCCTATTCTGGTATGTTCTGTTCTGGTGTGTCCTGTTCTTAGGTGTTCTGTTCTGGTCTGTCCTGGTCTGTTTTGATCTGGTCTGGTCTATTCTGGCCTGTTCTGGTCTGTTCTGGTATGTTCTGGTATGTTCTGTTCTTATGTGTTCTGTTCTGGTCTGTCCTGGTCTGTTCTGATCTGTTCTGATATGTTCTTGCCTATTCTGATATGTTCTGTTCTGGTCTGTTCTGGCCTGTTCTGGTATGTTCTGTTCTGGTGTGTCCTGTTCTTAGGTGTTCTGTTCTGGTCTGTCCTGGTCTGTTCTGATCTGTTCTGGCCTGTTCTGGTATGTTCTGTTCTGGTGTGTTCTGGCCTGTTCTGATATATTCTGTTCTGATCTGTTCTGATCTGTTCTTGCCTATTCTGATATGTTCTGTTCTGGTCTGTTCTGGCCTGTTCTGGTATGTTCTGTTCTGCTGTGTTCTGTTCTTATGTGTTCTGTTCTGGTCTGTCCTGGTCTGTCCTGGTCTGTTCTGATCTGTTCTGGCCTGTTCTGGTATGTTCTGTTCTGGTGTGTTCTGGCCTGTTCTGGTATATTCTGTTCTGATCTGTTCTGATCTGTTCTTGCCTATTCTGATATGTTCTGTTCTGGTCTGTTCTTGCCTATTCTGGTATGTTCTGTTCTGGTGAGTTCTGTTCTTAGGTGTTCTGTTCTGGTCTGTCCTGGTCTGTTTTGATCTGGTCTGGTCTATTTTGGCCTGTTCTGGTATGTTCTGTTCTGGTGTGTCCTGTTCTTAGGTGTTCTGTTCTGGTCTGTCCTGGTCTGTTTTGATCTGGTCTGGTCTATTCTGGCCTGTTCTGGTCTGTTCTGGTCTGTTCTGGTCTGTTCTGGTATGTTCTGTTCTTATGTGTTCTGTTCTGGTCTGTCCTGGTCTGTTTTGATCTGGTCTGGTCTATTTTGGCCTGTTCTGGTCTGTTCTGGTCTGTTCTGGTATGTTCTGTTCTTATGTGTTCTGTTCTGGTCTGTTCTTGCCTATTCTGATATGTTCTGTTCTGGTCTGTTCTGGCCTGTTCTGGTATGTTCTGTTCTGGTGTGTCCTGTTCTTAGGTGTTCTGTTCTGGTCTGTCCTGCTCTGTTCTGATCTGTTCTGATCTGTTCTTGCCTATTCTGATATGTTCTGTTCTGGTCTGTTCTGGCCTGTTCTGGTATGTTCAGTTCTGGTGTGTTCTGTTCTTATGTGTTCTGTTCTGGTCTGTCCTGGTCTGTTTTGATCTGGTCTGGTCTGCTCTGGCCTGTTCTGGTATGTTCTGTCCTGGTCTGGTCTATTCTGGCCTGTTCTGGTATGTTCTGTTCTGGTGTGTTCTGTTCTGTTTTGACCTGTTCTGGTATGTTCTGGTCTGTTCTGGTCTGTTCTGATATGTTCTGTTGTGGTGTGTTCTGTTCTTATGTGTTCTGTTCTGGTCTGTCCTGGTCTGTTCTGGTCTGTTCTGGTCTGTTCTGGTCTGTTCTGGTCTGTTCTGGTCTGTTCTGATCTGTTCTGTTCTGTTCTGTTCCGGTCTGTTCTGATCTGGTCTGGTCTATTCTGGCCTGTTCTGGTATGTTGTGTTCTGGTATGTTCTGGTCTGCCCTGGTCTGTCCTGGTCTGTTTTGATGTGGTCTGGTCTATTCTGGCCTGTTCTGGTATGTTCTGTTCTGGCCTGTTCTGGCCTGTTCTGGTATATTCTGTTCTGGTCTGTTCTGATCTGTTCTTGTCTATTCTGGTATGTTCTGTTCTGGTGTGTTCTGTTCTGGTCTGTTCTGGTCTGTTCTGGTATGTTCTGGTATGGTCTGTTCTTATGTGTTCTGTTCTGTCCTGGTCTGGCCTGTTCTGGTATATTCTGTTCTGGTCTATTCTGGCCTGTTCTGGCCTGTTCTGGTATATTCTGTCCTGGTCTGTTTTGGTATGTTCTGTTCTGGTCTGTCCTGGTAAGTTCTGGTATGTTCTGGTCTGTTCTGGTCTGTTTTGGCCTGTTCTGGTAAGTTCTGGTATGTTCTGTTCTGGTCTGTTCTGGTCTGTCCTGGTCTGTCCTGATCTGTTCTGGTCTGTTCTGGTCTGTCCTGGTCTGTCCTGATCTGTTCTGGTCTGTTCTGGTCTGTCCTGATCTGTTCTTTCCTATTCTGGTATGGTCTGTTCTTATGTGGTCTGTTCTGGTCTGTCCTGGTCTGTTCTGGTCTGTTCTGGTCTGTCCTGGTCTGTTCTGGTCTGTTCTGGTCTGTTCTGGTCTGTTCTGGTCTGTTCTGATCTGTTCTGGTCTGTTCTGATCTGGTCTATTCTGGCCTGTTCTGGTATGTTGTGTTCTGGTCTGTTCTGGTCTGTCCTGGTCTGTCCTGGTCTGTTTTGATCTGTTCTGGTCTGTTCTGGTCTGTTCTGTTCTGGTCTGTTCTGGTCTGTTGTGGTCTGTTCTGATCTGTTCTTGCCTATTCTGGTATCTTCTGTTCAGGTCTGGTCTGGTCTGTTCTGGCCTGTTCTGGTATGTTCTGTCCTGGTCTGGTCTATTCTGGCCTGTTCTGGTATGTTCTGTTCTGGTGTGTTCTGTTCTGTTTTGACCTGTTCTGGTATGTTCTGGTCTGTTCTGGTCTGTTCTGATATGTTCTGTTGTGGTGTGTTCTGTTCTTATGTGTTCTGTTCTGGTCTGTCCTGGTCTGTTCTGTTCTGGTCTGTTCTGGTCTGTTCTGATCTGTTCTGGTCTGTTCTGATCTGGTCTATTCTGGCCTGTTCTGGTATGTTGTGTTCTGGTCTGTCCTGGTCTGTTCTGGTCTGTTCTGGTCTGTTCTGGTCTGTCCTGGTCTGTTTTGGTATGTTCTGTTCTGGTGAGTTCTGTTCTTAGGTGTTCTGTTCTGGTCTGTCCTGGTCTGTTTTGATCTGTTCTGGCCTGTTTTGATCTGTTCTGGCCTGTTCTGGTATGTTCTGTTCTGGTGTGTTCTGTTCTAGTCTGTTCTGGTATGTTCTGGTATGGTCTGTTCTGGCCTGTTCTGGTCTGGTCTATCCTGGCCTGTTCTGGTATGTTCTGTCCTGGTCTGTTCTTGCCTATTCTGGTATGTTCTGTCCTGTTCTGTTCTGGTCTGTCCTGGTCTGATCTGATCTGTTCTGGTCTGTTCTGGTTTGTTCTGATCTGTTCTGGTCTGTTCTGATCTGGTCTATTCTGGCCTGTTCTGGTCTGTTCTGGTATGTTCTGTCCTGGTCTGTTCTGGCCTGTTCTGGTATATTCTGTCCTGGTCTGTTTTGGTATGTTCTGTTCTGGTGAGTTCTGTTCTTAGGTGTTCTGTTCTGGTCTATCCTGGTCTGTTTTGATCTGTTCTGGCCTGTTCTGATCTGTTCTGGCCTGTTCTGGTATGTTCTGTTCTGGTGTGTTCTGGCCTGTTCTGGTACCTTCTGTTCTGGTCTGTTCTGATCTGGTCTGGTCTATTCTGGCCTGTTCTGGTCTGTTCTGGTATGTTCTGTCCTGGTCTGTTCTGGCCTGTTCTGGTATATTCTGTCCTGGTCTGTTTTGGTATGTTCTGTTCTGGTGTGTTCTGTTCTTAGGTGTTCCGTTCTGGTCTATCCTGGTCTGTTTTGATCTCGTCTGGTCTGTCCTGGTCTGTTCTTGCCTATTCTGGTATGTTCTGTTCTGGTATGTCCTGGTCTGTTTTGATCTGGTCTGGTCTATTCTGGCCTGTTCTGGTATGTTCTGTTCTGGTGTGTTCTGTTCTGGTCTGTCCTGGTCTGTTTTGATGTGGTCTGGTCTATTCTGGCCTGTTCTGGTATGTTCTGTTCTGGTGTGTTCTGGCCTGTTCTGGCCTGTTCTGGTATGTTCTGTTCTGGTGTGTTCTGTTCTGGTATGTCCTGGTCTGTTTTGATCTGGTCTGGTCTATTCTGGTCTGTTCTGGTATGTTCTGTTCTGGTGTGTTCTGGTCTGTTCTGGCCTGTTCTGGTATGTTCTGGTATGTTCTGTTCTGGTGTGTTCTGTTCTGGTATGTCCTGGTCTGTTTTGATCTGGTCTGGTCTATTCTGGCCTGTTCTGGTATGTTCTGTTCTGGTGTGTTCTGTTCTGGTCTGTCCTGGTCTGTTTTGATGTGGTCTGGTCTATTCTGGCCTGTTCTGGTATGTTCTGTTCTGGTGTGTTCTGGCCTGTTCTGGCCTGTTCTGGTATGTTCTGTTCTGGTGTGTTCTGTTCTGGTATGTCCTGGTCTGTTTTGATCTGGTCTGGTCTATTCTGGTCTGTACTGGTATGTTCTGTTCTGGTGTGTTCTGGCCTGTTCTGGCCTGTTCTGGTATGTTCTGTTCTGGTGTGTTCTGTTCTTAGGTGTTCCGTTCTGGTCTATCCTGGTCTGTTTTGATCTCGTCTGGTCTATCCTGGTCTGTTCTTGCCTATTCTGGTATGTTCTGTTCTGGTATGTCCTGGTCTGTTTTGATCTGGTCTGGTCTATTCTGGTCTGTTCTGGTATGTTCTGTTCTGGTGTGTTCTGGTCTGTTCTGGCCTGTTCTGGTATGCTCTGTTCTGGTGTGTTCTGTTCTTAGGTGTTCTGTTCTTAGGTGTTCCGTTCTGGTCTATCCTGGTCTGTTCTTGCCTGTTCTGGTCTGTTCTGGCCTGTTCTGGTGTGTTCTGTTCTGGTCTGTCCTGGTCTGTTTTGATCTGGTCTGGTCTATTCTGGTCTATTCTGGTCTGGTCTGGTATGTTCTGTTCTGGTGTGTTCTGTTCTTATGTGTTCTGTTGTGGTCTGTTCTGGTCTGTTCTGGTCTGTTCTGGTATGTTCTATTCTGGTGTGTTCTGTTCTTAGGTGTTCTGTTCTGGTCTGTCCTGGTCTGTTCTGGTATGTTCTGGTATGGTCTGTTCTTATGTGGTCTGTTCTGGTCTGTCCTGGTATGTTCTGGTCTGTTCGGGTCTGTCCTGGTATGTTCTGGTCTGCTCTTGCCTGTTCTGGTCTGTTCTGGCCTGTTCTGGTGTGTTCTGTTCTGGTCTGTCCTGGTCTGTTTTGATGTGGTCTGGTCTATTCTGGCCTGTTCTGGTATGTTGTGTTCTGGTCTGTCCTGGTCTGTTCTGGTCTGTTCTGGTCTGTTCTGGTCTGTTCTGGTCTGTTCTGATCTGTTCTTGCCTATTCTGGTATCTTCTGTTCAGGTCTGGTCTGGTCTGTTCTGGCCTGTTCTGGTATGTTCTGTTCTGGTGTTTTCTGTTCTTATGTGTTCTGTTCTGGTCTGTCCTGGTCTGTCCTGGTCTGGTCTATTCTGGCCTGTTCTGGTATGTTCTGTTGTGGTGTGTTCTGTTCTTACGTGTTCTGTTCTGGTCTGTTTTGATCTGGTCTGGTCTATTCTGCCCTGTTCTGGTATGTTCTGTTCTGGTCTGTTCTGATCTGTTCTTGCCTATTCTGGTATGTTCTGTTCTGGTCTGTTCTGGTCTGTTCTGGTCTGTTCTGGTATGTTCTGGTATGGTCTGTTCTTATGTGTTCTTAGGTGTTCTGTTCTGGTCTGTCCTGGTCTGTTTTGATGTGGTCTGGTCTATTCTGGCCTGTTCTGGTATGTTCTGTTCTGGTGTGTTCTGTTCTGGTGTGTTCTGTTCTGGTCTGTCCTGGTCTGTTTTGATATAGTCTGGTCTATCCTGGCCTGTTCTGATATCTTCTGTTCAGGTCTGTTCTGGTCTGTTTTGACCTGTTCTGGTATGTTCTGATCTGATCTGGTCTGTTCTAATCTGGTCTATTCTGGCCTGTTCTGGTATGTTGTGTTCTGGTATGTTCTGGTCTGCCCTGGTCTGTCCTGGTCTGTTGTGATCTGGTCTGGTCTATTCCGGCCTATTCTGGTATGTTCTGTTCTGGTGTGTTCTGTTCTTAGGTGTTCTGTTCTGGTCTGTCCTGGTCTGTTCTGGTCTGTTCTGATCTGTCCTGATCTGTCCTGGTCTGTCCTGATCTGTTCTGGTCTGTTCTGGTCTGTTCTGATCTGTTCTGGTCTGTTCTGGTATCTTCTGTTCAGGTCTGGTCTGGTCTGTTCTGGCCTGTTCTGGTATGTTCTGTTCTGGTGTTTTCTGTTCTTATGTGTTCTGTTCTGGTCTGTCCTGGTCTGTCCTGGTCTGGTCTATTCTGGCCTGTTCTGGTATGTTCTGTTGTGGTGTGTTCTGTTCTTACGTGTTCTGTTCTGGTCTGTCCTGGTCTGTTTTGATCTGGTCTGGTCTATTCTGGCCTGTTCTGGTATGTTCTGTTCTGGTCTGTTCTGATCTGTTCTTGCCTATTCTGGTATGTTCTGTTCTGGTCTGTTCTGGTCTGTTCTGGTATGTTCTGGTATGGTCTGTTCTTATGTGGTCTGTTCTGGTCTGTCCTGGTCTGTTCTGGTCTGTTCTGGTCTGTTCTGGTCTGTTCTAATCTGGTCTATTCTGGCCTGTTCTGGTATGTTCTGGTCTGCCCTGGTCTGTCCTGGTCTGTTTTGATCTGGTCTGGTCTATTCTGGCCTGTTCTGGTCTGGTCTATTCTGGCCTGTTCTGGTATGTTCTGTTCTGGTCTGTTCTGATCTGTTCTTGCCTATTCTGGTATGTTCTGGTCTGTTCTGGTATGTTCTGGTGTTTTCTGTTCTTATGTGTTCTGTTCTGGTCTGTCCTGGTCTGTCCTGGTCTGGTCTATTCTGGCCTGTTCTGGTATGTTCTGTTGTGGTGTGTTCTGTTCTTACGTGTTCTGTTCTGGTCTATCCTGGTCTGTTTTGATGTGGTCTGGTCTATTCTGGCCTGTTCTGGTATGTTCTGTTCTGGTGTGTTCTGTTCTGGTATGTCCTGGTCTGTTTTGATCTGGTCTGGTCTATTCTGGTCTGTTCTGGTATGTTCTGTTCTGGTGTGTTCTGGTCTGTTCTGGCCTGTTCTGGTATGTTCTGTTCTGGTGTGTTCTGTTCTTAGGTGTTCCGTTCTGGTCTATCCTGGTCTGTTTTGATCTCGTCTGGTCTGTCCTGGTCTGTTTGTGGCGGCCTCGAGGCAACGAGGAGACCGACGGCAGAGGGCAGGCCGACCGCCTCGAACGACCGGAACGAGAGGTCGACAGCAGCGATCGAGATTCGCCAGCAGCGTGACGTCCGCCACGCTAGCGCAGCGGCCACCGGCCGCCAGTTCAAACGACGACCGACGACACGGAGCATCGTCTCCACCGACCTACCGTCTCAACCTTGTACGACCGACCCGTCGAGTACAATAAAGTTATAGTTACAGTCGAACCCTCGTCGTCTTTATTCCCCGGTTCTCGCGCTCGCCTCGCGAACCCCGTCGTTGGAGTGGCCAGAGATACGCCGTGTCTGCCAACGTCTCGCGCACGCCACGGCCGGAACCTCGGACGTTTCCGGCGAGCTATACGTCGTGCTCGAGACCGAAGCCACAAATTGGTGACCCCGACGTGATTAGAGGCACCGCGGGCGAAAATCGGGAGTCGCGCGATAATCCGCTCACGGCCGCGAATTTTCGCGAAAAATCGGCCACGTGCGCGATTAACGGCTCACGCCGCCATCTTGGTTCGCCACCTTCGCCGGTTAACCGCCTTCCATCGAACCGAGACCGCCCGCTAACGAAATTCGGTAGCGCGCGCGAACGGAGGCCCAGGACCGAACCGTGGGCTTAAAAATGCCGCTGAACCGGACACCGGAGCGACACGGTTCTGCCATGGCCGACGAAGACCGCTCTCACGCCGAGATGGAACCGGCGATCGACATCTCCGACGAGGCCGCCGCGTCCGGCACGCCCGGACCGGCAACGACTCCGTTCCTGGGGATCCAGGCCGCTAGCGCCTGCCCCAAACTCCAGCTGGCCGACTTCTGGAAAGACGCGGCCAGTTCCTGGTTCCAGCAGGCCGCCCTCTTCTTCAGCACCAGCAGGGTGACCGCCGACGCCTCCAAGCTGACGTACCTCGCGACGCGGCTCGACAAGGAGGCGTTTTTACATATCGCCGACCTCGTCGACTGCAACCGCCCCGGCCGTTACGACGAGGCCCGACGCCGGCTCATTGCCGCATACGACGAGAGCGAGGACCTGAAGCTGCAGCGGGCACTCCAACCCGGCAGCATGGCGGGGCAACGGCCGGCCCAGATCCTCCGGACGCTCCGTTCCGTGATCGGACCCTCGGCCCCCGATCACCTCATCCGGACTCTCCTCCTCCAGTCGCTGCCAGAGGACACCAGGCGCGCTCTCCTCCTCATCGAGCCGGCAGACTCCGAGGCAACCGCCAGGGTCGCCGAACGCCTGCAGGACAACAGGGGATGGGCCTCGACCGTGGCAGCAACTCGCGAGACGACGGCCCGCGAAACGCCGTCCCGCGAATCGCCCTCCGACGCGTGGCGCGAAGCGCCGGAGCTTGCCGGGATCTCGCTCCGACCGGCCACCCGAGAATTCCTCCAACGGGCGTTTCAAAGCGCTGTCGAACAAGCGTTCGCGATGGAAGGCGGATCGCCGCAAGGGCGACCGACTTCCGCTCCCCGGAACGCCGGAAGAGCACCGGCCGCTACCGGAGGTGGCGTGTGCTACTTCCACGCCACGTTCGGGTACCGGGCTAGGCAGTGTCGACCACCCTGCAACTGGCGGAATTCAAATCCGGCAACGACCGCCGCGCCGCAATGCACCGCGTCCTCGGTACGGACGGCGGGAAACGACCAAGGCGACCTGGCGTAATGGAGACGACGTCAGGCCTGCCGACGATCTCGCAGCGTCTCTCAATCGTCGACCGGACGTCAAAGAGTCGGTTCCTTATCGACACAGGAGCCGACATCTCGATCCTACCACTAAACGACGCACCAGGAGTTTCCGCGCCACTGGGCGCATTGGCACACGTCCGACTCCAAGCCGCGAACGGAACGCCGATCCGGATACACGGGGCACGCAGGCTGAACCTCGACCTAGGGCTCGGCCGCCGCTACCCGTGGACGTTCGCAGTCGCCGCGGTACAAGGACCGATACTCGGAGCGGACTTCATCCGGCACCACCAACTCCTGGTAGATCTCGCCGGTCGACGGCTTATCGATCGTCAGGCCAAGTCGTGCACCGTCGTCGAAGTTGCACGGTCGACACAGCCCACTGTCACGGTCGTCCGCCGCGATCCGACCGCCGAGCAGTGGCTCCGCGAATACGCGCGGGTAACGCAACCAGCCGCGCCGCGAGGGCCGCGCCACAGCGTGCGCCACCACATCGTCACCAGGGGAGCACCGACATCCGAACGCGCCCGCCGGCTCACCGGCGACCGGCTCACCGCCGCGAAAGCCGCGTTCGACGAGATGCTCCACCAAGGAATCTGCTGCCCATCGAACAGCCCGTGGGCTAGCCCGCTCCACTTGGTGAAGAAGGCAAACGGACAGTGGCGTGCGTGTGGTGATTACAGACGACTGAACAATGTGACAGTTCCGGACAAATACCCGCTTCCGCGACTCGCGGATTTCACGTATAGCCTACGGGGCGCGTCGATCTTCACGACGCTCGACTTGCACCGCGCGTACTACCAGGTACCCGTCGCACCGGAGGACCAACCGAAGACCGCCGTAATCACGCCGTTCGGCCTCTTCGAGTTCAAAGTGATGACGTTCGGACTCTGCAACGCCGCGCAGACGTTTCAGCGCCTGATGGACTCGATCCTCCGCGACTTAGACTTTTGCCACGTGTACCTGGACGACGTGCTCATCGCGTCCGCGAGTGCAAGTGAACACGAACAACACGTGAAGACAGTGCTACGACGGCTCGTCGAAAACGGGCTGTCGATAAACAGTGAAAAGTGCGTTTTCGCCCAGCCACGTGTGCGCTACCTCGGCTACATCGTGGACGCGCACGGAATCGCGCCGCTCGCCGAACGCTCGACCGCGATCCGCGAATATCCGCGCCCGCGTACGATCGCCGAACTCCGACGGTTCCTCGGCATGTGCAACTTTTACCGCGAGCACATGCCAAACGCGTCGCACGCGCAAGCTCCGCTCGTCGAAATGACGGCAAGCTCGCGCAAGAACGACAAGACTCCCCTCGTCTGGAGTCCGACAACCGAACTGGCTTTCGAAGACTGCAAGGACAGGCTCAGCAAAGCTGTCACCCTGACGTATCCCGACAACGACGCTGCGATGACGCTTCGCTGCGACGCCTCGGACGTCGCCATCGGCGCAGCACTCGACCAGATCATCGGCGGACGATCCCAACCGCTGGGATTCTTCTCGCAGAAGCTGGATAAGACCGAGAGGCGGTACAGCACGTACGACCGCGAACTCTTGGCCGTATTCCGCGCGATCCGCCACTTCCGCCATCTGCTCGAGGGACGAGAGCTCACCGTGATCACGGACCACAAGCCCCTGATCTACGCGCTCTCGCAACCGTCCGACAAAGCCAGCCCACGACAGCAACGTCACTTGCAGTATATAAGCCAGTTCACGACGAAAATCGAATACACGAAGGGAGCAGACAACGTGGTCCCCGATGCCCTGTCACGTATCGAGGAAATTCAGCTTCCGACGATCGTCTCGACGCAGGATATCGCTAGAGAACAGGCGAACGACGCCGAACTGCAGCATATCCTCGATTCGGCAAACACGGCGCTGCAGCTCCGAAAGCTCCGCGTCGACGACTCCGAAACGGCGATCTACTGCGACGTCTCGACTCAAGACATTCGCCCGTACATTCCGCAGTCGCTCCGGCATCAGGTGTTCCGGTCGGTACATAACCTCGCGCACCCGAGCGGCCGTACGACGAAACGGCTGATCGCACAACGATTCGTGTGGCCGCGGATGTGTAAAGACATTCGACAACGTGCCCAGGAGTGCTTGCAGTGCCAGCGGAATAAAATCCACCGGCACACACGAAACGCACCGCAAAACATCGAGGTGCCGAACGAGCGCTTCAAGCACATCCACCTGGACATCGTCATCATGCCACAACTTCGAGGTTACCGATACTGCCTCACGATGATCGACCGCTACACCCGATGGCCTGAGGCCATGCCGCTCAAAGACGTCACAGCCGAAGCAGTAGTACACGCACTGTTCGAAGGCTGGATAAGCCGTTTCGGAGCGCCGGCCACGATTACCACCGATCGAGGGATGCAGTTCGAGTCGCGCATCTTCGACGCAACAGCCAAAATGCTCGGATGCAACCGCATCCGGACGACAGCCTATCATCCCGCTTCTAACGGAATGATAGAGCGATGGCACCGATCGTTCAAGACAGCGCTCCGATGCGCTGACACCGACGATTGGATCACCGCGATGCCGACCGTTCTGCTTGGACTGCGCACGAGCATTAAGGAGGACATAGGCGCCAGCTCAGCCGAGCTGACATACGGGACGACACTCCGCCTACCAGGGGAATACTTCGTCGACGAGGAATCCCCCTCGGTAGGACACAGCGTCTTCCTCCAGAGGCTCCGACGGAAGATACGGGACCTCCGACCGACGCGCGCCTCCAATCACCAGCGACCACGACCGTTCCGACACCCACGACTGGCGGATTGCACGCACGTCTTCGTCCGCGCCCAGGATATCCGGAAGCCGCTGGAAGCGCCCTACCGAGGACCGTACAGGGTCGTCCAAAGGCTGTCCGAGCAGGCGTTCAAGATTCAACTGGACGACGGACCGAGCGTAGTCTCAACAGAGAGACTAAAACCTGCTTTCCTCGAAGCCCTTCCCGATCCAGCACCGAACCCCTCTGTTTTAGGCACAGCATCGGCCGCCATCGAGCAGGTCACACTCGCGGACGTGCTGGAGCAGCGTCCACTCTGGGGGGGCCCCTGTGGCGGCCTCGAGGCAACGAGGAGACCGACGGCAGAGGGCAGGCCGACCGCCTCGAACGACCGGAACGAGAGGTCGACAGCAGCGATCGAGATTCGCCAGCAGCGTGACGTCCGCCACGCTAGCGCAGCGGCCACCGGCCGCCAGTTCAAACGACGACCGACGACACGGAGCATCGTCTCCACCGACCTACCGTCTCAACCTTGTACGACCGACCCGTCGAGTACAATAAAGTTATAGTTACAGTCGAACCCTCGTCGTCTTTATTCCCCGGTTCTCGCGCTCGCCTCGCGAACCCCGTCGTTGGAGTGGCCAGAGATACGCCGTCTCTGCCAACGTCTCGCGCACGCCACGGCCGGAACCTCGGACGTTTCCGGCGAGCTATACGTCGTGCTCGAGACCGAAGCCACATGTTCTTGCCTATTCTGGTATGATCTGTTCTGGTATGTCCTGGTCTGTTTTGATCTGGTCTGGTCTATTCTGGTCTGTACTGGTATGTTCTGTTCTGGTGTGTTCTGGCCTGTTCTGGCCTGTTCTGGTATGTTCTGTTCTGGTGTGTTCTGTTCTTAGGTGTTCCGTTCTGGTCTATCCTGGTCTGTTTTGATCTCGTCTGGTCTGTCCTGGTCTGTTCTTGTCTATTCTGGTATGTTCTGTTCTGGTATGTCCTGGTCTGTTTTGATCTGGTCTGGTCTATTCTGGTCTGTTCTGGTATGTTCTGTTCTGGTGTGTTCTGGTCTGTTCTGGCCTGTTCTGGTATGCTCTGTTCTGGTGTGTTCTGTTCTTAGGTGTTCTGTTCTTAGGTGTTCTGTTCTTAGGTGTTTCGTTCTGGTCTATCCTGGTCTGTTCTTGCCTATTCTGGTATGTTCTGTTCTGGTCTGTTCTGGCCTGTTCTGTTCTGGTATGTCCTGGTCTGTTTTGATCTGGTCTGGTCTATTCTGGTCTGTACTGGTATGTTCTGTTCTGGTGTGTTCTGGCCTGTTCTGGCCTGTTCTGGTATGTTCTGTTCTGGTGTGTTCTGTTCTTAGGTGTTCTGTTCTTAGGTGTTCCGTTCTGGTCTATCCTGGTCTGTTTTGATCTCGTCTGGTCTGTCCTGGTCTGTTCTTGTCTATTCTGGTATGTTCTGTTCTGGTATGTCCTGGTCTGTTTTGATCTGGTCTGGTCTATTCTGGTCTATTCTGGTCTATTCTGGTCTGGTCTGGTATGTTCTGTTCTGGTGTGTTCTGTTCTTATGTGTTCTGTTCTGGTCTGTTCTGGTCTGTTCTGGTCTGTTCTAGTATGTTCTATTCTGGTGTGTTCTGTTCTTAGGTGTTCTGTTCTGGTCTGTCCTGGTCTGTTCTGGTATGTTCTGGTATGGTCTGTTCTTATGTGGTCTGTTCTGGTCTGTCCTGGTATGTTCTGGTCTGTTCTGGTCTGTCCTGGTATGTTCTGGTCTGTTCTGGCCTGGTCTGGTCTATTCCGGCCTATTCTGGTATGTTCTGTTCTGGTGTGTTCTGTTCTTAGGTGTTCTGTTCTGTTCTGTCCTGGTCTGTTTTGATGTGGTCTGGTCTATTCTGGCCTGTTCTGGTATGTTCTGTTCTGGTGTGTTCTGTTCTGGTCTGTCCTGGTCTGTTTTGATATAGTCTGGTCTATCCTGGCCTGTTCTGGTATCTTCTGTTCAGGTCTGTTCTGGTCTGTTTTGACCTGTTCTGGTATGTTCTGGTCTGTTCTGGTCTGTTCTGGTCTGTTCTGATCTGGTGTGTTTTGACCTGTTCTGGTATGTTCTGTTCTGGTGTGTTCTGTTCTGGTCTGTCCTGGTCTGTTTTGATCTGGTCTGGTCTATTCTGGCCTGTTCTGGCCTGTTCTGGTATATTCTGTTCTGGTCTGTTCTGATCTGTTCTTGCCTATTCTGGTATGTGCTGTTCTGGTGTGTTCTGTTCTGGTCTGTTCTGGTCTGTTCTGGTATGTTCTGGTATGGTCTGTTCTTATGTGTTCTGTTCTGGTCTGTCCTGGTCTGTCCTGGTCTATTCTGGTCTGTTCTGGTCTGTTCTGATCTGTTCTGGTCTGTTCTGATCTGGTCTATTCTGGCCTATTCTGGTATGTTCTGGTCTGTTTTGGCCTGTTCTGGTAAGTTCTGGTATGTTCTGTTCTGGTCTGTTCTGGTCTGTCCTGGTCTGTCCTGATCTGTTCTGGTCTGTTCTGGTCTGTTCTGATCTGTTCTTGCCTATTCTGGTATCTTCTGTTCAGGTCTGGTCTGGTCTGTTCTGGCCTGTTCTGGTATGTTCTGTCCTGGTCTGGTCTATTCTGGCCTGTTCTGGTATGTTCTGCTGTGGTGTGTTCTGTTCTTAGGTGTTCTGTTCTGGTCTGTCCTGGTCTGTTTTGATCTGGTCTGGTCTATTCTGGCCTGTTCTGGTATGTTCTCTTCTGGTCTGTTCTGATCTGTTCTTGCCTATTCTGGTATGTTCTGTTCTGTTTTGATCTGGTCTGGTCTATTCTGGCCTGTTCTGGTATGTTCTGTTCTTATGTTTTCTGTTCTGGTCTGTCCTCGTCTGTTTTGATCTGGTCTGGTCTATTATGGCCTGTTCTGGCCTGTTCTGGTATGTTCTGTCCTGGTCTGTTCTTGCCTATTCTGGTATGTTCTGTTCTGGTCTGTTCTGGCCTGTTCTGGTATCTTCTGTTCTGGTATCTTCTGTTCAGGTGTGTTTTTACCTGTTCTGGTGTGTTCTGTTCTGTTCTGCCCTGGTCTGTTTTGATCTGGTCTGGTCTATTCTGGTCTGTTCTGGTATGTTCTGTTCTGTTCTGGCCTGTTCTGGTATGTTCTGGTCTGGTCTATTCTGGCCTGTTCTGGCCTGTTCTGGTATATTCTGTCCTGGTCTGTTTTGGTATGTTCTGTTCTGGTCTGTCCTGGTCTGTTTTGATCTGGTCTGGTGTGTTCTGTTCTTATGTGTTCTGTTCTGGTCTATTCTGGTCTGTTCTCGTATATTCTGTTCTGGTGTGTTCTGGTCTGTTCTGGTGTGTTCTGGCCTGTTCTGGTACCTTCTGTCCTGGTCTGTTTTGATCTGGTCTGGTCTATTCTGGTCTGTTCTGGTAGGTTCTGTTCTGGTCTGTCCTGGTCTATTCTGGCCTGTTCTGGTATGTTGTGTTCTGGTATGTTCTGGTCTGCCCCGGTCTGTCCTGGTCTGTTCTGATCTGGTCTGGTCTATTCCGGCCTATTCTGGTATGTTCTGTTCTGGTGAGTTCTGTTCTTAGGTGTTCTGTTCTGGTCTGTTCTGGTCTGTTTTGACCTGTTCTGGTATGTTCTGGTCTGTTCTGGTCTGTTCTAGTCTGTTCTGATCTGGTGTGTTCTGGCCTGTTCTGGTATATTCTGTTCTGGTCTATTCTGGCCTGTTCTGGCCTGTTCTGGTATATTCTGTCCTGGTCTGTTTTGGTATGTTCTGTTCTGGTCTGCCCTGGTCTGTTTTGATCTGGTCTGGTGTGTTCTGTTCTTATGTGTTCTGTTCTGGTCTATTCTGGTCTGTTCTCGTATATTCTGTTCTGGTGTGTTCTGGTCTGTTCTGGTGTGTTCTGGCCTGTTCTGGTACCTTCTGTTCTGGTCTGTTCTGATCTGGTCTGGTCTATTCTGGCCTGTTCTGGTCTGTTCTGATCTGGTCTGGTCTATTCTGGCCTGTTCTGGCCTGTTCTGGTATATTCTGTTCTGGTCTGTTCTGGTATGTTCTAGTATGTTCTGGTGTGTTCTGTTCTTAGGTGTTCTGTTCTGGTCTGTCCTGGTCTGTTTTGATGTGGTCTGGTCTATTCTGGCCTGTTCTGGTATGTTCTGTTCTGGTGTGTTCTGTTCTGGTCTGTCCTGGTCTGTTTTGATATAGTCTGGTCTATCCTGGCCTGTTCTGGTATCTTCTGTTCAGGTCCGTTCTGGTCTGTTTTGACCTGTTCTGGTATGTTCTGTTCTGGTATGTTCTGTTCTGGTCTGTCCTGGTCTGTTTTGATCTGGTCTGGTGTGTTCTGTTCTTATGTGTTCTGTTCTGGTCTATTCTGGTCTGTTCTCGTATATTCTGTTCTGGTGTGTTCTGGTCTGTTCTGGTGTGTTCTGGCCTGTTCTGGTACCTTCTGTTCTGGTCTGTTCTGATCTGGTCTGGTCTATTCTGGCCTGTTCTGGTGTGTTCTGATCTGGTCTGGTCTATTCCGGCCTATTCTGGTATGTTCTGTTCTGGTGAGTTCTGTTCTTAGGTGTTCTGTTCTGGTCTGTTCTGGTCTGTTTTGACCTGTTCTGGTATGTTCTGGTCTGTTCTGGTCTGTTCTAGTCTGTTCTGTTCTGGTCTGCCCTGGTCTGTCCTGGTCTGTTTTGATGTGGTCTGGTCTATTCTGGCCTGTTCTGGTATATTCTGTTCTGGTGTGTTCTGTTCTGGTCTGTCCTGGTCTGTTTTGATATAGTCTGGTCTATCCTGGCCTGTTCTGGTATCTTCTGTTCAGGTCTGTTCTGGTCTGTTTTGACCTGTTCTGGTATGTTCTGGTCTGTTCTGGTCTGTTCTGATATGTTCTGTTGTGATGTGTTCTGTTCTTATGTGTTCTGTTCTGGTCTGCCCTGGTATGTTCTGGTCTGTTCTGATCTGGTCTGGTCTATTCTGGCCTGTTCTGGCCTGTTCTGGTATATTCTGTTCTGGTCTGTTCTGATCTGTTCTTGTCTATTCTGGTATGTTCTGTTCTGGTGTGTTCTGTTCTGGTCTGTTCTGGTCTGTTCTGGTATGTTGTGTTCTGGTATGTTCTGGTCTGCCCTGGTCTGTCCTGGTCTGTTTTGATGTGGTCTGGTCTATTCTGGCCTGTTCTGGTATGTTCTGTTCTGGTGTGTTCTGTTCTGGTCTGTCCTGGTCTGTTTTGATATAGTCTGGTCTATCCTTGCCTGTTCTGGTATCTTCTGTTCTGGTGTGTTCTGGTCTGTTCTGGCCTGTTGTGGTATGTTCTGTTCTGGTCTGTTCTGATCTGGTCTGGTCTATTCTGGCCTGTTCTGGCCTGTTCTGGTATGTTCTGTCCTGGTCTGTTTTGGTATGTTCTGTTCTGGTGTGTTCTGTTCTTAGGTGTTCTGTTCTGGACTGTCCTGGTATGTTCTGGTCTGTCCTGGTATGTTCTGGTCTGTTCTGGTCTGGTCTGGTCTATTCCGGCCTATTCTGGTATGTTCTGTTCTGGTGTGTTCTGGTCTGTCCTGGTCTGTCCTGATCTGTTCTGGTCTGTTCTGGTCTGTTCTGATCTGTTCTTGCCTATTCTGGTATCTTCTGTTCAGGTCTGGTCTGGTCTGTTCTGGCCTGTTCTGGTATGTTCTGTCCTGGTCTGGTCTATTCTGGCCTGTTCTGGTATGTTCTGCTGTGGTGTGTTCTGTTCTTAGGTGTTCTGTTCTGGTCTGTCCTGGTCTGTTTTGATCTGGTCTGGTCTATTCTGGCCTGTTCTGGTATGTTCTCTTCTGGTCTGTTCTGATCTGTTCTTGCCTATTCTGGTATGTGCTGTTCTGGTGTGTTCTGTTCTGGTCTGTTCTGGTCTGTTCTGGTATGTTCTGGTATGGTCTGTTCTTATGTGTTCTGTTCTGGTCTGTCCTGGTCTGTCCTGGTCTATTCTGGTCTGTTCTGGTCTGTTCTGATCTGTTCTGGTCTGTTCTGATCTGGTCTATTCTGGCCTATTCTGGTATGTTCTGGTCTGTTTTGGCCTGTTCTGGTAAGTTCTGGTATGTTCTGTTCTGGTCTGTTCTGGTCTGTCCTGGTCTGTCCTGATCTGTTCTGGTCTGTTCTGGTCTGTTCTGATCTGTTCTTGCCTATTCTGGTATCTTCTGTTCAGGTCTGGTCTGGTCTGTTCTGGCCTGTTCTGGTATGTTCTGTCCTGGTCTGGTCTATTCTGGCCTGTTCTGGTATGTTCTGCTGTGGTGTGTTCTGTTCTTAGGTGTTCTGTTCTGGTCTGTCCTGGTCTGTTTTGATCTGGTCTGGTCTATTCTGGCCTGTTCTGGTATGTTCTCTTCTGGTCTGTTCTGATCTGTTCTTGCCTATTCTGGTATGTTCTGTTCTGTTTTGATCTGGTCTGGTCTATTCTGGCCTGTTCTGGTATGTTCTGTTCTTATGTTTTCTGTTCTGGTCTGTCCTCGTCTGTTTTGATCTGGTCTGGTCTATTATGGCCTGTTCTGGCCTGTTCTGGTATGTTCTGTCCTGGTCTGTTCTTGCCTATTCTGGTATGTTCTGTTCTGGTCTGTTCTGGCCTGTTCTGGTATCTTCTGTTCTGGTATCTTCTGTTCAGGTGTGTTTTTACCTGTTCTGGTGTGTTCTGTTCTGTTCTGCCCTGGTCTGTTTTGATCTGGTCTGGTCTATTCTGGTCTGTTCTGGTATGTTCTGTTCTGTTCTGGCCTGTTCTGGTATGTTCTGGTCTGGTCTATTCTGGCCTGTTCTGGCCTGTTCTGGTATATTCTGTCCTGGTCTGTTTTGGTATGTTCTGTTCTGGTCTGTCCTGGTCTGTTTTGATCTGGTCTGGTGTGTTCTGTTCTTATGTGTTCTGTTCTGGTCTATTCTGGTCTGTTCTCGTATATTCTGTTCTGGTGTGTTCTGGTCTGTTCTGGTGTGTTCTGGCCTGTTCTGGTACCTTCTGTCCTGGTCTGTTTTGATCTGGTCTGGTCTATTCTGGTCTGTTCTGGTAGGTTCTGTTCTGGTCTGTCCTGGTCTATTCTGGCCTGTTCTGGTATGTTGTGTTCTGGTATGTTCTGGTCTGCCCCGGTCTGTCCTGGTCTGTTCTGATCTGGTCTGGTCTATTCCGGCCTATTCTGGTATGTTCTGTTCTGGTGAGTTCTGTTCTTAGGTGTTCTGTTCTGGTCTGTTCTGGTCTGTTTTGACCTGTTCTGGTATGTTCTGGTCTGTTCTGGTCTGTTCTAGTCTGTTCTGATCTGGTGTGTTCTGGCCTGTTCTGGTATATTCTGTTCTGGTCTATTCTGGCCTGTTCTGGCCTGTTCTGGTATATTCTGTCCTGGTCTGTTTTGGTATGTTCTGTTCTGGTCTGCCCTGGTCTGTTTTGATCTGGTCTGGTGTGTTCTGTTCTTATGTGTTCTGTTCTGGTCTATTCTGGTCTGTTCTCGTATATTCTGTTCTGGTGTGTTCTGGTCTGTTCTGGTGTGTTCTGGCCTGTTCTGGTACCTTCTGTTCTGGTCTGTTCTGATCTGGTCTGGTCTATTCTGGCCTGTTCTGGTCTGTTCTGATCTGGTCTGGTCTATTCTGGCCTGTTCTGGCCTGTTCTGGTATATTCTGTTCTGGTCTGTTCTGGTATGTTCTAGTATGTTCTGGTGTGTTCTGTTCTTAGGTGTTCTGTTCTGGTCTGTCCTGGTCTGTTTTGATGTGGTCTGGTCTATTCTGGCCTGTTCTGGTATGTTCTGTTCTGGTGTGTTCTGTTCTGGTCTGTCCTGGTCTGTTTTGATATAGTCTGGTCTATCCTGGCCTGTTCTGGTATCTTCTGTTCAGGTCCGTTCTGGTCTGTTTTGACCTGTTCTGGTATGTTCTGTTCTGGTCTGTCCTGGTCTGTTTTGATCTGGTCTGGTGTGTTCTGTTCTTATGTGTTCTGTTCTGGTCTATTCTGGTCTGTTCTCGTATATTCTGTTCTGGTGTGTTCTGGTCTGTTCTGGTGTGTTCTGGCCTGTTCTGGTACCTTCTGTTCTGGTCTGTTCTGATCTGGTCTGGTCTATTCTGGCCTGTTCTGGTGTGTTCTGATCTGGTCTGGTCTATTCCGGCCTATTCTGGTATGTTCTGTTCTGGTGAGTTCTGTTCTTAGGTGTTCTGTTCTGGTCTGTTCTGGTCTGTTTTGACCTGTTCTGGTATGTTCTGGTCTGTTCTGGTCTGTTCTAGTCTGTTCTGTTCTGGTCTGCCCTGGTCTGTCCTGGTCTGTTTTGATGTGGTCTGGTCTATTCTGGCCTGTTCTGGTATATTCTGTTCTGGTGTGTTCTGTTCTGGTCTGTCCTGGTCTGTTTTGATATAGTCTGGTCTATCCTGGCCTGTTCTGGTATCTTCTGTTCAGGTCTGTTCTGGTCTGTTTTGACCTGTTCTGGTATGTTCTGGTCTGTTCTGGTCTGTTCTGATATGTTCTGTTGTGATGTGTTCTGTTCTTATGTGTTCTGTTCTGGTCTGCCCTGGTATGTTCTGGTCTGTTCTGATCTGGTCTGGTCTATTCTGGCCTGTTCTGGCCTGTTCTGGTATATTCTGTTCTGGTCTGTTCTGATCTGTTCTTGTCTATTCTGGTATGTTCTGTTCTGGTGTGTTCTGTTCTGGTCTGTTCTGGTCTGTTCTGGTATGTTGTGTTCTGGTATGTTCTGGTCTGCCCTGGTCTGTCCTGGTCTGTTTTGATGTGGTCTGGTCTATTCTGGCCTGTTCTGGTATGTTCTGTTCTGGTGTGTTCTGTTCTGGTCTGTCCTGGTCTGTTTTGATATAGTCTGGTCTATCCTTGCCTGTTCTGGTATCTTCTGTTCTGGTGTGTTCTGGTCTGTTCTGGCCTGTTGTGGTATGTTCTGTTCTGGTCTGTTCTGATCTGGTCTGGTCTATTCTGGCCTGTTCTGGCCTGTTCTGGTATGTTCTGTCCTGGTCTGTTTTGGTATGTTCTGTTCTGGTGTGTTCTGTTCTTAGGTGTTCTGTTCTGGACTGTCCTGGTATGTTCTGGTCTGTCCTGGTATGTTCTGGTCTGTTCTGGTCTGGTCTGGTCTATTCCGGCCTATTCTGGTATGTTCTGTTCTGGTGTGTTCTGTTCTTAGGTGTTCTGTTCTGGTCTGTCCTGGTCTGTTTTGATGTGGTCTGGTCTATTCTGGCCTGTTCTGGTATGTTGTGTTCTGGTCTGTCCTGGTCTGTTCTGGTCTGTTCTGGTCTGTTCTGGTCTGTTCTGGCCTGTTCTGGTATGTTCTGTTCTGGTGTGTTCTGTTCTGGTCTGTCCTGGTCTGTTTTGATATAGTCTGGTCTATCCTTGCCTGTTCTGGTATCTTCTGTTCTGGTGTGTTCTGGTCTGTTCTGGCCTGTTGTGGTATGTTCTGTTCTGGTCTGTTCTGATCTGGTCTGGTCTATTCTGGCCTGTTCTGGCCTGTTCTGGTATGTTCTGTCCTGGTCTGTTTTGGTATGTTCTGTTCTGGTGTGTTCTGTTCTTAGGTGTTCTGTTCTGGACTGTCCTGGTATGTTCTGGTCTGTTCTGGTCTGGTCTGGTCTATTCCGGCCTATTCTGGTATGTTCTGTTCTGGTGTGTTCTGTTCTTAGGTGTTCTGTTCTGGTCTGTCCTGGTCTGTTTTGATGTGGTCTGGTCTATTCTGGCCTGTTCTGGTATGTTGTGTTCTGGTCTGTCCTGGTCTGTTCTGGTCTGTTCTGGTCTGTTCTGGTCTGTTCTGGTCTGTTCTGGTCTGTTCTGGTCTGTTCTGGTCTGTTCTGATCTGTTCTTGCCTATTCTGGTATCTTCTGTTCAGGTCTGGTCTGGTCTGTTCTGGCCTGTTCTGGTATGTTCTGTTCTGGTGTTTTCTGTTCTTATGTGTTCTGTTCTGGTCTGTCCTGGTCTGTCCTGGTCTGGTCTATTCTGGCCTGTTCTGGTATGTTCTGTTGTGGTGTGTTCTGTTCTTACGTGTTCTGTTCTGGTCTGTCCTGGTCTGTTCTTGCCTATTCTGGTATGTTCTGTTCTGGTCTGTTCTGGTCTGTTCTGGTCTGTTCTGGTATGTTCTGGTATGGTCTGTTCTTATGTGGTCTGTTCTGGTCTGTCCTGGTATGTTCTGGTCTGTTCTGGTCTGTTCTGGTCTGTTCTGGTCTGTTCTGGTCTGTTCTGGTCTGTTCTGGTCTGTTCTGATCTGTTCTGGTCTGTTCTAATCTGGTCTATTCTGGCCTGTTCTGGTATGTTGTGTTCTGGTATGTTCTGGTCTGCCCTGGTCTGTCCTGGTCTGTTCTGATCTGGTCTGGTCTATTCCGGCCTATTCTGGTATGTTCTGTTCTGGTGTGTTCTGTTCTTAGGTGTTCTGTTCTGGTCTGTCCTGGTCTGTTTTGATGTGGTCTGGTCTATCCTGGCCTGTTCTGATATCTTCTGTTCAGGTCTGTTCTGGTCTGTTTTGACCTGTTCTGGTATGTTCTGATCTGATCTGGTCTGTTCTAATCTGGTCTATTCTGGCCTGTTCTGGTATGTTGTGTTCTGGTATGTTCTGGTCTGCCCTGGTCTGTCCTGGTCTGTTTTGATCTGGTCTGGTCTATTCTGGCCTGTTCTGGTATGTTCTGTTCTGGTCTGTTCTGATCTGTTCTTGCCTATTCTGGTATGTTCTGTTCTGGTCTGTTCTGGGCTGTTCTGGTATGTTCTGGTATGGTCTGTTCTTATGTGGTCTGTTCTGGTCTGTCCTGGTCTGTTCTGGTCTGTTCTGGTCTGTTCTGGTCTGTTCTAATCTGGTCTATTCTGGCCTGTTCTGGTATGTTGTGTTCTGGTATGTTCTGGTCTGCCCTGGTCTGTCCTGGTCTGTTTTGATCTGGTCTGGTCTATTCTGGCCTGTTCTGGTATGTTCTGTTCTGGTCTGTTCTGATCTGTTCTTGCCTATTCTGGTATGTTCTGTTCTGGTCTGTTCTGGTCTGTTCTGGTATGTTCTGGTGTTTTCTGTTCTTATGTGTTCTGTTCTGGTCTGTCCTGGTCTGTCCTGGTCTGGTCTATTCTGGCCTGTTCTGGTATGTTCTGTTGTGGTGTGTTCTGTTCTTACGTGTTCTGTTCTGGTCTGTCCTGGTCTGTTTTGATGTGGTCTGGTCTATTCTGGCCTGTTCTGGTATGTTCTGTTCTGGTGTGTTCTGTTCTGGTATGTCCTGGTCTGTTTTGATCTGGTCTGGTCTATTCTGGTCTGTTCTGGTATGTTCTGTTCTGGTGTGTTCTGGTCTGTTCTGGCCTGTTCTGGTATGTTCTGTTCTGGTGTGTTCTGTTCTTAGGTGTTCCGTTCTGGTCTGTCCTGGTCTGTTTTGATCTGGTCTGGTCTATTCTGGCCTGTTCTGGTATGTTCTGTTCTTAGGTGTTCTGTTCTGGTCTGTCCTGGTCTGTTCTGATCTGGTCTGGTCTATTCCGGCCTATTCTGGTATGTTCCGTTCTGGTGTGTTCTGTTCTTAGGTGTTCTGTTCTGGTCTGTCCTGGTCTGTTTTGATATGGTCTGGTCTATTCTGGTCTGTTCTGGTATATTCTGTTCTGGTGTGTTCTGGTCTGTTCTGGCCTGTTCTGGTATGTTCTGTTCTGGTCTGTTCTGATCTGGTCTGGTCTATTCTGGCCTGTTCTGGCCTGTTCTGGTATATTCTGTCCTGGTCTGTTTTGGTATGTTCTGTTCTGGTCTGTCCTGGTCTGTTTTGATCTGGTCTGGTCTATTCTGGTCTGTTCTGGTATATTCTGTTCTGGTGTGTTCTGGTCTGTTCTGGCCTGTTCTGGTATGTTCTGTTCTGGTCTGTTCTGATCTGGTCTGGTCTATTCTGGCCTGTTCTGGCCTGTTCTGGTATGTTCTGTCCTGGTCTGTTTTGGTATGTTCTGTTCTGGTGTGTTCTGTTCTTAGGTGTTCTGTTCTGGACTGTCCTGGTCTGTTCTGATCTGTTCTGGCCTGTTCTGATCTGTTCTGATCTGTTCTGATCTGTTCTGATCTGTTCTGATCTGGTCTGGTCTATTCTGGCCTGTTCTGGCCTGTTCTGGTATATTCTGTCCTGGTCTGTTTTGGTATGTTCTGTTCTGGTGTGTTCTGTTCTTAGGTGTTCTGTTCTGGTCTGTCCTGGTCTGTTTTGATCTGGTCTGGTCTATTCTGGTCTGTTCTGGTATGTTCTGTTCTGGTGTGTTCTGGTCTGTTCTGGCCTGTTCTGGTATGTTCTGTTCTGGTGTGTTCTGTTCTTAGGTGTTCTGTTCTGGTCTGTCCTGGTCTGTTTTGATCTGGTCTGGTCTATTCTGGTCTGTTCTGGTATGTTCTGTTCTGGTGTGTTCTGGTCTGTTCTGGCCTGTTATAGTATGTTCTGTTCTGGTATCTTCTGTTCAGGTGTGTTTTGACCTGTTCTGGTATGTTCTGTTCTGGTGTGTTCTGTTCTGGTCTGTCCTGGTCTGTCCTGGTCTGGTCTATTCTGGTCTGGTCTGGTATGTTCTGTTCTGGTCTGTTCTGGTATGTTCTGTTCTGGTGTGTTCTGTTCTTAGGTGTTCTGTTCTGGTCTGTCCTGGTCTGTTCTGGTATGTTGTGTTCTGGTATGTTCTGGTCTGCCCTGGTCTGTCCTGGTCTGTTTTGATGTGGTCTGGTCTATTCTGGCCTGTTCTGGTATGTTCTGTTCTGGTGTGTTCTGTTCTGGTCTGTCCTGGTCTGTTTTGATATAGTCTGGTCTATCCTGGCCTGTTCTGATATCTTCTGTTCAGGTCTGTTCTGGTCTGTTTTGACCTGTTCTGGTATGTTCTGATCTGATCTGGTCTGTTCTAATCTGGTCTATTCTGGCCTGTTCTGGTATGTTGTGTTCTGGTATGTTCTGGTCTGCCCTGGTCTGTCCTGGTCTGTTGTGATCTGGTCTGGTCTATTCCGGCCTATTCTGGTATGTTCTGTTCTGGTGTGTTCTGTTCTTAGGTGTTCTGTTCTGGTCTGTCCTGGTCTGTTCTGATCTGGTCTGGTCTATTCCGGCCTATTCTGGTATGTTCTGTTCTGGTGTGTTCTGTTCTTAGGTGTTCTGTTCTGGTCTGTCCTGGTCTGTTTTGATGTGGTCTGGTCTATTCTGGCCTGTTCTGGTATGTTCTGTTCTGGTGTGTTCTGTTCTGGTATGTCCTGGTCTGTTTTGATCTGGTCTGGTCTATTCTGGTCTGTTCTGGTATGTTCTGTTCTGGTGTGTTCTGGTCTGTTCTGGCCTGTTCTGGTATGTTCTGTTCTGGTGTGTTCTGTTCTTAGGTGTTCCGTTCTGGTCTGTCCTGGTCTGTCCTGGTCTGGTCTATTCTGGCCTGTTCTGGTATGTTCTGTTGTGGTGTGTTCTGTTCTTACGTGTTCTGTTCTGGTCTGTCCTGGTCTGTTCTTGCCTATTCTGGTATGTTCTGTTCTGGTCTGTTCTGGTCTGTTCTGGTCTGTTCTGGTATGTTCTGGTATGGTCTGTTCTTATGTGGTCTGTTCTGGTCTGTCCTGGTATGTTCTGGTCTGTTCTGGTCTGTTCTGGTCTGTTCTGGTCTGTTCTGGTCTGTTCTGATCTGTTCTGGTCTGTTCTAATCTGGTCTATTCTGGCCTGTTCTGGTATGTTGTGTTCTGGTATGTTCTGGTCTGCCCTGGTCTGTCCTGGTCTGTTCTGATCTGGTCTGGTCTATTCCGGCCTATTCTGGTATGTTCTGTTCTGGTGTGTTCTGTTCTTAGGTGTTCTGTTCTGGTCTGTCCTGGTCTGTTTTGATGTGGTCTGGTCTATTCTGGCCTGTTCTGGTATGTTCTGTTCTGGTGTGTTCTGTTCTGGTCTGTCCTGGTCTGTTTTGATATAGTCTGGTCTATCCTGGCCTGTTCTGATATCTTCTGTTCAGGTCTGTTCTGGTCTGTTTTGACCTGTTCTGGTATGTTCTGATCTGATCTGGTCTGTTCTAATCTGGTCTATTCTGGCCTGTTCTGGTATGTTGTGTTCTGGTATGTTCTGGTCTGCCCTGGTCTGTCCTGGTCTGTTTTGATCTGGTCTGGTCTATTCTGGCCTGTTCTGGTATGTTCTGTTCTGGTCTGTTCTGATCTGTTCTTGCCTATTCTGGTATGTTCTGTTCTGGTCTGTTCTGGGCTGTTCTGGTATGTTCTGGTATGGTCTGTTCTTATGTGGTCTGTTCTGGTCTGTCCTGGTCTGTTCTGGTCTGTTCTGGTCTGTTCTGGTCTGTTCTAATCTGGTCTATTCTGGCCTGTTCTGGTATGTTGTGTTCTGGTATGTTCTGGTCTGCCCTGGTCTGTCCTGGTCTGTTTTGATCTGGTCTGGTCTATTCTGGCCTGTTCTGGTATGTTCTGTTCTGGTCTGTTCTGATCTGTTCTTGCCTATTCTGGTATGTTCTGTTCTGGTCTGTTCTGGTCTGTTCTGGTATGTTCTGGTGTTTTCTGTTCTTATGTGTTCTGTTCTGGTCTGTCCTGGTCTGTCCTGGTCTGGTCTATTCTGGCCTGTTCTGGTATGTTCTGTTGTGGTGTGTTCTGTTCTTACGTGTTCTGTTCTGGTCTGTCCTGGTCTGTTTTGATGTGGTCTGGTCTATTCTGGCCTGTTCTGGTATGTTCTGTTCTGGTGTGTTCTGTTCTGGTATGTCCTGGTCTGTTTTGATCTGGTCTGGTCTATTCTGGTCTGTTCTGGTATGTTCTGTTCTGGTGTGTTCTGGTCTGTTCTGGCCTGTTCTGGTATGTTCTGTTCTGGTGTGTTCTGTTCTTAGGTGTTCCGTTCTGGTCTGTCCTGGTCTGTTTTGATCTGGTCTGGTCTATTCTGGCCTGTTCTGGTATGTTCTGTTCTTAGGTGTTCTGTTCTGGTCTGTCCTGGTCTGTTCTGATCTGGTCTGGTCTATTCCGGCCTATTCTGGTATGTTCCGTTCTGGTGTGTTCTGTTCTTAGGTGTTCTGTTCTGGTCTGTCCTGGTCTGTTTTGATATGGTCTGGTCTATTCTGGTCTGTTCTGGTATATTCTGTTCTGGTGTGTTCTGGTCTGTTCTGGCCTGTTCTGGTATGTTCTGTTCTGGTCTGTTCTGATCTGGTCTGGTCTATTCTGGCCTGTTCTGGCCTGTTCTGGTATATTCTGTTCTGGTCTGTTTTGGTATGTTCTGTTCTGGTCTGTCCTGGTCTGTTTTGATCTGGTCTGGTCTATTCTGGTCTGTTCTGGTATATTCTGTTCTGGTGTGTTCTGGTCTGTTCTGGCCTGTTCTGGTATGTTCTGTTCTGGTCTGTTCTGATCTGGTCTGGTCTATTCTGGCCTGTTCTGGCCTGTTCTGGTATGTTCTGTCCTGGTCTGTTTTGGTATGTTCTGTTCTGGTGTGTTCTGTTCTTAGGTGTTCTGTTCTGGACTGTCCTGGTCTGTTCTGATCTGTTCTGGCCTGTTCTGATCTGTTCTGATCTGTTCTGATCTGTTCTGATCTGTTCTGATCTGTTCTGATCTGTTCTGATCTGGTCTGGTCTATTCTGGCCTGTTCTGGCCTGTTCTGGTATATTCTGTCCTGGTCTGTTTTGGTATGTTCTGTTCTGGTGTGTTCTGTTCTTAGGTGTTCTGTTCTGGTCTGTCCTGGTCTGTTTTGATCTGGTCTGGTCTATTCTGGTCTGTTCTGGTATGTTCTGTTCTGGTGTGTTCTGGTCTGTTCTGGCCTGTTCTGGTATGTTCTGTTCTGGTGTGTTCTGTTCTTAGGTGTTCTGTTCTGGTCTGTCCTGGTCTGTTTTGATCTGGTCTGGTCTATTCTGGTCTGTTCTGGTATGTTCTGTTCTGGTGTGTTCTGGTCTGTTCTGGCCTGTTATAGTATGTTCTGTTCTGGTATCTTCTGTTCAGGTGTGTTTTGACCTGTTCTGGTATGTTCTGTTCTGGTGTGTTCTGTTCTGGTCTGTCCTGGTCTGTCCTGGTCTGGTCTATTATGGTCTGGTCTGGTATGTTCTGTTCTGGTCTGTTCTGGTATGTTCTGTTCTGGTGTGTTCTGTTCTTAGGTGTTCTGTTCTGGTCTGTCCTGGTCTGTTCTGGTATGTTGTGTTCTGGTATGTTCTGGTCTGCCCTGGTCTGTCCTGGTCTATTTTGATGTGGTCTGGTCTATTCTGGCCTGTTCTGGTATGTTCTGTTCTGGTGTGTTCTGTTCTGGTCTGTCCTGGTCTGTTTTGATATAGTCTGGTCTATCCTGGCCTGTTCTGATATCTTCTGTTCAGGTCTGTTCTGGTCTGTTTTGACCTGTTCTGGTATGTTCTGATCTGATCTGGTCTGTTCTAATCTGGTCTATTCTGGCCTGTTCTGGTATGTTGTGTTCTGGTATGTTCTGGTCTGCCCTGGTCTGTCCTGGTCTGTTGTGATCTGGTCTGGTCTATTCCGGCCTATTCTGGTATGTTCTGTTCTGGTGTGTTCTGTTCTTAGGTGTTCTGTTCTGGTCTGTCCTGGTCTGTTCTGATCTGGTCTGGTCTATTCCGGCCTATTCTGGTATGTTCTGTTCTGGTGTGTTCTGTTCTTAGGTGTTCTGTTCTGGTCTGTCCTGGTCTGTTTTGATGTGGTCTGGTCTATTCTGGCCTGTTCTGGTATGTTCTGTTCTGGTGTGTTCTGTTCTGGTATGTCCTGGTCTGTTTTGATCTGGTCTGGTCTATTCTGGTCTGTTCTGGTATGTTCTGTTCTGGTGTGTTCTGGTCTGTTCTGGCCTGTTCTGGTATGTTCTGTTCTGGTGTGTTCTGTTCTTAGGTGTTCCGTTCTGGTCTGTCCTGGTCTGTCCTGGTCTGGTCTATTCTGGCCTGTTCTGGTATGTTCTGTTGTGGTGTGTTCTGTTCTTACGTGTTCTGTTCTGGTCTGTCCTGGTCTGTTCTTGCCTATTCTGGTATGTTCTGTTCTGGTCTGTTCTGGTCTGTTCTGGTCTGTTCTGGTCTGTTCTGGTATGTTCTGGTATGGTCTGTTCTTATGTGGTCTGTTCTGGTCTGTCCTGGTATGTTCTGGTCTGTTCTGGTCTGTTCTGGTCTGTTCTGGTCTGTTCTGGTCTGTTCTGATCTGTTCTGGTCTGTTCTAATCTGGTCTATTCTGGCCTGTTCTGGTATGTTGTGTTCTGGTATGTTCTGGTCTGCCCTGGTCTGTCCTGGTCTGTTCTGATCTGGTCTGGTCTATTCCGGCCTATTCTGGTATGTTCTGTTCTGGTGTGTTCTGTTCTTAGGTGTTCTGTTCTGGTCTGTCCTGGTCTGTTTTGATGTGGTCTGGTCTATTCTGGCCTGTTCTGGTATGTTCTGTTCTGGTGTGTTCTGTTCTGGTCTGTCCTGGTCTGTTTTGATATAGTCTGGTCTATCCTGGCCTGTTCTGATATCTTCTGTTCAGGTCTGTTCTGGTCTGTTTTGACCTGTTCTGGTATGTTCTGATCTGATCTGGTCTGTTCTAATCTGGTCTATTCTGGCCTGTTCTGGTATGTTGTGTTCTGGTATGTTCTGGTCTGCCCTGGTCTGTCCTGGTCTGTTTTGATCTGGTCTGGTCTATTCTGGCCTGTTCTGGTATGTTCTGTTCTGGTCTGTTCTGATCTGTTCTTGCCTATTCTGGTATGTTCTGTTCTGGTCTGTTCTGGGCTGTTCTGGTATGTTCTGGTATGGTCTGTTCTTATGTGGTCTGTTCTGGTCTGTCCTGGTCTGTTCTGGTCTGTTCTGGTCTGTTCTGGTCTGTTCTAATCTGGTCTATTCTGGCCTGTTCTGGTATGTTGTGTTCTGGTATGTTCTGGTCTGCCCTGGTCTGTCCTGGTCTGTTTTGATCTGGTCTGGTCTATTCTGGCCTGTTCTGGTATGTTCTGTTCTGGTCTGTTCTGATCTGTTCTTGCCTATTCTGGTATGTTCTGTTCTGGTCTGTTCTGGTCTGTTCTGGTATGTTCTGGTGTTTTCTGTTCTTATGTGTTCTGTTCTGGTCTGTCCTGGTCTGTCCTGGTCTGGTCTATTCTGGCCTGTTCTGGTATGTTCTGTTGTGGTGTGTTCTGTTCTTACGTGTTCTGTTCTGGTCTGTCCTGGTCTGTTTTGATGTGGTCTGGTCTATTCTGGCCTGTTCTGGTATGTTCTGTTCTGGTGTGTTCTGTTCTGGTATGTCCTGGTCTGTTTTGATCTGGTCTGGTCTATTCTGGTCTGTTCTGGTATGTTCTGTTCTGGTGTGTTCTGGTCTGTTCTGGCCTGTTCTGGTATGTTCTGTTCTGGTGTGTTCTGTTCTTAGGTGTTCCGTTCTGGTCTGTCCTGGTCTGTTTTGATCTGGTCTGGTCTATTCTGGCCTGTTCTGGTATGTTCTGTTCTTAGGTGTTCTGTTCTGGTCTGTCCTGGTCTGTTCTGATCTGGTCTGGTCTATTCCGGCCTATTCTGGTATGTTCCGTTCTGGTGTGTTCTGTTCTTAGGTGTTCTGTTCTGGTCTGTCCTGGTCTGTTTTGATATGGTCTGGTCTATTCTGGTCTGTTCTGGTATATTCTGTTCTGGTGTGTTCTGGTCTGTTCTGGCCTGTTCTGGTATGTTCTGTTCTGGTCTGTTCTGATCTGGTCTGGTCTATTCTGGCCTGTTCTGGCCTGTTCTGGTATATTCTGTTCTGGTCTGTTTTGGTATGTTCTGTTCTGGTCTGTCCTGGTCTGTTTTGATCTGGTCTGGTCTATTCTGGTCTGTTCTGGTATATTCTGTTCTGGTGTGTTCTGGTCTGTTCTGGCCTGTTCTGGTATGTTCTGTTCTGGTCTGTTCTGATCTGGTCTGGTCTATTCTGGCCTGTTCTGGCCTGTTCTGGTATGTTCTGTCCTGGTCTGTTTTGGTATGTTCTGTTCTGGTGTGTTCTGTTCTTAGGTGTTCTGTTCTGGACTGTCCTGGTCTGTTCTGATCTGTTCTGGCCTGTTCTGATCTGTTCTGATCTGTTCTGATCTGTTCTGATCTGTTCTGATCTGTTCTGATCTGGTCTGGTCTATTCTGGCCTGTTCTGGCCTGTTCTGGTATATTCTGTCCTGGTCTGTTTTGGTATGTTCTGTTCTGGTGTGTTCTGTTCTTAGGTGTTCTGTTCTGGTCTGTCCTGGTCTGTTTTGATCTGGTCTGGTCTATTCTGGTCTGTTCTGGTATGTTCTGTTCTGGTGTGTTCTGGTCTGTTCTGGACTGTTCTGGTATGTTCTGTTCTGGTGTGTTCTGTTCTTAGGTGTTCTGTTCTGGTCTGTCCTGGTCTGTTTTGATCTGGTCTGGTCTATTCTGGTCTGTTCTGGTATGTTCTGTTCTGGTGTGTTCTGGTCTGTTCTGGCCTGTTATAGTATGTTCTGTTCTGGTATCTTCTGTTCAGGTGTGTTTTGACCTGTTCTGGTATGTTCTGTTCTGGTGTGTTCTGTTCTGGTCTGTCCTGGTCTGTCCTGGTCTGGTCTATTCTGGTCTGGTCTGGTATGTTCTGTTCTGGTCTGTTCTGGTATGTTCTGTTCTGGTGTGTTCTGTTCTTAGGTGTTCTGTTCTGGTCTGTCCTGGTCTGTTCTGGTATGTTGTGTTCTGGTATGTTCTGGTCTGCCCTGGTCTGTCCTGGTCTGTTTTGATGTGGTCTGGTCTATTCTGGCCTGTTCTGGTATGTTCTGTTCTGGTGTGTTCTGTTCTGGTCTGTCCTGGTCTGTTTTGATATAGTCTGGTCTATCCTGGCCTGTTCTGATATCTTCTGTTCAGGTCTGTTCTGGTCTGTTTTGACCTGTTCTGGTATGTTCTGATCTGATCTGGTCTGTTCTAATCTGGTCTATTCTGGCCTGTTCTGGTATGTTGTGTTCTGGTATGTTCTGGTCTGCCCTGGTCTGTCCTGGTCTGTTTTGATCTGGTCTGGTCTATTCTGGCCTGTTCTGGTATGTTCTGTTCTGGTCTGTTCTGATCTGTTCTTGCCTATTCTGGTATGTTCTGTTCTGGTCTGTTCTGGGCTGTTCTGGTATGTTCTGGTATGGTCTGTTCTTATGTGGTCTGTTCTGGTCTGTCCTGGTCTGTTCTGGTCTGTTCTGGTCTGTTCTGGTCTGTTCTAATCTGGTCTATTCTGGCCTGTTCTGGTATGTTGTGTTCTGGTATGTTCTGGTCTGCCCTGGTCTGTCCTGGTCTGTTTTGATCTGGTCTGGTCTATTCTGGCCTGTTCTGGTATGTTCTGTTCTGGTCTGTTCTGATCTGTTCTTGCCTATTCTGGTATGTTCTGTTCTGGTCTGTTCTGGTCTGTTCTGGTATGTTCTGGTGTTTTCTGTTCTTATGTGTTCTGTTCTGGTCTGTCCTGGTCTGTCCTGGTCTGGTCTATTCTGGCCTGTTCTGGTATGTTCTGTTGTGGTGTGTTCTGTTCTTACGTGTTCTGTTCTGGTCTGTCCTGGTCTGTTTTGATGTGGTCTGGTCTATTCTGGCCTGTTCTGGTATGTTCTGTTCTGGTGTGTTCTGTTCTGGTATGTCCTGGTCTGTTTTGATCTGGTCTGGTCTATTCTGGTCTGTTCTGGTATGTTCTGTTCTGGTGTGTTCTGGTCTGTTCTGGCCTGTTCTGGTATGTTCTGTTCTGGTGTGTTCTGTTCTTAGGTGTTCCGTTCTGGTCTGTCCTGGTCTGTTTTGATCTGGTCTGGTCTATTCTGGCCTGTTCTGGTATGTTCTGTTCTTAGGTGTTCTGTTCTGGTCTGTCCTGGTCTGTTCTGATCTGGTCTGGTCTATTCCGGCCTATTCTGGTATGTTCCGTTCTGGTGTGTTCTGTTCTTAGGTGTTCTGTTCTGGTCTGTCCTGGTCTGTTTTGATATGGTCTGGTCTATTCTGGTCTGTTCTGGTATATTCTGTTCTGGTGTGTTCTGGTCTGTTCTGGCCTGTTCTGGTATGTTCTGTTCTGGTCTGTTCTGATCTGGTCTGGTCTATTCTGGCCTGTTCTGGCCTGTTCTGGTATATTCTGTCCTGGTCTGTTTTGGTATGTTCTGTTCTGGTCTGTCCTGGTCTGTTTTGATCTGGTCTGGTCTATTCTGGTCTGTTCTGGTATATTCTGTTCTGGTGTGTTCTGGTCTGTTCTGGCCTGTTCTGGTATGTTCTGTTCTGGTCTGTTCTGATCTGGTCTGGTCTATTCTGGCCTGTTCTGGCCTGTTCTGGTATGTTCTGTCCTGGTCTGTTTTGGTATGTTCTGTTCTGGTGTGTTCTGTTCTTAGGTGTTCTGTTCTGGACTGTCCTGGTCTGTTCTGATCTGTTCTGGCCTGTTCTGATCTGTTCTGATCTGTTCTGATCTGTTCTGATCTGTTCTGATCTGTTCTGATCTGGTCTGGTCTATTCTGGCCTGTTCTGGCCTGTTCTGGTATATTCTGTCCTGGTCTGTTTTGGTATGTTCTGTTCTGGTGTGTTCTGTTCTTAGGTGTTCTGTTCTGGTCTGTCCTGGTCTGTTTTGATCTGGTCTGGTCTATTCTGGTCTGTTCTGGTATGTTCTGTTCTGGTGTGTTCTGGTCTGTTCTGGACTGTTCTGGTATGTTCTGTTCTGGTGTGTTCTGTTCTTAGGTGTTCTGTTCTGGTCTGTCCTGGTCTGTTTTGATCTGGTCTGGTCTATTCTGGTCTGTTCTGGTATGTTCTGTTCTGGTGTGTTCTGGTCTGTTCTGGCCTGTTATAGTATGTTCTGTTCTGGTATCTTCTGTTCAGGTGTGTTTTGACCTGTTCTGGTATGTTCTGTTCTGGTGTGTTCTGTTCTGGTCTGTCCTGGTCTGTCCTGGTCTGGTCTATTCTGGTCTGGTCTGGTATGTTCTGTTCTGGTCTGTTCTGGTATGTTCTGTTCTGGTGTGTTCTGTTCTTAGGTGTTCTGTTCTGGTCTGTCCTGGTCTGTTCTGGTATGTTGTGTTCTGGTATGTTCTGGTCTGCCCTGGTCTGTCCTGGTCTGTTTTGATGTGGTCTGGTCTATTCTGGCCTGTTCTGGTATGTTCTGTTCTGGTGTGTTCTGTTCTGGTCTGTCCTGGTCTGTTTTGATATAGTCTGGTCTATCCTGGCCTGTTCTGATATCTTCTGTTCAGGTCTGTTCTGGTCTGTTTTGACCTGTTCTGGTATGTTCTGATCTGATCTGGTCTGTTCTAATCTGGTCTATTCTGGCCTGTTCTGGTATGTTGTGTTCTGGTATGTTCTGGTCTGCCCTGGTCTGTCCTGGTCTGTTGTGATCTGGTCTGGTCTATTCCGGCCTATTCTGGTATGTTCTGTTCTGGTGTGTTCTGTTCTTAGGTGTTCTGTTCTGGTCTGTCCTGGTCTGTTCTGATCTGGTCAGGTCTATTCCGGCCTATTCTGGTATGTTCTGTTCTGGTGTGTTCTGTTCTTAGGTGTTCTGTTCTGGTCTGTCCTGGTCTGTTCTGGTATGTTGTGTTCTGGTATGTTCTGGTCTGCCCTGGTCTGTCCTGGTCTGTTTTGATGTGGTCTGGTCTATTCTGGCCTGTTCTGGTATGTTCTGTTCTGGTGTGTTCTGTTCTGGTCTGTCCTGGTCTGTTTTGATGTGGTCTGGTCTATTCTGGCCTGTTCTGGTATGTTCTGTTCTGGTGTGTTCTGTTCTGGTATGTCCTGGTCTGTTTTGATCTGGTCTGGTCTATTCTGGTCTGTTCTGGTATGTTCTGTTCTGGTGTGTTCTGGTCTGTTCTGGCCTGTTCTGGTATGTTCTGTTCTGGTGTGTTCTGTTCTTAGGTGTTCCGTTCTGGTCTGTCCTGGTCTGTTTTGATCTGGTCTGGTCTATTCTGGCCTGTTCTGGTATGTTCTGTTCTTAGGTGTTCTGTTCTGGTCTGTCCTGGTCTGTTCTGATCTGGTCTGGTCTATTCCGGCCTATTCTGGTATGTTCCGTTCTGGTGTGTTCTGTTCTTAGGTGTTCTGTTCTGGTCTGTCCTGGTCTGTTTTGATATGGTCTGGTCTATTCTGGTCTGTTCTGGTATATTCTGTTCTGGTGTGTTCTGGTCTGTTCTGGCCTGTTCTGGTATGTTCTGTTCTGGTCTGTTCTGATCTGGTCTGGTCTATTCTGGCCTGTTCTGGCCTGTTCTGGTATGTTCTGTCCTGGTCTGTTTTGGTATGTTCTGTTCTGGTGTGTTCTGTTCTTAGGTGTTCTGTTCTGGACTGTCCTGGTCTGTTCTGATCTGTTCTGGCCTGTTCTGATCTGTTCTGATCTGTTCTGATCTGTTCTGATCTGTTCTGATCTGGTCTGGTCTATTCTGGCCTGTTCTGGCCTGTTCTGGTATATTCTGTCCTGGTCTGTTTTGGTATGTTCTGTTCTGGTGTGTTCTGTTCTTAGGTGTTCTGTTCTGGTCTGTCCTGGTCTGTTTTGATCTGGTCTGGTCTATTCTGGTCTGTTCTGGTATGTTCTGTTCTGGTGTGTTCTGGTCTGTTCTGGCCTGTTCTGGTATGTTCTGTTCTGGTGTGTTCTGTTCTTAGGTGTTCTGTTCTGGTCTGTCCTGGTCTGTTTTGATCTGGTCTGGTCTATTCTGGTCTGTTCTGGTATGTTCTGTTCTGGTGTGTTCTGGTCTGTTCTGGCCTGTTATAGTATGTTCTGTTCTGGTATCTTCTGTTCAGGTGTGTTTTGACCTGTTCTGGTATGTTCTGTTCTGGTGTGTTCTGTTCTGGTCTGTCCTGGTCTGTCCTGGTCTGGTCTATTCTGGTCTGGTCTGGTATGTTCTGTTCTGGTCTGTTCTGGTATGTTGTGTTCTGGTATGTTCTGGTCTGCCCTGGTTTGTCCTGGTCTGTTTTGATGTGGTCTGGTCTATTCTGGCCTGTTCTGGTATGTTCTGTTCTGGTGTGTTCTGTTCTGGTCTGTCCTCGTCTGTTTTGATATAGTCTGGTCTATCCTGGCCTGTTCTGGTATCTTCTGTTCAGGTCTGTTTTGACCTGTTCTGGTATGTTCTGGTCTGTTCTGATATGTTCTGTTGTGGTGTGTTCTGTTCTTATGTTTTCTGTTCTGGTCTGTTCTGGCCTGTTCTGGTATGTTCTGTTCTGGTGTTTTCTGTTCTTATGTGTTCTGTTCTGGTCTGTCCTGGTCTGTCCTGGTCTGGTCTATTCTGGCCTGTTCTGGTATATTCTGTTCTGGTCTGTTCTGATCTGTTCTTGTCTATTCTGGTATGTTCTGTTCTGGTGTGTTCTGTTCTGGTCTGTTCTGGTCTGTTCTGGTATGTTGTGTTCTGGTATGTTCTGGTCTGCCCTGGTCTGTCCTGGTCTGTTTTGATGTGGTCTGGTCTATTCTGGCCTGTTCTGGTATGTTCTGTTCTGGTGTGTTCTGTTCTGGTCTGTCCTCGTCTGTTTTGATATAGTCTGGTCTATCCTGGCCTGTTCTGGTATCTTCTGTTCAGGTCTGTTCTGGTCTGTTTTGACCTGTTCTGGTATGTTCTGGTCTGTTCTGGTCTGTTCTGATATGTTCTGTTGTGGTGTGTTCTGTTCTTATGTGTTCTGTTCTGGCCTGTTCTGGTATGTTCTGTTCTGGTGTTTTCTGTTCTTATGTGTTCTGTTCTGGTCTGTCCTGGTCTGTCCTGGTCTGGTCTATTCTGGCCTGTTCTGGTATGTTCTGTTCTGGTCTGTTCTGGTCTGTTCTGGTCTGTTCTGGTCTGTTCTGGTATGGTCTGTTCTTATGTGGTCTGTTCTGGTCTGTTCTGGTCTGTTCTGGTCTGTTCTGGTCTGTTCTGATCTGTTCTGGTCTGTTCTAATCTGGTCTATTCTGGCCTGTTCTGATATGTTGTGTTCTGGTATGTTCTGGTCTGCCCTGGTCTGTCCTGGTCTGTTCTGATCTGGTCTGGTCTATTCCGGCCTATTCTGGTATGTTCTGTTCTGGTGTGTTCTGTTCTTATGTGTTCTGTTCTGGTGTGTTCTGGTCTGGTCTGCTTGGTCTGTTCTGGTCTGTTCTGGTCTGTTCTGGTATGTTCTGTTCTGGTGTGTTCTGTTCTTAGGTGTTCTGTTCTGGCCTGTTCTGGTATATTCTGTTCTGGTCTGTTCTGATCTGTTCTTGTCTATTCTGGTATGTTCTGTTCTGGTGTGTTCTGTTCTGGTCTGTTCTGGTCTGTTCTGGTATGTTGTGTTCTGGTATGTTCTGGTCTGCCCTGGTCTGTCCTGGTCTGTTTTGATGTGGTCTGGTCTATTCTGGCCTGTTCTGGTATGTTCTGTTCTGGTGTGTTCTGTTCTGGTCTGTCCTCGTCTGTTTTGATATAGTCTGGTCTATCCTGGCCTGTTCTGGTATCTTCTGTTCAGGTCTGTTCTGGTCTGTTTTGACCTGTTCTGGTATGTTCTGGTCTGTTCTGGTCTGTTCTGATATGTTCTGTTGTGGTGTGTTCTGTTCTTATGTGTTCTGTTCTGGTCTGCCCTGGTATGTTCTGGTCTGTTCTGATCTGGTCTGGTCTATTCTGGCCTGTTCTGGCCTGTTCTGGTATGTTCTGTCCTGGTCTGTTCTTGCCTATTCTGGTATGTTCTGTCCTGGTCTGTTTTGGTATGTTCTGTTCTGGTGTGTTCTGTTCTTACGTGTTCTGTTCTGGTCTGTACTGGTCTGTTTTGATCTGGTCTGGTCTATTCTGGCCTGTTCTGGTATGTTCTGTTCTGGTCTGTTCTGATCTGTTCTTGCCTATTCTGGTATGTTCTGTTCTGGTCTGTTCTGGTCTGTTCTGGTCTGTTCTGGTATGTTCTGGTATGGTCTGTTCTTATGTGGTCTGTTCTGGTCTGTTCTGATCTGTTCTGGTCTGTTCTAATCTGGTCTATTCTGGCCTGTTCTGGTATGTTGTGTTCTGGTATGTTCTGGTCTGCCCTGGTCTGTCCTGGTCTGTTCTGATCTGGTCTGGTCTATTCCGGCCTATTCTGGTATGTTCTGTTCTGGTGTTTTCTGTTCTTATGTGTTCTGTTCTGGTCTGTCCTGGTCTGTCCTGGTCTGGTCTATTCTGGCCTGTTCTGGTATGTTCTGTTGTGGTGTGTTCTGTTCTGGTCTATCCTCGTCTGTTTTGATCTGGTCTGGTCTATTCTGGCCTGTTCTGGTATGTTCTGGTCTGGTCTGTTCTGATCTGTTCTGGCCTGTTCTGGTATGTTCTGTTCTGGTGTGTTCTGTTCTTAGGTGTTCCGTTCTGGTCTATCCTGGTCTGTTTTGATCTCGTCTGGTCTGTTCTGGTCTGTTCTGATCTGTTCTGGTCTGTTCTGATCTGGTCTATTCTGGCCTGTTCTGGTATGTTGTGTTCTGGTATGTTCTGTTCTTATGTGTTCTGTTCTGGTGTGTTCTGGTCTGCTCTGCTTGGTCTGTTCTGGTCTGTTCTGGTATGTTGTGTTCTGGTATGTTCTGGTCTGCCCTGGTCTGTCCTGGTCTGTTTTGATGTGGTCTGGTCTATTCTGGCCTGTTCTGGTATGTTCTGTTCTGGTGTGTTCTGTTCTGGTCTGTCCTCGTCTGTTTTGATATAGTCTGGTCTATCCTGGCCTGTTCTGGTATCTTCTGTTCAGGTCTGTTCTGGTCTGTTTTGACCTGTTCTGGTATGTTCTGGTCTGTTCTGGTCTGTTCTGATATGTTCTGTTGTGGTGTGTTCTGTTCTTATGTGTTCTGTTCTGGTCTGCCCTGGTATGTTCTGGTCTGTTCTGATCTGGTCTGGTCTATTCTGGCCTGTTCTGGCCTGTTCTGGTATGTTCTGTCCTGGTCTGTTCTTGCCTATTCTGGTATGTTCTGTCCTGGTCTGTTTTGGTATGTTCTGTTCTGGTGTGTTCTGTTCTTACGTGTTCTGTTCTGGTCTGTCCTGGTCTGTTTTGATCTGGTCTGGTCTATTCTGGCCTGTTCTGGTATGTTCTGTTCTGGTCTGTTCTGATCTGTTCTTGCCTATTCTGGTATGTTCTGTTCTGGTCTGTTCTGGTCTGTTCTGGTCTGTTCTGGTATGTTCTGGTATGGTCTGTTCTTATGTGGTCTGTTCTGGTCTGTCCTGGTATGTTCTGGTCTGTTCTGGTCTGTTCTGGTCTGTTCTGATCTGTTCTGGTCTGTTCTAATCAGGTCTATTCTGGCCTGTTCTGGTATGTTCTGGTCTGCCCTGGTCTGTCCTGGTCTGTTCTGATCTGGTCTGGTCTATTCCGGCCTATTCTGGTATGTTCTGTTCTGGTGTTTTCTGTTCTTATGTGTTCTGTTCTGGTCTGTCCTGGTCTGTCCTGGTCTGGTCTATTCTGGCCTGTTCTGGTATGTTCTGTTGTGGTGTGTTCTGTTCTGGTCTATCCTCGTCTGTTTTGATCTGGTCTGGTCTATTCTGGCCTGTTCTGGTATGTTCTGTTCTGGTCTGTTCTGATCTGTTCTGGCCTGTTCTGGTATGTTCTGTTCTGGTGTGTTCTGTTCTTAGGTGTTCCGTTCTGGTCTATCCTGGTCTGTTTTGATCTCGTCTGGTCTGTTCTGGTCTGTTCTGATCTGTTCTGGTCTGTTCTGATCTGGTCTATTCTGGCCTGTTCTGGTATGTTGTGTTCTGGTATGTTCTGTTCTTATGTGTTCTGTTCTGGTGTGTTCTGGTCTGCTCTGCTTGGTCTGTTCTGGTCTGTTCTGGTCTGTTCTGGTATGTTCTGTTCTGGTGTGTTCTGTTCTTAGGTGTTCTGTTCTGGCCTGTTCTGGTATATTCTGTTCTGGTCTGTTCTGATCTGTTCTTGTCTATTCTGGTATGTTCTGTTCTGGTGTGTTCTGTTCTGGTCTGTTCTGGTCTGTTCTGGTATGTTGTGTTCTGGTATGTTCTGGTCTGCCCTGGTCTGTCCTGGTCTGTTTTGATGTGGTCTGGTCTATTCTGGCCTGTTCTGGTATGTTCTGTTCTGGTGTGTTCTGTTCTGGTCTGTCCTCGTCTGTTTTGATATAGTCTGGTCTATCCTGGCCTGTTCTGGTATCTTCTGTTCAGGTCTGTTCTGGTCTGTTTTGACCTGTTCTGGTATGTTCTGGTCTGTTCTGGTCTGTTCTGATATGTTCTGTTGTGGTGTGTTCTGTTCTTATGTGTTCTGTTCTGGTCTGCCCTGGTATGTTCTGGTCTGTTCTGATCTGGTCTGGTCTATTCTGGCCTGTTCTGGCCTGTTCTGGTATGTTCTGTCCTGGTCTGTTCTTGCCTATTCTGGTATGTTCTGTCCTGGTCTGTTTCGGTATGTTCTGTTCTGGTGTGTTCTGTTCTTACGTGTTCTGTTCTGGTCTGTCCTGGTCTGTTTTGATCTGGTCTGTTCTATTCTGGCCTGTTCTGGTATGTTCTGTTCTGGTCTGTTCTGATCTGTTCTTGCCTATTCTGGTATGTTCTGTTCTGGTCTGTTCTGGTCTGTTCTGGTCTGTTCTGGTCTGTTCTGGTATGTTCTGGTATGGTCTGTTCTTATGTGGTCTGTTCTGGTCTGTCCTGGTATGTTCTGGTCTGTTCTGGTCTGTTCTGGTCTGTTCTGGTCTGTTCTGATCTGTTCTGGTCTGTTCTAATCTGGTCTATTCTGGCCTGTTCTGGTATGTTCTGGTCTGCCCTGGTCTGTCCTGGTCTGTTCTGATCTGGTCTGGTCTATTCCGGCCTATTCTGGTATGTTCTGTTCTGGTGTTTTCTGTTCTTATGTGTTCTGTTCTGGTCTGTCCTGGTCTGTTCTGGTCTGGTCTATTCTGGCCTGTTCTGGTATGTTCTGTTGTGGTGTGTTCTGTTCTTACGTGTTCTGTTCTGGTCTATCCTCGTCTGTTTTGATCTGGTCTGGTCTATTCTGGCCTGTTCTGGTCTGTTCTGATCTGTTCTTGCCTATTCTGGTATGTTCTGTTCTGGTCTGTTCTGGTCTGTTCTGGTCTGTTCTGGTATGTTCTGGTATGGTCTGTTCTTATGTGGTCTGTTCTGGTCTGTCCTGGTATGTTCTGGTCTGTTCTGGTCTGTTCTGGTCTGTTCTGGTCTGTTCTGATCTGTTCTGGTCTGTTCTAATCTGGTCTATTCTGGCCTGTTCTGGTATGTTCTGGTCTGCCCTGGTCTGTCCTGGTCTGTTCTGATCTGGTCTGGTCTATTCCGGCCTATTCTGGTATGTTCTGTTCTGGTGTTTTCTGTTCTTATGTGTTCTATTCTGGTATGTTCTGTTCTGGTGTGTTCTGTTCTGGTCTGTTCTGGTCTGTTCTGGTATGTTGTGTTCTGGTATGTTCTGGTCTGCCCTGGTCTGTCCTGGTCTGTTTTGATGTGGTCTGGTCTATTCTGGCCTGTTCTGGTATGTTCTGTTCTGGTGTGTTCTGTTCTGGTCTGTCCTCGTCTGTTTTGATATAGTCTGGTCTATCCTGGCCTGTTCTGGTATCTTCTGTTCAGGTCTGTTCTGGTCTGTTTTGACCTGTTCTGGTATGTTCTGGTCTGTTCTGGTCTGTTCTGATATGTTCTGTTGTGGTGTGTTCTGTTCTTATGTGTTCTGTTCTGGTCTGCCCTGGTATGTTCTGGTCTGTTCTGATCTGGTCTGGTCTATTCTGGCCTGTTCTGGCCTGTTCTGGTATGTTCTGTCCTGGTCTGTTCTTGCCTATTCTGGTATGTTCTGTCCTGGTCTGTTTTGGTATGTTCTGTTCTGGTGTGTTCTGTTCTTACGTGTTCTGTTCTGGTCTGTCCTGGTCTGTTTTGATCTGGTCTGGTCTATTCTGGCCTGTTCTGGTATGTTCTGTTCTGGTCTGTTCTGATCTGTTCTTGCCTATTCTGGTATGTTCTGTTCTGGTCTGTTCTGGTCTGTTCTGGTCTGTTCTGGTATGTTCTGGTATGGTCTGTTCTTATGTGGTCTGTTCTGGTCTGTCCTGGTATGTTCTGGTCTGTTCTGGTCTGTTCTGGTCTGTTCTGATCTGTTCTGGTCTGTTCTAATCAGGTCTATTCTGGCCTGTTCTGGTATGTTCTGGTCTGCCCTGGTCTGTCCTGGTCTGTTCTGATCTGGTCTGGTCTATTCCGGCCTATTCTGGTATGTTCTGTTCTGGTGTTTTCTGTTCTTATGTGTTCTGTTCTGGTCTGTCCTGGTCTGTCCTGGTCTGGTCTATTCTGGCCTGTTCTGGTATGTTCTGTTGTGGTGTGTTCTGTTCTGGTCTATCCTCGTCTGTTTTGATCTGGTCTGGTCTATTCTGGCCTGTTCTGGTATGTTCTGTTCTGGTCTGTTCTGATCTGTTCTGGCCTGTTCTGGTATGTTCTGTTCTGGTGTGTTCTGTTCTTAGGTGTTCCGTTCTGGTCTATCCTGGTCTGTTTTGATCTCGTCTGGTCTGTTCTGGTCTGTTCTGATCTGTTCTGGTCTGTTCTGATCTGGTCTATTCTGGCCTGTTCTGGTATGTTGTGTTCTGGTATGTTCTGTTCTTATGTGTTCTGTTCTGGTGTGTTCTGGTCTGCTCTGCTTGGTCTGTTCTGGTCTGTTCTGGTCTGTTCTGGTATGTTCTGTTCTGGTGTGTTCTGTTCTTAGGTGTTCTGTTCTGGCCTGTTCTGGTATATTCTGTTCTGGTCTGTTCTGATCTGTTCTTGTCTATTCTGGTATGTTCTGTTCTGGTGTGTTCTGTTCTGGTCTGTTCTGGTCTGTTCTGGTATGTTGTGTTCTGGTATGTTCTGGTCTGCCCTGGTCTGTCCTGGTCTGTTTTGATGTGGTCTGGTCTATTCTGGCCTGTTCTGGTATGTTCTGTTCTGGTGTGTTCTGTTCTGGTCTGTCCTCGTCTGTTTTGATATAGTCTGGTCTATCCTGGCCTGTTCTGGTATCTTCTGTTCAGGTCTGTTCTGGTCTGTTTTGACCTGTTCTGGTATGTTCTGGTCTGTTCTGGTCTGTTCTGATATGTTCTGTTGTGGTGTGTTCTGTTCTTATGTGTTCTGTTCTGGTCTGCCCTGGTATGTTCTGGTCTGTTCTGATCTGGTCTGGTCTATTCTGGCCTGTTCTGGCCTGTTCTGGTATGTTCTGTCCTGGTCTGTTCTTGCCTATTCTGGTATGTTCTGTCCTGGTCTGTTTCGGTATGTTCTGTTCTGGTGTGTTCTGTTCTTACGTGTTCTGTTCTGGTCTGTCCTGGTCTGTTTTGATCTGGTCTGTTCTATTCTGGCCTGTTCTGGTATGTTCTGTTCTGGTCTGTTCTGATCTGTTCTTGCCTATTCTGGTATGTTCTGTTCTGGTCTGTTCTGGTCTGTTCTGGTCTGTTCTGGTCTGTTCTGGTATGTTCTGGTATGGTCTGTTCTTATGTGGTCTGTTCTGGTCTGTCCTGGTATGTTCTGGTCTGTTCTGGTCTGTTCTGGTCTGTTCTGGTCTGTTCTGATCTGTTCTGGTCTGTTCTAATCTGGTCTATTCTGGCCTGTTCTGGTATGTTCTGGTCTGCCCTGGTCTGTCCTGGTCTGTTCTGATCTGGTCTGGTCTATTCCGGCCTATTCTGGTATGTTCTGTTCTGGTGTTTTCTGTTCTTATGTGTTCTGTTCTGGTCTGTCCTGGTCTGTTCTGGTCTGGTCTATTCTGGCCTGTTCTGGTATGTTCTGTTGTGGTGTGTTCTGTTCTTACGTGTTCTGTTCTGGTCTATCCTCGTCTGTTTTGATCTGGTCTGGTCTATTCTGGCCTGTTCTGGTCTGTTCTGATCTGTTCTTGCCTATTCTGGTATGTTCTGTTCTGGTCTGTTCTGGTCTGTTCTGGTCTGTTCTGGTATGTTCTGGTATGGTCTGTTCTTATGTGGTCTGTTCTGGTCTGTCCTGGTATGTTCTGGTCTGTTCTGGTCTGTTCTGGTCTGTTCTGGTCTGTTCTGATCTGTTCTGGTCTGTTCTAATCTGGTCTATTCTGGCCTGTTCTGGTATGTTCTGGTCTGCCCTGGTCTGTCCTGGTCTGTTCTGATCTGGTCTGGTCTATTCCGGCCTATTCTGGTATGTTCTGTTCTGGTGTTTTCTGTTCTTATGTGTTCTATTCTGGTATGTTCTGTTCTGGTGTGTTCTGTTCTGGTCTGTTCTGGTCTGTTCTGGTATGTTGTGTTCTGGTATGTTCTGGTCTGCCCTGGTCTGTCCTGGTCTGTTTTGATGTGGTCTGGTCTATTCTGGCCTGTTCTGGTATGTTCTGTTCTGGTGTGTTCTGTTCTGGTCTGTCCTCGTCTGTTTTGATATAGTCTGGTCTATCCTGGCCTGTTCTGGTATCTTCTGTTCAGGTCTGTTCTGGTCTGTTTTGACCTGTTCTGGTATGTTCTGGTCTGTTCTGGTCTGTTCTGATATGTTCTGTTGTGGTGTGTTCTGTTCTTATGTGTTCTGTTCTGGTCTGCCCTGGTATGTTCTGGTCTGTTCTGATCTGGTCTGGTCTATTCTGGCCTGTTCTGGCCTGTTCTGGTATGTTCTGTCCTGGTCTGTTCTTGCCTATTCTGGTATGTTCTGTCCTGGTCTGTTTTGGTATGTTCTGTTCTGGTGTGTTCTGTTCTTACGTGTTCTGTTCTGGTCTGTACTGGTCTGTTTTGATCTGGTCTGGTCTATTCTGGCCTGTTCTGGTATGTTCTGTTCTGGTCTGTTCTGATCTGTTCTTGCCTATTCTGGTATGTTCTGTTCTGGTCTGTTCTGGTCTGTTCTGGTCTGTTCTGGTATGTTCTGGTATGGTCTGTTCTTATGTGGTCTGTTCTGGTCTGTTCTGATCTGTTCTGGTCTGTTCTAATCTGGTCTATTCTGGCCTGTTCTGGTATGTTGTGTTCTGGTATGTTCTGGTCTGCCCTGGTCTGTCCTGGTCTGTTCTGATCTGGTCTGGTCTATTCCGGCCTATTCTGGTATGTTCTGTTCTGGTGTTTTCTGTTCTTATGTGTTCTGTTCTGGTCTGTCCTGGTCTGTCCTGGTCTGGTCTATTCTGGCCTGTTCTGGTATGTTCTGTTGTGGTGTGTTCTGTTCTGGTCTATCCTCGTCTGTTTTGATCTGGTCTGGTCTATTCTGGCCTGTTCTGGTATGTTCTGGTCTGGTCTGTTCTGATCTGTTCTGGCCTGTTCTGGTATGTTCTGTTCTGGTGTGTTCTGTTCTTAGGTGTTCCGTTCTGGTCTATCCTGGTCTGTTTTGATCTCGTCTGGTCTGTTCTGGTCTGTTCTGATCTGTTCTGGTCTGTTCTGATCTGGTCTATTCTGGCCTGTTCTGGTATGTTGTGTTCTGGTATGTTCTGTTCTTATGTGTTCTGTTCTGGTGTGTTCTGGTCTGCTCTGCTTGGTCTGTTCTGGTCTGTTCTGGTATGTTGTGTTCTGGTATGTTCTGGTCTGCCCTGGTCTGTCCTGGTCTGTTTTGATGTGGTCTGGTCTATTCTGGCCTGTTCTGGTATGTTCTGTTCTGGTGTGTTCTGTTCTGGTCTGTCCTCGTCTGTTTTGATATAGTCTGGTCTATCCTGGCCTGTTCTGGTATCTTCTGTTCAGGTCTGTTCTGGTCTGTTTTGACCTGTTCTGGTATGTTCTGGTCTGTTCTGGTCTGTTCTGATATGTTCTGTTGTGGTGTGTTCTGTTCTTATGTGTTCTGTTCTGGTCTGCCCTGGTATGTTCTGGTCTGTTCTGATCTGGTCTGGTCTATTCTGGCCTGTTCTGGCCTGTTCTGGTATGTTCTGTCCTGGTCTGTTCTTGCCTATTCTGGTATGTTCTGTCCTGGTCTGTTTTGGTATGTTCTGTTCTGGTGTGTTCTGTTCTTACGTGTTCTGTTCTGGTCTGTCCTGGTCTGTTTTGATCTGGTCTGGTCTATTCTGGCCTGTTCTGGTATGTTCTGTTCTGGTCTGTTCTGATCTGTTCTTGCCTATTCTGGTATGTTCTGTTCTGGTCTGTTCTGGTCTGTTCTGGTCTGTTCTGGTATGTTCTGGTATGGTCTGTTCTTATGTGGTCTGTTCTGGTCTGTCCTGGTATGTTCTGGTCTGTTCTGGTCTGTTCTGGTCTGTTCTGATCTGTTCTGGTCTGTTCTAATCAGGTCTATTCTGGCCTGTTCTGGTATGTTCTGGTCTGCCCTGGTCTGTCCTGGTCTGTTCTGATCTGGTCTGGTCTATTCCGGCCTATTCTGGTATGTTCTGTTCTGGTGTTTTCTGTTCTTATGTGTTCTGTTCTGGTCTGTCCTGGTCTGTCCTGGTCTGGTCTATTCTGGCCTGTTCTGGTATGTTCTGTTGTGGTGTGTTCTGTTCTGGTCTATCCTCGTCTGTTTTGATCTGGTCTGGTCTATTCTGGCCTGTTCTGGTATGTTCTGTTCTGGTCTGTTCTGATCTGTTCTGGCCTGTTCTGGTATGTTCTGTTCTGGTGTGTTCTGTTCTTAGGTGTTCCGTTCTGGTCTATCCTGGTCTGTTTTGATCTCGTCTGGTCTGTTCTGGTCTGTTCTGATCTGTTCTGGTCTGTTCTGATCTGGTCTATTCTGGCCTGTTCTGGTATGTTCTGTTCTTATGTGTTCTGTTCTGGTGTGTTCTGGTCTGCTCTGCTTGGTCTGTTCTGGTCTGTTCTGGTCTGTTCTGGTATGTTCTGTTCTGGTGTGTTCTGTTCTTAGGTGTTCTGTTCTGGCCTGTTCTGGTATATTCTGTTCTGGTCTGTTCTGATCTGTTCTTGTCTATTCTGGTATGTTCTGTTCTGGTGTGTTCTGTTCTGGTCTGTTCTGGTCTGTTCTGGTATGTTGTGTTCTGGTATGTTCTGGTCTGCCCTGGTCTGTCCTGGTCTGTTTTGATGTGGTCTGGTCTATTCTGGCCTGTTCTGGTATGTTCTGTTCTGGTGTGTTCTGTTCTGGTCTGTCCTCGTCTGTTTTGATATAGTCTGGTCTATCCTGGCCTGTTCTGGTATCTTCTGTTCAGGTCTGTTCTGGTCTGTTTTGACCTGTTCTGGTATGTTCTGGTCTGTTCTGGTCTGTTCTGATATGTTCTGTTGTGGTGTGTTCTGTTCTTATGTGTTCTGTTCTGGTCTGCCCTGGTATGTTCTGGTCTGTTCTGATCTGGTCTGGTCTATTCTGGCCTGTTCTGGCCTGTTCTGGTATGTTCTGTCCTGGTCTGTTCTTGCCTATTCTGGTATGTTCTGTCCTGGTCTGTTTCGGTATGTTCTGTTCTGGTGTGTTCTGTTCTTACGTGTTCTGTTCTGGTCTGTCCTGGTCTGTTTTGATCTGGTCTGTTCTATTCTGGCCTGTTCTGGTATGTTCTGTTCTGGTCTGTTCTGATCTGTTCTTGCCTATTCTGGTATGTTCTGTTCTGGTCTGTTCTGGTCTGTTCTGGTCTGTTCTGGTCTGTTCTGGTATGTTCTGGTATGGTCTGTTCTTATGTGGTCTGTTCTGGTCTGTCCTGGTATGTTCTGGTCTGTTCTGGTCTGTTCTGGTCTGTTCTGGTCTGTTCTGATCTGTTCTGGTCTGTTCTAATCTGGTCTATTCTGGCCTGTTCTGGTATGTTCTGGTCTGCCCTGGTCTGTCCTGGTCTGTTCTGATCTGGTCTGGTCTATTCCGGCCTATTCTGGTATGTTCTGTTCTGGTGTTTTCTGTTCTTATGTGTTCTGTTCTGGTCTGTCCTGGTCTGTTCTGGTCTGGTCTATTCTGGCCTGTTCTGGTATGTTCTGTTGTGGTGTGTTCTGTTCTTACGTGTTCTGTTCTGGTCTATCCTCGTCTGTTTTGATCTGGTCTGGTCTATTCTGGCCTGTTCTGGTCTGTTCTGATCTGTTCTTGCCTATTCTGGTATGTTCTGTTCTGGTCTGTTCTGGTCTGTTCTGGTCTGTTCTGGTATGTTCTGGTATGGTCTGTTCTTATGTGGTCTGTTCTGGTCTGTCCTGGTATGTTCTGGTCTGTTCTGGTCTGTTCTGGTCTGTTCTGGTCTGTTCTGATCTGTTCTGGTCTGTTCTAATCTGGTCTATTCTGGCCTGTTCTGGTATGTTCTGGTCTGCCCTGGTCTGTCCTGGTCTGTTCTGATCTGGTCTGGTCTATTCCGGCCTATTCTGGTATGTTCTGTTCTGGTGTTTTCTGTTCTTATGTGTTCTGTTCTGGTGTGTTCTGGTCTGCTCTGCTTGGTCTGTTCTGGTCTGTTCTGGTCTGTTCTGGTATGTTCTGTTCTGGTGTGTTCTGTTCTTAGGTGTTCTGTTCTGGCCTGTTCTGGTATGTTCTGTTCTGGTCTGTTCTGATCTGTTCTTGCCTATTCTGGTATGTTCTGTTCTGGTCTGTTCTGGTCTGTTCTGGTCTGTTCTGGTATGTTCTGGTATGGTCTGTTCTTATGTGGTCTGTTCTGGTCTGTCCTGGTATGTTCTGGTCTGTTCTGGTCTGTTCTGGTCTGTTCTGGTCTGTTCTGATCTGTTCTGGTCTGTTCTAATCTGGTCTATTCTGGCCTGTTCTGGTATGTTCTGGTCTGCCCTGGTCTGTCCTGGTCTGTTCTGATCTGGTCTGGTCTATTCCGGCCTATTCTGGTATGTTCTGTTCTGGTGTTTTCTGTTCTTATGTGTTCTGTTCTGGTCTGTCCTGGTCTGTCCTGGTCTGGTCTATTCTGGCCTGTTCTGGTATGTTCTGTTGTGGTGTGTTCTGTTCTTACGTGTTCTGTTCTGGTCTATCCTCGTCTGTTTTGATCTGGTCTGGTCTATTCTGGCCTGTTCTGGTATGTTCTGTTCTGGTCTGTTCTGATCTGTTCTGGCCTGTTCTGGTATGTTCTGTTCTGGTGTGTTCTGTTCTTAGGTGTTCCGTTCTGGTCTATCCTGGTCTGTTTTGATCTCGTCTGGTCTGTTCTGGTCTGTTCTGATCTGTTCTGGTCTGTTCTGATCTGGTCTATTCTGGCCTGTTCTGGTATGTTGTGTTCTGGTATGTTCTGGTATGTTCTGGTCTATTCCGGCCTATTCTGGTATGTTCTGTTCTGGTGTGTTCTGTTCTGGTATGTTCTGTTCTGGTGTGTTCTGTTCTGGTCTGTCCTTGTCTGTTCTGATCTGTTCTGGCCTGTTCTGATCTGTTCTGGTCTGTTCTGGTCTGTTCTGGTCTGTTCTGGTCTGTTCTGATATGGTCTGTTGTGGTGTGTTCAGTTCTTATGTGTTCTGTTCTGGTCTGCCCTGGTATGTTCTGTTCTGATATGTTCTGGTCTGTTTTGGCCTGTTCTGGTAAGTTCTGGTATGTTCTGTTCTGGTCTGTTCTGATCTGTTCTGATCTGGTCTGGTCTATTCTGGCCTGTTCTGGTATGTTCTGTTCTGTTCTGTCCTGGTCTGTTCTGATCTGTTCTGGCCTGTTCTGATCTGTTCTGGTCTGTTCTGATCTGTTCTGGTCTGTTCTGATCTGGTCTGGTCTATTCTGGCCTGTTCTGGTATATTCTGTCCTGGTCTGTTTTGGTATGTTCTGTTCTGGTGTGTTCTGTTCTTAGGTGTTCTGTTCTGGTCTGTCCTGGTCTGTTCTGATCTGGTCTGGTCTATTCCGGCCTATTCTGGTATGTTCTGTTCTGGTGTGTTCTGTTCTTAGGTGTTCTGTTCTGGTCTGTCCTGGTCTGTTTTGATCTGGTCTGGTCTATTCTGGCCTGTTCTGGTATGTTCTGTTCTGGTCTGTTCTGATCTGGTCTGGTCTATTCTGGCCTGTTCTGGCCTGTTCTGGTATGTTCTGTTCTGGTGTGTTCTGTTCTTAGGTGTTCTGTTCTGGTCTGTCCTGGTCTGTTTTGATCTGGTCTGGTCTATTCTGGCCTGTTCTGGTATGTTCTGTTCTGGTGTGTTCTGTTCTGTTCTGTCCTGGTCTGTTCTGATCTGTTCTGGCCTGTTCTGATCTGTTCTGGTCTGGTCTGTTCTGGTCTGTTCTGGTCTGTTCTGATCTGTCCTGATCTGTCCTGGTCTGTCCTGATCTGTTCTGGTCTGTTCTGGTCTGTTCTGGTCTGTTCTGGTCTGTTCTAATCTGTTCTGATCTGTTCTGGTCTGTTCTGGTATCTTCTGTTCAGGTCTGGTCTGGTCTGTTCTGGCCTGTTCTGGTATGTTCTGTTCTGGTGTTTTCTGTTCTTATGTGTTCTGTTCTGGTCTGTCCTGGTCTGTCCTGGTCTGGTCTATTCTGGCCTGTTCTGGTATGTTCTGTTGTGGTGTGTTCTGTTCTTACGTGTTCTGTTCTGGTCTATCCTGGTCTGTTTTGATCTGGTCTGGTCTATTCTGGCCTGTTCTGGTATGTTCTGTTCTGGTCTGTTCTGGTATGTTCTGTTCTGGTGTGTTCTGTTCTTAGGTGTTCCGTTCTGGTCTATCCTGGTCTGTTTTGATCTCGTCTGGTCTGTTCTGGTCTGTTCTGATCTGTTCTGGTCTGTTCTGATCTGGTCTATTCTGGCCTGTTCTGGTATGTTGTGTTCTGGTATGTTCTGGTCTATTCCGGCCTATTCTGGTATGTTCTGTTCTGGTGTGTTCTGTTCTTAGGTGTTCTGTTCTGGTATGTTCTGTTCTGGTGTGTTCTGTTCTGGTCTGTCCTTGTCTGTTCTGATCTGTTCTGGCCTGTTCTGATCTGTTCTGGTCTGTTCTGGTCTGTTCTGGTCTGTTCTGATATGATCTGTTGTGGTGTGTTCAGTTCTTATGTGTTCTGTTCTGGTCTGCCCTGGTATGTTCTGTTCTGATATGTTCCGGTCTGTTTTGGCCTGTTCTGGTAAGTTCTGGTATGTTCTGTTCTGGTCTGTTCTGATCTGTTCTGATCTGGTCTGGTATATTCTGGCCTGTTCTGGTGTGTTCTGTTCTTAGGTGTTCTGTTCTGGTCTGTCCTGGTCTGTTCTGATCTGGTCTGGTCTATTCCGGCCTATTCTGGTATGTTCTGTTCTGGTGTGTTCTGTTCTTAGGTGTTCTGTTCTGGTCTGTCCTGGTCTGTTTTGATCTGGTCTGGTCTATTCTGGCCTGTTCTGGTATGTTCTGTTCTGGTCTGTTCTGATCTGGTCTGGTCTATTCTGGCCTGTTCTGGCCTGTTCTGGTATGTTCTGTTCTGGTGTGTTCTGTTCTTAGGTGTTCTGTTCTGGTCTGTCCTGGTCTGTTTTGATCTGGTCTGGTCTATTCTGGCCTGTTCTGGTATGTTCTGTTCTGGTGTGTTCTGTTCTGTTCTGTCCTGGTCTGTTCTGATCTGTTCTGGCCTGTTCTGATCTGTTCTGGTCTGGTCTGTTCTGGTCTGTTCTGGTCTGTTCTGATCTGTCCTGATCTGTCCTGGTCTGTCCTGATCTGTTCTGGTCTGTTCTGGTCTGTTCTGGTCTGTTCTGGTCTGTTCTAATCTGTTCTGATCTGTTCTGGTCTGTTCTGGTATCTTCTGTTCAGGTCTGGTCTGGTCTGTTCTGGCCTGTTCTGGTGTTTTCTGTTCTTATGTGTTCTGTTCTGGTCTGTCCTGGTCTGTCCTGGTCTGGTCTATTCTGGCCTGTTCTGGTATGTTCTGTTGTGGTGTGTTCTGTTCTTACGTGTTCTGTTCTGGTCTATCCTGGTCTGTTTTGATCTGGTCTGGTCTATTCTGGCCTGTTCTGGTATGTTCTGTTCTGGTCTGTTCTGGTATGTTCTGTTCTGGTGTGTTCTGTTCTTAGGTGTTCCGTTCTGGTCTATCCTGGTCTGTTTTGATCTCGTCTGGTCTGTTCTGGTCTGTTCTGATCTGTTCTGGTCTGTTCTGATCTGGTCTATTCTGGCCTGTTCTGGTATGTTGTGTTCTGGTATGTTCTGGTCTATTCCGGCCTATTCTGGTATGTTCTGTTCTGGTGTGTTCTGTTCTTAGGTGTTCTGTTCTGGTATGTTCTGTTCTGGTGTGTTCTGTTCTGGTCTGTCCTTGTCTGTTCTGATCTGTTCTGGCCTGTTCTGATCTGTTCTGGTCTGTTCTGGTCTGTTCTGGTCTGTTCTGATATGATCTGTTGTGGTGTGTTCAGTTCTTATGTGTTCTGTTCTGGTCTGCCCTGGTATGTTCTGTTCTGATATGTTCCGGTCTGTTTTGGCCTGTTCTGGTAAGTTCTGGTATGTTCTGTTCTGGTCTGTTCTGATCTGTTCTGATCTGGTCTGGTATATTCTGGCCTGTTCTGGTATGTTCTGTTCTGTTCTGTCCTGGTCTGTTCTGATCTGTTCTGGCCTGTTCTGATCTGTTCTGGTCTGTTCTGATCTGGTCTGGTCTATTCTGGCCTGTTCTGGCCTGTTCTGGTATATTCTGCCCTGGTCTGTTCTGGTGTGTTCTGTTCTTAGGTGTTCTGTTCTGGTCTGTCCTGGTCTGTTCTGATCTGGTCTGGTCTATTCCGGCCTATTCTGGTATGTTCCGTTCTGGTGTGTTCTGTTCTTAGGTGTTCTGTTCTGGTCTGTCCTGGTCTGTTTTGATCTGGTCTGGTCTATTCAGGCCTGTTCTGGTATGTTCTGTTCTGGTGTGTTCTGTTCTGTTCTGTCCTGGTCTGTTCTGATCTGTTCTGGCCTGTTCTGATCTGTTCTGGTCTGGTCTGTTCTGGTCTGTTCTGATCTGTCCTGATCTGTCCTGGTCTGTCCTGATCTGTTCTGGTCTGTTCTGGTCTGTTCTGATCTGTTCTGATCTGTTCTGGTCTGTTCTGGTATCTTCTGTTCAGGTCTGGTCTGGTCTGTTCTGGCCTGTTCTGGTATGTTCTGTTCTGGTGTTTTCTGTTCTTATGTGTTCTGTTCTGGTCTGTCCTGGTCTGTCCTGGTCTGGTCTATTCTGGCCTGTTCTGGTATGTTCTGTTGTGGTGTGTTCTGTTCTTACGTGTTCTGTTCTGGTCTATCCTGGTCTGTTCTGATATGTTCCGGTCTGTTTTGGCCTGTTCTGGTAAGTTCTGGTATGTTCTGTTCTGGTCTGTTCTGATCTGTTCTGATCTGGTCTGGTCTATTCTGGCCTGTTCTGGTATGTTCTGTTCTGTTCTGTCCTGGTCTGTTCTGATCTGTTCTGGCCTGTTCTGATCTGTTCTGGTCTGTTCTGTTCTGGTCTGGTCTATTCTGGCCTGTTCTGGCCTGTTCTGGTATATTCTGTCCTGGTCTGTTTTGGTATGTTCTGTTCTGGTGTGTTCTGTTCTTACGTGTTCTGTTCTGGTCTATCCTCGTCTGTTTTGATCTGGTCTGGTCTATTCTGGCCTGTTCTGGTATGTTCTGTTCTGGTCTGTTCTGATCTGTTCTGGCCTGTTCTGGTATGTTCTGTTCTGGTGTGTTCTGTTCTTAGGTGTTCCGTTCTGGTCTATCCTGGTCTGTTTTGATCTCGTCTGGTCTGTTCTGGTCTGTTCTGATCTGTTCTGGTCTGTTCTGATCTGGTCTATTCTGGCCTGTTCTGGTATGTTGTGTTCTGGTATGTTCTGGTATGTTCTGGTCTATTCCGGCCTAGTCTGGTATGTTCTGTTCTGGTGTGTTCTGTTCTGGTATGTTCTGTTCTGGTGTGTTCTGTTCTGGTCTGTCCTTGTCTGTTCTGATCTGTTCTGGCCTGTTCTGATCTGTTCTGGTCTGTTCTGGTCTGTTCTGGTCTGTTCTGGTCTGTTCTGATATGGTCTGTTGTGGTGTGTTCAGTTCTTATGTGTTCTGTTCTGGTCTGCCCTGGTATGTTCTGTTCTGATATGTTCTGGTCTGTTTTGGCCTGTTCTGGTAAGTTCTGGTATGTTCTGTTCTGGTCTGTTCTGATCTGTTCTGATCTGGTCTGGTCTATTCTGGCCTGTTCTGGTATGTTCTGTTCTGTTCTGTCCTGGTCTGTTCTGATCTGTTCTGGCCTGTTCTGATCTGTTCTGGTCTGTTCTGATCTGTTCTGGTCTGTTCTGATCTGGTCTGGTCTATTCTGGCCTGTTCTGGTATATTCTGTCCTGGTCTGTTTTGGTATGTTCTGTTCTGGTGTGTTCTGTTCTTAGGTGTTCTGTTCTGGTCTGTCCTGGTCTGTTCTGATCTGGTCTGGTCTATTCCGGCCTATTCTGGTATGTTCTGTTCTGGTGTGTTCTGTTCTTAGGTGTTCTGTTCTGGTCTGTCCTGGTCTGTTTTGATCTGGTCTGGTCTATTCTGGCCTGTTCTGGTATGTTCTGTTCTGGTCTGTTCTGATCTGGTCTGGTCTATTCTGGCCTGTTCTGGCCTGTTCTGGTATGTTCTGTTCTGGTGTGTTCTGTTCTTAGGTGTTCTGTTCTGGTCTGTCCTGGTCTGTTTTGATCTGGTCTGGTCTATTCTGGCCTGTTCTGGTATGTTCTGTTCTGGTGTGTTCTGTTCTGTTCTGGTCTGTTCTGATCTGTTCTGGCCTGTTCTGATCTGTTCTGGTCTGGTCTGTTCTGGTCTGTTCTGGTCTGTTCTGATCTGTCCTGATCTGTCCTGGTCTGTCCTGATCTGTTCTGGTCTGTTCTGGTCTGTTCTGGTCTGTTCTGGTCTGTTCTAATCTGTTCTGATCTGTTCTGGTCTGTTCTGGTATCTTCTGTTCAGGTCTGGTCTGGTCTGTTCTGGCCTGTTCTGGTATGTTCTGTTCTGGTGTTTTCTGTTCTTATGTGTTCTGTTCTGGTCTGTCCTGGTCTGTCCTGGTCTGGTCTATTCTGGCCTGTTCTGGTATGTTCTGTTGTGGTGTGTTCTGTTCTTACGTGTTCTGTTCTGGTCTATCCTGGTCTGTTCTGATATGTTCCGGTCTGTTTTGGCCTGTTCTGGTAAGTTCTGGTATGTTCTGTTCTGGTCTGTTCTGATCTGTTCTGATCTGTTCTGGTCTGTTCTGATCTGGTCTGGTCTATTCTGGCCTGTTCTGGCCTGTTCTGGTATATTCTGCCCTGGTCTGTTCTGGTGTGTTCTGTTCTTAGGTGTTCTGTTCTGGTCTGTCCTGGTCTGTTCTGATCTGGTCTGGTCTATTCCGGCCTATTCTGGTATGTTCCGTTCTGGTGTGTTCTGTTCTTAGGTGTTCTGTTCTGGTCTGTCCTGGTCTGTTCTGATCTGTTCTGGCCTGTTCTGATCTGTTCTGGTCTGTTCTGATCTGGTCTGGTCTATTCTGGCCTGTTCTGGCCTGTTCTGGTATATTCTGTCCTGGTCTGTTTTGGTATGTTCTGTTCTGGTGTGTTCTGTTCTTAGGTGTTCTGTTCTGGTCTGCCCTGGTATGTTCTGATCTGGTCTATTCTGGCCTGTTCTGGTATGTTGTGTTCTGGTCTGTTCTGATCTGGTCTGGTCTATTCCGGCCTATTCTGGTATGTTCTGTTCTTAGGTGTTCTGTTCTGGTATGTTCTGTTCTGGTGTGTTCTGTTCTGGTCTGTCCTTGTCTGTTCTGATCTGTTCTGGCCTGTTCTGATCTGTTCTAGTCTGTTTTGGCCTGTTCTGGTAAGTTCTGGTATGTTCTGGTCTCTCCTGGTCTGTCCTAATCTGTTCTGGTCTGTTCTCGTACCTTCTGTTCCGGTCTGTTCTGATCTGGTCTGGTCTATTATGGCCTGTTCTGGCCTGTTCTGGTCTGCTCTATCCTGGCCTGTTCTGGTATCTTTTGTTCAGGTCTGTTCTGGTCTGTTTTGACCTGTTCTGGTAT